>JAZGTN010000051.1:0-1200000 GCA_037783415.1 Leptasterias polaris
TGACCAGACTACTGGTTCACCGCCCGGTGGTCCTCCCCCAGGGCGGACATCCTCTTCCAACCCAGCTCGGGCCTCCAGCACCCAGCACCTCAGCATCTCCACCTGACGTGCTGGGTGCTGTCACGCAGTCACTCTGCGCAGCAGGCTTTTCACAACGAGCTGCGGCGATCGCAGCATGTAGCCGGCGGGCATCCACCAGAAAGGTGTATGACAGCAGGCTACGACATTTTTACCGATGGTGCAAACAGCGTTCTCTACATCCCCCCGATACTAATGTAGGGGAGGTAGCAGATTTCTTAGTGTACCTTTTTGAGGATGACCTCCAGACCGGTACGATTAAAAACTATCGTTCAGCTATTGAGGCTATTCACAACGGGTTCCCAGACGGGTCCTCCGTCTCTGACAACCGGGCACTCGGCCAACTGCTTAAGGGGATGTTTGTCTCCCGCCCCCCAGTGCGTAGGCTTTTGCCTGCATGGGACCTTTTCAGCGTCCTAACTACGCTGTCAAAGCCACCATATGAACCAATGGGTAGCGCAACGCTGCTGCACCTATCCATTAAGTTGACCTTTCTGTTGGCTGTAGCTACGTCTAGGCGACGTAGTGAGCTGCACTCCCTGACTACTGAAGCAGGCCACATCCGGTGGGAACCGGGTGGAGTTCGACTGATACCCGCAACGGGTTTCTTGACCAAGAACCAGTCTGACACCTTCTCCCCACCAGACATCTTTGTGCCAGACATTAAGGCTCACTCGTCGGTCCGAGAGGACAAGCTTTGGTGCCCGGTCAGGGCACTGAAGTGGTATGTCAGCCGTACACAGTCGCTTCGTAGCCACCCGCAATTGCTTATCACCTCGACCCCACCGCATGGCCCGGCATCCCGGGACACCATTACTCGGTGGCTTGTTGCGGCGATACGGGCGGACGCAAACGTGCCAACTTCGGGAGCGGTGAAGGCCCACGAGATCCGGGCAGCGTCCACTTCTTGGGCGTATTTTAAAGGTGTTTCTTTACAAGATATTACACAGGCGGCTTGCTGGAAGACCCCAAATACATTCACCGACTGTTACTTGAGGGACGTACTCCAGACGGAGGGCAGAGCGGGAAGGACGGTTCTGTCTGCAGCCAGCAGGACATCCTCATTGGCGCAGAACCCGCCCCAGCCAGGGACGTCACAACAATAGGTGAGTCTCCATTTTTTATTGTTCTCTGATCATTGATTCTGTGTTTTTGTTTTAATGAAAAACATGATGGCAGATTTCGCTCCCGTCGTTGGCACGTATGCGCCGTCGGGTTCGTTTTTCTGTAGTCAGGCGTTCAGGGGCGCCATTTATATTACCCTGACATCTCGCATACCCACCGCCGGTACTCGGTGCGAGTCTATGCAAAAATAGTATTGAGCTCTACAGGTAAGTATGAGTGAAGTAGACTCCCCCCCCCCCTACTAGAAAAATCAGTCATCATGATGACTGAATTTGGTCATCAATGCAAAAGAGGCATCAGAGGCATCAAAAGGGCAGCATTTGGAACCCTCAAAATAAAGAAACAAATAGGGATTTATAGTCATCAACAGTCATCACAATGATGACTATTTGATGAAATAGTCATCATTTGTGATCAGGCATCACAACCGATGACTCTTTGATGCCTGATCACAAAGAGTCATCAGTAATCGGGCATCAAACGGTCATCAAACGGTCATCAAATAGTCATCAAATGTGATCAGGCATCAAAACAGTCATCAGTTGGGATCAGGCATCAAAACAGGCATCAAAAGGCATCAAACAGTCATCAAACAGTCATCAGATGTGATCCAGCATCAAAAGGCATCAAAGAGTCATCAAACAGGCTTCAAAGAGTCATCAAACAGTCATCAAAGAGTAATTAATTATGCAAAAAAAAAAATAATAAAAGCACAATAATTCACTCCAAATGCATCATATTGAAATTCAAATGCAACCCTGGTTGCTTCCTTTATTCTATTGTTGCATTAACTAAGAGTTACAGGCATTATATTTCAATAAAAATTCAGCCCTGGTTGCATTCTCCATATTTTTATTGCATTAATGAAGGGTTGCAGTATTTGGTTTTTGGACTTAACTTGACTGATTTTCATATACATCATGTAGAGCATCGTTGCCTTGTGGTTAAGATGTTTAACTCAACTTTGATTGCTTCTCTCCACCCAGGAGTAAATGGGTACCTGTGAGGGTACAGGTAGTTATTGCATTTGATAAGCCCTGTTGCGCACAAAACGTTGCATGCTAAAATGTGAGCTGAGAAGTAGGTTTCACCATTGATTATTGACCCAATGAGCAGGGATAACAAAAGTACTTCTCTTCTGTAAAAAGCACTATATAAATGCAGATCACTTTTTTATTAAATAGAATGTGGTTTTATTTTTGCATTTTTAGTACGTTTATTTTGGGATTGTAAACACAGCACATGCCAGGCAAAAACATGCCAGCAACACCTTTTCTGAAGTTTTGTTTGTGTTCTGGTGTGTTAACTATACATGTATGTATTTCAACCCTTTTTTCGTGGAAGGGAAGAATGAAAAGAAATTCATAATTCCAGATTTTGATGATATTGTTGATACCTGAAGTATATGAGCGAAAAATACCAGTATTATGTCTTGTCTACTCAGCCTTAGAAAAACGCCTGGCATTATAACATGCACTGTTAATGATCCGGATGTCATCACTCTTCTTCAAAGGTGGGATGTTGTTCTCCACTGCAAATTTAGAGATGAAACCTTGAAAAGAAAAAAATATGAAAGAAAATCTATTAAACAAGTTTTCATGAGAGAGAGCAAACATTTTAAAAGGACTAAACATCTGCATCCAAATCATATGTATCCAAATCACCTTCAATCTGTTGAAAAAGTTTTGTTTTTGACTGTAAAAAAAGGTTTTATTACAACGATTTAGTAACGAAAAGAAGTGTCCGCCATGATGCATCTGGAACGCACTTGGACGATACCATTATGCAAAGAGTAAGTTCTAAGGATTTATTTTTTTCTCCCTCTCTTTTTATTTTACTGCTTTTTTCGTTCTTTCTTTATTTTGTCCTTTCCATTTTTAAGACATGGAAATATTTACTGGCTGTCATTTAACACTACTCTAGTAGCATGTTAGTTTTTCAAATGACATTGTTAAAATAAAGACAACTTAACTTGCTGTTTTCAGCACCCCCTGGGGCCCTGTAGTATAATGGTATCTTCTATGTACGGTCCAAAAGCAACAAGGCGAACAGTACTTGTCGTTACTATTGTTCATGGTTAAAAAAAACCTTTTTTTACAATTAAAAACAAAACTTTTTCAACAGATTGAAGGTGATTTGGATACATATGACTCTATAGTCTTACACATATATTTTACGGTTTATTTTTGTTCAAACATTGTTGTAAAGTGCATTTAAAATTTGTTGTCGGCAGGTCAGGCCTTTTAGTGCGACCCCAGAAGTTGCCTCTGAAACAATGTTTATTTATAAATGACAAAATTTAATACATTACAAATTACAACTAGAACTAATCATTGACAATAGTCAACAGCTTCTCATTTAAACCTCTTCAACAAGTCAATATTGTTATCTGCTCTGACTGTATGTTCGAATTAAATTTATTCAAATAAATAAAATGTTTCTTATCCAGTTGACTGAACTTCAATTAATAATTATACGATCAACTGCTACGATCTAATGGGGACCAGACTGATTACTGCATCGCGCTGAGCACTATCATTGCGCAGAATAGCGTGAGATGCCAACCGCATTACTCGTACACAAAACTTAGATTGCGCAAAACTTAGATTGCGCTCGGCGCGCGGAGTAAATCAGTCTGGTCCCCATTAGATCGTAGCAGTGAGTCATATCATTGTTGTTGTGAAGTTTTCAAGCGAATCAGACAAAGTATGGTTTTCGAGCAAGCTGTTATATGTGAACAAAAATTCACACTCGCGACTCGAAAAGCAATCGATTTCCCACCAAAATGTGCGATGTTTTTGCAACAAATTCCAGCAATAGGCAGGGGTACACGCTACTGTACTACGTACTACTACGCTCTACACTCACTACTCAGTATACAGTACAGAGTGAGACTGAGAGTAGCATTCGATCGGTAAGTTTCATGATCGAGAATGACCCGTATTAAAACTGGACTTACCTTGCAGTAGTTGACATTTCTGAGGTCGTTGACTGTGTTTTGATGTTTGATCCCTTTGATGAATGCAAGATTGCAGTGGATTGTGTCGATATTCTAGAAAACAATACTCCAAACGGAACAATACGTTGACAGTTGTACACACGTCGATGCGATGCTGCGGAAATTTAAACAAGGCCCCCGACGGTTACATTTCAATGGTACCCATTCAATCCGCATGGGATGCATGGACAGTACGCGCACCGCAAACTACCAGTTTGCGGTTCAACCAATAGGAACTCGCGTGATGCACAACCGTATCGGATTCATTTTCTGAGTCGCGTATAATTATATGACATCGATCGACGAGACCTAATAGTCATTAACGTTCCCATCAAGGCAATGTTTTGTGATTTTTCACCGATTTGAAAAAAAAATAAAAATAAAAAATACAACAATTAATCTAATGGTTCACAAAAGTATCACAAAAATTGTCATGACCATTTTCATATGAATTTAATACTGCAAAAACGAATCAAACCCCAGCAAAAAATAATTAAAAAGATAAATTAAACTTCAAATAATCATGTTTTGTTCATAACCAATGACTTATTTTTACTGGTCATTGCTGACTTGGCTTTATACGGTCGGATCCTACGTTGATTTAATTTAATAAAGTGAACTGAACTGAACTGAACTGAACTAGTCATTGAGACTTGACTAATCTAAATTAGTCGTTTTTACTAATTTATGAGCACCATGACTAACTTATGTTTACAGAAAAGGTTTGAGACATTATTGAAGTTGGTGTTTATTACAGAAAAGGTTTGAGACATTATTGAAGTTGGTGTTTATTAAAGATTTTAATTTTGCCTGGGTACATTTTGCAAGTGTGTACAACAACAAAGTCAAAACAAGTCCGTTTCACCAACTAGTGTCCATTTGTTCATTGCATTGCATATATACATGTAGCATGTATAGTGGCTTTGGGAAAGTAAGCTAAGTTTCAGTCATCAATGAGGCATCATCTTTGATGACTGAAACTTAGTTTTTGGAGGATATGATGCCTGTTTGTTAGACAATTTTGCAACAGTCATCCACTGTGATGACTGATGATGACTTTGATGCCAGTTAGTGATGACCATTGATGCCTCCTGATGACCAAATGATGCCTCATGATGCCTCCTGATGACCAAATGATGCCTATTGATGACACTTTGATGCCTGAATGATGACCATTGATGCCTTTTGATGACTGTTTGATGCCTTTTGATGACCTTTTTGCCCAGTGATGACCAAATGATGACTGATGATGACTGATGATGACTGATGATGACCAAATGATGCCCAATTTTACACATGATGACCAATTGATGACTGATTTTTCTAGTAGGGCCCCCCCCCCCACAGTAGTGTGGTTGGGGTCTACGAGCGAATACTTACCTGTAGAGCATCCCTCCCGCCGTCCCCACTAACCTCGATGTCTCAGGGTGCCTTGGGTGGTGCCTGAGAAAAGAGGAGGATCACGCGGTATACCGCGGGGCACTATGGGTAGGCCAATAGAGGGCGCTATGTTAAATCTTAGCGGTATTACCTGCCGGTATAGGGAAATATGCAAAAATAGTATTGAGCTCTACAGGTAAGTATTCGCTCGTAGACCCCAACCACACTACTGTGGGGGGGGAATTTAGGATACCCTTGATGAACTGTAAAATGTAAGATTTTTTAGGTGTTCGGGCATTCAGCCCGAACAACTCTTTGTTATTGTTCGTTTTTTTTTTAGGTGTTCGGGCAATCCGCCCGGAACACCTCTTGTTTTTGTACGTAAAAAAAAAAAAACTTCTTCTGCTTATCCCCCGCGATTGTCCGCAAACAAACACACCCTTTCGAAGCTCACACAACCTTCAAACTTCACATATAGTTAGATCGTTACTTGTAGAAGACACCGCCGGAGTGACGTCATGGAGTGACCCAATTTTACCTTGACTTCCGGTCCAAAACGGAAGTTGAAATTTCAATAATTTATATCTAAAGAACTTATCGTACTTAAATCAAAATTTTTACACCAGGTTGTAGAATCTTGTGCATTCTCAAACTTTTACACAGAGATGATACTAGTTTGACCGGTCGAAATCGGGTGTTACATGTAAAGGTAACGTACATGTAGGCCTATATATTGACCCTCATTAAAAGCATGTGAAAAGATCTTCTACTGAGACACGTATAACCGTATCTAACCCAGTGGCACGGTAGCCGTCTGTTGCGTTCCAGTACACCACGCGGCTGGCTGCTCCACTTCTGGCCTGTTCATAAGGTCCTGCACAGGGTCCTGCATAGTAACCTGTGTATACACGATACACTAGCACACATTCCGCGCCACGAAGACAGTGTATACTTATGTACATCCACATAACGTGAAACGGATTGTTGATGCCCGCAAGCAAAAGCATAGTAAAAAACCTCGAATGCACTTGAAACTTTGCATGCAGTTAGAGTATAACTAGCAGATGATCCAAAAGTTGTGATGTCATGATGACGTCATCAGGTGTCAAATTACAAGCCATTTAAGCTCAAAAAGTGCCCTCATGCTATTGCCTGTATGTCTCTGAATAGTAAAGCTACAATGTACAGTATTCATATTTAAGCATATACATTGTATGATAGATCAAGACACAGGCAACATTTGAAAAGTTAACGTCAAATTCACATGACCTTTACTTCCGATCGTACCGGAAGGTCAAAGTTTGCCTTTGTGCAATTTTTAACAAAAAAATCTTGCACCATGTTAGAACCTTGATAAAACCTCCATCAAGTAGTTGTGACGTCATGATGACGTCATCAGGTGTTGAAATACAGTAAATCAAAGTTTAATATTTCAAAAAAACATAACTCAATCACTACCGAATGGATTGCTACACATGTACAATCAATACATCATCGGACAGGTCTTTTAAAACCCAACAAATGCTACACAAAGAGTTACCCAGTTTGTTCTTGACCTCCCGCTCAAAATGTAAGTTGAACATTTCGTTAGTATTAGCCCTCAGAAGCACGGGGCTGGTCGTTCCGCTCCATTGACCACGTGTAATCTTGCATACATGTAAACTGTACACACTGCGCCATTGATCTTAAGGTTCAAAGTCCACGAAGACTGTGCATTGCTGGCCCACATGTACATGTACATGTAACGTGAAGTGTACAGTAAGTTGCTGCGATATCCATGGTGGCGCTATACCAAGTTAATGGTCCTTTGTTACTGCGCTCATTGATAAATGCAACCATCCTTGCTCTGTGATGCAACAGACTCGGAAATCTACGTCGTCGTTCGACGGTGGTCCAATGAATAGCTCATTGCATAACCTTCGTGTTAGCCTTTTGTTGACTTGGTGGTAAATATCAACTGAACGAGTGTATTTTGCTGACCTGTTTTGGTGATTTGAATAACTTTTGATAACTGAGAAAATGCAATCGGAAAAAGGTCAACATAAATTTGACTTTAATCAACACCGGTTTTTACGCGAATCTAACTTTTATATCCTGTTGAATACATGTACTTCAAAGAAATACAATGTGAACAGCAAAATAAATTCAACATAAATTGCACATCGTGTAAACAGTAGGTTTTTATGCCCTTTTCATAATCATGACAAATGATGTTGCTTCAGTAATCGGCACCACACATAAGGTAGCAAGCAGGCGTAGTTTGATAAAATTTATTTTTTAATTGTTAGTGATGGTCTTTTAATTTATCAGTTAAGTTTGTGACTTTTTACATGAAAAATTGTTAAATACATGTGTATCTAAACTACTTTATGGAGACTCATATACATGTAGCAATGATATAATTTTTCCCCGTGTTCACTAAAAGTATAAATGTAATAGGTTTGCAAAGGACTTTTTTTGAATATTAAAAAACTATCAATAATCTGCTGATGCGTATTATTAACATAACAGTGCCCCATCGATACCCGAACACCTAGTGTTTGTTGTAACAAACACTACATGTAAATCTCTAGTTCTTTCTGATTTTTGGGGGTTTTGTTGTATTTTGGGCGTTTATTTTGGGGGGATTGCGCTCGGAATTTGGTTTTCGAATTTCGGGCTAGTGACAAATTGTCGGCAGCATGGTCAAATGGAATTTTTTAGCCTGTTCACAAAAAACTACAGATTGTTTAGGCTTCATTCTGCAAAAATTACTGATTTAGGATACCCTTAGTGAACAAAATAATATTTAACTGTAAGGCCAAATAAAAAAAAATACCAGTTGATCGTCCTGATTTTTCCAAAAAGAGGAGGATGAGGGCCTTTTTATTTTTTATTTTTTATTTTTTTTCCAAGATGGCCGCCAAGTTTTTCAATTCAAACAGGCCACCAATTCTTCAGTTTGAAATCGGCGCAAACTTTCTTTATATCTATTTGTTGCATGAAGTAAGTTTACATCAAAAATTAAAATATATATGTCAAGGTTGGATTAAAAATACAAAAAAAATTTTTTTTGGGGGGGGGGGGAAATCCGAAAAAAAGAAAGAAAAAAAAGGATGCGGCCTCAAAAAAGGATGCGGGCGGGGACGATCAACTGGTATTTGTTTTTACTTGGCCTAAAATGTAAGATGTTTTCTTTCTTATTTTGTTTATTTTGTTTGTATTTTGGGGGTTTATTTTGGGGGGATTTCGCTCGGAATTTGGTTTTCTAATTTCGGGCTAGTGAAAAATTGTGCGGGGCTAGTCAATTGCACAGCTGACTAGCCCGGCGGGCTAGTCAAGTAAAAACGTTAGCGCAAGGCCTGTGAATGATGAATCTATGTGTGGGGTGTTACTCTTAATGAAATGAATTGTGCTCAGACTTGGATGTGGCGGGATCCGGTTTGCTCAGTGGTTTGTTTCCCTGCCTTTCACTTTTATTGACCCGAGTTCGAATCCCACAATACACGGCCTTGGATTAAGGCTATTCAAACATGACAGCTTTTGCTGATAAAGGGCAATGCGGGGCAAAGTTCATTGAATTTTTTCTCAATGTGCGTTTTTGACCGATCGTTGAATCACGAAGATTTCATTGCAAACAAAGTTTTAAACAACTGACCCTCAAATCACGAATCCATGAAAATAGTTGTTGATAGGAAAAGTATTATTTAGGACAGAAATTAGGGAATAAGATTGTCCCAAAGCTCAATTAATTTTTTATTGGGGGTTTCGGCCTATACGCCGAAACCACCTTTGTTTTCGTCCTAATTTTTTTATATATTATACTTCTTTACGACAGGTCTTTTTCTCATATGTTTTGTACACGGATTTTGTTATCACTTGATCTCAGGAACTACAGTCTTAAAATTCACAAACAATATATCAAATGAAAGCATGGACTCTAACTTAGATCCAACACCAGTTTTTTTGAATGTGTTTTGTTTCTTTCTTGACGATATTACCGATTTAAAAACATATTTTTGAAAGAATTGTTCAATTGCTCCCATGTGTGATCGCGCGTAAAAGACACTGTACGTAGCATACGGTCCTCTTACACGACGATGTATAGAGTGCAACGCGATATCGTTCTGACCTTTGATTCTCACATTTATGGTTTGTCATCTAACGGTGGCAGGATATAGCGCCCTCTTGCTTCCTTTATACCATGTATGTAGTTCTCTGGAAGTGGAACTTGGGAAACACAAGAGGGTGCTATACAAGCTGACCATTAATATTTCTCAGATTTCTCAGCGCTCAAAGGGTTATCAATTAATAGCATCTTTCGTTCACCACAACCCTATAGATACTTATTTCTACTCGTGTGAAACAATTCTCAGGGACACAAGAATTACAGAAGGCAGTTTTTGAACACACTAACGGCATATGTTACTTTTAATTTTTAATTTTTAATTTGTTATTATATTTTTTTTAAATGCTTTCAATTACTAATAATCATTACGTCACCACCTTTTATAGCGCCTTCTGTCAACGTGTGTTAAATCTACACCTAAAGGTGACAATTTTTAATTTTCAGGGTTTTTGTTCGAAGGTATTGCATGGGGACAACTCTTATACCGTATTGTAGGTTATAATATCTTACTATGAAAAAACAAGTTTTCGTCATCGTGACGTCATCAGTTGTCAGATGACAATCATTCAAAGTTTAATGTTTAACAAATTTATATCTTCTGAACCGCATGTCACAGAGTTATAATCTTTTTCCCGTTTTGTAGCTTACAGCACATGTACATGTACATGTAGCATTCTATTTTGAAATGTTATCTACCTTGACCTTTATTTCCGGTACAAACAGGAAGCTCTAAAATAAAATAAAACATATTTCCTTAACTGCATGTTAATAAGTCGAGTTTCTTTGTGCCGTCTTGTATCATTTGACATAATTGACATTTTATTCAAAACTTGACCTCAGTATGACTTTTCCTTCCGGTCCAAACAGGAAGTTCAAATTTAAAAACTCATATCTCCTCAACCACATGTCATAAAGTCATTATTTTTGTGCAGTCTGCTAGCTTATGACACATTTGACATTTTATTGAAAAACATGACCCTCCATTTAACCTTTCCTTCCGGTTCAGACAGGAAGTTCAAATTAAAAAAAAACAACTAAATGTCCTGAACCACATGTCGTAGAGTTATATTTCTATTTTATCTGTTTGTTCCATCAACCGAAACCCCCCTGTGTTCGTTTTTACGAACACCTGATCTCTAGTTTTTATTTAACATTTAAAAAAATGTGGACAGTAATACATGTGGGCTAGTGAAAAAACCTGCGGGTGACCTAGCCCTATTAATAGGACTCTTCTCTGTGCTGTAATGTACACAGATACAGAGTCCTAAATAATAGTGCCTGTTTCTGGGGCGAAAAAATTTCAAAGCTTCATAACTCAAATCTTACCTGCAAGAAGCAACTAATTTCACCGGATTCTCATTCCATGGCGGTATACATTTTTTTGCGGTGGGTTTTGGACGTCATATATTCTTCATTAATCCATCATTTTCATGAAATAATGCAGCTCTCAACGTTAACAAATTCTGCAAACTTTAAACACTTTTTATTAAAAAGACCCAAGACGTGGGTAATTGTGTGTGTTCGCGTACTGCGCAGGTGCTGATTACGCATAACGCGCAATCGCGCCAAATTTGTATCGCACTTTTTGACTGCACATCCAATGCAACTTAAGATATGCGCGTCATGCATCCTGCGTCTTACACGCGAATGTATGCGTACGCACGACAGACAACTGTGAAAAGACGAACAAAAAGGGTATTTTTTAACGTTGAGAGCTGCATTATTTCACGATAATGACAAATTTATGAGGAATGTATGACATCCAAAACCCACCGCAGAAAAATGTTCGCTGCCATGGAATGTGAATCCGGTGAAATTAGTGGCTTCTTGCTGGTAAGATTTGAGAAATGAAGCTTTGAAAATTTTCCGCCCCAGAAATGGAACCTGATATCCAGGACGTCACTGTACATTGTAATGCGAAAGTGAAAGGCCGCCAGGGCTACGGGTGACCCAAAATTTTGGTTGACTCGTCCAGCCGGCGAGTGAAATAAAATGTTAAGGGAATCCTGTATTGGCTTATGCACTGTTGGATGTGTAATAAAAATAAATAAAGAAATGAATTAATAAATACATGTAACTCTAAATACCCGTTGTAGAAACAATGCAAATATCAGCACTACATGTATAAGTGCCCATCTGTGGTGGATACCGGTGCTTTAATTATAAGTGTAGAAATATTATTACATGTATCTTGTATTTTGAATTGACCAGGTGATGCCTGAAGGAAGTAGAAGTCACTCTAGCCTGCTGGATGCCATTGCTTCACTGGATACCAATAAGAGGTACATGTAGGATATGTTTAAGACATCAAGTTCTAGTATCGCTTCTTGCATTGCCAGTGTTGAAAAGTTGTCACTACAGTTTACAATTTGTGAGAAATCATTAACTTGCTGTAGAAATTACAGCTCATATTCATATATGTACATGTACCTCCTACATGAATTACATATACGTATGCATACACTCCTAACTCGGAGACACTTTGGGTATCTTTCAGTACATACAAATATGTACATGTACATGTACTATTTAAAAGTCATGTACATGTAATACTAATACATGTAGGTTTAAATTTGTATGAAAATGCAATCTACATACATGTAAGGTTTTGGGTAATACCATGTACATTACAGTTGACTCTTCTTAGACAAGGTTGTAAGTTTCAAACTTACGGTTGATACAACGTAAAGGTTTTTTCCCTGAACCACCTCGGTGGTTTTTTAAAATGTACTTATGCACAGTAGTACATGTAGCAATAACACCAATGATACATGTACCAGGTCATGATGAACAACACAGCTTTGATGAACAACACAAAATTAACCATACTACATGTACGTGTACCAATCATACATTACAGTACAATAAAAAGATTTTTTAGAAAATTTAGAGGTTTTTGTTAGACATACATGCACATTTGTACATGTATTGGTACATGTATCATTTACAAATCTTTATAATTTACTCAATGACAAGAATGTAGCACAAAGAAAAAAAAGGTAATGAAAAAATGGTCTGGTTTCTCTATAGTTTCCAACACCTCAAAGACTTAAGCATCAGATTTGTCATGTTTGTTGCACTGCAGTTGTGAAGATAACCACACCACTTTGGTTCCTAAAATGCGACATTTCACAAAGTTCTGCCAATGTTCAAAAAGCTATGAGTAAACATAAAGTTCAGTCTTTGTGGTGTTGGTAACTGTAGAGAATCCAGATTATTCTTTTTATTACTCTTATTTTTAGTTTCTGTGGTTAACCAACATTACCAATGTTGGAAAAAAGGTTGAAGACAGTTTGCAGACATATGTAATATGCTGTCAAATTACAATCTATACCATTTTAAGTGGCCCTAACGTGTTTATTGCTATCCCATAAACCTCATGATGTATTTTATTTTATTTGTTTGTCAAATGTTTTTCTATGGGTACATTATGTCTGATTTATTCTTAAGGTTTCTGTCCTTTTTAGAGCTGTTACTGTTACTTCTCTTTTAACTTGTAGGCAGAAAATGATGCAGAGATCAGAAGCAACTGCAGAAGTATCGGAGTTTACTTTCACCAATCCAGAAGGTATGTACATGTACATGTATCATGGATAGATGCAGTCAATAACATCTCCTGATGGCAAGAAACCTTGAGGCTAACTTTGACTAGTCTGTGAGCCAGGGGCTGAAATTTCACATAATTGCAAAATGCCTCTGTCGTGTTGAGGGGAGTATACATGTAGTATAGTATAATGTAGTTGTTTATTGTCACATCACATAATTCTACACAGTGAAATTCATTTTAGATAAGGCCGGACACCATGCAGGTGCTGCTTGTATTTTCAATTAATGACCTACTGAATCATATAGAACAAACCTGCACCACAACCTTCTCTTTACTTTTCAAACAACTGATTATTGTACATGTATGTTAACAGGGTTATATCTACATTATAGCGGTCGGGCGTAGCCGGCACAGACTCCTGCCGGCCGGCTCTAAGCTAAATTTTACAGCACACCGGCCGGTACAAAAATATCACCAAAAAGACATAAGCCAATATGAAAATTGTGTATTTTTATCTGAAAGACAGCAAAGAGCTACTTGCATTTTTGCATTTAATGTTCAAGAACTCACAATCATGCTGAATACAGCACATTCACAGTCTTCGCTGCCAAGAAATGGAATGCATACTCCCACACTGTTCTTGGTGAGCAGCAAAGCAGAGTGAGCCTATACAGATGTAATGAAAATTTCTCAAATCAATGGTTGAGTGCATACTTGATTTCCCCACCCCTAACATCAGTTTATCAAATGATTGGTTTTCTATTACATGTAGTCATTGTTTTTCTATCGGGCGGTCAGCAGCTTGCCATGGCAGCTTCGCTGCTTTACAATGTAGTTTGTTTTTTGTGTCAACAAACCCAGCGATACTTGTTACATTTTATAGCTGAAGAAAAGTTGTCCCACCCTAGATAAATCCATATGAAATCAAGGTGGGTGGGGTGGACTATTTATCTCAGCCAATTCATACATTGTATGTGATTTTACCTTTTCCCCATTGGTTCTGCAATATAAGTGAACATTTTAAGCCTGTGACGGTTAAACATTTAAACGGTTAACCGTTTACAAAATCACTATCCGTTTAGTAAATTACTGACCGTTTAAACGAAACGAAAAATAAAAAAATTAGCTTTTCGTTTTTGCTGCCGTCATCACTGTATTTTTCTGTGTAAAACAATTTAGATTAGTTGAAATTGCCGGACAACTACTGTTGAACGGCCCGATACTTTTTATCTTCGGCGAGTGCAGTCTGTCAGAAGGCTGAAAATAACTTGTTTATGGTTTCAATTTGCTGACAAGCTTTTGGTCGGCTCTACTGTGGGTGCGCGTGATTGGCACACATGCTCAGCAGACCTACATGATGTACATGTAAGCAGCAGACAGGAAATGGGATCACAGTGGAGTGTAAACAGTACTGCTCCTTCAGAGATGCCGAAGATGATCGGCTTGGGTTTTTGTCTACCACTGGGCATGTTTCAAAAGTGGTCACCCAAACAGTCAAAAATTGAAAAGCTCTATCCAATAATTTCCTATGTTTATATTTGAAGGTAATATCCCTAATTTTACAAATATGTAAAAAAATATATAATTTTTTTTATAAATAAGTCCTTAAAAAAAGTTTAAATAAAGGATTTGATAAAAAGATGCATGTCGGACGGAATTTTTGCGGTAAGTAAAAATACCCTTGAATGGAAAGCATGCAATGTGCTGAATTTGTTCTTTCCCCATGAAAATAATAACTTTGGACCCATCCGCCAATTTAATATGCATGTTACAACTTTTTCCAGTGTAACAATTTTTTTTTACTCAAATAAGAGATTTTCAAGTCTTAAATTTCCGTCCGACATGTTCCAGATTCCTAAAAAAAAAAAAATCAAATTTGATCTTGGTAAAATAAAAGTGAAATTGTTGTCAACTATCAATAAACAGCACAAGCAATAATTTAAATCAAATATTTTAAGGTTCAATTGTTTTCCCCAAAAAATATAGCATTGGGAAATATTTTCCATCCGACATGATTTGCGCATGTCGGATGGAACTGTGCATGTCGGATGGAATTGTGTGTTTGTGCTCACCCCAAAAAGCTTCACCCAGAGAAAGATATTTGGTGTACAACAAAACAACCCTTTAAGAAAGTGAACTTGAAAAGAACAGATGAATTTTGAAAGTTTTAAATACAATAAAACACATGTTTTGTTAATTTATTTACCCTAAAAGAAAGCCCTCATTATGTAGTATTCCGTCCGACATGATTATTTAGTTAATGTCACACAGTCACAACCCAGTGTTTTCTAAACAGACTAGATGGTCCAGCATCATAATGTTCAATATAACACACAACTCACACAGGCATTTGACTCCCCAGATTGATAGAGATTTACCCACTTGTCATGTACAGCACATACATGTTGAAGCACATGTGCTTTTAGGCCTATATGTGTTGTGAATTTTAAGCGCACACTTGTGTATCTGCCATTTGACATACTGCACAGACCACTGTCAGATCTCCAGGAGGTAAGGATGACAAATAATGTTGGTCACTTAACTACATTGATAATACCCCCTTCAGTTCCAATTCCTGGAACAAGAAAGTGAGGTATGTTGAACAGTTGGTGAAGAAAGACAACGTTCTTCTGAAGTTCTATACAATAAGTCCCCAGGGGAACACATGTAACACTGCAGATGCACACACTATACATGTGTACCTTTCAGTGAAATAGATTACAGTGTTCAGAACTCCACAGATTCTCAGGTTGACGATACGACACCAACAACCTGTGACAAGGGTGAATCTAATGTACATGTAGCTTCCCACTTGTAGTTGGTCAATGGTATGCTGTTTACTTTGAGTGTTTCTTGTATTGGTACATTGGTATGATCATTCAGTTGGACGAAATCACAGGCAAAGCCAAACTTGACTTCCTCCAGCAAAAACATCAACAGAAACACCAGTGACGAGTCATGGGTTGACAAGGATGATATCTTCTACAAACTCACCAAATCTCCTTCTCCACTCATTTTCAAGAGCATCAACTCTGATAATGAGTGAGGCAGATTTCAATCAAGTGAAATTTACTTTTGAATCAAGATATATGCATTAAAGGCACTGAACACGTTTGGTAATTACTCAAAATATATACAGTATTATCATAAAAACTTACTTGGTTACCAGCAACGGAGAGCTGTTGATAGTATAAAACATTGTGAGAAACGGCTCCCTCTGAAGTAACGTAGTTTTTGAGAAAGAGGTAACTTCTCACTAAAATAATAAAAGACTTCATGCATGAAGCCTTTTATTAGCATCTGAAAGCACACAAAATTGTGCAACAAGGGTGTTTTTTCTTTCTTTATTTTCTTGCAACTTCAATGACCGATTCAGCCCAAATTTTTACAGGTTTGTTATTTTATGCATGTTGGGATACACCGAGTGACAATACTGGTCTTTTATAATTACCAAACATGTTCAGTGCCTTTAATAGGCTACAGAGTGATGGCATACATGTAGTGAATGAACATAAAAGTACATGATAGAAAATGAGAGAAATAAAAAAATAGGTACAGTATGCACATGTACGCAAGTGAACCCAACATGACCATCCTCGGATCCTCGGATCGTTATAATTAACTAGTGGGTTATCACTAGTGTTTCTGTTAAAGATGTTTTTGTCGTATGATGTTATTTAGCATTAACCTTGTTTTTGTTTTTTTTAAGGAAACAACAATTCAATGTAACGTAAATGTTTGTACAGTAGACATCTGATACAATGTTGTTCATTTAATAGTGTAGACCCATACACACAAAGCTTGGTAAATATCGAAAACCTACATGTAGTTTGCATACTGATTACTGCGTGTGTCACAATTTTTGCCCACACTGCAAGAAAAATGACGTCCCACTGTTCATCGTTCTTCAAACTGTTGAGCCAGACTTCAAGCTTATCTAATTAAAGTGAACCTGAGGCCCTATCAGCAATTTCAAACATTTAATATGTTCAATACTCAATTCAATATTTGGCCCTGTGATGGTCTTTTATAGTTTTAACTTTGTGTAACTCATATTTTACTCTTGACCATGTCGGACGGAAGAAAGCATGTCGGACGGATTTTTTTCCAAACTTTCAAGCATAATTTGTTATTTGCCAGGCATTTTTTTCTTTTTCATGTCAAAATAGTAAGCTCACACAAGTTACTTAAAAATTATATTAAAAAAACTAGGGTTCAGTGATTTTTTTTGGGTGGTCAACATCATAATTCCGTCCGACATGTTCCATTCCGTCCGACATGATGTTTATTCTACTGCACCTATTTAATTAGCAAACTATAAAACTTGCAATTGTGATACCTTTACATGAAGAATAATTGTTACTGTTGCTAATATGGTACCTGAGTAAAGAAAACTCTGTTAAGTTTTGATAAAATTTTAATTTGTTTATCAAAATCCCAGAAGATCCATTTTTATCGATTCCGTCCGACATGTTGACGTTTTGTCCCCAAAAAAGAAAACAAAGTTGTTAAGTTGGAAAAAAAATGTTTTGTGACATTATTGACAGTCTGTGTATTAGCATTGATACAAAAACATTTATTCAAAAATCCTCAACTAAAAATTGTAGCAAGTTTTTCTATCGAATTCCGTCCGACATGATTTTGAGACTTTTGAAACAAGCCCCACTGTGGTCACAATAAACAGACACAATAAAATGTAAGCTTTTTTTTTCATTGGGGGGGGGGGGTGGTCCCATGTCTCCTAAACACCTTGTTCAGTTGCATTTCTATGTTCAGCGTTTGCGTGAGCCTCGACTTTATATTCCGTCCTGTAACTTACTCCAGTGTTCTCTTTTATTTAAAGTGTTTTAAATTTAAATTGTTTTCGACTTGTATCATAACCGCTCTACAAAATTGAATTACTTCGATCAAAAATTCAAAATGCTGCGCAAGTCAATCAGCCAGGTTTGGAGTAGTTTAGAAAAGATCAACGAAGACACTTTGTGTAAAATCTGCAATGCTATTCTAAGCTTTAATTGATGCATCCAATGAGAAATGTGTTCTTCAAACTTACATGTACATGTACATGTATGTATATTGCCTAGTTTGCCTTACAAAGGACGGATCAGGTTAGACATTGACTTTGCATTATTCATCCGGGTACCGTCGCCTCTTCCCGCCAATATAAGTTTGAATACATTATTGCACACATCTTTACGAAGAGGAAAAAATGGTTGACATTATTTAAGATGTCATGAACGCTACAAGTAAAAATAACTTGTACAGGTAGTTTGTTGTAGAGCTCGACTGGATTCTTGTAAACTTTTTTTAAACCACAATCTACCGGTTTTGGCTATTTTGTTGTTGTTGCGGTTTTCAAAATGTAACAGTAAACATGTTTTGGTTTTATCAGAAGTGTTGGAACTAAATAAGGCATCAATGCTTTTGGTGAAGTTATTGGATGTTTTTATAGGCCTGAAGAATAACTCTTAAATTTCAAATGAATTGTTGGGAAAATTTCCGGGCCTCTTCTTCCCTCGAGCGCGACTTGCCGCCCTTCCAAACACTTTGATGTTTTGTATGAAAGAACTTGTGTCCATGATTGATAGTGCAAAAAAAAAACGTCGTATGGGCTTACCAATCAGCATCCAGTACAATGTACATCGTACTCGGGCTAGGCCCAAGACAAGAAAAACATGTGGGAAAGGAGAAGGGGCCTGGAAATGAGTTTAACCGCTGTGAAATGTGTGAGTCACACTATACTCGTTGTTCTTGGAAAAGTCGAGCGTCGATGACATCATCTCAGCCACGCAACATCCAATGAAACTTTAGGATTCACATGGGAGTGGCTGCTGATAATCTATGGACAGTGTAGTGTTCACGTGATCACACTTGTAATATGCAAATGAGTTGACCTCGTGTAAGGTTACATGGGGAGAGGGGGGAAAACCTAAGGAACAGAGAATAAAGCACATATTGATGCAGAGATTAAATTCGTCTCTATAGTGTTGGTTTAACCCGTTTACTACAATGTAGTAAGACTCTACAATTGGCGACGAGGATAAACATCATAGCAACTTTTGGAAAAGTTGTTGTGAAATTGAGGAAAAGTGCAAAACACTGATGAAAATGGCGCAGAATATTCAGCTGAACGGAGTCGAGAAGTTTGACCCACACGGTGACCCTGCACAGTTGAGACAAATGTGGCGGCGATGGTTGCGTGGTTTTGAGTACTTTGCTGTTGGAAAGGGAGTCACAAATCAAGGACAGAAGAAAGCCCTTCTACTGCATTGTACCGGTGCTGATGTTCAAGATATTTTCTTTTCCCTGACGGAGGAGGAGGGAACAGACGAGTATGATAAAGCCGTGAAAACCTTGAACAAACACTTTCGAGGTGAAAGTCAACGTGCCGTACGAACGCTATGGTTTTCGTAGCATGGAACAGGCGTTCGGTGAAACAGTCGATCAGTACATAGTGAGGCTCCGACAGAAGGCATTATTATGCGATTTTGACAAGTCGGACGAGGAGATCAGGGACCAGGTGATCAGGGACCAGGTGATTGCACAATGTAAGTCACATAAAATTCTAACCAAACTATTGGAAAAGGGGCAATCATTAACACTTGACCGTTTGAGGATGATCGCAATAAATGTAGAATTGACTGAGAAACAGTCCAAGGATATGGAGGCGAAGAAACCAGACTATGGTCCACATGTTAATGCTGTAAGGCGACACAAGGGCTCTGACTATGAGCAAAAGAGGAAGAATGGTGAACATGGAGATGCCAGCAAGGGTTATAGAGGCAGCGCTGGGACAAAACAACACGCCAACAGTGATCAGTGTTTCCGTTGCGGACATCGAGGACATTATGCCCGTGATCAGGAGTGTCCAGCCCGAAGTGCGGTGTGCAACAAATGCGGAAATCACGGACATTATGCAGTTGCTTGCAAGACCCAGACAAGCAAAAACAGAAAAGACAATTACGAGCAAAAAGATGCAAAATGGAGAAATAACAAAGGACAAAAATGGAATGGACCAGGAGGAAAAGTTCACACAGTGCAAGAAGACACTGATGGTAGTGACACTGAATTTGCATTCCATGTACATGTACATGTAGGCATGGTGGGAAGTAATAAAGAGGAAAAGGTCAAAGTAAGTTTGGGGCAGGGCATACCAGTGGATGTTATCATTGACAGTGGAGCTTCAGTAAATATCATTGACAAAAGTCTGTGGGAGGAATTGAAGAGTAAAAGAATTCAGTGTAAATCTGAAAGAAGCAATAAGAAGTTGTATGCATATGGATCAACAAATCCATTAAAGGTTCTTGGTAAATTTGTAACCAAAATTAGAATTGATGGTATGACTCATGGTGACACTGAAATAGAAGCAGATTTTTATGTCAAGAAAGTAAAGGGCCTGCACTTCTAGGTAAAGATACAAGTGTTGAAGTAGGTGTGCTTAAGATTGGTATAAACCTTGTGGCTGGAGAAGTGATAGATAGTTATCCAGAATGTTTTCAAGGGGTAGGAAAGTTGAAGGATCATAAGCTCAAGTTGCACATTGACAAAGAGGTTGGACCAGTGGCACAACACAGCACGAGGCATATTCTTCAAAATATGGACCATTTTACAACCGCAAATGTCATTTTTCAAAAAAATCTTTTTGACCTTGTAAGATATTTTAAATAATTGTATACATATTTAAGTTTACCAAAATGTTCATGTAAGGATAGTTCAGTTAGTTTTCATCTTGCAGTGGTCATTTTAAAAAGTAGAGTCTCCAGCAGTGAAACATGTGGTTATTTATATTTAGTTCAAAGATAGCACAAGAAAAGCACAAGGAACATTCATTCTTTTCTATGGTGAGGCCCAACTGATGTACAATAATTTCAAATAAAAATTTAAAAAACTCAACAAAACATCACACACAGAAAATATAAGCCTGACTTCTGTCAGAAGAGAGCATAACATTGACGGAAAAACTAAGCAAATATTGTCTGTTATTAATTTATTTCTGGCACAACACTACCGTAATTTCTCTTAAATATTTGCAGCCTCTCATACCTAAAATCTTAAAAAAAAAAAAAATTGTCAAGCTTCCCTAATTTTTGGCTAAAAACACGCAGTTTCGAACGTCATTTTTGACGGAAAAAATGACGTTTGAGAAAAAAAATGACGGAATTTGCATGACGTTCGAGAAAATTGACGGAATTTATTGCAAATGACGTTCGGGACTTTATTACCTTCGCGCAATCCACATCAAGCGTACTTGAACATAAGTTGATTTAGTTTCCAAAAACTAGCGTTCGGAAGGAAGTATTTCCGTTAATCATCTCAGATACATTTTGGTTTTTCATCTGGAGCTGTCCGATGGATTCTCGAACGTCAGTAAGTATGAGCGTGATTTAATTGACAGATTTATTTTGCACACGTACTGTATGAACAGAAAACAAAACATGTGTGAGTCGAACTTACCCCCTCTGTTAACTTAACTGGCCTAACTGCAATTGAGGACAATAGAGGGGGTAAGTCAAGTCAAGGGTTAATTTACAGGCCGATCGGTAAGTTCTCGAACGTCACGTAAACAAATTGACGGACGCTGAAAAAATTTCGGCGCTGCAAATTTGAAAAGGGGATTACTCTTATTGTTGACCAGGTATCGTAGTAGTCATTGTTTCAAAATAATAATTATTTAAACGTGTTCTCATCATATTTGTTTTGAATTTATTGAATGTTTGAAACTTTGGTTAATTGACATGTTTTTTATTGTTGAAATTTGTGACGGAAAAAAATGACGTTCGGGAATTCGCGAAAATTATATATATATATTTTTTTCTCTTGCTGTTAAAGTATTTGGCATCAGCCCCCACAACCTGAGCATGCAAAAGAAAATATGTACCTCAGCAAATATAAAAATGTGATCATTTAAATACCTCTACATCTATAGTGGTAGTTGAAGTCCGTCAAAAATGCTGACGTTCGAGACTCCAAACCTTTTACCTCGATTTAGTTGAAAGACATCGGTTGTCAATATTGTGTATGATAACATGTCAGGTACCTCCTAGTTAATTACACTATATAAAAATAAAAATTAGCTTTCACTTATGAAAATATAAGGGTCCAATTTTCAGGCTTGCAAATGGTGCATATTTTGAATAATATGCCGTATGCATTTGAAAGAAAGTTAAATTAGTTTGCAGCTGTATGCTAAATAGCATTAAGAAACTCAACCCAGAAAATGACATTTTAACAGCAGATAACAAGTCGGTTGTACGGACTCTGTTTGTGTTTGTACACATACACATAATTTACATTTCAGTACTGACACAGTACTTGTACACTGGGACTTAAAGGAGGCTTTACTGCTGTGACGGGCAGGAAAAACGTAATTTTTATGTTTCACCAGTGACTTAATATATTCATTTATTCAAACATCTCAAACCCCGGATCGAGCGCCCCCTAGCGGTGGCTTGATTTTCAAATTTATCAAATTGGGTCATTCTACTCTATGATGTCGGGAGGAAGACACATCTTTTGAATTCTGTTATTTCTCCGACAGGTATGATCTTTTCTAATTTATTTAACATTTTCTCTTTTATCATAAATAGCAGTTACTTAAACAATCCCTTGCATTTATATTTGTTTTATACCTTTAATTAGATTTATCGCCACTTTTTAATGTTGTTTTGTCAAGATTCCGAATTGAGATTCGTCAATCGAGAGTTCCGCCCTAACTCGGGACTCAGTTTAATCAACCTTCTCTTTATTTATTTCCTATTAGTTTGGATTATTAGAAAGAGAAAGTCGAGCTCTTTAGTAATACTTCTTGTAATATATTTTGTACAAGTTTGCAAGGTTTTTCATTTAATAGATATGTGTTTCCAAGATGGCGGACGCCATAAAGGTTTTGGCGGGAACCTGCCAAGAGACAAGTTATTTTACTTTAGTTGTACATTTGATGTTGCCATCCAACTACAATTGTTATTGATGGCCATAGTTGATAATTATTCGTTTTGGCATTATAATACCTTTTCTAGCGATGTGTCTTGCTCTGAAATGTGTAATCCCCGGGGCCGAGAGAAACCCGCCCCGTAGTCTTTTATGAATATTGTTAGTTATGCCTTACTTTCGGAATAACTCGTAGACATAGATACTGTATATTTTAACGTTTAATTTATTACAATATTATTAATTACTCAATTATTAGATTCTACTCTATGATGTCGGGAGGAAGACACGTCTTTTGAATTCTGTTATTTCTCCGACAGATATGTGATAAAAGAAAATAAATCTTCTGAGGAAAGAATAGTCGTTTCTGCAAATAGTAATATTTAACCCCGGTCACACTGCAATGTGAGAATGATAAAGCAACCACAATGATAGAAATACTTCACTGTTGACTTTAAATAAACAAAGCTGTTTCATTAGTTGACTCTTTTTACACCATGACATTTTCCTACTTAAATCTGATTTCTAATTTATTTACCCTTAAAAAAATACTACAAAATGATTCTTAAATAGCTTGAAACGGCTTTGAGAGCCTAATACATGTAGGCCGATAGTAGTGTATGTCAGCTCTGTTCTCAATATGATTTTCCTACTTGTTTTCAAGGGGCAGGTATCTATCATGCCTTCTACATTTATGCCTGTTACACTGTCATGTACCACGGACACTCTTATGGCATATCTTTATATGGAGCTAAATTTATAAAAATGTTATCACTCAAAAGACTTATAATTGCAATTAGTAACATTGAGACCCATTTGGAAGGTTTCTTGATGGTACATACATATATGTACACAATGTATGTTATAAAAATGAGTTTTTTTATTGGGGAGGCATCGCTTTTTATTATGTAAAGTTGCAGGAGATGATATGTTTAGTGTAGCTTAGTGTATTTGATGGCTCATTTTAGTTTAATGGTATCACTTATGTCACTTTTGTCTATTTTTCGTTTGCAGGAGAAAAGGCGGGAGTGAAACTTCATGAGTTGATGGGTAGTCTTTCCAATACACCTAGTCATTCTGAAGTTAAGAAACTACTAAGCAATGTACAGAGAAATCAGAAAGTGGTTGACACACCCTTACACAAACACCAAGAAGACAAGGTACAGTAACAATTACATGTACAGTCAGCTCCCAGTAACAACATGAACAAGAGGTAGTAACAAAAAGTTTCAAGAACCAGAAACATGCAGTTTTTAAATTATAAAATTTTCTTGGATGGCACATGATCACCTTTTCATAGTTGACTTATTCCGATCCCATGTATCCAATGTTGCTTATTTATATTCATTTTATTGTGTAATGTAACCTTTTTGCTTTCTGTTGTAATATATTCGGTTTATGACATGTTTACATTAATGTATTTGTGATTTGTGGTTATACAAAAACAGTAACCTCCTACAAATGTACACTGGGGTAGCATATTCTAATGAATTTACCAACCTTAGGATAGTGGCAAAACTGCAATGAACTTTCTTCCTAATGATAGCAGATTACTCATAATCTTCTTTGCAACCATGAGTTTTAGTTAAATTCAGTTTAATTCAATAAATCACAATTTACAGACAAAAACTAAAAAATTTCCTCCAGTATGTACATGTATGTAAAAGTCAAAAATAAAATGACATTACAAAAAAAGTAAAATGAAATAAAATTATTTTTTGGATAAAAATGAATGTATCTTGTCTGTATGCCATGTAAAAGATTGTACGGGTGAATAGGTTTGGATGTTGATGGTTTACATGTAGATGACTGAGGATGTTGTTATTTGAACTTGGTAGTCTCCCAATGTCTCAACTACTCCACTGCAGTAGATAGATAGCAGGACAATCTACACAGTAAAGTACATGTAGATATTACCACAAACCATTAATTGAGACATGTACCTCAAGTTGCGTATTTCTTTGTTTGTATGTATTGGGTCTAGATCCGACGCACTATTGGATATGAAGCAGCTTCTAAAGAAGTTTCCAAATGGGATCAAGTTGTTCAAAGTAATAGGAAAGCTGAGCAGTTGTCTTTTCCAATCAACCAGCCTGTGATTGGTCTGCAGTCCACTGATCAATTTGTCAACAAATTTAAGGTTTGTTTTTTAGAAGTTAATGAGATTGACAGAGATTTTGAGACACCTCATATGTTTTTTTGTGCTTTCTTTTTAGGTGTGTAGCCAACAGTGTTAAAAGCTATTTTTAGGGGTTCAGGCAACAGACCAAACAGCTGTTTTTGGATTTTCCTTGTTCTTGTCAGTAAACTTTGTGAACTTTAATGACAAGTGGCAATTCCACAAATGTGTGAACAATGTTATTACACTCTTCTTCATCAAATAAAGTGTAATTGTAACTGAATTGAGCCTCAAAATTAAAAAACCAGTTTCACAAAGCACTAAGATTCATCATATAGGATGAGTTGTCAGTATCACCATAGTGATTTGTACTGTGACATCACACTTTGCTTAGCAATTAAGATAAAAACACAGTTAAGATCAATCTTAATTCTTTCTGAAATCGGCCCCAGAACAATAACGTTATAATCACAGCATTAGAAGTTTATTATTATAAAAACTCAACTATTGAACGAAACATCATCAGAAAGGCCTTAAAAGAGGTGCTCTGTATGACGTGATTCAACGACGACCAGGCATGCCAGGGGACTGCATACAGACCAGACGTTTTACATCTATAGGAAATGAGCCCCTGGAACCAGACTACTGCAAGCTCAATGTGTGCATAGACTGCAGGGGTTGACTGTGCTTCAAACTTGTTCAGACCCTCGGATCACATCCAGTGAAATTCTTGACTGTAATTTTGATTTCAGATGTCCTCAATTTTTTTGCTTTCACAGTCACTGTGCACAAAGAAGTTGTGCCAAAAAAGACACAGTGCCTTGTTCAAATTTTGCTCATGTAATACCAACCGAATGATAAGTTATGAACTACTCGGCAGTACTTGGTAATTGGTAATTGGCCTAAAATTACCTGACTACGACACAGGTTGTTTATTCTAAGCTTTCATACTTTACTAAACTTGGTACAATTGATCCATTAAAGTATTTGAAAGGTACATTTGGTGGCCAGTGGAACACTTAATAGTTCAAAATAGCGCACAAACAATTTGAGGGTTTTAAATTTTGCGCTTTCATACTCCTGTTTTGATAAACATCACAAAATTAACCTTCCTTGATTGTGAAAATAAACTGTGAAAATAAACTTTGATGTCATATCATAGAAAAGAAACCCTTAAAAAAAAATTAACACAAAGGCAAGAATGGCAATTTAATATGTGTTAGCTTTATCAGTAAAAGGTTTGTACATTTGCACTGTTCAATGCAGCAAACTCCTACCTGTGCGCATCTAACATGCACCGAAGATGTTCATGTTGTTTATGGATTTATAACAAGATTTGTAATTATTTCAGCCAAGCACTCCATTAGAGCAAGAAGTCTACAAGATTCTTCACGGTAGTAGACATAATGATCGCCCAAATAAGCAGCTGACATTAGCTGAAGAAGATGCACTTACATCTATGAGTGTAGAAGAGGTTGGTTATAAATTCAAGTTCATTTCTCGTTTTTGATGAGGACTATAATGAATCTGCCCACAGTGAAGACCATGTACTCTTAGAATGTACTTCCAGGCATAAAGTATTCAGCAAAACAAAGATTTCTTGAAGTTTATCCAGATGCTACATGTACATGTAACACACTCACCAGCCCCCAAATAACTGGCAATCCAAAGCCATCTACAACACTAAATGGCATCCAATGGATTGTTGGATAGTTACATTAGCTAGATTGTTGCAGGTTGGGGCTTTTTCTGATCATTGTGCCTGTTAAATTGTTTGACTCTGAACCTGACTAACAGTAACTAATGACCATTTAAAGTTAACATAATACACATGGTCATTCAGATATTCTTTAGAGCTCTAAAGCTCCAATTGTGATCTTTTGGTTCATGAAGTTACAGTTGTTTACTTTTTTGATCTTTTTGAGTTGTTATGAAAAGCCCAAGGTCAAAACTTTCAAGGACCTGTGACCCCCAAACCTTTTAACCCCCAAAACTCCTTTGAAAATTTAAAGAAAACTTTGAGATTGACTGTGGGAGTCTTGTTGATTTGTCATACACTGATGTGTTGGAGGTTGAATATCCATTAAATTTACTTTTCCTATTAGGCCCAAGAACGTCGCTCTGAACTACAAAAAACACGAGCTCTGTTGTCTTATTATGAAGCGAAGTGTCACAGGAAGAAGAAGATCAAGAGCAAGATGTGAGAAGTTTGTTTTTTGTAATTTTAAACCAAAGCTTTTATGTTTTAAATCTTTGCACCGTTTGTGAAGGTTTGATGTACATGTACATGTATGCTATATAATTATAATTATAGTAAAGACCTGATTTGACCTTGCTTCCTGTCCAAAAGGCTAGTTGAAATAAAATATACATGTATTACATGTATAAAGCTCTTTTCAATCAAATAAATGTTCATGATGAAAGCTATTATTTGATTAGACATTGATGTATACCCACTACCTGAATTAACTTACCACATACATGTAGTGCGTGTAGTGTTAGAAACACTAAATTTCTAATGTATAATTAGATTTGTCTGTTCTAGGTAAAGTGCTGCCATTTATTGTTGGTTTGATTCCATATATAATCATGGCAGAGTAGTGTGGACAAGTGGCGCTTTTACTTGTTTTCTTTGATGCATCATGTTATTTGGAAGATTTACTTTGCATTTACATCAGAAAAAAAATATTAGAAAAATAGCACAGACAACCATGTGTGTTAATTGACTCTATTGACTCTTAACCCTTTAGTCACTGTTCCGCCCGAAACCGCCCAGCCATTTACTCACTGCACCGCCCAAAACCGCCCGAGATTAAACAACACTTTGTATCTTGGGTTTTACACATGCTAGCGGGTTGCAGCAAACAGCCGTCGAAAGAGCGTGATCTAAAGATTGCGCCAGTCTAAAAATATCCCGTGGTCACCATTGACAAAAACCAAGTAATCTCCTTCCAAAGGTTCAAAGGTCGGAAATCTAGCACGTCGTGTCAATGTTTCTCTGTGTGTGCGTACCGTATCGTATGTACAATGCATTACGCGCACACACGCACTATAATGTATACTACGAAAGCGACGATGTTTCGTTGGGCTTTCGCGATGTTTTTCACACATTATTGAAAGGAGTTTACATTGTAGAGGAAATTTATTGTTATCCATAAGTAATATAGACAAGATTGTTCGTTTCTAAAGGTATGTTTTGATATTATTTCAATCACTTTGTCAACATTTTGTTCTTGTTTGAAACGATAGCAAAGTTGAAAAAGTTGTGTGCACAACTTTCCGTGAAACACTGACGCTAACGTAATGCAAACTAACAGTTGTCTATTTTCGTTGGTGTGTCAACATATTTACAATCTGAAAGCTTCAATTCAGTAAAAGCAAATACATATATGTGTGAATCATTCGAAAGATAATGTTATCCTCTACAAAATAAACCAAACTTGTAATACAAAAAAATAATTACAATGGAAGTTATGATACGACTTCCAGATAGTGCATTAATTCAATGACTTTTCCCCGCCCTGCTCAGTGAGTAAATGACTGTTGAATTTGCTCGTAAGTGCTAAAGGGTTAAAATAGGTTGATTTTTATTTTAGTCCTAAATCAAAAAACAAAAAACAAAAAACACAGCAACTAGTATTAGTGGTATGTGGTTTTCCATAGATAGCTGGCCAACAGATACACATGTAATACATTTTTACTTGTTAATTTTTTGCTTTCAATCATATCATACAAATTGAACACTATGAATAATGACCCTATACAATGGCCAACTGGGTCATGGCACATGCCATCTCATGAATATTTACACCTTGATAAAAGAACGTAAACAATTTATGCAATGTCTGAAGGGAAGGAATGAATATTCATATTAAATTCCAGCACTTAGATTTGCCTGTGACAAGGAGGAAAATTTAAACTGATAATGCTGCCTGTTTAATTTGAAGCAGTGTGAATATACATACGTTTACAATATATCTTGATTTTTGTTTAAAGGTATCACCGTATTCAACGTAAGAGCAAAGCTAAAGTAGAGGGTGAAACATTGAATGAGAGGCTTCAAGTTGATCCTGAACAAGCCAGCCAACTACTTGTGCATCTGGACAAAGAAAGAGCTAAGGTGACTAACATTAACAAACGACATATTAATAGCAATGTGCATGGTTAAGATTTGTTGTACTTTTTCTATCCCATGCCTGGCCATATTACTTTTATTGAAACATGGACACAGTCAAAACTTTTTACTTACTATTGAGTGACACCAACATTGCCTTTTGGAACAATATATTATAACCCTTTTTTGCTTCAAACACTTATAGTGACATGATAAAGGTGACCAGTCAAAAAAGCACAGTTTCGAGAGGCTTTTCCGCCCAAACTTAACATTTCTGATGTATGCAAATGATATGCAAATATCCCAAACTATTTCATTGGACGGAGGTGGTTAATTTACACTGCCGTCGATGTATACTTACTATACAACACATGCATGGATGCCATGTTGTTACTTTGCATTAAAATCTACAGCTAGAGGGGGGCATCTGCAGCTAGAAAGGGGGGCATACATGTACAAATTATTTGAATCAACATCTTCTCATTTTATTTTCAAGTGCAGACAATACCTACCACTTGAGGCTTATGTATGTCTGCACATGCTATTTAGTGTAGTTGGGTGAATTCCTTGTGGTGAATTTTAAGAGCATGGATTATTTAATTATTTTTATCTTCTCATGCTTGACTGCTTCTCAAACTTTGACACAACATGGTGTACAATTTTGGCAAACGTTGCATGACACCACTTAACTATTGAGTTTTCTTTTTTTGTCGGGTAAAAAGGACTTTAGTACAAAAATCCAAGTGTTGAAACATGTTCAGATTTCTGTCAGAAGATGTGAAATTAGCAGCGCACATTTTGACCAGTGTATTTTTCTGATAAATGAAAATTTGTAAAAGGAGTGAAAAGGAATAATAACAGATATAAGGAAATTATAGTAAGTCTGAATCTGGTCAAAGATCATTGTTTTGACTGAATTGTAGGACGTATCTGTCCATAGTTTGTCCTTTTTTTGAAAGCCCCTCAAAGGTGAAGTTTACTGCGTGAAGCGCAGATAGTAGTTTTATTACTCAAGCAATAACCATGCAAAAAGGCCACACTGCAATCTCAAGAGATTGGTCCTTGAGTGTCATTTCTGCAACAGTCTTCTTATCGGTCTTCCTAGCAGCGACATCAGAAGGCTCCAGTGTCTGCAGAATGCTGCTGCCCGGCTAGTCTGTCGCAGTAAATGCAATGAACACATAACCCCGATTTTGCAGTCTCTTCATTGGCTTCCTGTCTCAAAGTGAATCATTTACAAAACACTCATTCTCACATTCAAAGCGCTGCACGGCTTAGCCCCTTCATACATCCAGGATCTCATTCAACGCCATCAACCAGCTCGAAGTCTTCGTTTTTCCTCTCTTGACCTGTTGCAACAAACCTCACCACCTCCAAGGACATCGTCTTATGGCAGTAGTACTTTCAGTGTTGTTGCCCCATCTCTATGGAACAGCCTATCATCTCACCTGTGCAACATTGGACGTTTTTAAGTGTTATTTGAAAACCTTAAATCTGTTTAAGCAGTATTTGCTTTAAATGTTGTTGCTCTGGAATATAAAAAAAAAAAAATATAATTATTAGGTGTTCGGGGATTCCGCCCGAACTATTTAGTAATTTTTTTATTATTATTTAAAAAAAAATAGTTTTGCTTATTCTTCTCCTTCTCCCCATCCTTTGTCAGCAAGCAAACGCATATACTTGCAAACCTTTGATCAACTTGAAACTTCATGTGTAGTTAGAATATAACTAGCAGAAGCTGAGTAAGTTGTGACGTCATGATGTGGCATCGGGTGTCAAATTACAAGCCATTTAGGTTCAAAAAGTGACCTCGCGCTAATGCCTGTATGTCTCTGAATACTACAGTAATCATATTTGGGCATATGATAGATCAAGACATGGGCAACATTTGAAAAGGTAAACACCAAATTCACATGACCTTTACTTCCAGTCGTACCGGAAGGTCAAAGTTTGCCTTTGTGTAATTCTTCATAAAAAACAATTCCCGGCAAAAAGCTTAACTTCTGTATATGATCAACTTCAATTTTAAACCATGTTAGGACCTTGATAAAACCTCCATTAAGTAGTTGTGACGTCATCAGGTGTCAAATTACAAGGTTTTTAAACATTAGCAATTTTAATCTTTGAAAATCTATATCAAATCAAGATGAAGATTCCGTAGGTTGCTTTTTGCGGGATTATATAGAGGTATTAGGTCTTCATTTTTTATTGTGTGCGTGACATGACATGACCTCTACTTCCGGTTGAAACAGGAAGAAACAGGAAGTGCCTTGTAATTTAAAAGTGGCACATTTTTTCAATTTGTTTTCAATGATGTTATAATCCAGCAAGGGCCTGGTTAACAAAAATTGAACCGGTGATGTCATAACATCTTAAAGCGCCCTCTAGCGGCAGGTTATAAACACACCAAAATACACCTTTACTAGATGTCTGTGGTGGAGTTTATGACAATCGTTTCAAAATTGGTATACAAAATAACTTTTATGCAGACAACACATGTGTGGAGTTTCAGATTGATGACGTCGTCATGTGTCACGTGGTATTGCCTTTAAGTTTCACTTTTTGAAGCCTTGCAGCTCAAAAACCATAAGTTTGGCTGAGTTGAAACTTTGCATATAGACAGACAAAGATAGTGACTACGTAAATCTAAAGTAACAATATGATGACGTCATCACATTTTTTTTTACAAATATTTGAAATTTGACCAATTATTACGGGTATACATGTACATTGACTTGCTGTCAAACTGCTGTAAAATAACTGCACTGAAAACACACACAATACGCGATCATGGGTTCAAAGTCCATCCAACATGCTTGTACATGTAGTCTAGTCTCTGTTCAAGGTTCGCGTAACCTGATTTTGACAATACGTTTTGTTAGTCTCTAATACAGCCGTCCATGCAAACCTTGATAACAATAAAATGCTAGGCTTTTGATCGTGTGCTTTTTTAGACTTTTGCTAAAGTGTGTAGTTTGTTAGCACACCTCAAAACAGTAATAGCACCAAAGTTCAACTTAATGAAATATGTAGCTGACACATTAACACAGCACTGACCCCAGCGATACCCGAACACCTAGTGTTTGTTGTCACAAACACTATAAGTGTAGTTATTATTATTTTAAAACTTTTTTTTGGTCAAAGGCAGGACCAGTAATGCGATGCTTATTGTGCCAAGTCTCTTGCTGTGTGTAATTTTGTAACTTTTAAACAATTTGTCTGCTTACATGTATGTCTTTTGCCTTGATCTGTTTTACAGTGTTTTTACCCCTTTATAATGCCAAAGGCTAGCAGGACCAGTGAGCGATGCTTTTTATTTTATTCTCTCCTGTTGTTTGTAACTTTTTAACTTGTTAACAATTTTTCTGCTAATCTCCTTTTGTCTTTTATCTTGCATTGTTTTTGTTTCTGTTTTGCAGCAGTGCTGTGCTTTATAAGTATCTTTTTATTAGCTGTTCCAGCAGCGAAGCAAGCTGGACTAGCTTTTGTTTTTTGTTAAAGTTTTTTTCTATTTATTATTAGCTGTTGCAGCGCAGCACGCTGGAACAGGTATTGGTTTTTTGTTAAAGTTTTTTTCTATTTATTATTATCATTATTGTTTTCTTCTCGCCAATTCTTTCTCCACGCCTACATGTAAATGCAAACTTCCTAACATCGCATCAACTTCATTATGTCTATCATGTTAAGACCTTGATTAGACCTAGTGCATAATGACATCATGGTGTCTTTCAGTGAATTTTACAGCTACATGTATGGTGTTCATAATTAAGCATCTGATATATCAAGACTGGGGCAACATTTGAAAAGTTTAAGCCAAAATTGTATGACCCCTACTTCTGGTTGTACCGGAAGGTCAAAGTTTGCCTTTTTCCCTTGTTCTTCAAAAATTCAATTTCTTTGGGGCAATAGACTGTGCAAGTCTCGCGCGTATTTCAACTTCCGGGACCATTGTGGTCCCAACCAGTTTTACGTTTTACGTGGTTGAGATTTTGTTTCGTCAATTATTTTAGTTTAACTTAGTTTGTGACCATGAAAATTATATATGTTGTTGGGAATGTAATACTAAGTGATAAACAATATATAAAAACGTAAAATCAACTCAACAATATAACAAAGAAAACCCGAGAATTAAAATTGACCTCAGCTTCTGGTAACTTGCAAACAATTAATAATTTGTGCCCACCTCCAATCACGAAACTTATGTAAACGCTTGTTTTGGTCACGCGGGATGAAGAGCCCTTTCATTGGTTGATGAGGCGTCAGACTGCGTCACGCGTTAATTTAATGCGTTTAAACAAGCTTTTAGTAGTTGCAAATTATTCAGGCGTAGATTTACAAAAGGGGTTTCTAAGAACAAGTAAACATCCTTGTCTCAGAGCTTTAATTTTGTTTCAATAAAAATTTAACAATATTTGTGTATTCAATATAAAAGCTAAAATACATTTTGTAATGAGTATTTCTATTGTTCACATTTCTTTATAGATATTATTTAAAACAAACATTTGATTTCAGAAAAAAATAAGTTCTTCGTTTAACGTGTTTTCTCGTTCCGGTACGCGCGAGACTTGCACAGTCTGTATCCCAACTTCTGTACATTGGATCAACTTCCAATCTGCACCATGTTAAGACCCTGATGAGGCCTTGTTCATATTACAATTAACGTCATCATTACCTTAGAGGTGCAGTTTTACAAGATCTATATACACAGAACAAAACTTTTGATCGAGCTGAAACCTCGTATTGGGATGAGTTACATGTACATCTACAATTTGAGGTCGCATTACAACTGCAGTTTAACAAGATCTATCATACAGAAAAAATGCCTGATCAAGCTGAAACCTTGTTACATCTACAAGTTGAGGTCACATCAGGATGATGTCATCAAGTATCACATGAAGTCACCTTAAGTGTGGAGTTTAACAAGATCTTTATGTACAGAAATAAATGCACTTATCAAACTGAAACCTTGGATGCATTCATGCCAGAATGTGGTACATGTATCCAAAATTTGAGGTCCTGTTATAATGATCATGATGACATCAAATGTCACACACATGACGTCACCTAAAGGTGTACTTTTCAAACAAACACTCAGCCCTAGTTGTTATTGTTATTATTATTCCATGTCCATGTCAATCTTTGCAGTTAGGAAGTTCAATCTGGTGGGGTGATTTTACAAATGAGTAAGAATAACTCTGAAACTTGGACACCAGGCAGCCTGATTGTTTTAGGGAAGAAAATATACACATGAAGCCAATTTATTTGTTGACATTAGGGCGTGTAGGCTGTCATATTTACAATTTGGTGTCCATTAGACTAATCAGACCATAAAGAAATGATTAGATGACCTGTTTTATTTCTGTAGGCAGCAGTTCTAGTATGACTTGCCATGTGTGTAATACATTACACTGCCTGGTGTCATGTGTGTAATACATTACACTGACTGGTGTCATGTGTGTAATACATTACACTGCCTGGTGTCATGTGTGTAATACATTACACTGCCTGGTGTCATGTGTGTAATACATTACACTGACTGGTGTCATGTGTGTAATACATTACACTGCCTGGTGTCATGTGTGTAATACTGAACAATTAGTACACGCCTATGTCACTTCTCGTCTAGACATAGGAAATTCCCTTCTTTTCGGACTTTCAAAATCACAGGTTCATCGTCTTCAGTTGAGACAAAACATGGCTGCTCGTCTTGTCACGTGCACCAAGCTGTCCATGCACATAACTCCTGTCCTTTGTGAGTTACACTGGCTACCCGTTCATCTTAGGATCCAGTTTAAGCTGTTGCTTCTCACTTAATACCGTGCTGTCAATGATCAAGCACCACCATACATCTCTGATCTACTTGAATTATATAATCCACCCCGGTCTGGTTTGCGATCAGCTGCTAAATTACTCTTGGTTGTGCCTAAATCATCTAGGTCCTGGGGCGACAGAGCTTTCTCTGTCGCAGCTCCCCGGTTATGGAACGCAATTCCCTACAATATTCGTACTTCTCCATCACTTGAGACATTCAAAAACAGGTTAAAAACACATCTCATGCAAAGCACTTATGGTCGGGATCATGTGTAAATGCTTATTTCAGTTTTTCCATTTGTAAATCATGATTGCATCCTGTTTACTAATATGTACTTGTGTACGTTGCTTTTGTTTTTATGACCATGTTGCTCTGTTTGCGCCATGAGCGTTTTTTGCGGATTTGTGCGCGTTATAAATGTTCTATATTATTATTATTATTATTATTATTATTACACTGCCTGGTGTCATGTGTTCCTCATCTGCCCTTGATCTTGTTGCTGTCACTTTTGCTTGGAGATACCAAATAGCCAATGCAAAAGGCGAGATACATGTACAGTTTATTTTCTTCCCAATTTGTTGCTTGTGTATGCATTATCAACCTGATCAGTTTCTTTTAACCTGACTTTGCTACATTTCAATTGCTTATCTTTTCTGTTAATGTAGGAACGTTTGACCCTGAAGCATCGTAACACAGGAAAGTGGGCCAAAGGGATGACAAGATTTGGAAAACATGACCAGAATGTAAGTCAAACATTGTCTCAAAAAATGTGCACAGAAGATTTGAGTTGAATTGCATTATAATCCCCAAAACAACATTTGGGAAATGGACAAATTTGACATTGGGATGATATTTCCTGCTCAACCTTAAATCACTGTGCAATGATGCGTCAATGTGTACATGTACCTTATATTGTGCTGACTCAAAATCAACTACTTAAGAAAGTTTTTAGTGGTGCCATCTTGCCTAAGGTGGGGACAAAGGTTAACAGAGGCAAACATTTATTTAATCAAAATTTGAAGTAACAAATTTAAGGATTGAATGGCTATAGTCTGCTGAATGAGCATTTTTTACGGTTTTAGATCGCGCACCAGCGATGGTGATTATTATCGGGGGGAAAACCAGCTTTTTTCCAAGCATGCACAAGACACGTAATGTCTTTGACCAAGGCCCTTTAAATGGGTGTTGTGATCTATCACGCAATGCATTGGGATATTTAACCAATAGGGGATTGCACAATAGGGGATTTCCTGCCTTTATTGTTGCACCTTAAGGAACAAGACTACGAACCTGAAAAATGGAAACGACTTGACTGCGTGCGTTGTGTAAAATGTGATCGCAATGTGGTCTGTGTTTTTAAGAATTTCCGAGTGAACGTTTTTACCCTTATCGGAACCGTAAAAATGTTAACATAAAACCGGATATTTGGTATGCTGCAATTGCATAGGGCATTGTCGTTGGTGCCGTCGGTAATTTCGGGGAGAATTTTTGGACGACATACAGAGGAAGTGGGTCCCGACTAATTTTAGATAGAGATGCATGTACCGTAATCTTCGGAATATAGGCCGCCCGCGGTATAAGCCGCTATGCCAAGAATTTGTCAAAACAAGATTTATGCGTCAGTGTATAAGCCGCCCGGCGCATAAGCCGCAGTAATGACCGCACACACAGGTGGCCGTGCGTGTTTTGCGGTCCTCTGTGGTGATGTGCAGTGACTAGCGGGCAGCACTACATTCATTGTACATCACCACAAAGTGCGTCTTGCGTGGCATTTAAGTAAAAATGTACTGAAGTTAACACCATCGATCGTTATTTAAATCATTTTATTAGAATGGTCTGCAGTCAAGTGGGTCTATTTTCTTTTCGTAAATTTTGAATGGCGATATATCGTCGGGTAAATATCGCCGATATTTCGATATTCGTAAAGTTTTTTCGAACGCGGAACGACGGTTTTATCGCAGGGAGGAGGAAGTGAGCAATTATAAACAAACAAGACTTGACTATATTGATAAACTGCTGAGGTAAAATCACTGAATTTAATATCCATATTCCATGAAAACAGAACGTCTTACAGGAGGAAATGGCTACGTGATACAAATAATACATAAACCATTTAGACACATACTCGATGCAGGCGTCGTAGAGCTATACGTTCTACATGTACTATAGTCTGGCTCCTAGGTTTTCTATTGTTTTACTCATCATAGGAGTGCGGCAGCAAACATACGCTGTGAGAATATATTTGTTTCTACTAGCATAGAAAGGGGAAACATCGCTGCATCAAACATTCGACTTAAAATAAAAATGACACCAACAAGAATTGATCAATCGCGATCGTCGAGGCCAAGATTTAACAACACTTTTAATTTTGATAGTTTTCAGTTACGTAAGAAGAATTCTGTAGTATTATTTTAAGCTTATTTAGTAGAAAAAAATACCGGTCGGCAATGTCGTAACATTGCTTGGGAGCCCCGAACGTTGCGCGCGATCTCTGAAGCTGCTGCCTCGATTTTTATTCTTATACACGTGCACGTGACGTTTCTCGAACACGCGGTGATTTCTCACTAAGGGAATTTCCCTTGCACCTTCGCTCCCACGGCTAAACGTGCCGTTTCTTCATCCCCTGACAATAAAGTATAGCAACTACATGTAGGAGCAAGCACATCCACGGGATCGAGGTGATGAATACTATGGGATGGCAGTGCTGTGAGAAGCTGTGAGAGAGCGATATGAAGAAAGACAATCATGGCTAGAACAACTGGTCACCTGCTTCTTCACGGCAGTACGGTACAAGCAAGCGGTCACCAGCGAAAGTCATAATCGAAGCAAGCACGGTGGGCATAAGTTTCACGACCCCTCAGCTCGAAAGATGAGCTGGGATTTTCAACAACATTTTTTCAAAACCATCACATCTCACAGGGCATGTTTTGTTTGGGTTTTTTTGTTTTTTTTTATTCGGTTTAGAAAATTGTTTCGTTTCAGAAATATTTTACAAACGATCTTTTTCAAAACAAGATTTATGCGTCATTGTTTAAGCCGCCCGGAATATAAGCCACTGAATTGCTGAAAAGGGCCAAAATCAATGTATAAGCCGCGGCCTATATTCCGAAGATTACGGTACTTAAAGGTATTGTAGCATGTACTTATAGCAGATTGGCTTTTTAGTTTCCCAAACTCAACATCTCTCCAACCCATTGTCCGGTACACCTGAGCTAGACCGCAAATACTAATCCTTCACTCCTTTGTGGGCTACTTTAGCACTGCCTTGTCTGTGTAATCTGACCAACAAAAGGCACCAACAATAGAGTTCGATAATGAGGGAGCCTAAAAATCACTGGAGCACAAATCCCATAGTGTCACGCGGCCGTGACAATTTTGGAACGACCCCGTTCTATCACGCGTCGGCACGCGGGCGACCGTGTTCTTAATTTATCTATGGTCCCTTAGCAATATTGCCTGGCGGCATAGGGAATATGCAAATTAGTAATTCGACTCTACCGGTAAGTATTCGTTCGTAGACCCCATCCACACTACTGTGGGGGAATTAAAAGTCCAATACACTCTGATTTGGGGCAATAAAGACATTGGTGGCATAAACATTAGTCCGAGTATCCTGGAGACAATCAGTGGTATAGTGAACTGAATTGAAAAATAGAAAGTTTTAACATCTATAAAGACCCCATATGCTAACATGTACTACAAATAATGCAAATTACGCATCTTACAAAATATTTTATTTTACCACGAAGAATTTAAGAAGCCAGGCTGAATTTTCTTAGAGAAACAGCCCAAATCTACTGTTTGCAGAAAAAAAACGTCAAGTCCTGCAGTAGTGTGCCACGCCTTCAAAAAACCAATAGAATGAAGGGGTATTTTGGACGTTTTCAACACCCATATTTCCACCCCTGCCAAACACCCAGTGAAACTGTGATTGGTATTTCCTTGCTTGGGGGCACTCGTATGTACCTAGACATTAACCATTTAATGTCATGTAAATTTAAGCAAACTGACATTTCATGAGGGCACAAGGGGGTTTCAACATTTACAAAAAGTCACTCATGTCAGTGCAATTTTAGGTTTTTGGGGACCCATTACAATTTTTTTTTATATACCCATTGTGACAGGAGATTTATATAATTTGGGCACCAGTCATCATAGATATTAATTTTCAGGGGTATATCTTGTCTTGATTTTGAGATATGGGCCTATGAAATTCCCCAAAACTCACCGATGCAACACTTGGGGTGAAAAAGTGGCAGGGCTAAATTCAATGGGTGGTATCTTAAAAACAAAAATCATTTGGCAGAAAACAAATGTGTGTGTGTGTTCATGACACCTGTTGAGGATTTTTTTTGGGGGGAGGGAAAATCTGAGTTGGTCACTGTTAATTTCAAAATTATAGGCGAGTTGGCCTTAACATGTTAACGCCATGCAATGCACATATTTTGCATACCGCGTTACACGTGAAAATTGTTTGGATTGCTTGGCAGATATTTTCAGAATTGCGCATCACGCCTGACGGACATGAATTTCCGGCCCAACTCAAAGGTTTCCACCAACAGCCGTTTTTTCATGTTCTTCATGTTCTTCTACGGAACGCACCAAAGTTAGATACATGTACCATGTTCGTACCCCAACCAAACAATTGCTGAAAGTACGTATAATAGTGATTGCGATGCGTCTCCATTGCTCGTGTTGGGGCCATTATTGGCAGCGATGGCGCTGGGGTTGATTGCAGCAATAATTTATGATCTCTGGTCATACTTGGTCTTTTTTTAAGATTAAAAGCAATATGTGTAACAACATTTTGCAAACACTTTGGGACCAATCGGAGAATGATTGTAAAAGGTTTGTGTGTTTTAATTTTTAAATAATTTTAGTCAGAGCAGAGCTCTTTCAACTTGAGCTATAATCCCAATTCAATAGAATGTGTTCTGAAGGTCTCTTTTTCAAAAGTAGGGAGCATCACCATACATTCTGTCATGGCATTTATGTGTAGCTAGCTCTTTGTTACCCCTTTAAGGCTATGAACCACTGTTTGACCCAAGCTAGTTCAATTTTCTTTACATTTGACCTTTGGATCCAAAAACAATACGCTTCTGAGGGTTCCCAATACAAATCCACACACCAACGTGACCAAGTCCTTCTTGAGTTGTCACTTCGACAACATTTCTTTTGTTATAGCCATAATGACCTTGACATTTTACTGACGGGTTTCAAAATCAATAGGCTTCTGATGAGGGATACCAAGACCTACATTTGTACACATGAAGTTTGGAGTTAAGATGCCAATTCCCTCTTAATTTATCGCTCGGACAATGATTACACTTACCTGCTTACACACACGTTTGTCAACAAGACCTGCAATCTGGCACCGTCTATTGTCCCTATTTTGTTGGTACTAAAACTTTTCTGGCGACAGCTTCCATTGGTTTATTGGTTTTGTACCCACTTTCAAAATGGGGATCCTATTGTTCTCTTTTTGTTATAGGTCCCTTGTTTGAAGGTGTATTCAAGTGTTTGTGTGTGTTTGGGGTTCATGGAAGTATGTAATTGCCTGCAATCCGGGCCTCTTGTTGTCCAACACTTATTGGCAACAGCTCCCATTGGTTTTAAACACACTGCTCTGTGTTGCATAAACACACTGCTCTGTGTTGCATAAACACACTGTTCTGTGTTGCATAAACACACTGCTCTGTGTTGCATAAACACACTGCTCTGTGTTGCATAAACACACTGCTCTGTGTTACATAAACACACTGCTCTGTGTTGCATAAACACACTGCTCTGTGTTGCATAAACACACTGCTCTGTGTTGCATAAACACACTGCTCTGTGTTGCATAAACACACTGCTCTGTGTTGCATAAACACACTGCTCTGTGGACATTCCTTGTTCGGTGCACTTTAGAAAAAATATATTAATATTATTTGGTTTTACCCATTCTCTTATGTGAAAGCACTGTATACTCAGTACTTACCCGAGTCCTCTGACAAAAATCCACTGGCATATTGGATTTGAACCCATGACCTTGAGATTGCCCGGTAGCTAGAGGCAGTTCGAATCCTATATTTGAGCAGTGGATACTGCAACAGTTTAAGAGACTTTAAATTTGCATCAGGGATTAAGCATATTACACGTATTTGGTTTTATCCATACACTGATGTATGTAAACTTTAAGATTGTGGGTGACAATTTGAGCTGCAATTCAATAAATATTTACCAGTGAACAACCTGCAACCTCCTCAAATGAAGTACAGTTAGTATGTAAATGCCAAGCAAATATTCCAGTTATAAGTTGAATCTTAATTTCTTTATACAAGCAGGCAAGGAAGCTTCTAGCTGAGCAGTTGGAAATAAGCCACGAGCTTACCAAGAAGCAAAGCCAGGTCACCGCTGATGAAGATGAGATAGATGATCTGGCTGATCAGCCAAGTGATGGTACACCTCGGGTGTCATTGACTGATGTTAATAACCCTTGGTTTACGGGAAGTGTCAATGACAAAGACAATGATTCTATGTATCAAGAAGACTTTGTGTCTCTCCAGCCAGTAAGCAGTCATATGCAAGAATCACATAATACTTCAACTCAAGATGAAATGGATGACAGCTTTGAGGCAGAACAAGATGATCAATCTTGTGACTTGACTGAGATTATTGTGAAAGACGACAACAAGGAGACTGAGGGGATTGGTTTTGAATCACTTGAGGGAAATAAGATGCAGACCCATTGCTCATCACTCACTCGACAGGATAAATCTATCCCTAACACTGGGGACAAAATCAGCACTAGAAGTTTGTCCTTAATGTTAGCAACAAAACCCAACACCATACAGGGAACTGTTCCTCAACTAGTTGTTGAGGAAGAGCAGGCGATGAATGCAGAAAATCAACATCTGTTGAATATTCAAGAGGCATTTGCGGAGGATGACATTGTTCAGATTTTTCAAGATGAGAAGCAGGAGCATGTTGATCAAGACAAGCCTAAAGATGTCAATCTAGTACTACCAGGCTGGGGAGCATGGGGTGGTGCTGGAGTCAAATCAGGCAGACCTAAAAATAACAGGTACATGTATGGCAAGGGTTGCACATTGATCAACAAATTAAGGCATCATTTAGGGAACTAGCATTTTTTATACAAGAATATAACTTGTCAGTAAAGCAGTGGCTGATTAATCCACATGATTGGTCAATGCCAGCTTTGTGGGTAGAGTTTTCCTATTGAAATCGTTTGTTGTTGCAAGCAGGTTCACAGCAACGCTGATGTTTATGTGATCACCTCTGTCCCACACGATCACGTAAGGTTCACTTACACGTACAACTGTACATGTACATCCAATTATTTCATGTCAGAAGTGATGTAGCCACACATGAAGTCTTGAATGTTGTTACTTTTGATCTCATAACTTGTTTGGGAAATAAATTAATAACATGATATGTTCATCACAAAATAATATAACAAACCAGGAACTACTCTGTAGAAAAGCCAAAGTGGTAAGTGAAGAGATATCCCTTTAAGGTTAATTATAATAGTCTACTTTTCTGTAAAACATAACCTTTGAGTTTAAACCAACATTTTATAAACAACAAGAATAAGAATGGTTGGTATTGTTAAGGAATATTAGAACAAAGAGACCTACTGATTTTAAAGTTTTTGTTAGAAGCTATCCTGAAGTACTGTTAAGAAAATACCAATGGGATAATCTACCTTCAAAATAAACACACAAACAAACCCAACAAACAAACAAATCCCAACGCCCCAACAAACAACAATTATTATTAATCCCTTGTATTTGTTTTCCTTTAGGTTTCTTGCTAAGCCAAGGACTACACAGCTACACAGCCGCCGTGATGAACACTTACATCATGTTGTTGTCAATGAGAAAAGAGATAAAAAAGTAGCTGTACATCAGGTAAATCCAAAGTGTTTTTTGTGTGATGTGTATGTACATCATGGTACAAAGACTATCATGACCCTCAACCAAAGAAGTGTTTTTTCTTCAAAACATGGAAAACAATTTCAAGAGGCACCAAAGGTTTTTGATGTACCTTTCGTGGTCAAGTAGTGTTCCTTGTATAAATTGTAATTAAAACGTGACCTGTTTTGATGAAAATTACTTCAATAATAATAATAATAATAATACTAACTAGACATTACTTGTTTGTCAACAAACCCAAAGCTGTTTCGTGTACTATTGCTTTGATTAAGCACTCCATACCTTTAAAGTTGGTCTGACTTTCAGATAGAAGACCCTTCACCTTTGACATGCTCTTATTTTGACTTTAATTGTGCCTATCCAAAGAATTGTAATGTTGGAAACAAGATGTGCACTAAGCATAAACTCAAGATGGTTACTTTATTCAACAACTCAGTACATGTTACATGTACATTAGTCAAGTGTCAACACATGGTGGCACTATAACAGTTACATGAAGCATGATCATAGATTATTACACCTAAAACAATAACCTTCATTCTGAAACCGACTCAAAACCAGAACAGGTTTCACAAGTTAGTACCGTAGGTAGTTAGTGCAGTGAGCGAACTAACCTCCTTATCAAGAACTTAAACTCACAAGTTAGTACATAAAATAAACGAACTACCCCTAAAACCATGGAACCGGTCTAAAGTTAGTATGAAAAGCGAACTACCCCTTCTATCGAGGGACAGGTCTCACAAGTTAGCAAGAAAAGTAATTTTTTTACAGTTACACGGTTACATTGTTAACCAACCGACCATTTGGTTTAACGTTAACATTTTTACGGTTGGAATAAGTGTAAACAAATTCAGTTGAAAAATGTCGCAAAACGCTGACCATAATAATTGCGATCACTATTTACACAGTGCAGGATCCCGTGCTACACACACTTATATCCTTTCAAATTTACAGGCTTGTAGTCTTTGTTATTTCAATACTGTGCGTGTGGCAATGAATGCAAGACAACCCCATAGAAAATAAAGCCGGGACTCCCGCCGGGATCCAACCAGGATCCCGCCGGGAAAAACTTGCTGGATAATTTGGCGGGATTTACCGGGATCCCAGTATATCCAACCGGGATCCCGGTAAATGCAACCAGGATCCCGGCAAATTCAGCCGGGATCCCAGTAAATGCAACCGGGATCCCAGTAAATGCAACCGGGATCCCGGTAAATGCAACCGGGATCCCGGTAAATGCAACCAGAATTCCGGTAAAACCAACCGGGATCCCGGTATATCCAACCGGGATCCCGGTATATCCAACCGGGATCCCGGTATATCCAACCGGGATCCCGGTATATCCAACCGGGATCCCGGTGAATGCAACCGGGATCCCAGTATATCCAACCGGGATCCCGGTAAATGCAGTCCGGGATCCCAGTAAATTCAAACCAAGATCCAGTTATACTCCACCTGTGATTCTGCTAAATCCAAGTTCGATCATATCTGGATCCCGTTCAATTCAACATCCAACCAGATTCAGGAGAGCGCACTATAGTTAAACAGAATGAGTTCAAACCATGTGCATGTACAGTAAGAGACATTGTGGACTGGTTAAAAAGAATTGAGTTTGAGACAGCTCTTTTACTTTTTTAAAAATAATTTATTCAGCGCTGAAACTATATATAGGGCATAAGAGGTCGACCATTTTTACTGTTTACTGGTGGCCACTTATGGCTGGTTAAAAGTGTCGTTTTCACAATTTTATTTTGCTTTAAACAAATTCATTTTGATTGCTCTTTTGTTGCCAATTTCTATCTTTTAAAGGGGTTGTGAACAAAGAAAAATTGACTAAAGCGGGATTTGAACCAATGACCTCTGACAATATCTTTGTTCAGGGGTGCAAGTTAGCCCCACTTCCTGTGGCCAAGGCTAGCTGAATCCTTGGCCACATGTCCTGACCATTTCTTTTTAAGCTAAGAAGCAACCATTTAAAATCTTTTATAGCGCATTCCCTACGGGCCGGTCGGCAGTTTAAACCAGCTGAATGCGATCACCTAGTTCTTTAGCTCGATTTGTGTGTTTTGGGTGTTCAAACAAATAACAATTCTGCGATGTGTACCAGAAGCGGCTATTTTGGAATGACCCCAATCATGCAAATCGAATACGACGTCATCAGCCGGCAAGGCTGTGGGCTGAGCGAGGCAAGGGTGCGATCATTTCATTGCGGAAATTAATTCAGAGTAAGTCGCACAATTATCGTTTAAAATATCTTTTTAAAATGTTATTTGTTTGAACACCCAAAACACACAAATCAAGCTAAGAACTAGGTGATCGCATTCAGCTGGTTTAAACTGCCGACTGGCCCGTAGGGAATGCGCTATAAAAGATTTTAAATGGTTGCTTCTTAGCTTAATAAGAAATGGTCAGGAGGCCAAGGATTCAGCTAGCCTTGGCCACAGGAAGTGGGGCTAGATAGGATAGGGTGCCAGTCATCAGAAGCCAAAATAGGGAGACCGCCAACATAGCCTTTATATAGATAACTATTTGGTAGAGTGCTGGCACGTACAATAGCTCCATGGTTAAACCAAATCCTGCTCTAGTCAATTTCAAGCCCAAATTAAACATTTAAATTATCACATTAAACCACTTCGTATGTAGTGGTTTGCAACATTTTGAAAGATTAATAGAGGGGGGCTAAACTTGATAACAATTTGTTGGGGCGCATTCTTCCGTCTTTTCTGTGGTGGTTTTTCAGCCGCATATTCAATACCACTGCGATTTGGGACTCTTTTTGGTACAGTGCGCTGCAAAATATTGGGGGTTGCCATCGGGCCCAAATCGACTGCGCGCAGCCGTGAACCCGGCTCACATGTGGTTCAACTTTCCACAATCGTAACGTTTAATATCAAACACATAAGAAAGACATTTATCGTAGGACGTCCTGTATACAAGGCGACCCTGAAATCGAGGCAAATCTTTTACCTTTACCTCTCTGCGCGCGATGTAAACAGTCCCTAGATACAATTTTTGTGGTTTGACTTGCCAAGCAAAGAGTCTCCTCTCATTTGACCAAAACTTAGAAACATGTAAGGCTCCACTGGTTAGTTGCACTTGTAAATGCAAAAAGTTGTGGTATTTTAGGCATTTCTTCAAGGTACAAAAATATGTCATACTGTCGGGGCCATAAAAAACAAATTGCCCATCAAACACTTTTTCAATTCACAATTCACGATGATCAAATCATGTGACTGAACATTCTGCTGAGCATTCTGGGGGAAAAATACAGAGGCTTAAAGAAGCCATGTGCCTTATATCATTTTCTAAGTAATAGTCTGGAAATTTTTTGTTGTAACCCTCATATCATTATTATTATTAATATTAAAATTTAAACATCGGCTTGGTGATTTAATTATCACTGTTTATTTATATGCTGTATAATAAATGTTAAGAAACATAAAAAGACACAAAACTAAACAAAAATTAGATTTGAAAGCCAAGAATTATTTACACGGTTCTTCCAACCGGGATCCCGGTTCTTCCAACCGGGATCCCGGTTCTTCCAACCGGGATCCCAGATGTGAATATTATTCCGCCGGGAATCCCAGTTTTTCAACCGGGATCCCGGATGTGAATATTAAATGCTCAGGCTTAGTAAGTCTGCCTGTGACAGTCACACGGTTAACCAACTGATCAACCTGTTAAACATGTATATTATTATGGTTCGGATAAATGTAAAAAAATCTACCTCGAAAAGTGTTGTGAAATGCTGACCATGATAAATGCTGCAATGAAGACGTAATGTTTTTGATCACATGCGCAGTTGTGTTAACGTTTTTTTTACTCAAAATCTTGTTCATGATGCGAACGGTTACCTGTGTAACTGACCGTTTCAAAAATGGTTACACCTTTACAAAAAAATAACTGTTAATTCACAGGCTTAATGTAAAGCTAAATGCTGTTGTATTAAAATCGTAGTTGTAACCATTTTTCTCCCCTGAAATATCAATCGAGTATGTTATTCTTGTTAGGCTAAACAAGCTCTTCACCCCAAATCCAACACTGACCCTATAGCCATGGAAAAAGGTAATTTCTCTTCACCTTTCCCCAACCAGCTCTTTTTAGTGCCGTATTGCAATCCCAACCAAATTTTTGTTTGCGCCAAATTGTGATTTCCAGAAGTAATGCGTTTGCATAAGGAACCTAAAAAAATGTGGTTTCCCAGTGCAAGCAGTCGCACCCGCCGATCATCCCAAAACCCAGGCGGTATGTTTTCTACGTTCACGCTGAAACCTGAATAACGACCTGAGCGGTTTTCCTCTCGACGCTGAGAGCAAGAACCATTCTAATCGATTCTTGTGAATAAACGTCATGACAACTGTGTTGTCTTCATATTGAGGTTCAATTGTCTGATGAGTTTCAAGGTTCAATTCAGTTTCAATCTTGAGTTACATTATGCTGTAGAGAAGAGTTGCCCGGAAGAAGAAGATGGAGAAGAAACTAGACTTAAGTTTTTGTTTGAAAACAAAAACAGGGTGTTCAACATTTGTTCAATAAGTCATTCGTTCAAGTTTTGATATTACTCTGGTTGTGGTGGAGTAATGTAAGAAGTGGTAAAAAAGGTGAAGACATGGTTTTGCTGATGGCGCTATTATGATGTATCCAAAGCCTATTTATTGTTGGATCATAAGTTTGAATCTTTTTTGATTTATGCAACAGGTTTTCAGCAATTAATAGTTTCTTTTTAAAAACTTGTCATGAGAGGGCGCTGTTGAAGTTATTACCATTTCTCTTTCAATTGAAATGCCAAGCTTTTTTCATACAAAGAGACCTTATCATAATTGTATATCATAATGTTTTTGTATCACAAAAAGAGGCCAGGGAATATTTATTTTCACTTCCACTTCTGTTTTCGACCGGAAGTTAAGGTCACACAGGCCACTGTTTGTGTAAGAGTTCACGGTCAAATGGAGCCAGACTCTGTAGCATTGGTGAAGTTGATAAAATGCTTTTCCATTGATGGATTGCAAAAATCCAATGGGTGGTTCAGGAGTTACGATTTTTCAATGATTAAACTTCAACTTCCGGATTGAACCGGAAGTCAAGGTCAAATGGGGTCAGCTTCTGTGTAATTATTGTTGAACCTTTAACGAACTGTCCGATAATGTGTAGATTGTAAAAATCGAACATGTGGATCTTGAGTTATGATTTTTTCCATTAATAAACTTCAACTTCTGGTTTCAACCGGAAGACAAGGTCAAACAGGGTTACACTCTGTATATCATCCATTAAGTTTTTGAATCCGTTCTGATGATATGTAGATAACAAAAATTCATTGTCTGGTTTGGGAGTTATGATTGTTTTCAAATACTAAGCTTTGATTTTATAAAATAATTTGATGACATCATCGTGACGTCCCTTCATATTTAACACCCCAAAAACTTAACAATAACAATAGGTTTTTTTGCTGATGAGCCGAACCCCCCCCCCCCCCAAAAATAAAAAAAACTAAGAGGTGTTCGTGCTCATATTGCACGAACACCTAAAAACAATATCAAGAGTTGTTCTTGCAAAAATGCACGTACACGTAATAAAGAAGCGTTTGTAAATCACAAGTAGACTCTTTCACATGCACATGTCTGGTTTGCACATCTTTGAGAGGCACACATTTATTTATTTATTTATTGTTTATATTCCACCTACTCTTAATCCTATCTAATGATTTTGATTTTTTTTTGTTTTTAAAGTGTAAATTCAATGTAATTTTGCCTCTGGCAACTAAATTGAATGCTTTTGATAAGCCATGAAAAATAGTTTGTTGCAAATGAAGCCAGATTAATTTCAAATGATGCTCGGCAAAATTGTTTACTTTTACTTTTGTTTATTTTTTTTTTTTACCTTGGTTTAATATTGTTTTTTTCCAGCAGTGTAAAAAGAAATCTTAGTAAAATGGTAGTATTCTAGGTACATTTTTGCACAACTGCTGGAGAATTTAAGCATTAGTTACTTTCAAGGTTAAAAGGTTATGATGCTGCTTGTATTTATTTGTTTCAGGTGAACCAGTTGCCATTTCCCTTCAATAGTACGGAGCAGTTTCAGAGTAGTGTAAGAGCACCAATTGGTAGTACTTGGAACACACCATCCACTGTGAAGCAGCTTACTGCCCCAAAGGTTACAACAAAGATGGGAACAGTCATTCTACCTATCACAGCTGTGGAAACATTCAAGAAGAAAAGAAAGAGGAAGGCAGCTAATCATCAACAAGTGTCTTCAGATCTTCCCCTAAACATTAAAAAAAGTTTCCATGACATACTGTAACAAGAAATTAGTATGATTTGAGTGGAAATAAATGCTGTGAGACATGATTTGTTCTCTGAATTTCTGTGATTTCTTTCAATTTTGTTTAAGACAAAACAAGAGTAAGCTTTGTTTCTGTTAACTGTGACATCACTCCACCTGTTACACATCACTCCACCTGTTACTATGTGTTAAGGTAGATTTAGTCACATGTTTGTAACCCAAGGATACATGCAGGTTGGGTCAAGTTGGGTGCTGCTTGCATGAACTACTCATAAACCTCATCATGTTACTAATAGCTGTTCTACATAACATAACAATTAAAATTTAAAAGGCGCTATTCCATTCAGATCATAGCGCACATAAAAGCAATTAACATGGAAAAAGAGTCTTTAGAATTTTACGAAATGTAGATAAAGTATCAGATTCCCTAATGACAGTAGGAAGATTGTTCCAAATCATTGGCCCAGCTACACTGAAAGCTTTTTGACTTAGAACTTACTTTGCTCGGGGAACATTCAAGCGAGTGATGTCAAGTGTGGACCGAAGAAATCGTGGTGGAGTGTAATGTGACAGTAAAGTGGAAATATATCGCGGAGTAGTTTTGTTCAAGCCTTTAAAAACAAGAAGAGCAATCTTGCCATAGTCAATACGAGAGAGGACTAAAGCCTTGACAACATGATGGAGAGTATCATTATCAAGGTACCGTTTGATTCTCCTTAAATGAAAACTGGTCGATTGGCAGAGGCTAGAAACTTGCTTGCTCATTGTCATAATGTGAATCAAATGTGCCTACTATTGAAGTTAAATGATTTTAAAATCAGAAAAGATAAAGTAAATGTATGTGGAATCCTTTGGAATCTTGAATGTGTATGAATAGTTATTGTACTAGTATTAATAGTTTTGATATTTTCCACTTTAGCTTCACTATATAAGGTTTGGCAGTACATGTATGTAGTTTTGAAACTACGCCCGACTTTATCAGAATTAAAGCCTATTTAAAAAAGTACTAATGTTATGTAAACCATTTTGAAAATTGAATAATGTTTTTGTGCTAGATTGGTTAGAACTGTGTTTTTATTAGTGGCCCTCTTTGATTAATTGACTTGTGTCTAACTTTTATAGCAAATCGTTGCAAATCATGTTTGTAATACTCGATTAAATGATAGATGTGAGATCTTGCTTTCTTAAATTCAAGTCATTTTAATATATGTAGTATTTTGGAAAGATCCACATTATTAGGGCAAGTCTGGCAAATATATTGGAAATGTCAGTCATCCCAATTTATATTTGGAGGTCTTGGTGGTTTAAAATGGCCTATAGACATTGAATTTCAATAAGTAAATGGCAACAATCTTGATAAAAGAGTCAACCATGTACAAAACATCTTTAGTGGCGGACAAAAATATATCGTAACGTGAACAATAATGTTCAATAAAATTGCAATTGTCAAAATTTGTGGTGAAAGCAGCCTTTTGGTGTGTCTCAACATGGTGACTAAGTATGCATTGTAAACATGCACTCATTACAATAAGAATTTGCCCTGGTTGCATTCAGTCTTTTAAAACACAAATGTACATTGACATCTTAACTTCAGTCTTCTTTCCTATTTTATAAGGGAGTCTCGGTCTTTCTGAGCTAATTGCCTGACACAAAGACAAAAAAACTAGAAATCTAGAGTTTGTGGACAAACTCAGGGTGTTCGGCTCAAACGAAATAAAGTGACTGCGTAAATAAAAATAGGAAAATTATTGTGTGAAGGTTTTTTGTCTAATTGTGCTGTGCTGACGGGCAAAATATTTATTTGTACCTCTTGTTGATCTCTGTGCAAAATCATAGCATAAAGGTTGTCATATGAAACTTCAACTTCCGGTTTTGACAGGGAAAGGTCAAATGGGGTCACACTTTGTACAAAGTACATGTATCTAGAATTGCCCAAGAGCTTTAAATTGTGTGTTTTGAACTGTTTTCAGCCTGCCGCTAGAGGGCGCTTTTGAATTATGTGACGTAAACCAGACACTTGCCAGATCACAACATAGTTAAAAACAACTTTTAAAAAATTCCCACTTTCAAGTTACTGGGCATTTCCGGTTTCGACCGGAAGTAGAGGTCATGTGAGGTCACGCGCATGACAAAAAATTAAGACCTATTTGACCTTAGTATGATCCCGCATAAAGCAACCGCCGGTCTCTTACATGTCTCTTACAAGTGTGATTTGTTACAGACTTTCAAACATAAAAAAATAAATAAGAGAATACGCTTGAGAAACATAATTTAAAGTTTGAGTGGCCAGGGCAAGGTTGTTCACACGTTAATACGCTATCGTGCGTCGTCAATGCGGGTGAACTGATAGGTGCGTGTTTTCGTCCTTTTTCGACCAGATGTAAAAGAAACATGTTATGTCTGTGCAAAAGTTTGAGCAGGCTTAACGGTCTACTATACACCCTGATACAAAAATTATGCTGCAATGATTAGTAGCTTAAAAGATGAACATGATCAGATATTTTGAAATTTTAAACTTTTGTTTTGAACCGGAAGTCAGTTCAAATGTTGTAAAGGTTCTGTGTAGCATTTGTCAAACTCTTAACGACCTATCCGATGATGTGTAGATTGTACAAATCCATTCAGTGGTTCATGAGTTATGTTTGTTTCAAGTATTAAACTTTGATTTAGTGTAATTTGATACCCGATGACGTCATCATGACATCCTCAGGTGTGTGTCGTCTAGATACTAAGGCGCAGTTGTCTGATGAGTTTTAATGTTCAATTGAATTTAAATCTTGAGTTATTCCGTAAATAAGCTTGAAAGTTGTTTTTTGAAGGAAAAAAACGAAGGCGAACTTTGACCTAGGGTAAAGACCCGGAAGTTAAGGTCATAGAATTTTGGCGTTAACTTTTCAAATGTTGCCCCAGCCTTGGTCTATCAGATGCCAAACTATGAACATCATAAATGTTATTTTCAGTGAGATACAGCAACAAGCAAATGGTCATTTTTCACCTTTAAAAACCTTGTAATTCGATACCTGATGACGTCATATTAAGGTTCAAGTGTATGCTAAGTTTCAAGTTTGTACAACTTTTACTTTTGAGAAATCTGCAAGAGAAAGTTCAGGGAAAAGAAGAAGAGGAAGAACAAAAAAAACAAAAAACTTACAATAACAATAGGTTTTCGGCTGCTAGCCGAACACCTAAAAAAAAAAAAAAACAGGAAGAAACCGGAAGTGCCTTGTAATTTAAAAGTGGCACACTTTTTGAAGTTTTTTTTAACGGTGTTATAGTCGAGCAAGAGTCCGGTTTAAAAAAATAAGACAAGTGACGTCATAAAAGTCAAGAGCGCCCTCTAGCGGCAGGTTGAAAACTGTTAAAAATACACTTTTACTAGATGTCTGTGGCGAAGTTTATGATAATCGTTTCAAAATTGGTATACATAATGACCTTCATGCAGACAACATATGTGTGAAGTTTTAGATTGATGACGTCATCATGTGTTACGTGGTATTGCCTTAAAGGTTTACTTTTTGAAGCTGTGTATCTACAAAACCACAAGTTTGACTGAGTTGAAACTTGGCATGTTGATAGACAGTGATATTGACTACTTAAAGTTAGAGTGACGACTTGATGACGTCATCAATTTTTTTTTAACAAATTTTTGAAATTTTGACCAATAGTTACATATCTTCAGTTCAAAGCAAGCTATAATCGAATTTCATTTTGCATGAGACTTGGAAGGTCCTACAAGGATATAATGTTGAGTGACGTTTTTACGACGTCATCGATTTTCATGTTATGTCACCACCAAGGTAGTGTTTTACAAGATATATATGTACAGAACAACTTTGGTGATCAAATGGAAACTTTGCATGTACTCAAGCTGGGATGTGTTACATCCAAAAAGTTTTGTCAAATCTTTAGAACCACCATTCTAAAGACTATAGAAGTATACAATATTTAATACACAGACATGTTTATAACATTTCTTTGAAACACAAGGTCACACCGAACACCTCTTTTTTGTTTCCAACAAAAAATTATGTCTAGTTAGGTGTTCGGAGCGGAGCGTAGCTCCGAACACCTCTTGTTATTGTTCGGTTTTTTTTTTTTTTTTTTACTTCTTCAGATTCTTCTTCTCTTCGTCCCTTGTCCGCTAACAAAAGCACACTTCCCAAGCTCGTATAAACTTGAAATTTCTACCATAGTTAGATAACCATTAGGAGACGAAACCGTTTCATTTACGTCATGATGACGTCATCAGGTGTCAAGTTACAAGGTTTTTAAAATTAAAAAATTTAATCTTTGAAATTCTGTAACAAATCACACTTAAGAGACCGGCGGTTGTTTTATGCGGGATCATACTTAGGACATATAGGTCTTTATTTTTTGTCATGTGCGTGACCTCACATGACCTCTACTTCCGGTCGAAACAGGAAGAAACAGGAAGTGCCTTGTAATTTAAAAGTGGCACACTTTTTGAAGTTTTTTTTTACGGTGTTATAGTCGAGCAAGAGTCTGGTTTAAAAAAATAAGACAAGTGACGTCATAAAAGTCAAGAGCGCCATCTAGCGGCAGGTTGAAAACAATTAAAAATACACTTTTACTAGATGTCTGTGGCGAAGTTTATGATAATCGTTTCAAAATTGGTATACATATATGACCTTCATGCAGACAACATATGTGTGAATTTTTAGATTGATGACGTCATCATGTGTCACGTGGTATCGCATTAAAGGTTTACTTTTTGAAGCTGTGTATCTACAAAACCACAAGTTTGACTGAGTTGAAACTTGGCATGTTGATAGACAGTTATATTGACTACTTAAAGCTAGAGTGACGACTTGATGACGTCATCCAATTTTTTTTTACAAATTTTAGAAATATTGACCAATTGGTACATATCTTCAGTACAAAGCAAGCTATAGTCAAATTTCATTTTGCATGAGACTTGGAAGGTCCAACAAGGATATAACGTGGAGTGACGTTTTCACGACGTCATCGATTTTCATGTTATGTCACCACCAAGGTAGTTTTACAAGATCTATATGTACAGAACAACTTTGGTGATCAAATGGAAACTTTGCATGTACTCAAGCTGGGATGTGTTACATCCAAAAAGTTTGGTCAAATCTTTAGAACCACCATTCTAAAGACTCTATAGAAGTACACAATATTTAATACACAGACATGTTTATAACATTTCTTTGAAACACGAGGGTCACACCGAACACCTCTTTTTTGTTTCCAACAAAAAATTATGTCTAGTTACTTCGTCTTCTTCTTCTGGCCGTCGATTGTCCGGTAACAAAAGCACACTTCCCAAGCTCATATAAACTTGAAACTTTACATGTAGATAGATAACCATTAGGAGACGAAACTGTTTCAGTTACGTCATGATGACGTCATCAGGTGTCAAATTACAAGGTTTTTAGAAAAAAATAAATTAATCTTTGAAATTCTGTAACAAATCACACTTAAGAGACAGGCGGTTGTTTTATGCGGGATCATACTTAGGTCATATAGGTCTTTATTTTTGTCGTGTGCGTGACCTCACATGACCTCTACTTCCGGTCGAAACAGGAAGAAACAGGAAGTGCCTTGTAATTTAAAAGTGGCACACTTTTTGAAGTTTTTTTAACGGTGTTATAGTCGAGCAAGAGTCTGGTTTAAAAAAATAAGACAAGTGACGTCATAAAAGTCAAGAGTGCCCTCTAGCGGCAGGTTAAAAACAATTAAAAATACACTTTTACTAGATATCTGTGGCGAAGTTTATGATAATCGTTTCAAAATTGGTATACATAATGACCTTGCAGACAACATATGTGTGAATTTTTAGATTGATGACGTCATCATGTGTCACGTGGTATCGCATTAAAGGTTTACTTTTTGAAGCTGTGTATCTACAAAACCACAAGTTTGACTGAGTTGAAACTTGGCATGTTGATAGACAGTGATATTGACTACTTAAAGCTAGAGTGACGGCTTGATGACGTCATCAATTTTGTTTACAATTTTTTGAAATTTTGACCAATTGTTACATATCTTCAGTTCAAAGCAAGCTATAATCGAATTTCATTTTGCATGAGACTTGGAAGGTCCTACAAGGATATAATGTTGAGTGACGTTTTCACGACGTCATCGATTTTCATGTTATGTCACCACCAAGGTAGTGTTTTACAAGATCTATATGTACAGAACAACTTTGGTGATCAAATGGAAACTTTGCATGTACTCAAGCTGGGATGTGTTACATCTAAAAAGTTTGGTCAAATCTTTAGAACCACCATTCTAAAGACTCTATAGAAGTATATCAATATTTAATACACAGACATGTTTATAACATTTCTTTGAAACACGAGGTCACACCGAACACCTCTTTTTTATGGCTAGTTAGGTGTTCGGACAAAAGTCCGAAGACCTCTTGTTATTGTTCGGTTTTTTTTTTTACTTCTTCATCTTCTTCTCTTCGCCGCTTGTCCGCTAACAAAAGCACACTTCCCAAGCTCATATAAACTTGAAATTTTTACCATAGTTAGATAACCAGTAGGAGACGAAACCGTTTCATTTACGTCATGATGACGTCATCAGGTGTCAAATTACAAGGTTTTTAGAAAAAAATTAATTAATCTTTGAAATTCTGTAACAAATCACACTTAGGAGACCGGCGGTTGTTTTATGCGGTATCATACTTAGGTCATATAGGTCTTTATTTTTTATCGTGTGCGTGACCTCACATGACCTCTACTTCCGGTCGAAATAGGAAGAAACCGGAAGTGCCTTGTAATTTAAAAGTGGCACACTTTTACAAGTTTTTTTTAACGGTGTTATAGTCGAGCAAGAGTCTGGTTTAAAAAAATAAGACAAGTGACGTCATAAAAGTCAAGAGCGCCCTCTAGCGGCAGGTTAAAAACAATTAAAAATACACTTTTACTAGATGTCTGTGGTGAAGTTTATGATAATCGTTTCAAAATTGGTATACATAATGACCTTGCAGACAACATATGTGTGAATTTTTAGATTGATGAAGTCATCATGTGTCACGTGGTATCGCATTAAAGGTTTACTTTTTGAAGCTGTGTATCTACAAAACCACAAGTTTGACTGAGTTGAAACTTGGCATGTTGATAGACAGTGATATTGACTACTTAAAGCTAGAGTGACGACTTGATGACGTCATCATTTTTTTTTTTACAAATTTTTGAAATTTTGACCAATTGTTACATATCTTCAGTTCAAAGCAAGCTATAATCGAATTTCATTTTGCATGAGACTTGGAAGGTCCTACAAGGATATAATGTTGAGTGACGTTTTCAAGACGTCATCGATTTTCATGTTATGTCACCACCAAGGTAGTGTTTTACAAGATCTATATGTACAGAACAACTTTGGTGATCAAATGGAAACTTTGCATGTACTCATACTGGGATGTGTTACATCCAAAAAGTTTGGTCAAATCTTTAGAACCACCATTCTAAAGACTCTATAGAAGTATATCAATATTTAATACACAGACATGTTTATAACATTTCTTTGAAACACGAGGTCACACCGAACACCTCTTTTTTGTTTCCAACAAAAAATTATGTCTAGTTTACTTCGTCTTCTTCTTCTGGCCGTCCCTTGTCCGCTAACAAAAGCACACTTCCCAAGCTCATATAAACTTGAAATTTTTACCATAGTTAGATAACCATTAGGAGACGAAACCGTTTCATTTACGTCATGATGACGTCATCAGGTGTCAAATTACAAGGTTTTTAGAAAAAAATAAATTAATCTTTGAAATTCTGTAACAAATCACACTTAAGAGACCGTCGGTTGTTTTATGCGGGATCATACTTAGGTCATATAGGTCTTTATTTTTTGTCGTGTGCGTGACCTCACATGACCTCTACTTCCGGTCGAAACAGGAAGAAACAGGAAGTGCCTTGTAATTTAAAAGTGGCACACTTTTTGAATTTTTTTTAAACGGTGTTATAGTCGAGCAAGAGTCTGGTTTAACAAAATAAGATAAGTGACGTCATAAAAGTCAAGAGCGCCCTCTAGCGGCAGGTTGAAAACTGTTAAAAATACACTTTTACTAGATGTCTGTGGCGAAGTTTATGATAATCGTTTCAAAATTGGTATATATAATGACCTTTATGCAGACAACATATGTGTGAAGTTTTATATTGATGACGTCATCATGTGTCACGTGGTATCGCCTTAAAGGTTTACTTTTTGAAGCCGTGTATCTACAAAACCACAAATTCGACTGAGTTGAAACTTGGCATGTTGAAAGACAGTGATAGTGACAACGTAAATCTAAAGAAACAACATGATGACGTCATTCCTTTTTTTTTATACAAATATTTGAAATATTGACCAATTATTACGTGTATTTATTGACCCGCTGTCAAACCACGGACTACACACACACTACGCGAACTAAACCAGTTTACTGTTTTTTATCACGTAGTGTGTGTGTATACGTTGAGCAAATCATCCGCAAGGTTCAAAGTCCATCAAACATGCTTGTGGTCTAGTCTCTGTTCAAGGTTCGCGCAACCTGCTTTTGACAATACGCTTTGTTAGTCTCTAAAACAGCCGTCCATGCAAACCTCATTAACAAACAAATGCTAGGCTTTTGATCGTGTGCTTTTTAACCAAAAGTTGAACATTTCATGAATTCATATCTCGTCGTCTTCTTTTCCCTCAAGATTGTCCAATAAAAAAAGACACTTCCTAAGCTCGCATAAACTTTAATCTTCACACATAGTTAGATATGCATAGGTAGATGACACCGCTGCAGTGATATCATCATGACTTCATCGGATGTCAAATTACAAGGTTTTTAAATATTAATTTTGTAATGTTTGAACTTCCATATCAAATCACGGACATGAGACCGTAGGTTGCTTTTTGCGGGATTATACCAAATTAATTTAGGTCTTATTTTTGTATTGTGTGTGTGACATTACGTTACCTCTACTTCCGGTCGAAACAAGAAGTGCCTTGTTATACTTCAGTTTTTGACCGATTAATATTGTTCTCTCCCGTGCAAATGAGACTGAGAAAAGAAGGGAAATACTCAGGTCCAATTTTGTCGATAAATAACTACTTTTTAATTGTTGCATTCGTATACACAGGAAGTGTGGCGGCTTTATTTATTATTTTGAATAACATCTTTAGGATTGTAATCAAGTGGATAATCATTCAAAAATAATGGGTTTTGATTCCAAAGCGACTACCATGGAAACTAGCATGCAGATCGATGCCCTCACGCCCGTCAAACACTTGATTCTTATGTTCTATCATTCTAAACATGTAAGCATTGTTGTGAAAAAAATCGTACACGATTATTTCATAATTGTTATGTGATCATTATAAAAACAAGTAAAGGGAACCAGCCGATCATATCAAGAAACATTATACTTCCATCCAATGGCCGTCCAAACACCATTTAAGTAAATAAACTCGCAATTCAAAAGTCAACTCTAGCGGGCGCTACAAACATTTTGGGATTAGTGGATTAATGTAAACTCGGGACATAGTGAGGTCATTGTGCTGCTTCAGTTCTATGCGTGATATGAGTAGGTACTTCAGTATGTAATACATAAAGTCCAAATTGCACGGAAAAAGTTATAACTTTATTGGGTTTAAACAATGGAAGGAAGAAACTCTTGTTTCATTCACTAACTTTTGATAAAAACTTATCGTACAAATTTCTAACAGAGTCATGTTTACCAATTTTTTCAATTAAATTTGAGCCACTGCAAGTTCTTACAAGATTTATAAGTACAGAACGACTTGGGTAATCAAGCTGAAACTTTGCATGTATCCAAGTTGTGATATGTTACATCCAACAAATTTGTTCACATCACGATGACGTCATCGAGTGTGACATGACGTCACCTTAAAGGTCAGGTTCAAGAGCTATATACTGAGTAGTATGCTTGGTCAAGCTGAAATGTAGCTTACATGTATTCAAACTGGGATGTGTTACTACCAAATTGAACGTCATTCCGAACACCTTCTTTTTGTTATACAACAAAAAGTTAAGTCTAGTTTTTATTGTTTTCATGATTTATGCATTGATTTGTTTATCTCTAATTAATATTAAATGATTATTATTCTGAAACAGCAGTTCGAAAGGACACTTTAAGGTTACTCTAATAAATACCAAAGAACCATGCACATTATGCCTAATTTACCGATGCACCCCCCCCCCCCCCCCCACACCATACTCAGAACCAGTGGCCAGTTCTTTGCATATACATACAATCTACATTAGATAACTTTTGTGACTGCTCCTGTGTCTTTACTAGTCCAGCTATACACAGTCATGTACACACGGGGTCCAGCCCCAACAGAACACCCAACGAATTGGATTCATCAATGCCTTATTTGAATTACCCGCGATTACAGTAACACCGGATTCCTTTTTAATTATTGTCTTGTTTTTTGTTTTGGGTATTTTTTGTTGGGGGATTACAGTTAAAGAAATCCAATGGCGATCCGTACGAAGAGTGAATACACACACACACGTGTACTGTTACTTATCCAGAAAGCTGGTGTGAATTGGAATGAATAATGCATTCTTAAGTAGTTGACGTTAGGAGACGGTTCTGTACTCCTTCGTGATTGGATGACAGCATGGTGGGCGGGCTGTATTGTACTTCAGGGATTCTGATTGGATAGAATGCTGTGTACCGTATACTACGTGTGATAAACCGTTTGAAACGAAACAACGCTACTAAAACCACGAACAAGCAAAAGCACATGGGTGCACAAAACCACCAGCCCGAGAGCACTCAGGTTGTCGGCAAGGTGCGCCGCATGGTTTATTCCTGAGCTGTGATTTTTTTCCCGATTTCTTTATTTATTTCTGAGTTTTTGGTTTATTTCTGCGTCGTTCGTTTATTTAGTTATTGTGTTATGTATTGCGCGCGCAGTATCATTGAGTTGTTTTTTGTGTTTTTTTCACAGTTCTATGGAACGTTTAGTTAAATACCTTGTGTAATCTGCTTTCTACTTTAAGTTACTTTTGGCTTATCTATTTATTTGTTTTATTTTATTTGGTATTTCTTTGTTTATTTTTTTATTTCTGTTTCATTTTTTGCTTTATAACCTTCTGTACTTGGATTTTAAATTACATTTTTTTGCATTGTATTACTTTTGTTTAACTTCTTTTATGTTTTGTGTAATGTTATTAATTTTGTTTAACTTCAATTTTTTCTATTTCTTTTTTCCCTTTTTTGCCCAAATGGCCGCCCATATACAAACAACCGTTATGCATTCAACATTTAGATTTAAGAGGACATTCCGGTTCCCTTCTTTCAGAGTTGTTGAACTGTATGAAAGGGAATAGATGTTTTGTGTCGCCTCTACCAAAAGCTGTGAAGTTGTGTGAAGTTTGTTTGGGACATCAGTATATCGCAATGGCAAATAATCAGACTGAAGTCACCTGTAGTCATCCATATGAAGTTGGCCCTGTCTTACTTGCCATTGCTCTGTCTTTGCTTATCGTTGTGTCCATCTCGGGGAATTTGCTAACCATTGCCGCTTTCGTAAAGGACCGTTCACTCCGCTCCAAGCCCACTAACCTATTCATACTTAGTCTGTCCTGTGCAGATTTGGTCATTGGTTTTACCATACCGCTAAAGGTCGGGCATGCATTATGCAGGTAAGTTGTAGTTGGTTACTTGTCGTCACTAATGCCACATTGGCAGCTTCTGTACAAAACCACGTGGTTTTAGTTTTCAGTTTTTCAATATTCGTCAAGGGCCTACAATTACATGAAATTTCAAAACTTCAAAAGCTTAAAATTTGTAATTATGATAATTGTTCATTGCAACCTTTGCATGTGAAGTGGCAATTTCGTTTTCACCAAAGAGTACACAAAGGTATTGCATGCACGGCGCGCACCGAGCTCAATGTAACCCCCCCCCCCCCCCCCCCCCCCCCCCCGAAAACACTGTTTTCACGGACTGACACAAACCTTGTAACCTTGTAAACGAGGACCCGTTTTTACGAATTGGAATTTGTCACTTTGTTGACTATTGAAATTGTCTGTTTTGCAAAAACAAAATTCGTTTTCACGAACTAACACGAATCGGCTGGTTATAGTGCAGAATGCACTACCTTCTCAACTTTTTACGAAGTGCCTTGCTCAAAGCATGGAGGTAGGAAAATTTCCTACCTCCATGCTCAAAGGCACAATATTATTGTCGTGACCGGGATTCGAATCCACACTCTGCTGCTGACAACACCAGAGCTTGGGTCCGGAGAAGACGACAACGACACGCCACGATATTCCAATTGTATATAGTGATTTGCAAATTGCAAACCGACAAAAATTTCACGGTGTGCTCTGCTCTCGTAAGTCCTAAATATTGACGAATTATTATTTTAAAAAAGGCCAGGAGGTATAACGCTTGAAATAGATGTTTTCGGTGGCAGTATATGCGCTGCTGCCTAATGCTTGTACGGGGGATTAGCACCATGTGGTGTATGCATGCATTATGTAATGTACCTGCGTTGAAGTCGTGAATAATTTTTTTCTCGTCAATATTTACGACTTAGCAATGGCGCGATCAAACAATGGGCATTTTTTGTTTCAATATAAGAACAGTTTGGTGAAGTACGGTTCGTACTGCATGTAATCCTCTATATAACCCCCCCCCCCCCCCCCCCCCTTGAGATAGGGGTTGAGTCCACTAACAGGTCACCATAACCCTTTGATGTTTGCCAGCGGCAGTCCCCATTGACATGTCAAAAAAAATATCAAAAAACCCAAAACATACGTTGCACCATAGAGAAAGGACAGGACACCCACCCATTGAAACACGCATACAGATTTTCGCCTATGCATTTGTGTACACGAACCTTGAATTTTATTTCAAGATAAGGTCCGCAGCAAACATGAGGTAAATCTATCTATCATCAGGCTATACAAGTCTTTCTAGCATGGGAATCACCTTGGGACCACCCCCAAACAGACTTGTGCCCTATAATTAAAAGTGCCTTCCAATGAGGCGAAACCCGTCCTTCATATATTTTTGGGGAGCCTCGGATCCCCCCGGGTTGGGGCACAAAGTCTTTTGTCGAAACTGTTGACGTCATTAATTAGGACAAGTTGTAAATACTGGCGTAAATATTAATAGCTTAAGGCACAAGTCATGAAATGTGCCATAAATATAATTGTCTTGAATGTTGTTGTGGATATTGACCTCAATATTTATGTTAGATGTCCCTTCAGGGCCACCTTTAGAAAGACATGGTGCTAAGCTTGGGTTTGGATTTATTGTAATATTGCCAAATTCTATGTTCTGATTCAGCCACTGGCCCTATGGCAAATCAGCTTGCCAATTGGAGGTATTCTTCAATGACGTGGGCGTGGTTTCGGGGATGTGGTGTATGGCAGCCATTGCTCTGGATCGATACCTCCTTATATCACGCGACTACGCCAGGTACCTGGACCTCCAGTCCTACCGCAATGTAGTACGGACCATCGCTCTGGTTTTTTCGATGTCAATTGTTGTGGCAGTCGTTGAGATCACCATTTGGATCTTCATGCCGGAGGGAAACAATGACATCTCTAAATTTGATACATTTTGTCACTCTCCACCACGGAAAAATGTCATCTTTGCATCTACCGTGTTCTTCACTGTGCTCTTTCTGCCGATACTGGTTATGGTCGTGCTCAGTTTAAGATTTTTGGTATTGCTTCGACGACGTCTGCAAAAGTTCAAAAATCAGTCAAATGTAATTAAAACCACGGGTGCCAAATCGTCCAATGAAACTACACATTCAAAGACATCTTGCCTTGAACATGAAACACGAAAGATGGGCATAAAAGAAAGCAATGAATTGGAAGAGACATCAAATGTGGAAGCTTACGGTGCAGGGGGGCGCACTCCTTTCAACAAACGAGATGCTAATACACATAATCCAACTAAGTATAATTCCCAGAGGCCAGGGGGGCACACTCCTATGAACATGGAGCAAGCGCCTATTAACCAGAACCAGCCACCAAAGAGACACACAGAAATCATGAGGGACCGGTATATCCGACCGGCCGTCATCTTGGCTGCTTTGATCACCACATTTCTCCTCTTCTCCCTCCCGTACATCATCTTCATTGCAGCCATTGTACGGATTGATCAAACATCGTACGATCAAGACGTCGTACATTTCCACCTCTTCAACGTGCTGTTTTTGAACTCATGTATCGGTCCAATAATTTACGCACGGACACACCCTAAGATTCATAAATTTCACTCGAATCTGTTCGCCTCGATTAAAAATAAGATACTATGCAAGGGTTGACGGAATAACAGAAAACATGTAATAGTAGAGGAAATAGAATGTGAGAAGTTCTTAGTGTAGTTTGAATGTGGCTCTTTGGTGATGCAATGCTGCCGATTAAAAGTTGATTATTTTATAGATTATATTGGCCATACAGCAATAATTAGCAGTTAGCCTGGACGAATAATGGCAGCAAAATTAAAAAACAAGAAGAAAAACCTGTCATTTTATTTCAATCTTTTTCAGGAGAATTGACCGACTCAACTGCATACAATTCGTGGACTGAAAAGAATTGAAACTAGGCAAAGTAGCTCCAAAGTCGAGTCAGATGAAACAGTATAAAAATTGTCACAACTTGATAAAATGTATTTGTTTTTATTTAGTATCATTAAAGGACTTAAAATAATGTCAATACAAAAATACTGTTAATGCTGCTGTCAGTTTCTTTTCAAAAAAGGTTTGAGAAACCCCAAATCTATCATTTGTAATAAGTTGTGATTATTTTGAACGTAACTTTGCGTAATTTAATAGGCCTAGTTTAGAACAGAAAGCAGGTCTAAGCCTTTGCTTGGTCCCAGCAACTCACCCAAAGGTGCTTGGATGGGCTGACTATACGTAAATGCACACATTGCGATATATGATGTCCCTTAATTCACAGGGCCACCATTGCCATCTACCTCCACGTGTTTGTCAATGTAGTCTTTCTGCGGAAACTGGTCGTGCTCATTTTACGCTTTTTATTGCTCTGACGCAAAATTTGCGGTAAACTGTTCTCATGTAGATGGGGGCAAGTGCGTCTACCCGAGAGAGAATTAGCTCCGATTTACCAGGTCGACAAATATGTGTGTGTCCTGTCAGGGGAAAGAGAGTGATGGAATATGAAACAAACTGTCTACGATATGTCGACCACCGAATCCATAAAATGTAGTAACCGTATGGTTCAAACGAAACAGAAAACATTATTTCAATCAACCTTTATGAGACACGGTTGACTCTATAGAGCGCTGTTTGGTATGTGTACACAGACAGATTCACCCAAACCAAATAAAATGTGTCCATGGCTAATTGCAAGCCACAGGTTTCCATTTCACGAACACCATCCAACTATACGACTTCATTAATCCTGTTTTAGTTTCCTTTTCTTACCCTTCATTTATTTGAAACGTTGACACATACCTACATAACTCTTTCTTTCGGTTTTTAGAAACCTAACACTTTTTCTTTGAATTTCCGTATTGATTTAACCAAACCTGTTGATGATTCGTTGATCCGTTAACATTAGTAGCCTAGGCTTACATGGTTTTAAGTTGCATACAGGTTTCAAATTATATGTAGAAGTTTCCCCAATTTTATTGCCATCTAAAAAAAGTCTTGTCTTACACTTACGTTGTACTTGTATCAATGTTTGTCTTGTGGCCGAGCGGTTAAGGGTATACCGGACTCAAAAGCTCTGGTTTTTCTGACCAGTTCAGTGGGTTCGGGTGTCGGCGGTCTTGGTATTTGAGCAAGATAGTTCACCATAGTTGCTTCCCCTTCGGATTGGACAATAAGCCGTAGGTGCCGTGCACGTACTATCAATGAAGAGTAACCCCAGTTTATTAATCATGATTAACAGAAGACTGTTAGAAATCTGTCTTAACAAAGACTACCTTTCTACGTGTCATTATTGACTATCAACTCATTATATTATAGACATAACACCAGTGTTGCGGGAGATGGTTTTAGTAATGGAAGAAATGTGTTCAGACCTACCCGCAACACTGGTGTTATGTCTAGACTTCGTGCTTTTTTTCCTCTCAAATCCTTGGTATTGCTGTATAATACCTCATTATTTCCTATCTTAACTATTGTAACATCGTTTGGGCACATGTTTCTAACAACAAGCTTCATTCGCTAATCACCACTCAAAAGGGAAATCAGGATTGTGCACTACTTTGCATCCCCGGTAGCACACTGCACCTCTTTTTGCCCACTTGCTGAAATTAACAAATTTCATACAGGTATTTTCATGTACAAATTTACTCACAATCTTTTACCCACTTCCTTTAGTTCATTCTTTTCCTCTGTCTGTGACACCCATGGGTACTCAACCAGATTGCATAACAAATCACACCTTTATGTGCCATTCATTCACTTGAAAACGCTTCGTTTCTTCGGACCGCGTCTTTGGAATGTTTTTTAAGCGAGTCTGTTAAATCACAATCTTCTGTGGGTCAATTTAAATGTGCTTATAAAAGAGCTCTCCTCTCCCAGTATCTAACATAGTTTATTCTCATTATGGCTAGTCTGCACATATTCTCATTTTTACTAATGTTTAGTAGTCAGCTGATGTTCTCGCTTTACATTGTTATTATCATTATTAGTATTATTAATTTTATTATAATATTAATATTATCCTCATCGTTTCTGTCTTTATGCAACCTGCCTGTCCGTACGTTCTTGTTCCTGTTTATGTTCTGTTTGTCTGTCCATCAGGCATCTCACCACAAGCCTCGGCTTCTAGATGATGCCTCCATATACTTATTAAATTTTCTGACTTGTAAATAATGCTTCTTTGGTTTCTTCTTTAAATCAATGTTTTGGCTATAAAATTATATGTACTGTTTGGAAATTTCATGAAATATGGAAATAAATGTGAGTTTGAATTGAATTGAAAAAACAAATGAAACAGATTTTCAACATTTTGAAGTGTCATCTTTAGTTTGTCATGCACGGTGCTATTGAAACGAAAATTCTCCAGTCGTCGGCCTTTCTCTGAACAAAACTACTTGCTGTTTACTATAGGTTGAAATAGTTACAATAACATGAAACCAATATTCTAGCGTTCATTTCATTCTTTGTGATACTGCTACAAGGCCTTTATTTAAATAAAAAGGAGGCAGGATTTGATGTTCGTTGTGTTGTGTTGCAGCCTCTTAGTAGTGAAGCGGTTCACAGATACGTTGTTGAATTTGGCGGGTACTGTGTCATTGTAAAACTACAATCAGCATCGACTTGTAAAACTTACGACGATGGAGGAGGCTGAAGTCACGACGATCCTTCCCGTGGCCGGAGAGTGTGGCTACCCGGAGCCATGGTCCGTTGTGCTGGGCATGTGCCTTTCTAGTGTTGCGGTGATTAGTGTCTTTGGTAATCTCCTCACGATTGCAGCGTTCATTGCGGATCGCACTCTCCGCTCCAAACACACCAACTTGTTCATCCTCAGTCTGTCCTTTGCCGATCTCGTGGTCGGTCTGGTAATCCCCGTGAGAGTTCCCGAGATGTTCTGCAGGTGAGTAGGTCTGTGTATTGCCTGGTTATGTTAAGTAGGGGTATCTGCTTAATGACACCAATTAAACAAAGCGATCTTGATGGTTTGACAGAAGCTGTGAGATTTGTTAATGAGTCTGTTGGCATTTTCATTGGAGGGGAGGCTCCACCTCTAAGGAAGATGTGGGGGTGTTGAGTGTTTATTAAATTTGGGATGAGCAAGGGGACATGGTTCGGGCTCCCCCTTTCCCCTTTCCCTTTCCCCTTTCCCCTTCCCCACTCCCCACTGGTTACGCCACTGGTCCGCTATTATAAGAAACTGGGTTTTTGTTGAAACGGTATGTTACATGATAATGCGATGCACTGGTTTCGGTCTGAGATTTGAAACACAGGTTAGAATTCCAATATTAAAGAGTCTTAACAAAGAGGGAACAAAAACAAATCTTCCACAACTTGGTCGACATTGAGAAAACAAAGCGAGCGTGAAACCGAGAACAAAACATGTAACACACTGAAGGGTATTGTCATTGGTTGATTTACCAGTTCTCATAAAGATTAGACGATGCCTAATATTTGCACGATTTAAAAAGACTTATTTTTCTTGAAAAAATCAGCTCAGAACAATTGGGAAAAAACCTTTAATTTTGGTAAAAACTTTATACGCCATAAAGACAGAATGTCCTGATAGTGCAAATAATAGTATACAGCGGCATAACCAGACATTTATATTTATTTACTTATTTGTTTATTTATTTTTATTCATTTATCCATTTATTTATTATTGGGGGTGGGGGGTGGGACAGAGACATTTTTCAAGGGTAAGCGGGGAGGCTCACCGATACGTCACTGTGCAAGTAAAACATGGGTGTGTGTGTGTCTATCCATTGACACAGGGATAAGTTCGAAAAAGTAGGTTTGGATATTTTAACAAATCGCATAACTTCTTCAACTTATTTTGTGTATTTATTGGCTCAGTTGGCTAACTATATTAGAAAACGTTTAAAGACAACAAATAAGACAACGCAAATAAATAAAAACTTTATCAGAAACTCATACAAAACAGGAAGGTGTTTACAAAAAACCAGAAAGGTTGTTTTAAAAGACAAAAACCAGCAGGTGTATCAAAAGAAATGTAACAGTCTAGCCAAGAACGGGGTCACACTATTTTAACACCTGTTAGTTCTACACTTGATTGGGCAACGTTTGTTTGTATTTCTGAGGTTATTATATGATGGAAGTATGTTTTTTATTACGAATATTGATTGTTATCACAACTTGTTATGATTTATTGTGTCTATGATCTCAACAGAACCTGGTTATTCGGCGTAGGGACATGTCAGTTCCACATTGTCTTCCTAGACATAGGCGCTATAGCAGGATTTCTATCCATGTCTTTGATCGCCCTCGATCGCTACCTGCTCATCTCTCGACAATACTCCAAATATTTGGACATTCAGTCCCGACGCAACGTTTTCTTGACTTTGGTTGTGGTTTGGTCGATTGCGGTGACAGTCACCGTGGTAGAGATGACCCTCTGGAACACCGTGGACTGGGAGGATGCCAATGGTGAGCTTTATGATTACTACAATGAATGTGTATCTCCACCGAGGAACAATCGTATCTTCGCATTCACCTTGTTTACCACCACCTTCCTGATCCCCATCATTTGTGTTGTTGGGCTGAGTATCAGGTTTCTGGTTCTCCTAAGACGTCGGTTACAGGAATACAGGTCGTCGCCAAGTGCAAGAACTGGTATGTCTACTAGATCACGGGAAACTACCGGTACTATATTACGGGACACCATTGATAGGTTAGAGACAACTAAAGAGACCTCAGCCTTCACGTTTGGAGTTACTACCGAGCCCATGGCCGGTGCTTATCACCGTGGCGTAGATACCGAAAGCCAAGGAGTAAAGCCCCCACTGACTTCATCAGTCTACCAAGACTCGACTAGAGTCACAAATAACGGGAAAGATGAAGCCCGAAATGACGCACGCCATACCCCGGGCGCCATTGATGAAGCGGTTATTAAAGTAACACACAAAATAGCAGTAGAGATGAGCGAGTGCGACCCACTTAACCTTGCTACGACCGGAACCAGTGAGATACTTCATGGCTCTAGCAAAATATCTGACCAAGAAATATCAACTGGTCTTCATCTCGAGCTTATTTCTCTCCAAGTTAGCAGCGAGAATGGTAAGATGGATTCAGAGCATTCATGTGAACCTAAAGACAAAACTTTCGCACGTAGTGACAATCAACATATGGGATCACCAGGCGGCACTGAAATTCCTGACAGGTCACGTATCAGGGCTGGTTTCCAAGTAATCAACAACCTCAAGTCAATCCCGGAACGAGTGAAAAGAAGATACGTCCGACCAGCTATCATCATGATCATGCTGGTGTCATGCTTCCTCCTCTGTACTCTCCCGTACATGGTATTCATCTCCGTGGTAATTCAGATCTGTCCAGATTGTGACAACAAGGAACTAAGGTACCATCTGTGCAACGTTCTGATTTTCAATTCATTTGTCAATCCATTCGTGTACGCTGGAACACATCCGAAAATCTGCAAATTTTACCGACGGGTCTTCTACGGAGCGAAGCAATGCTTCTTTGGAAAACGCCTCCTCACTTCGTGAAAGTCCAAATTATGCATTGGAAGAGGACAAGAAGTATGCAGCGTTGCTTGGGAAAATTGTATAAACTATGTATACATTATACGTGAGTCTGCTTACAGAGAAGCCCTTCTGGGTTTCGATTTCATAAACAGAACAATAATCAACATTATAAGGCGCTATTCCACCAAGAAATGCGCACGCAATACAAATAAACATGTTGCAAGTGTCAAATTTATGTGACATTATTGCGCATATAGCCTGGTGCTCTGTTTATGTAACTATTATATGGCAAGGCATATTATTAAAAATATATATATATATATAACAAGCCGAAAGTATCGCGCCCAATAAATGTATATTGTCTAAATTCGTGCCAGTCGGCCCCCAACCTCCACCAAAGACTCAATAAGTGAATCTTCCTAGCAGCAATCCAATCCTCTACGCGTGTGGCCATCAATAAATCTCTTGATTGCTGCTAGTGCTAAACACTCAGATGCTCCGATGGTCTCCAACGTCAGCCGGATGCAGAATGTGACCAATGAACAACAGCCAGCATCGCAACCTCCACTCACTCACTCTACAGTGTAGACAGCTGTGGTCAGTCGCACTCTGATCACCTATGTCCTCGGTTAGTAGCTAGGTTCCAGAGCCTGTCAATCTTTCTGGGTGGACCCAGTTACTCAATCCATGCTCAATCCAAGATGTCCTTGGACGTCCTCTAGATCTTGACGATCCAGGTGCCGGGGGATTCTTCCTCTGCAGTTTATGGACGTGTGATACCTTCTTTGCCGGGGTGTTGTCGTCATCAAGGCGGGCAACGTGGCCAAAATGAGCATCCCTGCAGTGACGGACTAGGGGTCAATAGTGGCGAGTTTAGTTCTTTGGGTGGACTTTGCATTTGTGATGTGATCGTACCATTTCTTCCTCCATGATCGTACCAATGAATGTCCAGAATGGTTCTTTGGCATCGATGGTGGAAGCCCGGAGTTCTGCGGTCGGTCTGGGGGAGTGTCCATGTGTCAGACCCGTAGAGATTCTTAGAGATGATACAAGTCCTGTAGATCGCTAATTTTGTGGTGAAATTGAGCCTCCTTAATTTTCACACTCTGTATAGCTATAGGCTGTTCATGGCTGATGAGGCGAGACCTAACCTCCTTAGAATGTCAGGCTCATTTCTTCCGGTGTTAGGGATCTTGCTGCCAAGATAGATGTCGGGGTGAACTCACTCCGACAAATGTCCAGAAGAAGACGAAGCAACAACTGGTACACAATCTGACACCCGTCACAAAATATGGGGAAAAAGACCCCAAAAAACAGAACCGTAGTTGTAGTTCGAAAATATCCTTTCTGGATTTAAATTTAGCTCTCTGCTGCTCTCTCGGTAAAAATTTGAAAGCTTTCAAAATGCTCCTTCAAACGAGTCGTATAAAAACACAAATGTCGCAGCTTCCACCAGTCTTGCGTATTTGTGTCATGTCGAAAATCTCTCCCAGTCCGTATATAAAGGGTTTTTAATATTTTCTGGAAAGTACTAAAACTAACTTTTAATTTCTAGCCATTTCCAAACAAAGTTCTAGAACAATCATAACGGATTAGCGCCGCCCACTAGGGTCAATGGACTTACACACAGAGAATGATTGACAGCGTGCGCTTCACTTAAAAGTATACATGAACACTCAATGGACTCGTATTAGGGTCTCACAAGTGTTGATTGCTTATGCGGAAATGTCATTGGAAATTCATTTGATCCCGGGGTAGTGAGAGTAAAACAGGATTTCCCAATTTCACTTTCTGAGCTGCTTAGTCATAGTTACTAATATTGCAAAATTGTAGTAGGTCAGTGAAAATTGATACACCATTGGTTAATGTAAAACAACAAAATTACATAAATGCAGTGTACTACTTATGAGAACCCACCTTGTGATGGACAAGAACCCCTCGCGGGGTCCCACAAAAAGTATAAGGGAAACTGTTAAGTGCAGGGACAAAGGAAAGAACAAAAGAGTGCTCCACAAGGATGTATTTTTGAGAATGGGTGTTCTTACACATACCAACTTATGGGGTACTTTTAACAATGGAACAATGGACCCCACAAGGTAATTTCAATAGGAACAATTGGGCTCCACAAGGGAATTCTTCAGAAAAGGGAATAATAGAACAACAATAGCAGTACCCCACAAACCGGATTTGTAAGGCCGTGTGTGGGTGTGGGTGTCAGTGTGTGTGTGAGAGAACAATGTTGTCCGAGTCATGGTCTCTTTGAATGCATTATGAAAATTATATGTTACATTCTCATTGCGGTGGCAAGTATTATTGTTAGAAAGGAAAAACAAACACAAACCTTTTGAGAAAGCAGGAAACCTGCACGGAAACAACAACTTTGTTTTTCTATAGTGTGACACGGCACAATTTCCCTGATATCAAGAAAGAAATACTTGGCGAGTTGCAGTCTATCTGTCACTTTGCTAAACATGGATGTTTTCTCAACATATACCGTATTCAGCTGGAACTTTCACATGTGACTTTATTGTATATTTCTTTAGAATTTTGCCTATAAATAAGCGTAAGACAAAAACCAATCTATGACACTACCTTTTAGGGTACTTGCCTAATTTGTTGTTTATTACAGGTATTATAGAGGATTGTTACAGCCGACAAAAATAGTCGCAGACATTAATTGATCTTTTGTGTGATAACAAATCTGTGGAAATGTTTGTTCAACCCGTTGTGTGAGTCAGGAGAAAATAGTGAAAAACCATGCTCATTATTTTTGGTTGTAACAACCGAAATCAGCTATAATTGCCTGGGCGTCCTTGTACTTTTGTAGTTGCTTTTATAGTTATACTTAGCATTAATATTTCAATGTTCAACATAATTAATTTGTACTAGTGTACATGAAAATGTGGGTATGTGTGTGATCAATTCATGCAGCTGAAAGAAGAAACTTAAAATAAATAATGTTTAAAAAAACAAGAAAAAAAATGTTAAAGTGTTGTCATTAATGGTGGTAAACAATTATTTTAATTAATTAACTGACCATAGGTTCCCTCGAGAGAAGGGTAAAATAAAATTATCTACTTATAACATCGGAGGAATAGAATGGAATAAAAAGATCTGTGTATTATTTTTTGGAATTATTTTTTTACAATGATCTTGGGCGGTAACATTTTGTGAGCCACACGTGAGGAAGCTAAATTGAAAAGTTTGTAAGACCAAAAATTGTAAAATTTATGGTTTTTCCTTCTCAGTAATCTAGATGACTGGTGTAAAAGTTTTTCAAACAAAACAAACGAAACCCCAAAACAACGACGAAATAGTTTATTTGCAAAGACTCGTGTGTGTTCACAAGATAGTCGGGTACCTCAATGTTTACCCAAAACCGCATTCAGTTCTATGTAGCAAGTAAGGAGCCATACACGACCATTATTTTTGCCTAGCGTTTCCTTACGCAGCAGCTGATTGGTTACATAGCAGAAGATAGCACAATCAGTTTGGTTCACAATTTGACCAATCAAGTTAGGGCTCTTATTTTACAAACGAGATATGGCGGACATTTCGATTCTGAACGGTAACGCTGACGAAGACGGATTCTTTAGGTGCTTGACTGTTTCGAGATTCCTTAGAAATAAAGAATACAGCGAAATACTAGATCAATAGTGTAACTAGCATTCCATTAGTAAAAAATGTCTGCCCAATTCCTTCCTATAAAGAAAATGACTTGTCCGGAGACCCTTATTTCTGCTAACGGATGCTTATGTTTTTGGTCTCATATTTCTTTATTTTGATCACAGAAAATTATGTCATAGTTTTTGTAGGTACAATGAAGCATTATTGCTTCGTTGTGTGATGTTTTTGTTTTGTTAAAATAATTAATTTTCCCGAAATGAATTTTTGAAAACGTGCCCTCCAAGCTCATTTTTTATGCAAAACCGCGACGGTCATGCATATTATACGCTGCAAATGAAAGGAAGCTCTTTCCGCACCCCTGCGCACTGACTGTGTACAGTCGCGGCCGGACGTACACAACCAGGCTCTGCGGTTTGGCTCTGCTGCATATATTATAAGATTATGGAACTGCCCATAGTCGAGAGTTTGTGACCCCGTTTCGGGTTACGCAACCAATTTCGAACCGCCCAAATCGGTATTTTTACGTTAACGACCACAAGAGGGCGGTAGTACTTTTTTAACGAACTACAATTTGAATTTTCAAAACCATTTTACCGACTCTTCTCCTGCGTAAAATAATAGCTCCAGATTTTCGTCGAAATCTCAAAAACGCTAACACCTTTTGAAGTGAAACTTTCACAGGTTAGTTTTATGGTATATATCTACAATTATATAGGTTTGAAACAAACATGAACAAACAGTAGGCTCCAATTACCAAACGTGTACGCGGCCTTTAAATAATAATAATAATACGAGATATTTATATAGCGCATAATGAGGCCTCTATGCGCAACACAAAACATAAAACAATGAAATGAATATAAAAGCAAGTTACACAAATAAAGATTCAAACAAATGAGTTTTTAAAAGTCCCTTGAAAATCTGAAGCGAGCCAGCTTGGCAAATATGAAGAGGTAAGTCATTCCATAATGAAGGTGCAATGAAGTTGAAGGCTTTTTGACCATATAATTTAGTGGAAAAAGTAGTTTGCGCCAAGAATGTGCACCATAATTTTAATTACATTTTATTTTAATGTAATGTACAAAAACGATCATATAGATGGTATGTGTACCCCCCCCCCCCCCCCCCCCCCCCCCCCCCCCCCCCCCCTCCAAGGCCCCCACGTCGAAGACGTGATTCTCAATAATGATGGAGAAGAATACGTTGGTACTTGTTTCCCCCCCATTCTCAGTACCGGTATAAACTTTGGAAACAAACATTATGTTCTCTACACAATTTATCTGGCAACAACTCTACAGATAAAAGACTATTCTAACAAATTAAAATTGTTGTTTCGAACTGGCAGGAAAACAAATGGCTTTGCACCAACCCCATGTCAGTTATTGCGCAACTAAGTTATCAATGAAGAACTTATAGAAAAAAGAAAGAAATAAATAAATAAATAGCCTCCTAGGTTTTTGTTTTAACAAAAGCAGGGTGTTCAGCATTATGTTTGTTCAATAAGTCATCCGTTCAATTGAAAAGTTTGATCAACTATAATTAGGGCGCTATGGCTTGTAATTGTTTTGATATTAAAGCCTTGAAATTCGTACCATAAAGTCGACGTTTTGTTTTTGTGTAACGTAACTACTGATCACGTTATGGAAAACATGTCTTTAAATGTCATGCATAAACAACCTTCAGAGCCTGGTGTATAGGAAGAGTTTTGGTAGTACTCTGGTTGTGTCGGAGAATAGACTGTGCAAGTCTCGCGCGTATCAGAACGAGAAAACACGTCAAACGAAGAACATGTTTATTTATGAAATTAAATCTTTGTTTGAAATTATATCTCATGACAAAATCTGAAGAACAAAAATAAATCATTACAATTTTATGACAAGTTTTAGCTTTTGAAACAAAATCACAATAGTGTGTATATTATTATTGAAAAAAAATTAAAACTCTGGGACAAGGATGCCTATTTGATGTTAACTGTTTAGAAACCTCTTACGCGGATTCGTGAAGGTCAAACGGGTCTTAAATGGACCCGTATCGCAGTTAATTAAAGAGGATGCTGACGCCTCAACAACCATAGACTGCAATGAAAAGGGTTTGCTTTGCAATTACAGCATCTGGCGATTATAATTGCGCATCCAAAACAAGCGTTTACGTAAGTTTTATGATCGGAGGCGAGCACAAAATTCTTAATTTTTTGCAATAAGTATAGAATCGTTAACGGGCTTTCATATGATGTACTAATTGTTGTGTAGCACTTTCGTTTAGAAATATATAAAGTTTTTAAAATATTTATCTTCAACGTCCGGTTTTGACCGGAAGAAAAGGTCACATAAGAGTCATGACTCATATTTCGTGAAAGATTTGTAAAATGTTCATGAATAAGATCTTATGTGTATCATTTATGGTTCTCTAGATATGACGTTTAAAAATATTTCGTGCTATTTTAATTTTTAAATGTTATGACGTTATCGATGACGTCATCATCCCGGAAATGTTGCGGTTTCGTCTATACACTAAGGTCTAAGTAAATGCCAAGTTTCAAGTCTGTACAACCTTTACTTTTTGTGGAAATTGCGAGAAAAAGTACAGTGAAGTCGGGAAAAACCCAGTACAACAACAAAAGAGTTTTCAGCCGTTAACACCTAAAAAGCCCTGAACAACTAGACCTAGATTTTTGTTTCAACAAACACAGGGTGTTCGGCATTATGTTGGTTCAATAAGTCATACGTTTAATTGAAAAGTTAGAACAAGTACAAGTTTATTTCATACAATAACAAAGAGACCATGTCCTAATTGTAGATCATAATGTTTTCAGATCACAAAACGATGCCAGGAATATTTATTTTCACTTCAACTTCCAGTTTCGACCGGAAGTAAAGGTCACACGGGTCACACTTTATGTAAGAGCTGTACAATACATCGAGCTCTCGTATGGTGCAAATACCTTGTCTTTAGCAATTATGGTTCTCTAGATATGATTTTTGTAATTATTAAACGTTGATTTAGTGTTGTGACGTCATAAATGATGTCATCATCACAAAAACATATTGGTGACATCTACACACTAAGATCGTGGTAAGTTTCCGATCTGGACCCTTTTGGGTTATTATGAGATATAATCGTTCAAATCATTAAATTTCAACTTTCGGTTTTGACCAGAAGTAAAGGTAATTTGAGGTCAAACTTCGCATGTGACCTGTACAATACGTCAAGAGCTTTTATGTGGTGCAAATACCTTGGATGTAGAGATTTACGGTTCTCAAAAAATGAATGTTACTAATACTAAATGCTGATTTATTAATGCTGTGACGTCATTGATGACGTCATCAACCCAAACTTTTCGTTGTTTCATTTTCAGACTCGGGTCTCAGTACCTAGTAAGTTTTAAGTCTGAAACATTTCTAGTTCACGAGATATGATGTGTTTTCTATAAGTAAGAAAGTTCATCCAGTTTTGACCACAAGTAAAGGTTATATGGGGTCGCACCTATAAATGATTTGTAGAAAATAATGTTAACGGGCTTTCAGATGATGTATTGATTGTTAGTGTAGCACGTTCGGTTAAAAAGATACAAACAACTTTTCACAATATTTATCTTCAACGTCCAGTTTTGACCAGAAGTAAAGGTCAAATGGATCATATTTCGTAAAAGATTTGTAAAATTATTGTCTAATTCGTCGTCTCAAACGATAATAAATTATTTTCATTGCCGCCTTCCTAATTATTTTACCTGAAAAAGAATACATTTTATAAATGACATTACGTTTGGGGAACACCGAGCTTCGATGCAAGCGTTGGACAGACAATGTGGATTAGAAAGGGATATAGTCTCATGTGAGACTGGTCGCCAGCTGGATACTTGCTTGTCCTTGTGGGTCCATGCGGGGGCCTTTGTTTTTCTGGAACTGTTCGATTGGGCTTTCTTCAATTCTCTCCATCGGATTATTTGGATCTGTAGACCATGTTCATATCTAAGGAGAAACTATTCCTCAGGTTATGCGTCAATAACATTCGTTTAATGTTTTTTCCCTCTTTGGATTATTATTATTATTATTATTATTATTTTTATTTTTTAAAATAAAATAAGACGTCAGTGCCAACACCCTCCTTTCAAGCACTGCAGCTCCTTGCTGCTTTACATACCTATTCAAATAACGCGCTCAGGCTTGACCCAACGAAAATAATATTTATTGTCTAATTCGTCGTCTCAAACGATAATAAATTATTTTCATTGCCGCCTTCCTAATTATTTTACCTGAAAAAGAATACATTTTATAAATGACATTACGTTTGGGGAACACCGAGCTTCGATGCAAGCCTTGGACATATATGTGCTCCCCAAATATCTCAGAAATTAAAGAACGGGAAGTGTACTCAGTAACATTGATTCATAATCACACTTTAGCACTGAAAGTTTATTCCGTTTTTGTCTATAACAGTATTGTTTGGGTACAATATCTCTATAAGTGATTCATAACAAACTCGTTTACTATTCCTATTCGATATCATCAATTTTGCAACCTCTTGGTTGTGGTTTCTTTCCAATAGGGATCTTTTCATTTCTTAATCTTAATTACATTATTTTAATCTCTAGTTAATATCTACGATAATAATCTCTCTGTTTTGTTTCCACATCATGGTTGATGTTAACCTTCTTGGAATTGGTTCATTTCCTAATGTTAATTCCATTATTATAATTTCTGTTATTAATTACCTTAATCTTCTCTCAGTTTGTTTCCACATCATAATTGATGTTAACCTTGAGTTCTTAACCTTTGGTTGTTATACCTTTGATCTCTAATTGCTTCACAGTTAATTATATATTGTTATTCTTTATAGTCCCAAATTTTGGGAAACAGAGAGCCTCTCTTCCATGGTATCTTTAATGTATCCATCCTTGGCGGTTTCCGAACGCCAACGCCCATGTTTCTTAAAGAGCCTATCTGGCACTCCCATAGCGGCTGCTGCAGATGCTCCTCCATGCTCTTAGACTATGAAGTCCAAGTAGTTTGGGATTTAAACCTACTGTTACCAACGCAGATTTGAACATTTCAAGGCACCTAGAATATGATAGATGCTTGTCTGACGACCTTAATTTGTGACTTTTGGTAGATTTACAATAACTTACGGGTCGGAAGAGACAACTTTAGTCCGTTTCATCTTTAAACTCTACTAGTGTAAGGTATTTCCTTAACATACTAACTGGATAGGTGAGTGAGTTTGTTGCTGCCACCAGTACCCAGGCTCCTTGTCTATATATATCTGTCCACATGGGATGTCTTTAGACATGGCACGGGGCTTGACGAGTATGCTGAAACCGCTATAGACTATATCAATTCTTCCCTATTACTTAGAACACCATTAATAATAACAGACATACACAATTATTGAGTTTGTGTTGGTGTATTTGTGGCACAAACGGCTGCCTGTCTAAAAACCTCTACAAAATTAAATGGCTATCTGTCTAAAACCAGACGCCCTTTATACAATTAAGCGGCTGCCTGTCTAAAACCAGCTAGGCGCCCTCTACACAAGCGACTACCTGTCAAAAAACAGGCGCCCTCTACACAAACGGCTGCCTGTCTAAAACCAGGGGCCCTCTTCACATTAGTCTTAACTAAGACATGACAACCGTTGTAAGCCGGCTACGAAAAACCCTGTGAGAAACGTAGGTCTGATCCATGCATTACAACTCGCCCCAGACAGAGCTTGTCCTTGTACGTATTACTTTACTTATTTTGGAAAAATAAACTATATTTGCAACCCAAAAACTAAATTTGTTGTCACACAGTAGAATTCTCTTTTAATTTTTGCCTGTATTCTACCTATATACAACATTAATCCTTTTCAACAGTTTTTACCAAAAAACGGAATTTAAATTATACAAACTTATACCTCTTTTTATTACTTTTCGCAATATTCAGATATTAACTAACTGATTATGTTGACTTTATTTGAATTTTCTTTTCACTCTAAATTAGGTATTACATTTTATAATAAAACAATTACCTTTATATTTATTTTGCTGTATTTCCTAATCTTGAAAATTCGTTGTTTTTATACTTTCATAAACCAAGAGACTTTGTCACTGACAGCAGATCTCTATGGCTGTCCTTGACGTACCCGTCTTTTGCATTCTCGCACTTCCACCTACCGTGCCTCTTAAACAATCTATCTGGGACACCTGATTGGGCGGCCGCTGTGGCCCCACCTGCTCTTAAGCTGTGTACCCCATACTTGGACACAACCTCCACTAAGGGACGAATGGCATCTAATACAATCTCTCTGACACGGGTATATGACAATGGTTGGTTAGCTTCTCTTAGCTTGTAACCTCCTGGACAAGCTACGGAATAAAAAAGAATCTGGAATTTTGACCTGTGCTAACAATATATATTTATTAAGTATTTCTACTGGACAATATCTAGTATAAGATTTACTGATGACAACAGACCTTCCTCCATGATATATATCAGTTTTACTAGATGGTATGAACAATTTTAAACCTTGCTGGTTGAATGTGATACGACTCAATCTTATTGACACTAGCTCGTTGAACCTAAGAAAACCTGTGTAAGCTAGAAGACACATTATAGCTACGGTCCTCAGACTTGAAAGATCTGCTATTGTGAAATCGGAAAAATGTTTTAATTGCATATCTACAATATCTCTCTCAATATCTGGGGTAATTGGTTCTTTTTTCTCTATGGGCTTTGCAATTGATCTTTTTATACCCTCACTGGTATATTTTACCAGAGGCATCTGAGTAGGGTCATTAGACCCAGCCATTCTGTGAGCCCATGATATAGCTGATACGGCACTGATTATTGAAGCTGATGAATTACATGCATGAGTCAGGTAAACTAAATACAATAGGTTTCATATCATATTTTGTTGCCCATGTTGCCCATTTATTGAAAGCATACGAATAAGACTTAACTGTAGAATCTGCTCTAGACTTTAATATAATTTCCGGTAGTTCTTCGGCAAGTTTCCCCAGATCCTTGTTTGTGACTTGTCTCTTTTCAGCCCACACACCGCTGTTGAAGACTTGAACTTCTTTGTCTGTTGTGTAGCTGCCGCCGCTTTCTTCTGCTTGATCTTTCTTCCAACACGGTTTTCTGCTCTGATGATTTTATTATCATTTTCGTCCTCTGCCAACTGATGTGCCTCATATTCGTTGACAGTTGCCCAGCCGTAAGTACTCGAATCTGCAAGACGTATCAGCTTTTGACGCTTGTCGCGGATGCCTTCTTTAAACTGTCTTTTAACTCTAATTGTGCCGCTTCTGTGCAGTCTTCTGCTTTCTCCAATGCAGATTGTATGAGGTCTCCTTACTCTCTGTGCGTGCCGAACCAACGTGAAGTGACCCTAACCACAATGCATTGCATTCCATAGCACGCCCTCAACCTTAATTAATGCGTGCCCATACACCGTGAAGAAAACAAATATGTTCTAATTCACACATGGTTGTTCAACCGAACACATTTGAATTTCTTCCCTACCATTAATAATAACAGACATACACAATTATTGAGTTTGTGTTGGTGTATTTGTGGCACAAACAGCTGCCTGTCTAAAACCAGGCTCCCTCTGAAGGTTAAAGAGGCCTGAGGAATTTACGGGTGCTGTTGTAATAAGCAATTATTTACCACAATTATTAATAATAATAAAAAAAAAAAATTAGCTGTCACTTGCAGGTTAAACTCAAATCGTCTTTGATTCCCTTCTCTCCGCCACTTGGTATTTTTCGAATCCTTCAGCTTCTGAGTTAAGGATGATGTAGTCTTGGAATGAAGTTCCAAGACCTCCGCTTTGGTGTTATTCAATTTTTGTTCGAAAGCGTACGAAAACTCCGCTAACATAGCCTTGATATCATCCTTGGTTGCCGGTTGTTCGTCACCCGGCATGATGTTAGTTTCAACAAAACGTCTTAATAACGCAACGGTGTAAGAATTAGAAGATTTTTAAATAGATGTTTACTCTGTGCCGAACCAACGTGAAGTGACCTTGGCTATGCCACACCCTAACCACAATGCATCGCATTCCATAGCACGCCCTCAACCTTAATGCGTGCCCATACACCGTGAAGAAAACCAATATGTTTTAATTCACACATGGTTGTTCAACCGAACACATTGTGAGGTGCAATCACCAATTCTTACAACCTGTCGTCGTTCTAATAAAAAGTCTAAATCCAATTAGAAATTGAAACAGGGAGCTCGAGGTCATTGATAAGTTTAAAATGCAATTTAGATGGTATAATTGTGTTAAAAGCAGAACTATAGTCAATAAAAAGAATTCTAAGACATAGCTTGCTCAAGATGGCGCAGAACTTCATGGAGACTGAGACAAATTGCATCCTCAACACTACGATTAGTTCTGTAAGCAAATTGATAACTATCCAAATTAGGAGGTAAAATTGATTTCAGAAACAGAAGAACGAAACCTTCAAAAATTTTCATTGGAACTGAGGCGAGTGCCACTGGCCTGTAATCATTTAAATGTGAAATGGACTTCTTCTTAGGAACAGGTATTATTACGGATTGTTTAAAACAAAGAGGAACTTTTTTACGTTGTATTAGAGATAAGTTAAAAATGTCAGTAAAAACTTCAGCTAGCTGAGCAGAACAGAATTTCAGTAATCGGGGGCTAATTCCACCAGGGCCTGCCGCTTTGTGTTCATCGAGGCGAGAAAACTTGCGTTGGACATCTAACGCGCTGATTGTGAATGGTGCCTCGTTATCATTCTCCATAACAGTTGCTGGTGAGGTGGTGTTTGCATTGTCAAAGCGACTATAACAGTTATTCAGTTGAGAAGAAGGTAGTGTTGCGTCATCTGTACTTGCTGATTTGACAGGGCCCTTATACTGGGTAATCAGATTAATGTTGCCCCATAGTTCCCTAGGATTATTAGTGTCGAATTTATCCTCAAGTTTGTTCTTGAAAGATCGTTTAGCATCTCTAATACCCCTTTTCAGAGATGATTTGGCTACGCGAAATTCTTCAGGGTTGACATCTTTTAACCTGTAGGCCTCGTCCTTGACTAGAAGCTTTGATCTAAGTTGCTTATTAAACCAAGGTTTATTATTAGGATACTGTGTCAGTACTTTGGTTTGAACACACGAATCCACACAGAAAATTCAATTCTCTTGTGTTAAATACTGGTACTCCGCAAGGGTGTGTTTTGTCACCACTTCTGTATTCATTGTATACTCATGATTGTAAAGCAACCAACCCCAATTCGCTTGTCGTTAAGTTTGCAGATGACACTACTCTCATTGGTTTTATTCAAAATGACGATGAAAGTGCTTATCGTGCACAGAATACTTCTGTTGTTAAATGGTGCGAGGAAAATAATCTAATATTAAATGTAGACAAAACCAAGGAGTTGATTGTGGACTTCCGTAGAAAACATAAGAACATTAAAGAGCCTGTTTATATCCATGGCAATGTTATAGAACAAGTAGATAGTTATAGATTACTGGGTACTCACATTGCCATTGACCTTACTTGGAAAACTAATTGCCATGAAATTTTTGAAAAAGGCCCGTCAACGATTATTCTTTTTACGTAAATTGAACTCATTTGGTGTTCGTAAGTGTATTTTAGTAAAATTTTACCGGGCTATAATTGAAAGCATCCTTTGTTCATCCATCATTGTTTGGTTTGGTCGTGTTTCTGCCAGTGATCTTCGTAACTCTCTAGACTCTCGAAGAAGGTGTCGTGGCGGCGTCCCCACGAGCTCTATAGTAGTACTAGTAGTGTTGAAACGAGAAAAGGGGTTAGTTTTTTTGTAAGTGTAACCTGCTTAAGTTTTCGCATGAACACCTCCAGTTAAAACTCAAATTTGAGTATTTAGGAGGTTACACCAACCACAAAGAGGGCGGTATTGTCTGACAATTTAAGAGCACGGGAAGGAGACCATGACTACTGAAATGACCAAACTATGTCACCCACACAGCCGGAACGTACAGTATGGCCGCGCATGCGTACGTCACCTGGAACGCTCAGTACGCCGGAACGCCGGGACGTGACACCGGGCTCCAGGTTTTGAAATTTTAGGCCAATACATTGACCAACTCCCTGCATGCTTTATGTGCATTGTATCGACAGCAATTGCGCGCCAAGGATTGTGTCTTGGGTGGGCTCCTAAAGCAATTTGTACTTTCATAAACCAAGAGACTTTGTCACTGACAGCAGATCTCTATGGCTGTCCTTGACGTACCCGTCTTTTGCATTCTCGCACCTCCACCTACCGTGCCTCTTAAACAATCTATCTGGGACACCTGATTGGGCGGCCGCTGTGGCCCCACCTGCTCTTAAGCTGTGTACCCCATACTTGGACACATCCTCCACTAAGGGACGAATGGCATCTAATACAATCTCTCTGACACGGGTATATGACAATGGTTGGTTAGCTTCTCTTAGCTTGTAACCTCCTGGACAAGCTACGGAATAAAAAAGAATCTGGAATTTGGGATTACTTGACAGACCATCCATGACCATTATAGATTAGTCCGAGTCCACTGTTTGGACAAGGAATTCCTGGAGATAACGGGCAAGGCTGGTGGTAAAGACGAAAAGGATGTATAACTCCGGCCTCTTTCTTTATTATGGAGCTTTCTTGTAATGAGCTCGTCTAAGGGCCCCTGGTGGGGTCCAGAGGCGAAGCTTTTTGGTTTTAGCATGTCTGAATGGCCTATAAAAGCTTTCCTTGCTATAAGTATAATATTTACATAACTTTATTCTAAAACTTAGACTTGGTTCAGTAAAGCTGTTGGATTTTGGCTTAATTGTAAGACCAGGGAGGACTCTCCAACTTTACAGCCAAGTGAGATTGGTCTACTGTTTCTTCATGTAGGTTTTTGCTATTTTTTAAATAATTCTTTTGGTATTCCACCCTTATACCATGCAGAAACAGATGGCAGTAGTTATTTGCACTGGGTGAGTTCATTCACCTTGAAAAAAATCCTATTACAACTCCAGTGGTCATGAGGGTTGCCATTGGTTTGTACACATAAAACTTGGTAAATCCTCAAGGGGTAGATTGCCAGCCTTGTTTGATAACAATCATCAATCATCCTTGTCCAGGGCAGCTTGTAGCTACCAGGAAGCCTGTGTGACACTTTTGTCTGACAGGTGGAGGTTGTTTATAAAGGTTTCACTATACTAAAACAAACGCCCAGTCAGGGTCTGTTTAGGTCATGGGTTTGTGAGCTGGAAGGCGGGGCTTCACTGTAATCCTGCTGGTCATCAACCCATTCATAAAAACAGATTGAGGGGATAGACCACTTTTTATAGGGAATAAACATCTCTAGCCCCTCTGAATAGGCTGAATAATGATGTGAAACAAGCTTCATACCACGGGCGTCATACGATTTCTCAGACTGCTAAACAATTTAGTATGAGAAATATGAGAAATTATACATGTACAAGTTTTTATGTCATAATGTACACTTTCAAAGAACTCTTGAAACAACAAAAAAACCTTTGAACTACATTTTAGTATATGCTAGGCAATTGATACACCGTCAGTAATATTTCGTCATCGGTGAGCGTGGTGATTTAAAATAGTCTTGTCCTTAGTATAAATAAAAATGTTAATAAAATTTTTAAAATTGTGTTATGTACTGAAGGAAACTTAAAATAGTTTTTATAGAAAAATTGAGGCTTTTGGATGTACATGTACCAAATTTTTCACTTTTAATGCCATGTCTTTTGTACACAGAAACAAAAACGTGCAACAAAAGTGACGTCAAGATGACGTGTAGTCAAAATTGACTAATTAAATATTCACCTCGTTTAAACGTGGTTAATTAAGCAGAAATTTAATCTAGCAACATTTAAAAAACTAAGTCAAGCCTTCAGCTTCCATATGGTAACAAAATTGCCTGGTGCTTTGTTTACCTAAAAACAAAATATGGCGTTCGAAAAATTTACTGTAGTTTAGCCAATGGGATTTTGCTGAATCGCTAGGGAAAAAAAGAAGTGTGTTAAAATGAAAATCTCGACAGAAATAAATGTCTGTTCCGACTGGAAGGTCTAAACAGCTAAAAATCAAAATCTTGACACTACAGACACAATATATGTCCCAACTGATAGGCGGAACAGCTAATAAAATTCAAGCTGCAAAACACCACTGAGGAGAAGAATAACATTACATGGTTCCGATCACCTTTTGTTATTGCCAATATTTTCTTATTTTTTTGATAGCCCATTTTAATAGTCAACTGAGAACATGGACAGGTTGTGATCGGTCAGAAGTATATAATATTAAAGAAGCTCACAGAAACAACGACATTTTTTGTATAGTCTTGTTTTTTTAAGTTTCTTCTGTACACTATAAATAGCTTGGAAATGAAATGGACATTTCACCCTCATTCTTTCAAAGGTAAATCCTACAAGTATTTGATGTGCTATATTGAAAATTGTGAATATTTTGAGGAGGCATCAAGGCCTAAATCTAGAGCAAGAGGCTTGTACAAATGTGGGTTGAAACGTTCAAGCTGAGCGACTTAGTCTTGTTTTAAGAGCTTATTACCACAGTGGTCTATGAAATAAAGAATTCTTTCTCATGTATATAGACTGCCTTGAAGAGCTCTTCTTTCAACAAGCTTCCTCAAGACAAACTCTGCATCAGGATTTTCCTGTGTAAAAGAAAGATATAAACTCAAATCAGCTTGTTAAGTATAGTATAACAAAATAATAATAATTGATTTAAAGGATTCTTTCCAAAAGAGCTAAAGCCCAAGAATTGACAGATATTTTTTACTCCAGGTTCTCGCAAAGCGGAGTACAAATGTATAGAGAGGAACATGTCACATGAGGCCATTTACAGCCAAACAGATTCAGGATCAACCCTAATCCTAACTAGTCCGTGCAAAAGATGAGAATGAAGTGAGTCTGAGTCCCACTTTACAACCTGGATTATAATTGGAAAAATTTAGGCTAAAAGGCCTTTTAAAATATAACCAAATAGGACAGTGCACCAATGGAGTAATCAATCATCCTTGTCCAGGGCAGCTTGTAGCTACCAGGAAGCCTGTGTGACACTTGGGCCTTTTTGTGGGTCCAGGGCTGGTATTCACGAAACTTAACTTAGTGGAGTACTTAAGTTTTTACTTAAGTCCTAAGCACCCTGCTAACTTAAGTGGGGCGCTTAAGTAGCTATTCACAAAACATCTAAGTACCCCACTTATCTTAGTACCCCACTTAAATCTAAAAAAGTTAAGTTGTTTAGATCAAGTTAATGCACATGCGCACAAAACATACGTCATCAATGGTTACTTAGAAAAAAAAGATGACTCGGACACAATCGATCAATTATTGTCAAACCCTAAAGGCTAGAATGGTCACACATTTTTGCCCAGTGCCAAAACTTAATTGATGAAGTTTTTAATATTAATTCATTAATGTTTAAAAAAAATACTTTGTTACGCGTTGACCCTACTTTTTTATACCGTACGCGCGCATTTCACGCACACATATGTAGTTAGACGTATGGATATTATAGAAAAGCAATACATTTTAACCTTCTACATTGATGTTAGACGCGCACGTTTTTACAGCAGTCCTGTGTTCAGTTTAAACAATAATATAGTATCAGATTGTTATACAATAATGGCACTGGACTCTTAGTTGGCCCCGGATTGGGCTCCTAGTGGGCCCCGAGCCCATAGTGGCCCGGACCCTAGTGGGTCATGTACCCTTAGTGGGCCTGGACCCTTTGTGGGCCACGGACCCTTTGTGGGCCGTGCTCGATTTCACAAAGAGTTAAGAATGATCTTTACTGGAAATCAATTGTAATTGCTAAGTAAAGTGTGATGTCACAATACAAATCAAATACAAATACTGGCAACTCATCTTAAGATGAATCTTAGTGCTTTGTGAAATCGAGCCCTGGACCCTTTAGTGGGCCCCCGGACCTTACCGGATCCTTTGTGGGCCCCGGACCCTTTGTGGATCAGAGACACTTTGTGGGCTTGGGGCCTTATTCTCAAAACTACTTAAGTCACAAAATAATAAGCACCCCACTTACATGTAAATACCAAACTTAGACGAATCTTACTGAGTAAGTGGTATTCACAAAGCAGTTGCGCTTAGTGCCCCTCTTACTTTCACGTCTTAAATTTAAGTGTGGTCCGACCTGACTTAAGTGGGGCACTAGGGTGTCATGGCAGCTTTTTTACGGATCGCGCACCCCAGAAATTTTAACGAAAGAATTCTTCGCAGGGAGAGAGTATTCACGAAAGGAGTAATCCATTAGATTAGCAGAATTTACTGACGGTGAACTTTACTCAAGATATAGGTTTGATAGAAACAGTGTTTTATTATAACAGCTGATATAAGAGAAGAAATCGACTCACCCACTGCACGTGGCCGCGCTGCTTCTGCTGAAATAAAGGACCTCATTGCACTACAGTTCTAATCCGATGGAAATTGCGCATTTAAGGCATCAGCAATGCGCCTCAATGCTTCATGTTTGGCTTGTGAAGTAATCTTGGACGAAAACTTTGGACGTAGAATGTCTTCTCTTTTCCCATTCAGTTACGAGAAGCAACTTCTCCTTCTCAAAAAAGTTTGGCTTCTCTTTAAGGGCCATTATTGTATAACAATCTGATACTATTATTGTATAACAATCTGATACTATTATTGTATAACAATCTGATACTATTATTGTATAACAATCTGATACTATTATTGTTTAAACTGAACACAGGACTGCTGTAAAAACGCGCGCGTCTAACATCAATGTAGAGGGTTAAAACGTATTACTTTTCTATACCTGTGTGCGTGGAACCCGCGCGTACGTTATATAAAGTAGGGTCAACGTGTAACAAAATATTTTTTTAAACATTAATAAATTAATATTAAAAACTTCATCAATTAAGTTTTGGCACTGGGCGAAAATGTGTTACCATTCTAGCCTTTAGGGTTTGACAATAATTGATCGATTGTGTCCGAGTCATCTTTTTTTTCTAAGTAACCATTGATGACGTATATTTTGTGCGCATGTGCAGTAACTTGATCTAAACAACTTAACTTTTTAAAGATTTAAGTGGGGTACTTAGATGTTTTGTGAATAGCTACTTAAGCGCCTGACTTCAGTTAGCGGGGTGCTTAAGACTTAAGTGAAAACTTAAGTACTCCACCAATTTAAGTTTTGTGAATACCGGCCCTGGACCCTTAGTGGGCCCCGGACCCTTAGTGGGCCTCAGAACATTTGTGGACTTAGACCCCACGCTTCAATTAGATACTTGCTTGCTGGGTTTCCTATAAAAAACCCTCATCACCTGTAATGAGTACTCGCCCCTTTACCATACCTTAGACCTGACAATAAAACCCCTTAAATTGCTAAGCATACATTCTTTTACACTTGTATAATGTAATTATGTTACTGACATTGCACAATCTCTGACTTTTGCTTGGACCAACTTCCCTGAAGTTAAAAGGGAACTAAGTAGCCTTATCTAGAAGAGGATAATTTTTGCCCCCCAAAAACAATCATGTCTTGCAGTAAATAAATGTCCAGATTGCCCCCATTTTTGAGATTGAAATTTGAGTACATGAGAAACTTTATAAGTCTGCAAGACTGTAAGCCAAAAACATGGAATTCTCTTACACTCTTTAAAACTGTTGCTCAAAATCGAGGGGAAATTGGACAGGAATTGCCTCAGATTGCACCACAGAGCAGTGGTACTAAAGAAGCTATTTGGACTTCATTCCATTTTAAGTTTTGGTAGAACGTATTTTTCAAATGTTTAGAATAACAGAATGGCTAAAACCCAGCTTGTCGTATTCTGATAAAATATTGACAAGGAACAATCAAGCAGGTAAAGAGATGAATTAGTTTTAGTGGTTCTCCGTCTATTCAGTTGTAATAATGCAAACTTTTTGACCAATCAGAGGGTTATATAGTAAGGGTCAACTGATCACCTAATTAGCATATTTTGAGGAGTCCAAAAGTCCATCCATTCATGCTTTACAAGCACTTCATCAATCCCTGGGACTCGGTGTGACTCAGCTCGAGACCAGTCAAGACAGGAATAAAAGTGGGAACACAGGCGACTTTAGCCACATTAATTTTACCATTGTAAATCGTTAATAATGGGAATTTGTTTTGGTCAATGCGCTGCCCGTGGCTTTGCATGTCATTCACGGACCCTATTTGTTTCAACTGCGGGGTTATAGTCTTGTTCAAGTCTGTGAGGGTTATAGTCTTGTTCAAGTCTGTGAGGGTTATAGTCTTGTTCAAGTCTGTGAGGGTTATAGTCTTGTTCAAGTCTGTGAGGGTTATAGTCTTGTTCAAGTCTGTGAGGGTTATAGTCTTGTTCAAGTCTGTGAGGGTTATAGTCTTGTTCAAGTCTGTGAGGGTTATAGTCTTGTTCAAGTCTGTGAGGGTTATAGTCTTGTTCAAGTCTGTGAGGGTTATAGTCTTGTTCAAGTCTGTGAGGGTTATAGTCTTGTCCATACCTCAAGTCTGTGATGGTTGTTTTTTGTCCGCCTAAAACTGGCCCACATCTTGATTTACGAAGTGTTTTGCGAGACCAATAATGCAGACAAAACTAAGTGCAATCTCAGACTTGAAATGGCAGGCTATGGATAGCTGGCTTGTTGTGTCCCTTTTTCATTGGTTTACATTGAAAGGTCCATGGTGATTTTCTACCTCCATGATTGGTGGTACATGTATATAGTCCATGACCGACAGACACTCATAATCACACCTTGACACATATGGATTTCGAACAAGTCGGTCAGGGTTTTGTAAGTTTGTGCTGTTCTTTTTTTCGCAAGATGTTTTAAGTGTAAATTGATTCATTACACAATTTAATTTTGCAGCTTTAAATCATACATTTTGACTTTTTAAAGTGGTACAAATTGGGCAAATCTGGTCACTAGTCTAGAGTAAGCTACATGTGTGGTTTCCTCAGAATTAAGTTTATTTCTTTAAAAAAGCCTTTGAATGATGAAATGGGTGATTTTTGTAAAATTACACACAAATGTATTCCAGCTTTGAAACCAGAAGTAACAAACAATTTTAGGCAAGCAGCAGAAACATGTACATACTCATGTAATGCAATGACTTACCACCGGGACTAACTTTACAGGACTCGGACTCAGACAACAGGGACTCAACTACAGCACTGATAACAATATGATGCCCACACTCTCAGGGGTAACTAGAGTCTATTGTTGACACTTGTGTAAGGTTAAGAAAAGTGTGACTTTGAGTGGCATATTCAATTCATTTAATGACCAGGTTGCTCATTATTAACACGCAGTGAAGATGGCTTCCCACGCTGTTATTGCCTAAGAATAAAGCTCGCATGGATGCACATTTTGACTCCTCAAAATATGCTGAATAGGTGATCAGGTGGTTATAAATACAGCCTTCTGATTGGGCAAAAAATTTGCATAAATGCAACTGGATAATTATGGGGTACTCATTTTAACTCACCTGAACAATGTCTTTAAGAGGGTTAGATGATAGTAGAGGCAGAAACACCTTGATGTCATCTGTGTCTAGGAACAGGCTATCAAGGAAGCCAATGCACAACAGGCAGGATATACCATATATCTGACAGTGACTTAAGACTGTATCAAACGCAGGAAAAAAGAATTTGGCATTAACAAATGTCAGTGCAGAGGTTAAGTTTATAGAAACATCTGAGGAAACTCTAAATAGGATTCGAGGCTTTGCATGGCAGAGATGAATAATCACTTCACTCTTACAGTACACATTGTACATGTTGTAATGATCTCTTTTGCAAGAGGTTGAGGCTCTGGAAAGATCTGACCCAATGTTATGGCGCTGCTTACCACTGAATTACAGAGCATTCTGGGGTAAGCAGAGCCATGAAATTGGACCCTATTTGGTTTGTTTCACAAATTAGCTCTAGCTATTGTCAGGAGATGAAGTGAAAAATCAAGAAGAAAAGAAGAGAGAGAGAGACAAAAATTTGATAATTACATTGTGTAGGTGAAGAGTTTAGAATTTTTATAGAATTACTATGCTATTGTAAGTATAACTAGAGATTCAGTTTTAGTTAATTACAAAAACAAGGTGTTCGTGAGTGATGTCTTCAAATTATGATTGAAAGAATTGGTAACAACATTTTACCTTATCAATAGAATAGATTGTAAAAATCCAAAATTTGGTTCGGGAGTTATGATATTTTCAAATAATAAACAGCAACTTCCGGTTTGAACCGGAAGTCAAGGTCAAACGGGTCACATTTCTTAAGTTGATACATACTTTTCCAAATATGTATAGATTGTAAAATTCCAATGTGCGGTTCAGATGTTATGTTTTATTGAATTATTAAGTTTCAACTTCCGGTTTGAACCAGAAGGCAAGGTCAAATGAGGTCACACTGTGTAGCGTTTGTTAAGTCTTTGGAGTCCTTTCTGATGACGTTGAGATGATAAAAAACAAGTGTGTAGTTCAGGAGTTATGATTTTTTTCAAATATTGAATTTCAATCTCTGGTTTGAAATGGAAGTCAAGATCAAATGGGGTCACATTCTGCGTATTGTTTCTCAAGTTGTTAAAGACTTTCCCAATTATGTATAGATTGTAATAAACTGTTGTGTGGTTCAGAAACTATATTTTTTTAAAATATAAATATTAACTTTCAATTTCCGGTTTGTACAAAAAGTCAAGGTCAAACAGGTCACATTTTGTGTAGCGCATGTTTTGTTAAGTAAGACCTTTCAGATGATGTTTAAATTGTTAAGAGTTTTTCAAATATTAGATGGTATTGTGTGGGCAATACACAATGTAACAGCAATGATTTATTGTATTTTGATACCTGATGACATCATCAAGACATCATCAAGTTTGTGTCATCTTGATACTGAGGTTCAAGTGTCTGATGAGATTCAATGTTAAATTCAATTTTCAATTTCAATCTTGAGTTATGCTGTTGATAAGCATGAAAAAATATTTTTTGAAGGAAAAAGAACGAAAGGCAAACTTTGACCTAAGGTAACGACCCAGAAGAAAAGGTCATACGATTTTGGCGTTTACTTTTCAAATGTTGCCCCAGTCTTGAACTATTCTAGCTTTCAAATTCAATGAAATACAGCTAATAGCAAAATGGTAATTTTTTCAACTTTAAAAAACCTTGTAATTCGACCACTGATGACGCCATCATGACGTAAAATGGTGGCGTCTTCATATTAAGGTTCAATTGATTGATGACTTTCAAGGTTCAATTCAGTTTCAATCTTGAGTTATGCTGCCAAGAAGAGTTCCAAGGAAGTAGAAGATAGAGAAACCCCCCCCCAAAAAAAAACACACAAAAAAACACCCCAAAACACACAGAGTAAAAGCAAGAGGTGTTTGTGCACATATTGCACGAACACCTAATTACAGTGCTGCAGATCAAGTATTCTACATACCTGCTGCACTTACTCCCTTAATAACATTTGGTGATTCCAGTGAAGGGCATGGCTCTTTTGTCCTGCATTGTGTACTTGATTGCAATGATCGTAAAAAGGGGGCTGGAATCTCTGATGATGACATATGTGTTCTGTACTCTGCAGTGGATGCCACGTCCATTACAATGACTTCCACATCTGTTGAGTGCAAGTTTTGGAAGAGCTACAAGTGGAATAATGAAAGGGGGGGAACAAAAAAAAGGGGGGAATTTTTTTCTTTTATTTAAAGTATACAAAGTATGCAAAAATAAAATACAATTCATCTGGAAATGTTTCATTTGATGAAGAGTAAAACATAAACAACATATTTAGGTTAATTCAATAAAACCTTTCCCATAAAATTCATCAAAATCCTATAACAAGAAAGTGTTTCCCTGTGTGTTTATGTGATTGAAGACTACACCAGTAAACTGAAAAGCTATATATGGGGTCAGACATTGAGTAGGTCGGATTTTGATTTAAGTGAGCAAAGATCCTAGAAAATCACACCAGGGAGTTAAGATATGGCTGTGAACATACAAGATCTTTTAAAATTTCTTAAAATATTTGTTTAAAAAAAACAATGAATTGGATTAAACCTCCAAAGGCCTCATATATTTATGAGAAACTTACTGACATACACAACTTGTGAGTGGTATAGATGTGGCTTTGGCCAAGTTCATCTGCTAAGCCACAGCCATATTCATTTGGTTGACACAGCTCAGCTCAAGCCTATTAGCCAAAATGACCCTATTATTACCTGTTCTGTCCATACATGTGATATTTCAGGAAGGACCTCATTTGTACACTGACAGACAAGAACATCTGGATGCTTTTTCAACCGGTAAACTGAGCATGTGCGATGACTTTTAGCAGAATCTGACCTGCTTAGATCATATTCTATTGTTGCAACGACGTCTAACTTGCTCCACAAAATATAAGCTTCTAGAAAACCTGAATGCACAGAAATGTTCAGATCAAAAATGAAAACATTAGACTTGATGCAAGTGGAAGAATCAGAGATTATACAAGATGGGACACAGTTTACAATGTGGCTCTCATCAATGGCTTATCACACATCATGTACTTCTACTATAGATACATAATGTATTTTGAATAAGCATTTACTATATTAATAGATGTAAATTTTTGCATCGGGGATAATGAATAATTTAGTTTTTAACCCTACACGATGTGTGTTAAGCACTGTATACTCGGGCAAATCACTCGGGTGGGATGCGAACCCACAACCTCAGCGTTGCTAGAGCAGATGTCTTACCACTAGACCACCGAGCTAGCCCGATGGCTAGAGGCAGTTTGAATCATTGGCAGCGGGTAGATGTTAATTTTTGCATCGGGGATAATGAATAATTTAGTTTTTACCCTACACGATGTGTGTTAAGCACTGTATACAAATGTACTCAGTACTTTCCCTGGGTTCTGTGAAAAAAATCCACAGGCAAATCACTCGGGTGGGATTCGAACCCACGACCTGTCTGCTCTAGCAATGACATCGTGGAGGGTAAAAACAAAATTATTCATTATCCCCGATGCAAAAAAGATCTAGTGTGTCCTTTTTTTAATGCTCATTTACACCAATCTATAGGCCTATAGAAAATTAGATGAAGCAGGCTACGAATTTAGCTTTTATATACAACTATACTTCGAAACTTTATGCTCTTGGAAAGAAAAAGACTAGCACACAATACATTTAACCTTTTCTAGTGTTGCAATATTTATTTAGTGTACTTTGTTGTGTTCGAGATAACCACTTAAAGTTTTGTTTCTAACTTATTAATCTGAAGAATTTTGAGAAGTCATTGTTTCTTTTGCTTTCCTAATTTATGTTTTAACTATTTTTAGTTTTCAACGTGCAAATTTTGTAAAAGTAAAACTTAAATTTGTTCTTTGTGCAAGCAATGGAATAAATGGAGCTGTAAAATAAAGCTCTGATTTCACAGGGAAAAATTACATGTAAGTATTCGAGTTTGATTGACCAGTATTTGGGTCATTCCACGCCAACTCACCTAAAATTTTGAAAAATTGACAGTGACCGACTTAGATTTTTTACTTGAAAAATTTAAGAAGCCAAGATAAAATTTTCATACAGACACAGCCCAGAAACACTGTTTGCAGAAGAAGAAAAAAGTCAAGTCCTTGAGTAATTTGCCACGCCTCAAAAACGATAGAATGAAGGGGGTATTTTGGAGCGTTCTCAACACTGGGCCCATATTTCCACCCCTGCCAAACACCCAGTGAAGCTGTGATTGGTCTTTCCTTGCTTGTGGGCACTCATACATGTACATGTTTACGGTACCTAGACATTAACCATACATGTACATGTATGTCATGTAAAAGCACACTGACATTTCATGTGGGCACAAGGGGGGTTCAAAATTTACAAAAGTTACTCATGTCAGTACAATTTTACGTTTTTGGGGACCCATTTCGAAAGGTACAATGCCTCGTTCTGTCACAAGTGAATGCTAAGTGGGAATTCCTCAGACTACATGTATGTCACGCTGTTACTGTTACTGTTAGAGGCAAGATTTATTACATACATGTAAGAGAGCATCTCAAAGGTCAGACCACTTGGAATGCTCCAGTCAGAATGTTTTCCAATCCCAATGGGCATACTTGGTGTTCCCAGTGGTCCGCTGGGGATGCTTTTCCCTTTCGACATGTTCCAATAAAAATATTGACTGCAAATTGAGCATTCCCATTTGAACGGTGGCACATTCTCACTCTATTGAGAATGTACACTCTGTATGGGACTGTCAAGATTAAAACACTATTGCGATCATACACGTATGGGATATTCATTACCTCCAGTAACATTATTGCCATAATTACAGTTTAGAGTCAATTTTATCATGAATTCACAGTCGAGCTGTGCCATATCTTCATGAAAAATTGTTAAGAATGACGAAATAGGGGGCCTACAATGTATGCCTGCATGTAAAAAATACGCAATTTGTTTAAACCACTAAAAAATAGTCTAGGAATACAACTAAAAACAAAACCTGAACTTTCTATTGATGTTTTTGCAACTATAAGAAAGAAAGCTTGGCCCCAAGCTTGGCAATGGAGTCGTCAACACATTTATATAAATTTCAGCCACACACCGCACAGGCAGCAAGCATGCCAGGAGCAAATGTTCCACTTGGATTTTCCGGTGGAACGTTCCCATTTGAATGTTCCCATAATTTATAAGAATGGTCTGAAAGAAATATTTGTTCTAGCGGGCATGTGCTCGTGGTCCTAGATCGGGAATGTTCAAATGTGAACGTTTCGTTTGGACAGGAATGTTCCCTTATTTTGAGACGCTTTCCAAGAGATGACAGACATCCATTACAAAATGTTCAATGAAATGTACGGCACAAGGATACCAGCATTTGCTGATCTGGAGGTTGTAAAAGCTCCTGAACCATGTGACATAGCAACACTGAATTTAGCCTGAGGAATTCAAATTGAGCGTTCAGTTTTGGCTGAACAAGGTTTGTATTTGACAGCACTTTACTTATACCCATATTCCAAATAACACTAAATAATAATAAGAACATGTATTTATATAATTATAAAGCGCTTCAGAACATTTTTCAGAGAGGTTTGAATGAGACAGTAGATAGCTTGATGGATATGAAGAGGGAGTTTGTTCTGTAGTGCAGGTGCAGCTACAGCAGGTTGACCATAAAGAGTGTGTGTACATGCACCACTAGTAAACTAGATGACCGTGAATTGAAGGAAGACTTTCCAACGGTAGAAGAAATTGTAGTCTGAAGATACAATGTAGTACATGTACATGTACATGGTACATGTACATGTACATGTACATGGTACATGTACATGTACCTGTGCAAATGGCTCATTGCTTTTATTTCCTGCTTTATATTTTTTTAATTTACTTTTACCATATTTTTTCTGAGGACATCTTTTGGAATCAATCTCAAATATCATTGCAAAAGATCATTTTAAGTCTTGCTCTTAACAAAATATTGTGGATGCAAACCTGTTGCTGCAGGACCAACCGCTATGATAAGTGTTCTGCACCTCAATTTCTTTACTTCAGTTTCCTGGATTTCTTTATTGACATCTGGTTGCCAAGCAAACTGCAGCTCACTGAAAATGAATGTTTATAATGTAAGATTTAATACGCAGCCTGTAAAGAGACAAGGATAACAAAAATATATAAATTATATTGAGTTCCCTTGAAACAACATGTTTCCTTGAAATGATATATTATTTCATTCCTTAAATTACATTTTGAAGGTTTTGATTATTACTTTGAGGCAAGAAATTATTATTTTGAGGGAATTTTGAGGGAACATCAAGGTAGCGAAATAACATTGTGAGGGAATGAAGTAGTATTTTGCAAGACAAAATAATATTTTGAGGGAACAAAGTAATACCAAGAAAACCTTTATGGTTGTCCCCTTTTTTTGTTATTATTATGAGATATCGCCTAACATCACAAGGCCATGGACGGCCACTTCAAGGTGAGGGCTACACTTAACTAATTTGGGCTATCGACCCAAATCAACTGTCACCAGGGACACGTTGCCACCTACTCCTGGGGATGAAACAGGGTTACCCCCTTCACAGTCCATAAGGATGTACATGTAGACATGGGTATCATCCACCATGAGCCTGGCTGGTAGAACAGAGTGTTTTATGGGCTCTGTAAATAATAAATATAGCGTAAACTCCAAACTTCATCGCAGATCTGGTGGCATGATTACATTCATACAAACATCATATGTGTTACATGTAGCTTGATGTTAGTCCAAGTGGTGTAACTAAGGGGGGAGAATAAGGGGCACGCCCCCCCAATTGATGTACATGTACGTGCCCATTCGGTACCTCCAAACCCCCCCCCCCACAAATTTGAAATCTTGACTTTTTAGATTAAAAATTACCATAGTAAAGTGTTAAATTTTGTAAGCTTTAATAATGTGATAATTTAATGTTTTTCTAAATTTTTGTCCATTTATTCACAGACAAGGCATTTGTTTTTACACTCATGTCAGATTATCTTACAAAAATGGCATACTAACAAGACCACTGAAAAGGGGCTTGTATAAGAGAAATGCAAGCGCTAGAGACGGTTTTGATTGGCCAGAATGGTGCCCCCTCCTGCCCCCTAGTTTTGGCGCTGCTTTAGTCCCAATCTCCAACTGGTACCAACCGCATGTGTGGCCGTATTGAGGGCAGCATTCAAACGAACACCAAGAAAATGTCCAAAAGGTCGCCGGTAGGGGATCTTTGGAGAATCAAATTCGTTGATTATACATTTTTTAATTTCTTATCATTAGAGGCACTTCAGAAGAACTCATTTCCCAGGATGCTTAGTACCATTAACATCTTTACAAGTAAGCTTTCAGATAAAAAATACCCAATTTTATTTTGGGGTCATTACCAAAGTATGACCCTGCCTTTCAGAACACAATTGATCAGCCCATGTCATCCCACTGCTGGGCGAAGGTTTATCAGCCCATGTCATCCCACTGCTGGGCAAAGGTTTATCAGCCCATGTCATCCCACTGCTGGGCGAAGGTTTCTCAGCCCATGTCATCCCACTGCTGGGCGAAGGTTTCTCAGCCCATGTCATCCCACTGCTGGGCGAAGGTTTATCAGCCCATGTCATCCCACTGCTGGGCGAAGGTTTATCAGCCCATGTCATCCCACTGCTGGGCGAAGGTTTATCAGCCCATGTCATCCCACTGCTGGGCGAAGGTTTATCAGCCCATGTCATCCCACTGCTGGGCGAAGGTTTATCAGCCCATGTCATCCCACTGCTGGGCGAAGGTTTATCAGCCCATGTCATCCCACTGCTGGGCGAAGGTTTATCAGCCCATGTCATCCCACTGCTGGGCGAAGGTTTATCAGCCCATGTCATCCCACTGCTGGGCGAAGGTTTATCAGCCCATGTCATCCCACTGCTGGGCGAAGGTTTATCAGCCCATGTCATCCCACTGCTGGGCGAAGGTTTATCAGCCCATGTCATCCCACTGCTGGGCGAAGGTTTATCAGCCCATGTCATCCCACTGCTGGGCGAAGGTTTATCAGCCCATGTCATCCCACTGCTGGGCGAAGGTTTATCAGCCCATGTCATCCCACTGCTGGGCGAAGGTTTATCAGCCCATGTCATCCCACTGCTGGGCGAAGGTTTATCAGCCCATGTCATCCCACTGCTGGGCGAAGGTTTATCAGCCCATGTCATCCCACTGCTGGGCGAAGGTTTATCAGCCCATGTCATCCCACTGCTGGGCGAAGGTTTATCAGCCCATGTCATCCCACTGCTGGGCGAAGGTTTATCAGCCCATGTCATCCCACTGCTGGGCGAAGGTTTATCAGCCCATGTCATCCCACTGCTGGGCGAAGGTTTATCAGCCCATGTCATCCCACTGCTGGGCGAAGGTTTATCAGCCCATGCCATCCCACTGCTGGGCGAAGGTTTATCAGCCCATGTCATCCCACTGCTGGGCGAAGGTTTATCAGCCCATGTCATCCCACTGCTGGGCGAAGGTTTATCAGCCCATGTCATCCCACTGCTGGGCGAAGGTTTCTCAGCCCATGTCATCCCACTGCTGGGCGAAGGTTTATCAGCCCATGTCATCCCACTGCTGGGCGAAGGTTTATCAGCCCATGTCATCCCACTGCTGGGCGAAGGTTTATCAGCCCATGTCATCCCACTGCTGGGCGAAGGTTTATCAGCCCATGTCATCCCACTGCTGGGCGAAGGTTTATCAGCCCATGTCATCCCACTGCTGGGCGAAGGTTTATCAGCCCATGTCATCCCACTGCTGGGCGAAGGTTTATCAGCCCATGTCATCCCACTGCTGGGCGAAGGTTTATCAGCCCATGTCATCCCACTGCTGGGCGAAGGTTTATCAGCCCATGTCATCCCACTGCTGGGCGAAGGTTTCTCAGCCCATGTCATCCCACTGCTGGGCGAAGGTTTATCAGCCCATGTCATCCCACTGCTGGGCGAAGGTTTATCAGCCCATGTCATCCCACTGCTGGGCGAAGGTTTATCAGCCCATGTCATCCCACTGCTGGGCGAAGGTTTATCAGCCCATGTCATCCCACTGCTGGGCGAAGGTTTATCAGCCCATGTCATCCCACTGCTGGGCGAAGGTTTATCAGCCCATGTCATCCCACTGCTGGGCGAAGGTTTATCAGCCCATGTCATCCCACTGCTGGGCGAAGGTTTATCAGCCCATGTCATCCCACTGCTGGGCGAAGGTTTATCAGCCCATGTCATCCCACTGCTGGGCGAAGGTTTCTCAGCCCATGTCATCCCACTGCTGGGCGAAGGTTTCTCAGCCCATGTCATCCCACTGCTGGGCGAAGGTTTCTCAGCCCATGTCATCCCACTGCTGGGCGAAGGTTTATCAGCCCATGTCATCCCACTGCTGGGCGAAGGTTTATCAGCCCATGTCATCCCACTGCTGGGCGAAGGTTTATCAGCCCATGTCATCCCACTGCTGGGCGAAGGTTTATCAGCCCATGTCATCCCACTGCTGGGCGAAGGTTTCTCCCCAAACTGTGCCAAGTAATGTTTTGTGTATAATAGACAGACTATTTTGACAATCTTATTAATACGATAAAATTAAAAGAATCTCTGCAGCTATGTTTAGAAATACTTACCAAAAATTGAATGACATACATGTATTTCTGATATTAATATCAGAAATATATTGATATATTGATGAGTCGACAATGACAAGGTATTTACAAATTTTGTGTTTGATGTTATGTTGGAGGGATACATAATGTTTTCTGTCATGCTATTCTTGCAATGTTTTTACTAGTTAACAACTAATAATGTTTATAAGTAGAGAAGACAAAGTTTATAACTGTTAAAATATAATGGAAAATGAATAAAAAAATCAAGCCTATTTCCGAAAATGGAAAAGTTGTGCGAATCCCTGACTACATATGTAGGACCAGCCTAAGAAAAAACAGAGGCAGTCCAGGTGTTGGAACTGTTGGACGCTATCTTTGAAAATGGTTTTTAAATTTGCGTGGTGTTCCATTTTTGACAATGCAAACTTCGTCTCCTTTCATAATTTCATGGATGTCAGTCACTTTCTACCCTGGCCACTTTGTACCTTCACGAGGTCACTTTGTACCTTGGTCACTTTGTACATGTGTACCTTGGTCATTTCGGCCCTCTACTGTAAAATCTTAACTTTTTAATGTCAGTTTGGCACTCTACTGTTTTACTGTTAAATTTCATTACATATACATAATGTGTGCAAAAAAATAACAAAAACATTCCCAAGTGATAAAAGTATTTTTTTTTCACTATTACGTATTTTTTTCATGACTTTTCTTATGAAAACTGTATTGCTTATTTTTTAGCAAATTCGTATTTAGAAAAAAAATCATTAAAGTTATTTTCTTTTATCAATGTTTGTTTTATACTTTAGAAATGGATATGAGCCTTATAGGGGTCTAAAATTTTGGGCCTCCGTAACGCTATACGTTTTCAAAATGGTCGTTGATAGGTGAACATTTTACGGTCGTTAGCCAGCAATAACTTCAGTTTCCTTTGTACTACACAGCTAAAACTTTCCCATCACACTAAATATACATTCAGAGCCGGCGCCATAGAGTTATAATATAAGAACCGCGCTGTCTTTTAAAGGCTCCGCGCGCAGTCTTAATTTTTGCGCAATGCGAGAACGCCGCGATGAAGAGCAAAACAACCGTGAGTATTGCGTGGTAAATTACATTTTTTGAAGATGTTTTTGCATGTAACTCAACAAAAAGGCAATACATGCATACTGAATGTATATTTAGTGTGATGGGAAAGTTTTAGCTGTGTAGTACAAAGGAAATTGAAGTTATTGCTGGCTAACGACCATAAAATGTTCACCTATCAACGACCATTTTGAAAACGTAGCGTTGTTCCGTCCCAACTTGACAATCGTCCCAACTATAGTTGGGACTGGTCCCAACTCGAGTGTTCAAGTTGGGGCGTCCCAACTGTAGTTGGGATCGCCCATAGCCCAGGTTGGACTCCTCCGTTGCATACAACGCGACGGAGTCCAGGGTATAAAGGTCCTCTGCCATTGCGAAAAAGTTTATAACAATTTGTTTATATATTTTTACCTTTTTGAGAAAGCTGAAACTTGACTCACATATTCCTTGTGTCCTGAACTTTACGCCTGCTCTATTCAGAATTGTAAATTTTATCCTTGGATGACATTATTTCCAAAAATAAGTCCGAGATGTGCACTGGCGATGTGACAACCTCAACTGACATGGAACCAAGTCCACAAAAGAGGGCGCTGTCTAACCCGTAACACTCAACGTGTTTTCTTCCGGGCGGCAACACGACTGAGTCACAGCGCCAGTGCACAACTCGGACTTATTTTCGGAAATAATTTCATTCATGGATGTATTTGTTAGTTTTTGAACTCATCAAAAGTGTAGTTAAGGGCACCAAGAATAAATGAATGGAGTTCCAGCTTCTCACATTAGGTAAAAATATGAAAAAATTGTACTCAAAATTTTGTTTGCATTGTACAGGATCTTTATACCCAGGACGTCAGTGCAGTGGCACTGACTGACGTCCTACCAGGGCTAGGATCGCCCATAGAACTCTACAGTACAGTACACTCCCACAGGCTGTATACTGTACAGTAGCCTCCGCGAAGAACCGTGATCGATCGTGGGGACTGTGACATGCGGGCGTGGAGCTCCCCCTCCTCAACTTGTTCATTAATTATGTGGGTTTTGAGACCAGTTTTGGCTTTAGAATAGTATTAGTAGACGGGTATGAAATTTGTCATTATGTGGCTTTGGTGCCAACCTTTTCATAAAAAACAAAAAACAAAAAACTAAACTAAAAAGGAGGTGGGAATAACATATTCCACCTTATTTACCCTGAAATCAACCCTGGGATCCTGCTAACGAACATACAAATGCAGATAGCTCTCCTGCTTGCTCCTCCGCTCATAGTCATATGCAGGTCTACCTCCATGCTCCGCTATACCCTGTACAATTTAAGTATACGGTACTACTGTCCCAAACAGTTGGGATGCCCCAACTTGAACACTCAAGAGAAGATGGGACCAGTGGTCCCAACTATAGTTGGTGCAATTGTCAAGTTGGGGCGGAACAGCGTTACGGAGGCCCAAAATGTTAGACGCCTAGCTATGCCTATATATGGCTCACGGGTGGGGGAGCCTTAATATTATAACTTATTATTACAGTTTCTAGATAAGGGAGGTCTACTCCTAGAACTATGAGGTTCGGCGGAATGAACCTCATAGTTCTAGGAGTAAGGGAGGTCTACCCATAAGTATTTCTTCCTCCATGGTCTACCTACTAAATAAAGGCTATTTTATTTTTAACAGTAACTGGACGTCAATTTTCCCACCCATATTATCGGGGAAAAAAAGAATAACCCCCTCTCCCCCCCAAAAAAAACATTGAATGAAAGTTTATACTGAATCATCATCATTATATTAATTATTATGATTATTTTTTAAAAACGTTGTCCGGAAACCGGGCAAATACAATAAACTGAGTTCACTTCGCAAGTTCAGCTTCAGGGTAATTAGATAGATAGTTCACTTTATTTCCATAATCAAGATTTAGTATTAGGCAAAATAGCCATACAACATTGCAAATTAAATATTTGTAGTAAATGACAATTAGATTAGAATTAAATTAATTAAAACTAATAGGCCCTAATTAAGTTATGTAAAAATACATAACATCAAAATTACTATAATATGCCAACAGAAGACATTCACAATAATGGAGGGGGCTCAATTAAAGCAATGCTTGTTGTGAATGAGCTCCCTTTTATAAAGAAAACATGTAAATTCTTTAGATACAAAGTACAAGTTGTATATCACGTTAATTCATTAAATACACTATAAATGTGATTTATTATTGTTAATCTACTAACGGAAATCTTGACAGTATTTCATCTTCTTCGTCTTCGTCATCGTCGTCCACTGCTCTTGAGCTCGAGGTGAGCACTTCTCCGAAGAAGGTCGCCATTATTTTCAACTAGAGAATTACCACTGACTGTGAATTAACAGACTGCTGAAGTGGAGGTCACCACACACCACACAGTCCAGTGACTGTTTTGAGCAAAGATCTTTGGTTTTGAGTAATCATACCACTCATCTTATATACCGCCCTCTAGTGACAAGTTATAATGAATAGTGTTTTTAATTACGAAGAGCATCACTTTAAAACAAAATGTACCTCACATAAATAAGAAATATTAAATGTTTAATGTTTTATCATAAAGACAACTTACTATCACGTCTAAATATTCCGTTGCAGCTAGTTAGAACCACTAATTAGTGCCTAATTACACCATTTTTTATGGTGTAATATTTGTCCAATGTGAATGGTATTTTAAATAAAAATGACTAAGAGCACCACTTTAAAACAAAATGTACCTCACATAAAAAAGAAATATTTAATTTGTAGTGTTTAATCATAAAGACAACTATATATCTCGTCTAAATATTCCCTTGCAGCTAGTTAGAACCACTAATTATTGCCTAATTACACCATTTTATGTGATATGATACTTGTCCAATGTGAAAGGTAATTTTAACATACAAATTACGAAGAGCGTCGCTTTAAAACAAAATGTACCACACATAATTAAGAAATATTTTATTTTTAGTGTTTAATCATTAAGACAACTTACTGTCACGTCTAACTATTCCGTTGCAGCTAATTAGGACCACTAATTAGTCTAATAACACAATTTCATTTGGTGTGATTTTCGTCACTTTCGAATAGTGTTTTTACTTAGAAATTACGAAGAGCATCAGTTTAAAACAAAATGTACCTCACATAATTAAGAAATATTTCATTTGCAGTATTTAATCATTAGGACAACTTACTATCACGTCTAAATATTCCGTTGCAGCTAATTAGGACCACTAATTATTGCCTAATTACACTATTTTATTTGGTGTGATTTTCGTCACTTTCAAATAGTGTTTTTACTTAGAAATTACGAAGAGCATCAGTTTAAAACAAAATGTACCTCACATAATTAAGAAATATTTAATTTGCAGTGTTTAATCAAAAAGACAACTTACTATCACGTCTAAATATTCCGTTGCAGCTAATTAGGACCACTAATTAGTGCCTAATTACACCATTTTATTTGGTGTGATTTTCGTCACTTTCAAATAGTGTTTTTACTTAGAAATTACGAAGAGCATCAGTTTAAAACAAAATGTACCTCACATAATTAAGAAATATTTGATTTTTAGTGTTTAATCATTAGGACAACTTACTGTCACGTCTAATTATTCCGTTGCAGCTAATTAGGACCACTAATTAGTGCCTAATTACACCATTTTATTTGGTGTGATTTTCGTCACTTTCAAATTGTGTTTTTATTTAGAAATTACGAAGAGCATCAGTTTAAAACAAAATGTACCGCACATAAATAAGCAATATTTATTTTTTAGTTTTTAGTCTTTAATCAAAAAGACAACTTACTATCACGTCTAAATATTCCGTTGCGGCTAGTTAGAACCACTAATTAGTGCCTAATTACACCATATTTTATGGTATAAAATTTGTCCAATGTGAATTGTATTTTAAAAATTTAAATTACGAAGAGCATCACAGTAAAACAAAATGTACCTCACATAATTAAGAAATATTTCATTTTTAGTGTTTAATCATTAAGACTTTAAAATATTCCGTTGCAGCTAATTAGGACCACTAATTAGTGCCTAATTACACAATTTTGGGGGGTGTGATTTTCGTCACTTTCGAATAGTGTTTTTACTTAGAAATTACGAAGAGCATCACTTTAAAACAAATTGTACCTCACATAATTAATAAATATTTATTTGTTAGTGTTTAAGACAACATACTATCCCGTCTAAATGTTCCGTTATAACACTTACTGATTAGTACCTGATTACAAAATGTTATATGGTGTGTTCTTTCGTCACTTTACATTTTTAATATGAAGTTGACGAACAGCGTCGCTTTAAAAAGAAAATGTACATCACATAGTTCACAAACAATAAATATGTAGTCTTTAATCACAAAGACCATTTTATAACACGCATAAATATTCCGTTACAGCTAATAAGACCCACTAATTAGTGCCTAATTATACTACTTTATATAATGTGATTTTCGTCATTTGTTTCATTTTACTACATTGACGAAGAGAGCCGCTTTAAAACAAAATGTACCTGACATAGTTCACAAATAATTAATATTTTGTGTTTAATCATAAAGAACACGTTATACCACCTCTAAATATTCCGTTGCAGCTAATTAGACCCTGTAATTAGTGCCTAATTACACCACTTTATAAAATGAGATGTTCGTCATTTGTTTCTATTTACTACATTGACGAAAGAGCGTTGCTTTAAAAACGAATGTACCATACACACTTTGTAATAAATTAATTGTTAGTGCTTAATTATAACGACCACATTATCAAACATCTAAATATTCCATTGCAGCTAATTTGAATGACTGTAATTATGACATTTAAAAACATTTAGGGCAAAATATTTTAAAAGGCACGCAGATACAACAGGGTTTTTTTTTCTACAGTATTTTTAAGCAATTCCAAATTGCGTTATCTTAAACTTCAACAAGAAATTAAAGGCAAAGACTTATTTTATAATTCAAACAACTTCTAGCTCATGGTAATTATACATAAAAGCTTATTAAACAGTTTACACACTACTGAAGGCCAGTAAATAAAACTGCGAGTGATTTACTGTCATTTTCTCAAGTTCAATTGAAAGTTTATTTTAAAAATATTAAAACGTTTGAGGAACGTCAATTTTAAAAATTTTCAATTCAAGTTCAGCTTCACTTTGCTGCTGTTTTCCCATCTTGTTGTTATTGCTTTTTTCACATGGAAACGTCAATTTCCTAATGCTTAATTCAAAATGCATTGTTATTTGAAAAAACATAACTGCTTAAGAAATATCACTAAAACTTTGAAGCTCAACAGTCAATAAAAAGGTCACATGATACTGATTCTTTGTGGAATCCAACGTAAAAGTAAAAAATAAAAGTTTTTGGAAACTTCCTTCGTTGTTGAAATTAAAACAAAGAAGTTCGTTGAACCCACCTCCCCACCTTATTGATCATCTGCATTTCATATTATATAATGTTCGACAAGTTTGAAGACTATTATTCTAAAACTCACTACAACCCTTTTTAACCAAACTCCAAAAGCGTTTTTTTAACCTTAAAAAATACTGTAAATCTAGTGTACGAACACATTGAGAACAGGGTGTTTCAAAGAAGTGTATGACCCGGTGTCACGTCCTAAACGTTCAGGCGTACTGAGCGTTCCAGGCAGGGGCGTCAACCTGTCTCGAAATGTGGAGGGGGGGGGGGGGGGGGGGACACAGCATGATCATTTATAGGGCGTTGGGTCCAGGGGCCCGCTGAAGAGCCCCTGGTGGGGAGTTAGAAGTCAATGCGAGCGCGAAGCCATTACGGCCTGGGGTCCGGGGCCCGCTTAAGGCCCCCCGGGAAATTTTTCATTCTAGATGCTCTGTGGTGCAATATGGCGTAATTCCTGGCCACTTTTCCCTCACTTTTTGAGCAAATTATAAAATTTATTTTAATTAGTTTACTCTCTAATAACATTTTTAATTAATCTTGATGAATTATTTTAGCAACAATAAACGATCAAATGTCATTTCCAAAGCTCGTTTAATGATTTTCTATATGAAAAATTACTTCACTGAAAATTGGAAAGTGTTACAGAATCAGTTAATTAATTGTAATTGAAAACAAATTCCAAAAAAATAATTTAATAATTAATTTCACAAATTATTTAAATAAAAGCAAGTTACACAACAATTAAAATATTTAATATTAATAGTTTCACGTTGTAATTTGAAATGAATGGTAAGGGGAAACTATGAAATATAAAATCAATCGGAAAATATTATAATAATCATGTTCGATTTCTACAACATTCAGAATTTCAACTGAAAAACGCAACGTGCAGTAGTGTTGACATGCATGACATGTACACGATCGATCGCATGTGCCCACAAACCGTACCTGAATGTAGACAGGGATGACCAAAGGGTAGAGGTCGTGACCTGGCAGTAGGCTGCCCTCAATAACGTCCATACCATTAGCCTCTATCACGTATAGCTAGCTAATAGATACAATCGCTAGCGCGCAATGGGAAATGAACTATTGTTGTTGGATCTTAGGGTAACTTTTTCAGGATCTTTATATTTTACGTGGTTTTACTGTTGTGATTGATTGCTTTTAAATATTTTGTATATTTTTCCTTTATTGTTTTAATGATCACACTTTGTGGATCTTTTCTTTTGACCTGATTTTACTTTTGTGATTTAATGTTTTAGCTTTTCTTGTTGTAAAGCGCCTGGGAGCATTGTAAAATGGATTTGGCGCTATATAAATGTGTTTTTATTATTATTATTATTATTATTATTATTATTAACTCTTTATTTCACTTGATTCAAATTTGATATCGGGCAAGCAAGCAAATCATTACGGGGGAGGGAAAAAAATATTGGTACGGCCATGGCCGTACCGGCCGAATAGCTTCCTACGGCCCTGCAGGGGGCGGAGCCCCCTGAAGCTGGAGGGTTTTAGTATGTCTGAATGGCCTAGACAAGCTCTCCTTGATATAACTGTTTAGACTTGGTTCAGAGAAAGAACGAGAAACACTAATAAATGCCCAACATACACGATATATTAATCTTATATACTTGAATCACACACAAACTTTTAATCTTCGACAATCTCCATCCCTTCCTCCCCCCCCCCCCCTGTTTGCCGATGGACAATATTCATGTTAACTGGGGTCCCTGTGAATTTTGAATTCTTCAACGTCTCTTCTTTGTTACCGATGAATCTTAAAACAGTTTTTTTTTTAAAGTTGTACAATGACAAACTCCCAGCATACTTGTTAGATTTGCATCATTGACAGCAACTGCGTGCCCAGGATTAGGTCTTAGGGGGACAGAAAAACAATGAATGTAATGGGTGGGGGTCCAGGGGCCGGCGTACGGTCCCTGGTGGGGTCCAAGGGCGAAGCTCCGTTGGGGGTCCAGGGGCCGGGAAGCCTCCGGAGGAAGCTTCGGTTTTGGAGGGTGAAAAATCAAACTTCCATACGCCAAAAAGGGCACACTTTGCACTTTTGATCTATATCGATCTTTTAGCTTTATTGGAAAAATGTATGTAACATCAACGGGCTCCAATACAATTTTACCCCCACACATCAACTAGACCGAGTATGCATATGGACGTATTCTTGAATAAGAATAAGACGGCAAACCCAGATCCTATCGATAATTCAATTCAATTCAATTCAGAAACACATTTATTTCCTTCCTTATGTGACGGAGACTTGCTTGCCGCCAGTGACCATTCCGCCGGAGCGAGGATTATGCCGGCGGCGGAGTTTGGACAATGGATTTGCTGTTGAACTCTATGTGAACTGTGACTCCGGAACTAAGTTGGATAGATGAACTGGCCTTGTTTCTAAAAATAGACCATGTTGTTAGCGACGCCGGAAACCGGAAATTGATAGCGGTGGCGTGATTGTGTAAGCTAGTTGATGGTTTGAGCTTGATGTATGTAGACGTGCATTTGGAGTTGATTAAAAAGAGTGTGTTCGTTGAAAGTTAGAAACTGGTTGCGTTGTCCATTATTTCTGTCAGGCGTTTTGCAACAGAAATAGAAAAACCCACGAAAAACCACGTTACAAATGGTGGCAGCGACGGGAACACTTCACAAAAACTTAACAATTCCTTCAAAACCAACAAATGGCTAGCTACATGACAACGACGGAGATCAAGAACGCTATGAAGGAGATCTCACGGAATATTGAGCGGCTACAAGCATCGACACATCAAGAGAGAAATGGAAGTGAGCAGCGGCACAGAACTTCTAGCTACAATACAGGTACGGCGTTCCTTTCAACACCGGGGATTCGAAGTTCAACCCCAGCTTCAACCCATCAAGCACGTCCGTCACCAGACACAGCTACAAGGGGTGACCGCTCAAAGAAACAACAGTCCCGGCTTGACAGTCTCCTCAGTGGTGTGAAACACAGTGGAAAATGGAGTGTGAGGGTTCGACAGACAACAGACCGAGGAAGCACCGCGAAACTCCGTCCTTTCTCCCCGTGGTGGACAGAGCGGATGGAACCCGTTGCGTGGACGCGGAGACCGGGAGACCGGAGGAAACCACATAGTGGTACTCCCGTCATCCAGATGTCTCAGCGTCCTGCAACCGGGGGACACGGCTCTGTCGTAACCTCGAGGATAAAGGCTCGAGAGTTCGACGGGTCTTCCTGTGTGGAAGATTACCTCACTCATTTTGAAAGAGTTGCCAGGGTGAATGCTTGGACGGAGACAGAAAAGGCTGTTTTTTTGCTGATCGCACTTAAAGGCCAGGCTCTCTAGGTAGCTTGTTCTCTGTCGACGCAACAACAGTCAAGTTACAAGGAAGTTGTGAAAGCCCTGGAACATCGATTCGGCTTGGAAAACCAGCGTGTTCGCCATAGAGCTGAGATGACTAACAGAAAAAGGCTAGCAGGTGAGACTGTAGCAGAGCTTGGGCAGGCTGTTAGGAAGTTAGTTCGCAGAGCATACCCAAAGAGTGGGTTGGCATTTCAGTAAGATTTTGCTATTGAACAGTTAAAAAATGCCCTCGATGACTTAGAGCTGAAACGAGCATCTTCCAGGGCAAGCCTAAGACACTGGATGAGGCAGTTGACATGGTATCTGAAGCCGAAGCGTGGATGAAAGCGGAGAAGGTATGCCGCTCCCGTACGGTTCGAAGCCAGGATGACGATACAAACAAATCTGAAACCATTAGTGAGGCCAGTGAAACATAAAGACTGCTCCGCGAGGTTTTGTCAGCGCTCAACCGTCGCCCTGCTGATAGCAGAGCCAAGGACTGGAAACCTGGCTGCTGGAGTTGTGGAAGCATGGATCGTTTTCGGGCGGCTTGCCCTGTAGGTAAGGGCAACCCATCAGAGTTAAACTAGAAACAGCTGGACGCGAGAGCTGGGGTTCAGCTGGAGTTAACGTGAAGCTCAATGGTCAAAATTGTTCGCCAGTGTGGCCCGATCCGCCGGTGCGGATGGATCTGCCGGTGCGGGTGGATCCGCCGGTGCGGTCTAACCCGCCGGTGCAGGCGTATCCGCCGGTGCGGACGGATCCGCCGGTGCGGACGGATCCGCCGGTGCAGACGTATCCGCCGGTGCGGACGGGTCCGCCGGTGAACGGAGATGAGCCGCTGTCATGTACGTCAGTCAATGTACAACAAGAGCTTCGGAATGAGACAGATTGCTCAGAAAAAAACACAAACCCGCAGCATCACTCCACTTAGTTGACTCAGATACAACTTATTCCAGACAAGCTGGATTATACGTCCGGGGAAAACTTCTCGGTAAAAGTGTACGTTTTCTAATAGATACTGGAGCCACGCAAACATTTGTTTCAAGACGCTACTTTGATTCTGCAATCCCGCAAGTTCAACCAGCTCTTCAACAGCCAGACCGTAGATTTCACCTGGCCGACGGCAGTAGCCTGTGCACTGATGGGAAAGCCAGAATGCAATTTGAACTGGGAGGATGAAAGATGGACCATATGATATGGGTTGCAGACATTGATGATGATGCTGTGCTAGGACTTGACTTCATGAGGAAACATAAGTGTCAATATTGGAGTGGGATGACCAGTGCTTGAAAGTCGGAAAGTTCAAGATCCCTATGCAATCATGTGCACAGGAACCGTCCATTTGTCGTGTTAGAATCACATATAACGTGATTGTGCCTCCCCTGACCGAAGTTATCTTGGGTTGTGAAGTGGTGACTGAGCCTGGACGGATTTTGCCAACCTGGGGAGTATTACAGAACAGAGACAATGTTTGCACAGACAAGGAGGTTGTTGTTGCAAGCGTTCTGGTTGGTACACGAGGTTTACAACTTCCGGTGAGACTGATGAATTTATCAACAGAGCCCAAACAGTTGTGGAAAGGTACTGACGTCGCCATCCTTGAACCTGTTGATAGTGTTGCGGTGTGTGAGGATCAGTTACGGACAGAGATGGTGAGAGCAGCGTTACCTGGGGAAGGGAAAAACCATATGGATGCGTTTGAGGTGCCTGTCCATCTTGAAAAACTGTTCCGAACAAGCTGTGAAGGGTTGACATTAGAGGAGCAGGGTGAGCTTGCATCCATGCTGAGGAGGTTTAGTTATACTTTCTCCAAGGATGACGCGGACATAGGCAGAAACAAAGAGACAAAACATCACATCGTGACTGAAAATGTTCCACCTATTCGCCAGAGGCCGAGGAGAGTGCCCCTTAACCAGCGGGAAGTAGCCGACAGAGAGGTGGAAAAGATGCTCTCACAAGGAGTAATAGAGCCATCTGGAAGTCCCTGGTGTTCTCCAATCGTCCTGGTCAAGAAAAAGGATGGGTCCACGAGAGTGTGCATAGACTACAGAAAATTAAACGAAGTAACTCTTAAAGATGACCATCCTTTGCCCCACATAGAGGACAATTTTGATTCATTGGCTGGCTTCAAATACTTTTCTACATTGGACTTGGCCTCTGGATACTGGCAAGTGGAAGTGGCCGAGGAAGATAGACCAAAAACAGCTTTCAGTACTGGCCGTGGGGGACTCTTTCAGTTTGTAACGATGCCTTTTGGATTGTGCAACGCTCCGTCAACTTTCGAGCGATTGATGGAACGGGTGCTGGCAGGACTGCAGTGGCAAGTTGCTGTACCATACCTCGACGATGTCATTGTGTTTGGTACTTCATTCGAACATCACATGAAGAGATTAGGCTTGGTCCTGAAAAGACTGCAAGAGGCAAACCTGAAGCTCAAACCTAAGAAGTGTCATCTGTTTCAACGAAAAGTGGCTTTTCTTGGTCATGTGGTATCTGCGGATGGAGTTTCAACAGACCCCGGTAAAATCCAAGCGGTTCAAGACTGGCCACAGCCGATGACAAAAACGGATGTACGAAGCTTCCTTGGGCTCGTGTCTTATTATAGACGCTTCATCAAGGGTTTCGCCCAGATTGCTAGACCACTGCATCAACTTACAGAGCAGAGAAAAGAACTGAGATGGACTGAGGAGTGTCAAGAAGCTTTTGAGGTTCTGAAACAGTGTCTTACTTCGACGCCTATTCTTGCATACCCTATGGAAGGGCACCCGATTCGACTACTCACCGCTGTTAATAAGCAAGGCTTGAGGGGGGGAGATGCCATACTATAAGCGTGCCCGAAATATATTATCGTATTATATATTATACGCCAGGCACACTTAGAAGCGAGGCCGGCGTCGCGCGGTAGAGAATCAGTCACACCATTAACTTACCAATAATCATTGATCGGCAGAATCTCTACCTAAGCACCTGAATACAAAGTGGATGTGTTCAATGTCATTCATCCATTGATGATTCGGAGACATTTTGGGGCGAAAACTTCCGCAACCAGGACTTTGCAGAAGAAGTCATTATTTCATGAGGCGGCCATGATGGAAAGCGCCACCAACCGATCCACGGAGAGAACGTAAACATTGCATATTATGACATGCCTCGCTAACAATCGTGGCGGGTGATCCTATTATGTAAGATGGTAATATATTTCGGGCACGCTTATAGTATGGCATATCCCCCCTCAAGCCTTGCTTATTAACAGCGGTGGGTAGTCGAGAGTACCTTGAGAGTATAGCATTTGAACAGAGTAAAGACAGTGATCTCGCCGAGGTATTATCATGGATGAAGGCACGTAATGGACGACCAGCCTGGGAGAAGGTGTCCTCCCAAAGCAAAGGGGTAAAATTCTGGTGGTCCCGCTGGGAGCAGCTGGTAATGAAACAAGGGGTCCTCTATCTGCGTTGGGAACCGGAGAAACCAACTGAACAAGCACGACTTAGGGTGGTAACGCCGCCTGCATTGCAACCATCTGTTCTCATGCATTTTCACGACCATAAGACGGCTGGCCATTTGGGAGTCACAAAGACATTTGCAAAATTATGCCGAAGCAGTTTTTACTGGCGGTCCATGAGGGAATATTCTCGGCGGTGGGTGGGAAAGTGCCTACAATGTCAGCGACGGAAGCCTCCGGCAAGAGCCAAGCGAACAGAGATGGTCCACTACCAAGTTGGTGTGCCAATGGAAAGGATTGCGGTGGACATAATGGGACCACTCCCCGTGTCTCAACGCGGAAATAAGTATGTGATGGTCGTCGGCGATTATTTCACAAGATGGACGGAATGCTACCCCATTCCAGATCACAAAGCAATTACAGTGGCTACTAAGCTGGTGGAGGAATTTGTGACTAGGTTTGGTGTACCCCTTGAACTCCATTCAGATCAAGGGCGTGATTTTGAGTCTACAGTTTTTGGTGAAATGTGTACTATATTGGGGATCACCAAGACGCGAACCACAGCGTATCATCCGCGATCTGATGGAATGATCGAGAGATTTAACCGGACTATTGAAAACATGCTTAGCCTGTGGGTCGATCAATCACAAACGGATTGGGATGAGCATTTGGCCCTACTCACAATGGCATACAGGTCATCTGAACATGAAACGACCCGGGAAACTCCAAATGCAATGATGTTGGGCCGAGAACTATCAATGCCAGTAGATCTTATTGTTGGGACGGGTGTGCCGGAGGAGACCCAGTTAAATTCTGCATATGCTCAGAAATTGCAGGATCGCCTTAGACTCGCCCATGAAGTTGCTAGGAAAACCTCGAAAACACAGATGCGAAGACAAAAGAAACACTACGATAGAGATGTCAAGCGACAGCTTTATAACCACGGGTCGGTAGTGTGGTTGCACAGTATTGCCAAAAAAAAGGGCGATCACCAAAGATAAGTTTAACTTGGACTGGGCCCTACGTGATCATAGCAAGACTGTCTGGTGTAGTATACCGCATACAGAGAAGTCCCCGTGCAAGACCACAAGTTGTGCACGCAGACAGATTGAAGCCCTGTATAGGAGCAACTGTTGAAAGTTGTGGATTTCAAAAGTCTGCCTTGTTCCCCAAAGCAACCGGTGAAATGACGGAAAGACCCCCGGTCGCCGGGAGCTCCGTCTCCCCCGGTGAGGATAGCTTCACAGGCGCAGACAGCTCACCCACTGAAGCCCCATGTATGGGTGAAACCGCCGGTGCGGACGAGCCATAATTATGGTGCAGATGGCTCCACCATTGTGGATGATGACACCGCCGGTGCGGAGGTCTCCGCCGGTGTGGAGGGCTCCGCCGGTGCGGAGGGCTCCGCCGGTGCGGACGCTACAGCTCCCTGCATGAACACACGAACGAGGAGTGGCAGGGCGGTGCGAAGACCAGCACGGTTTCTACAAGTTACTACACAACGCACAAAGAGTCACTGTGAACCAGTCCCACCCACAACTTTGAGCAGTCAGCACGTAAACGCCCCCAACATGGACACCAATGGAGAATTTGTCTGCCGCGTCTGTGGCAGCCTCTACAAATCGACCTCCAGTAGACGCAGACATGAACAGTCAGCCCATGGAGAACCTAAGTACCCATGCGGGGTATGTGACAATAAATATCGACGGTTTGATTATTTGACCAGGCATCGGCGAAGTACGGGACACGGAGTATCAAGCAGCCCGGGGAATGAGAGCAGTGTAGCGGCCAACCAGAGCGCCCGGAGTTCATCCGCCGGCGCCTGCAGCGGGATGATGGTGTGTGGTACACCGCTCGGTCCATACAGACCGTGGGGCTTTCTCGATGCGACCCTCCGCCGGAGTACCGCCGGCCTGCAACTGCTGAGATGGAAATGTCAGAGACCACAGAAGACCTCCACGGAGGGATCCGCACTATCAGACACACCCACTCCATTGGAGTAAGAGAGCCTGGAGACACATTGTGGCGAACCTGGCACCGTGAAGGTGTTGCACACGGTAATACCAGCGACGAAAACAATTAAATATTGGACTGCTCAATTGTTTTGTTAATTCCTTTTTTTTGGAAAGTTGTTGTTGGGTTGTATTCCTCATGGATTGTTGCATTATTGCTGACTAGAGTAACCAACATGGGGACCGATGTCACATTGATCACCATTCCTTGTGGATACGAGCCCGGTTGTTAAAAATTCATAAACAATGCTAGCTCATATTCAGGAGAATAATGTCTGAACTTAGGCTGGGATAATGTGACGGAGACTTGCTTGCCGCCAGTGACCATGCCGCCGGAGCGAGGATTATGCCGACGGCGGAGTTTGGACAATGGATTTGCTGTTGAACTCTATGTGAACTGTGACTCCGGAACTAAGTTGGATAGATGAACTGGCCTTGTTTCTAAAAATAGACCATGTGTTATTAGTGACGCTGGAAACCGGAAATTGATAGCGGTGGCGTGATTGTGTAAGCTAGTTGATGGTTTGGAGTTGTTTAAAAAGAGTGTGTTCGTTGAAAGTTAGAAACTGGTTGCGTTGTCTATTATTTCTGTCAGGCGTTTTGCAACAGAAATAGAAAAACCCACGAAAAACCACGTTACACCTATAATATGAAAAATAACGACAAGTAGGCTACATGTAATTATGGAGTAAAGCAAAACAAAATAACAACAAGTAGCAAGAAGCAGGATAAATGTAATAAATATAGTATGGGCTGTTTTGATAAGCAGAAGCTTGTAGAAAACAGCCAGACATAATATACAAACAAACAAACAAAAAACAAACTGACAGACTCGCAAACAAAAGGACAGAAAAACACTGGACATGACAGCTACTGACAGAAGATACATAATATAGATCAGTCATAATGCAACGAATTCATAATTAGCGAAAAGATGGCAGAGCAGTTCAAGCAGAAGCGATACAAAATGACCTTTGTTTTGCGAAAGTGGCGTCACATAATAATAATCTATATCAGATTGCTGTTTAAAAATGCAATGCAAAGTTTAACTTGGGTATGAATTTGACGTGTAATTTGGAAAGGGTATTGTGGCGGTCTCTCTCTCGACGGCACACCCGGCTTGCCTTCGGTTGACTCAACGAGCGACAGTTGAATATAACCTTGGGGGCAGGTCCGTTTTGGGGCAGTCTACCACCAGGCGCTCTAAGCTCTATCCCAACCCACACACCTAATACACCTCCTCGCACCCAGCGGGACCGATGACGGAGTTGACTCGGTTACATAATACACACAAGAGTTGTAACTTTCACTTCCTTTATTCCCTACCAGAACCTTCAAAATAGGATGACGCCTACATAGGTATAAATTACTCCTAGTCAGGTGATTACACGTTAATACAACAGCTTTGATTGTTTATTGGTAAATAATTACTACTTGTGGAATTAACTGGCAAGAATAAACCTTCAGCACGCTTGAAACTTACGGGCGGAGTCACGACTCACGGCAAAACCAAAAGCGCCACGGCAAAACCAAAAGCGCCACGGCAAAACCAAAAGAGCCACGGCAAAACCAAAAGCGCCAAGGCAAAACCAAAAGCGCCACGGCAAAACCAAAAGCACCACGGCAAAACCAAAAGGGGCCACGGCAAAACCAAAAGCGCCACGGCAAAACAAAAAACGCCACGGCAAAACAAAAAGCGCCACGGCAAAACAAAAAGAGCCACGGCAAAACCAGAAGCGCCACGGCAAAACTAAAAGCGCCACGGCAAAACCAAAAGAGCCACGGCAAAACAAAAAGCGCCACGGCAAAACAAAAAGAGCCACGGCAAAACGATACGTGTTAGTTCACGATTTAAAAGGAAAACCACGCAATTTCGAGGCATATTTGTGTGGATCATTGTATTCTACTTTTAAAACATCTTTCTAACCGTATGCATCTCATAACAAACTGTTACAAACGCTTTTTTTTTATAGACCAACTCGTCCAATCCAAGGCAACGTGTCCCTTTAAAATGTCATTGTAAACAACCATTTAGATTTTTGTGCGTTGAAAACTGACCCACATTTTAAGGCTGATCTTGATAAATGAAGAATTATACATAAACAACAAAGGTTATATAGCAAAGATCGAGTACTACTACTAGGGTGATTAGTGTTGAATCTGATCTGACTGTACCCAAACGGTGCACTCTTGTAACCGCCCACAACGATCAGGTCATAATTATTATTATTGTACCCTCAGTTCTGCAATCATTTACAGTAAACAGGATATATTGCTCTATTGAAGTAACATAAGTAGGCGTACAACTGTTCCTTCAACCTTTTCGGACTTTAACTCATAGTCTGAACTATAGCTAATGGGAAACATGGAAAACGAAATTAAATGTACTAATTGTTATTTCATAAATCAAGTATTTTCCACACACATGACAAATGATAGCGTTAATCGGTGTAAGCCTCTATATGACTGTTTTCTGAATCAATTTGGTGTTTTGAAAAAAGTGCAAAAAAAACATTTCTATGGATGATGTCCAGCGAACCAAGTATACAACTGCCCTTAAAGCCTAGAGCTGTGTGTTTTTGAAAGGAGTTGCTTCGTTTAAACATTCTAAAAATTCTAAAAATCTGAAAAACCTTAATCAGGATAAGTTTTAACCTTTCAGTAACCCCCCACCCAACAAAAATAAAAATAAAAATAAATAAACAAATCAACAAAAACATCAAAAATACACCGAAAACGACATGTATTTTGTCGTCAGAGATTTGGGACGCGTTTAGGCCTACAAACCCCCCCCCAAAACCCCCCCCCCCCCACAAAAAACAAACAAAAAGAACAACACAACCCGTTCATGTTTGTATTATTGCCTCAATAATACGCCCCTCTCTTCGATATCTTCACTAACAGGGCATGTTCCTATTTCTCCGCCATCTGCAATGGTGACTCCATCGGTCTTGATTAAAACAGTCGTCGTTTTGGCGAGTCGCTGTTGGAACACACCCCTTTATCAATATAAGTTAGCTATAGTATTAAGATAAGTTAGAAATGCGTAATGTTTATCAAATGAAAAGTGCACATTATCAACACTTTTAAAAACTCGTTATCTTGGACCAATGTCCACAGAATTAGCATAAAACCAAAGGTTTAAGAGGACAGTTTGGGTATCCCAGAAAGGGTTCAGTTGTTGAAACTTTGATTTAAAATGTTAGCATCATCTGCCATTGATGTGCAAATGTAACAGTGTGCATTCATCATGTCGAAAGGGCAGACGGACACCGATATTCGGAAGCCATCCCGCCTCAAGTTTGATGACATCCTCTTCACTATTGGTGAATTTGGAAAATGGCAGAAAATTTTGTGTTTTTTGGTGTCTCTGATCGGCATCATGACAGCCATGAATACCCTCGGTCAAGTCTTCATGGCAGCAGATACTGACCACTGGTGTCGGGTGACCCACTGGGATAAGGCCAACTGCACTACCGGTCAGTCCGATGACTGGGAGTGTCTTAAAGCAAAGAGGAACGCGTCCATCCCGCTCATTGTGACCAACAAGGAGACAGGGGAGGTGGACTACGATAGGTGTCACATGTACGATGTACGGAAGCTAGAATTCAAACCTGGAATGAATGCCACTGACTATACCAATAAAATCATAGACTGCCCCAATGGTTGGGTGTTTGACACAACGCAGTATAAGACCACTATCATAAGCGAAGTAAGTCATTTTTATTTATCCACAAAATATATATATTTTAGTTTTGGATCTAAATATTGATCAAACAAAAATGTGAGGGATTGGCGCTGCCACAGATTATATACAGGATGTTTGGGCGTGGTGCTGACTGCTGACTGGTTCTGAAGGACCCACTAGTGGTAAGCGCCGGACTCATTTTCACGAGCAAACCTGAGGTGACTGGGGGTACCATTTATATATGTTTATTTAATTTCCCCCGATTTTCGGACGATTTCATATGTTTTTCTTTGTTCCTTGAGTTTACTGTAAACTGTGGGGTATTTTGAACTCCACTTAATTAAAATTTGTATTCGCCCTTTCTGAAGTTGCGAATAAATTAATTCTTTAGGCCTAATTGTTGTTGTTTTAAGTTGAATTTGAGAGCGAACGAATGTTCTCGAAAATCGGGACTTCCAGGCACCTATTATTTTTTATTTTTTTGAAAGGATTTATATTGTGATGATTTTAATCAAGTGATGTTTCCAGACACCATGTACATAATCTGTCTTTATGAGATGTGGTGGTTCTGAAAGGTGGTTTGACAACTCACAGAACCACCACAACCCACAAAAAGAGATCATTTATGTGCATGGTGTCTGTGATCCGCAAACCTCACTTGATTGTTAATCTAAAGTAGTGCAAAGTGCAAAGTTTCAAGCACCACTTGTGGTGCACACTTAATACAATTCATCCATTGAATAGAGTTTGAATTAAAAAAAGTTCATTGCAAATTTTGAAAATGTTTTTTTTATTAAACCGAGCTTAATTTTCACGTTACTTTAAACCGTAAGGCCATACAATTAAAGGCAATGATTGTGATCCTTGACGTACATGGATGTAAACTGGAGCAACTTGCTACTTTTAACAGTAGGTTAGTATGGCACCCAACGACGTCATTTAGGACGTCATTTTCCCGGTGACTCCATGAAACGTCACGCAAAATCCACACGAACACAAGGTTCGTTTTCGCGCTAAGTAACGATGCGCTAAATCCTGATTATATTTAAAGTCACCTATATTCTGTTGTTAGTGCAGTCAACACGGTTTGCGTAGTATCAGTCGGCGTAAAAATCGCAATTTGACATCTCAAGCCGGATGTTGGAGTTCAAGCAATATTTAAACATTTTCTCAGGTTTCCCAATTTTATTTTAATATTTATTACACTGTTGAAATGTAACCATTCCTGAAAACACAAAATTTAAGATGGTCGCCGGATATGGCGGCCATTTTGAATTCAAATGTATTTAACACAATCACGTGACACATCACTACCAGTTTCTTTTTGGGGGGAAAATCCAAACACAAGGAGTATTGTTGAAAAATTAATACAAATCACTAAAAACGTTGATATCATTTTGACTCAAGGTACAAATGGTTGCCATGGTAACGGCTGACCCAATAACACCCTTTTAAACAGGTACTTGAACAAATTTGTTTTAACGGGAACGCTATTATTTTTACAATTGTTTATGATGTGTTTGTTTGTCATTTAAAAACATTTAATGTTTTTAACCTTCTGTTTTTTCGTATATTATCGATCAAAATATTATTAAGCCCCAACCTCCAGGGCCCAATTTCATAGAGCTGCTTAAGCAGAAAATGTTGCTTAAAAATTGTCTGCTAAGCAGAAATGAGCAGGATACCAGTCAATTTTTTTACATGTGATATGGTAGTTTGGCTGGTAACCTTATTCTGGTAAGCGAAGTATTGTTTTGCTTAGCTACTTTTTGTGCTTAAGCAGCTCTATGAAATTGGGCCCAGGTTTGAAAACTAGAAACACTTCTGCCTTTGCCGGCGCGCGTCTATGGTTCCCATACACAAAATCAACACAGAGTAACGTTACACGCGTTTACTAGTGCATAAAGTGACGTCATGTGTGGGAGTTAGCTTCGCGTGAACAATAGGACACGGTTGTTTGTGAATGGTCATTCGATAGATTTCGAATAAAATGTGTTAATTAATATGATTTAACACAAAATTTCTTGGGTGCTGGAATAAGATGTAATCATTATGTTCCGTTGGTGGATATTCGGGGAATAAATCAGAATCCGCTGACTTTTTATGCAGGGCATGGGATCGTTTTGATCGTTGACAACACTCGATCCAAATTTGAGCTGATCGAAAAATAATGAGTTGCAGCACATATTTCACAGATGACTGTATGAATGATTTGTCCCAGCCCAGCTAGATGCAATAATTTGGGCATCGGTGTGTCATCTTGCCTATCCTGTTTCAGGACAGGTAAAACTCAGCTGTCTACTCTGTAAAAATAAACTGTATTCACTAAAGCCCCCCTTTTGTTTAGAGATTACTTGTAGTCCAAACCTATATTTGAAGCAAGTCCCTTTTGACGATACTGTCGACAGTAAAGCCTAAGATTGCAACCAGTGTGTTTCTGACACCTCATACCTGTTGGAAATGAATCGAATAGTATATCACTTATTAACATCAATCAATTGTTTATATAACTTAAGTTATCAAGACAAAAAGGTCTCCACTGCTATGTGTTACTCTTTATTAGGGTCATGTGTTACGAATCAATTCATATTATGCTGTGTGTCCCGTGTGTATTTCAGTATCAGATGCAAAGAAAAGGGGAAAGTACTTGCACCTGACATTAAGAATCGGAGTTGAAACAGACCACCGTAATACATGAATCTATCTACATCACTAACTAACGAAAACTTACTAAATAGAAATCCATCCTCTGCGGGCAGTGTGTCAACGTGTAAACAGAACACCAATACATGTACCAAAGAGCAACATAAAGAAATCATGAAGCGATTACATAACTCAGTAACTGAGGAGACGGGACTACATAATACCACGCTGTAATACTATGTATTTATTTGCCAGTCAATCTCGGGTTTGCTCTCGTTGTCATCACCTTCATTGTCGGGTGCTACCGCTTTCCACTCAAAAGTGGCTCCAACCAGGGGTTCTGCGAGACAAACTCCCCACCGTTGTCATTACTCCCTTCCCTTCCCTTCTATTTTTTCCTCGGGAGAGCTTTACTCTTTGCCACCAACATTAGCAGCAGTGCTTGAAGAGTATATAGGCCCTACCTCTTATTCGTGTAATAAATCCCTCTAGAGACCCGCTGCCAGCTAGCACTTTAGAGTCTTTTCTTTTCGACTTTGCCTTAGAACAGTGTTCTTTCCATTGTAATGTGTGAATACCGCGCACAATGCTTCCACTTCCCAAAATCGAATTTCCTTAGATTGACATAATTTTTTCCTTAGATTAAAAGAAAATTCCTTAGAGTTTTGGGAGGATTTCCTTAAAATTTCCTTAGATAAAATAACTTAAATTAACCATGGTAATTGATGAAAATTGTCATACCTGTTTATCGTCTTTGTTCTTGAAGGAAGGATTTTCGCAGTCCAGCTGCTTCCTCATTGTCTGCACTTGCTTTCATGTTCTTATGCAGTTTGATCATCTTCTTGGGTGGATCTAATTTGACAGCTTGACCAGGGCCCTTGTCTTGGAAAGTGAGCTTTGTCATCATTAGACCTATCAAACTTTCTTGTTTGAGGGTTGCTCTATGATCACTCTTTAGCAACCTTAGCTGGCTGAACACCCGTTCAACAGAAGCATTGCAAAACGGTAGAGAGAACAACACAGCGACCACCCTTGATAAGTTTGGGTTTTGGGGGGCACCTGTCAGGGTATTTTTGTCCTTGAAGACTGCTTTCCAATATTCCTCACATGTCAACTGCTCATTCAGATCTTGATTCAATGGATGCCGTCTCCACTCATTGTCAACTTCTTGCAGGTCTGCAACTTCTGTGAGGTAGGGCAGTTGAGCATAAAGTCCTGCCAAAGATGGCATTGACAGGTTAAACGCTACTTCTGGAGACAAGCATGACAAGAAGTCAAACTTGGCAGTGTCAAATCTTGATTGGATCTGTGTGACACATTCGATGAGAAATGCCTTACAATGTGAGTGAAACGGCTCAACATCGGGGTGATCCATTCCCATGTCGTTGGCAATGCTTTGGATATTCCCTGTTGCCTTCACGCCAATGTAGATTCTAGTTAGAGGGACATGATAATGCTCATTTGTTGGATCTATGCTGAAGAGATCTGCTTGTCTAAGATAGCCCATTTAAAAAAAATCTGAGCAAAGAGACGACAGCAATGTGTTTAGTTCCTTTCTCAGGACATGTAGGAGTGGCAGGTTGCTTTGGAATAGCTTGTTGTTGAATGTTGTAAGTCTTCCGAGATTGAAGGCCATGAACTCCAGGTATGCTTGGGTGAATTTGTTGCGGAGACTTTTAAGAATGGCATGGGTTGGGTCTTCTAAAGCCATTCCTTGGAAGTACAGTTTAAGTGCTGCGAATTGTTCAAGAATTCTGTCCACGCAGGCTTTCATTGAGAGCCATCTTGTTTGGCCAGGCTTAAGAATCTTATGTTTGTCCAGTTTTAGGAAATCCTGGAACTAAATGTGTCACATCTCTGACTGGATAAGCTAAAGTGTGAATACACGTTCCTACAGAGGTCCTCAAGTGATTTGGGTAGTTTCATTGAGGAGTGTGATGCACACAGATGTATCATGTGGCACGAACACTTAACTGGCAAGATCCAGGTATGATCCCTGACAAGCATTTGGGAGACAGAATGGTGCCTTCCAAACATGACGTTACACGTATCTGCACAAAATCCAATAACCATTTTCATTGGAATGCTTCTGTCCTGGAGGCATTTAATAACGCTGGTGTAAATAGTTTCTGCTGTGCCGTCTGGTATTTCGATCATGTCGATAAATACAATTGAAATCCTGAAGTTTTCTACATCGAAGTAGGTACCCAGAATTGCCAACTGCGCTGTGGTTGATCGATCAGTTGTCTCATCTATTATATGTGAAAACGGATGCGCCTGTAGTTTTTCAATTCCTTCCATCATATAATGAAACCCCAGAACTTGGCGGATAGTGTTTGTTGCTTTCTGCTTAGCCAGGGCGACTTTCTTCAGGGTACCATCAGATGGGAATAAGTTCCTTAGGAGAGTGACCAAGTTCTCACAATGACTGATTGGTAAATTGTGCTCGGCAATGTAACTCTAAATCTTTATTTCCATTTTTGCTGTAGCATCTGCAGAAATGATGAAACATTCTCGAATGCTTGGTTGTGACCGTGCAAGTTTACTGGCCATACTAATGGCAAATGTATGTGACTTACATTTACTGTGCCTTGACAGTGCAGTTTTAGCGCAAGATATATTTACTTTACATACCCGGCAATATGGTACTGTGTCCCCGCAATGTCTCTTTTTCTGGATCCAATCTTTGAAATTAGAGTTGGTTAACCAACCATCCGAAAAGTGTTGTTGGTAGCGCTTGCATTTGTGTTTTCTTGGGACGCCAGTGGCACTCTTGCTGGGTTTCTCATCAGGCTCTGACCCATCATCACTGTACATCTCTTCATCAAAATAATCTAGTAGTATACGTGCTGCAAACCACACACACACAGTCATCATGTGGTCGGTATTGTGGCTGCGGGACCCCGCCGCATATCAGGTCTGGGCTCAGCCTAAGATGCAATCGAAACCAGACTAATTACTTGGCTGGGCGCCATCGGCGTAGCATGAGCGATGCTTTTAGTACGCACTAAGCAACCAGCCTCGTTCCCAGTCGTGATCGATCTCACTGCGCCATTTTTCGCTGATGTGTACCCTAAAATGGCCAGTTTTCATGTTTCATTGTATTTTTTTATATGATTAGCTTTTATTCTCAAATTTCTTTAAAATTGTCTTAAAATTTTGAAATTTCCTTAAAATTTCCTTAGACTTTTGAAATTTCCTTAAAATTTCCTTAGATATTTTGTTTCCCTAGAAATTTCCTTAGGACGTTAAAATTTCCTTAAAATAAGGAAATTTCCTTAGAAGTGGAAACGCTGACCGCGCAGCGGTGTGAAACACCACTCCCACACATGACGTCACGCCAATTTATCCGAGAAGGATGACGTCATGGGGTTTTTCGCGATACTCAACGAAAAGCAAGGTTGAACTGTGCAAACAAATTTCGGCAAATATTTCTTCTTTGTTATCATTCTTTTCACATTATTAAGAATTTTCTTCTTGTAGCCCCTTACCAAGAGTGGCTTATAGCCTTGTTTGGGGCGAACTTGCATAAAAATATAAAAAATAAAAAATAAACATTCAAGTACTTCTTTAAAACAAAATGATCTCAGACAAATATTCGGAAATATCAGAAAATGTGGTGGTGATCGAAAATAATGGTTGGGCACAATGTGCCTCCCCCCGCCGGTCCAGTTAGGGTTCAAAAAATGACCTTCTACGTGAAATTTGCGAGCTGCTGCCGGAACTGGGATTTCGTTTCTCGATAATGAGTTTTCCAGTTGTCAGGGTTGAAGATATTATTGAATTTGGAACAGGCTTCGCGGTGGTTTTAAAAAGGGCTTGACAACGTGGACATAATGTTCACAGATTTGCACATAGACATGGTATAATGATGGTCATGGTGGAAAACATCCATGGAAATATACTTGCTTGGAATGCCATAGTTTTTGTAAAATTTGTAAAACAAGTAGTTTTTATATCGCCAGTTGAAAACCTGATGTTTGAAAACAGTGAAAACATATAATTGGGTTAAATTAAACACTATACATGCGTGTTTGTCAGTTGGGTGAATGTAGGTCAACGCGCAAGTGCTGTACACAAAGTTTGCAGTGCTACTTTTGTTGATTTTGCAGTTGGTGTGCGCCGTGTGATGTTGCAATGGTAACTTGAACCCCAGTGCCAGTTCGTGGCGCCAAAAATTGTCAGATTCGGTGCAAAGTTGCAATGCTGATTTACCGTAATTAAAAAAGCAAAGCTCCCGAAGCGTTGAAACTTCATGAAATTGTAGGCCTCGGTTAACATTGTTTAAATATGAACAAACGGAAAATTTGAAAAAATAAGTGGTTTTGTAGACTGCGTGCTAGTTCGTGGCGACGGTGACGTAATGCTGTCATATAGTGCATTTATAAATGCGCAGTTGCACAGCATTTGTTTTTCATTGCATAATATTTGCTCCGTGCAGGCTTTACTCTCACTGCACCCCCCTCTTTCTCACTCTGTTATGGTAATTTTTTGTGTTGTTGTTAAATTCCAACGGGGCACATGTCCCCTGTCACATTGGATCTTCGCATGTTAAAGGGACACGTTGCCTTCAAATCTCATGAAATTTTACTGTTTGGAGGTGTTCCTTATCCTTATTAAGAGTTGTTCTTGCAATAAAACACCTTTAATGTGTAATGATTAGTGAATGGTGATTTTAAAAAAACCATTGGCCTCTGACCCCTCGACATCTTTCCTGCGAAACGTATATGTATTTCCAGCCGTAAATACCATCGTCCACGTAATGGCAAAATGCGCGATGAACAGTAGTTAGGCTGTTGCCGTAGCCAGTGGCCTGGTAAACCTATCAGATGAACACTGAGTAACATACCATTCTCTACCTCTGAAGCTAGCACAGTATTGGGCCCGAAATTGCCAGCCGCGTATTCGCGGAATAACCAGCCGCATATTCTGAAAAATAGAACACATGCAGTACAGGGAGGTGAGTATAATATGGCTCATCTGTTCACCTCCCCGTGTTGCATGTATTCTATTTTCGGAATATGTGGCTGGTTATTCCGCGAATACGCGGCGTAGCTTCAGGTAGCTCGGTTTGTATGAACGTGTATGTAAACACCTACACCGTTCATATTTCAAAATGGATCGCCACAAAAAACAGATTTTACGTGTCCAAAAAGAAGAAACCTCGTCAATCAGGGTAAGAAAACTGTCATGGGACTAACCGAGAGAAACAACCGGTGTTGTTTATACCAAATGTTTATTGTGGACAGGAGGGATGAGGACTTAGACACGGCACATCACAGCAGCACTCTGATCATCGTTTTATGACTGGAAATAAGACTTGTAGGAACTCGTCGGCCATTTATGGGAGTCAAAATCTTGACTCCCATAAATGGCGGACCGTGTTAGTTCACGAATAAAAGGAAAACCACACAGTTTTGAGGAATGTTTGTGTGGATCATTATATTCTACTTTTAAAACATCTTTCCGACCGTGTTCATTTCACATCAAACCTTGTTATAGCCCAAAGCGCCCAATCCGAAGGCAACGTGTCCCTTTAACATCATTAAGAATTTGGGACTGTGCCTTTATCGGCAATTTAAGATTAGGGCCCAATTTCATGGCTCTGCTTACCGTAAGCAAAGAATAGGCGCTTACGGAAGCAGGGAATTCCGCGCTTACGTCAAGCGTATTTCACGGGTTAGCACGGGGGGGGGGGGGGGGGGAAGGGGTGTTGCGCAATCATTTGCAATCGCAGCTTGGGTACACTCCATTTTAAAAAGAGGTGATGACCATTTAAAAACAAAAAGAAATCCATGTATTCCGTAAAAATGTTCTCTTTAACAGCACTGAAAACACAACAGTGTATATTGGAAGAGTATTTTCAATTTTTGAGGTGCTTAGTTTTCAAATAAATGCGTAAAAATATTACCGAAAACATGTCAATTACGTTAAATATATGTTGTTTATTAAATTGTTAAATTACTGAAGCAGTTGGAAACGCAAAAAAGACAATTTACAAATGTTTGCTGGTGTAAAACTTTTGTGAATTTACAACAATTGAAGATAACAATACCCTCTGATAAAATGGACTCGTCCAGGCAGCCTCAACGGCACGCAGTGGAGAGCAACCGTAATTCAAATAGTGTATACTGTGAGTACACACAAATCCGCTTGTACAATGGTTTTGTGTGGGGAGCTTCGACCAGTTCACGTCGCGAGGGTCGAATGAGATTATTTTCAACGTAGGTGGCGCGCTGGTGGCGCTACCCCGTCCGCCCCCCGGGTTGGCAGGGAATTTTTGCTTGTGCGCTTGCGTAGTCCACGTTACTAGGCATTCTACGCTTAAACAGCTAGCGCAGAAATTCATCGCTTGTTCGGTAAGCGGAGAATGGTGATTACAAGCGTAGAATTCGGCGGTAAGCAGAGCCATGAAATTTGGCCCAGTTCAACACTACCACGTGATCATGTTTTAACCAATCAGAGTGTCGCACCATTCAATCGTTCCTTTTAAATGACAAATACTAAAATCTCTTCTTTCCTTAACATTATAGAATGACAGAATATTTGGCTGTGTACCAAAGGGTGTATAAGATTGTACCATAATCAGCCCATTTGCAATTGATTTCCAATACATTATCAATTGTTCTGAATAAAGTCTTATTCTCTGGCTAGTTTGGGCTTGTATGTGACGCTCAGAGCGCATCCAGCTTCCTCCAATCCATCTACTTCGCTGGTCTTCTCTTCGGCTCATTTTTCTTTGGATCAGTTGCGGATTGGTAAGTCAGCGAGCAGCAAACGTTCAAAGTTCAACGACAGCAGTATTTGTATCTAAATACAAACACACCAACAATAAAAACACCCAAACAAACCAATAAATAAAGAGATAAATACAAATAAATAAATTCATAAACAATTAATTAATACAAAATAATAATTATAAATAAGTATGACAGAAAACATTGTTAAAAATAAATACGTAAACAAAATATGAAGCCCTTTTATTGAATTCAGATATCTGCATAAAAGAAATAACTAAAATGAACAAAGATTAAAGACTGATGACAAATTAATCAAAAAGAGTCTCAAGACTCACCTGTTCTCAAACTCGTAGCTGGTTGTCCACATTACTTTGGTATTTCTTTTCTCTTTAAACACCTTGCATCCCTGGGTAATTAGGCGTTTTAAAAATCCAGATTATTAATAATCAATTTTCGATATTATCCTTAAAAAGTTCTGAATATTAATATTGGTTTTTGTTTGTTTCTGTTTCTCCATAATAGGCTTGGACGCAAACCCACCGTGTTCATATCAACTGTTTTGTTTATGGTAGCATCTATTGGCAACACGTTCTCACCCAATTTCTTTGCTTATATGCTGCTGAGATTCTTCGTAGCTGCCGGCGGGATAGGATCGTACCTTGTTGCATACGTCCTGGGTAGGTTCAGTACAAACTCGATAGGATCGTACCTTGTTGCATACGTCCTGGGTAGGTTCAGTACAAACTCGATAGGATCGTACCTTGTTGCATACGCCCTGAGTAGGTTCAGTACAAACTCGATAAGATTGTACCTTGTTGCATACGTCCTGAGTAGGTTCAGTACAAACTCGATAAGATCGTCCCTGTTGCATACGTCCGGGGTAGGTTCAGTACAAACTCTTCGCTAATATGAAAAATAAATATATCACAAAAATAATTTCACCGTCCCATGTTTGTTTTCCAATAGAAACCAGACATACATTAATCGTGTGTGCCTTAAATCTAGAGGAATGACTCATGCTATGAATTTTTAGCACGTCAATCTTCCATTAATAATTGGTTTATACTCAATACACAGTCGTAAAACCTTACATTATCAAATGACCCCACCAACCTACCAATTCCCCCCCCCAAAAAAACACCCACCCAAAACAACACAACATCAACAACAACAGCAACAACAAAATCTCGAAAAAGTTAAGATAGGTCATTGCCTAATGCACAAGTGTAAATAGACATGTAAATAATCTTGTTTGTTACCCTTAGCTGAAGATCAGTTCATATTCTTTGTTCATTACATAAAGCTGTTAAGCTTAAAATGTTGCTTACCAATTTTTATGTTATAGAGAAAATTGCAAGAACAACTTCAATATATGTTTAAAGAACAACTTAAAATCATTACATTGTATATTGTTTGGTAACCTATTTCCGTTAAGTATTTATCATTATGTTGTGATTAACAGCTTTTTGAAGACTTATACATCTCTCTTCTCTCATCACAATTTGTGGTGAACACGTTTACCTCCACAGCCTGTGAGTTCATTGGTCCAAACAAACGTGTCTTGGTCGGTATCTCCGTCCAGATATTTCCCTCAATTGGTTTGTCAATCCTTCCGTTGATTGCCTACTTTGTTCCAACTTGGAGACCTTTGCAGCTTCTGATAGCTGTCCCAACATTTCTGTATCTGCTTCTATACTTGTAAGTATAAACCAGGCCTGTGTAGCCCTCTTAGGCTCGAGGGTATTCATTCATAAATTTAATCATCAAGGAAGCAACATTGTACCACGTCATGTTTTCCCAACTTCAACCGGACCCCGATCATAATGTCTTTGAAATGCAGTTTGAACGCTTCCGTAAATGAGCATCTGGGGCGCCCTTTATAAGAAGGAGCCTAAACCGTTAACATCGTTCATTCTGTTGACTGATTAAAATTTGTTTGTAATCCCCCATTTCCCATGCATTTCAATCATACCTGTCCCTGCATGATGTATCGTTTTGTAAATCATTGATTTATTAGTTCCTTTTCTCAACTAGTTACTTTCCGGAATCAGCTCGTTGGCAGATGTCTAAGGGACGGTATAGACAAGCTGAAATGACGCTCAGAAAACTGGCCAAGTCGAATAAAAAGGATTTTCCAGAAGACGTGTTTACCAATGAAAATATCAAAGCTGCACAGGTAAGAAATGATCTACAAAACTGCAGGCAAGAACTAACTACAACAAAACTGCACATTGAATAAACTGAAATTTCTCTTGCCGCAACCCAAAATAACAAAGTGACCAGAAAGTAAAATAGGTCTTGTGGAAGTGACTTTTTATACTTACTTGGAAGGAAATAATTTGTAAATGCTTTACTCGTTGTGCTTTTTGCTTTATGTTTAACTTAATCGAAGTGAATTTTACTAAATGTATTGTTTTTGCCAGGCTGAAACACACTCGGCAGCAAAGCAAACTGCCTTGGGACTTTTTGCGTCTCCCAACATGTGCATCAAGACAGTGAATATGATGTTTAACTGGTAAGTATAGTTTCTAGATGACAATACTGCAAACAATAATAACTTAAACACCTTTAAACTTTGAAAAATTTGATTGTTAAAAGATACCTTTTTCAAAAGGCTTCTCATCAGATCTAATGATCAATTTGCCTTTATACAACAGGGCAGTGAACAGCATGGTGTACTACGGATTGGGTTTGAGCACCTCCGACCTTGGGGTAGATGACTACGTGGCAGCAGCAATATCGGGTTTAGTGGAATTCCCATCTCTGATCTTCTGCCTCTTCGCCTTGCAGTATGGCCGGAGATATAACCTGAGTGGCAGTATGGTGATCGGAGGCATTGCTTGCGTAATTACTGCTTTCCTAGGTAATTCAAAACCCTTCTTATAGCACTGTTGTGCAAAACTTCCCCAAAACAGAAACAAACAAACAATCAATCAGACAAACAAACAAATTAACACACAAACAAAAACAAACAAACAAACACACCAACAAACAAACAAACGATAACAGCAACACAAACACCGAAAACAAACAATCAGAAAATGCATTTTTCCCCCAAAAATAATATTTCGAGGGCACGAATAATTGTTTGTTAAAATTGTCTTTACATGTCTTTAAGGGCTCCGTAATTTTTCTCTTGTGAGTCATGTAATTCAATAGTTTGTTATTTGTTCAATTCATCAGCTTTTTGTGTAACTCTTAAATTTCGATCCTGGAATGTTGTGCATTGTGATAAAATATTATTAGATTAACTTTCATAGTTGAAATCTATTATTTTGTACGGTGCAGAAATGGGTATTGCAAGGACAGTCATTGCAATGATTGGGAAGTTCTGCATTACAGCATCATTTGCAACAATCTACGTCGTGTCAGGAGAGATATTCCCTACACCTGTTAGGTATGTAAAGCTGGAAGATGTAGTTATATTGAATACTGGAAGACACGGAGCCCCTTTAATCACCATTTTGTTTCCCCAAAACAGGTGTTTCGTTTCCTCGAAATATAAACACTCTATTACGTCGAAATATTTTCTGGAAACCAACTATTATTTCGAGTGAACAAATTATTATTTAGAGTTTACAAAATATTACCCCGATTTTTTTTTGAGCAACGAATCAATGAGCGCTCAGCTTGCCCCCCCCCCACATATTATTTGGTACAGAATAATTTTACGCTTTTAGTCCTGTAAGTAAACAATAATATACGAACTGCAATATCACATTATCAGTGCGTATCAAAAGAAAGAGTGACAGAAAACAACATTATTTATTTGTCTTGAAAAAATCAATCATTCCTCATACTGCAATATGATTATGAACAATGGTAAGTTTTTGTATTCGATTGTTTTCTTTGCCCGTAAGTAACCCGATTAATTGGTTGATTTTTTTAGGTCTGTAATTCAAATTATTTCTAGGTTCTTGGTCCCAACGCTGATTTTGTTTTAGCGGGGTGTTTCAATGATTTATTGCTGTTTCGTTCTTTTTGCTTTTTTTGAGTGTTTTTTATATACCCTTTATACTAGTTCTTGTGCCTTATATCATTTACTCTGTAGTGGTGCCAATGTTTTAAAAACACTGGATATGGAATTTTATGTTTTCATGTTAAATCATGATTAAGAATAATAAATGATTAAATGAATGAATGGATGAATGCATTTCCCCTGTGTGACACAGGAGTGCCGGGATGGGATTGTCGTCCACAGCTGCCCGTGTCGCTGGTATCCTTTCACCTTACATTCTACAGTTGAAGGTTGTATGGGGACCTCTACCATTTATCCTGTTTGGTTTTCTTTCCATTCTGGCTGGTCTGCTTGCATTGCTTCTCCCTGAGACTAACCACAAGAAACTTCCCGAAACTCTGGAAGAAGGGGAAGCATTCGGAAAGTAAGTTCAGACTCTGTCTTTTTTAGAGTTATCATTATTCGACACCATCTTTATTTAATGTCCCAAGATTTTACCTGGGGGCACGTTCCCCCTGCCCCCCCCCCCCCCCCCCCGGATCCGCGCCTGAGTATTATGATACACTTTTGTGAATTCTCAGCCTTTATGGGTTTTCTGCATTTTCTGTTTTTTGCAATTCCTTCCTTTTGTGTTTGCACACAAACGACATTCTTGGGCGTGATTGTTAGTTTGATACAAGTCGAGACAAGTCATGATCTTTAAAATTTTCTTTTCTTTCCTATTACCATTTTAATAGCCACTTTTACGCCATTTTGTTTTTACTGCATTTGCAATATTATGGGGAAATGATCCGATAGCCCCCAAGATCCCAAAGTGAGGGGGATCTAATATAACTCGATCCCGGGGGTTAACTTGCCTGGCTGTGGCTATCAAATTAAACAACGCTGATTTGTGACATCTTCAAAAGTAATTAAAATAACACAGCTTTTGACAATATTTCAGATAAAGGATTGGTACTATGGGGGAATTGAATAGAGTCAGCTTCACGTTGAAACTGAAAAGCTTTTAATATAACATGATATCATTTTGTTTTGAAATTAACTTTCAAGACCAAGATGTCTTGGAGGAGGAGACAAGGAGGACACCATTCCCATGGTAACCATGACTACGACGGATACTGACTTGCTGAAGGAATCGGATGAAAATGACAAAGGAGAAGTAGACAAGGAGATTGAGATGTAATAAGAAGTTCTTCAATTCTCTATAACAACGAAGTTCCATGCTTTTATTTAATTACATTTTTAGCATACTTCGTACAAGAGCCGGGGGCACACATTAAGGTTTGCAGGCAAGGTTACAATCGTAAGCAAATTTTCTACGTGTACTTTACTAACGTGTTGTGATTAAATTTAGTAAAATGTACACATTTTTGTTCGTATATGGTTATAGACCTGGTAGAGTATTTGCCATAAAAAATTCGTGAACTTTATAGGGTTCCCGTAAATGTATTCTTTTAACGCAATTGTTTTAAATGCATTGTATACGGGAAGCAACCGTAAATATTATTTTGCAATCGACGAGTTTCAAAATATGGAATGTTCCATTCAAAGATCCATCAAAGATGAAGTCGAGTTGTAAGGAACATTCCATCTTTCAACGAATGAAATTAATTATTGTCTCCGTTCTAAAAACAGGCAGTATTTGTTTGATAACAGGTCTCCGTAAAATGTTTAGATTTTTTACTAATAAGAATGATGTTTTTTACATGATGTTTTACTAGCGTCCACTACTTTACTGTTGTATTTGACGCAGGATGTGGTCTAGAATTGTGGACAAGTCGTTAAATGTCTGTCACGGTGATAGTGAAATGGCTCTCTCGCAATTATCTCGCGAGACTGCTACTCTGCGCGAGACTACTGCTCTCACGACAACTTATCTAATTTAAAGACTTGTAAAACCCAACAGCCGCTACTGACGGCCTATGGGCACTTCAGTCGATTTTATACGGAAGCATCTGATTGGTCAGTTTTCTAAAATCTTTAAAATTAATATTCTAACTGTAGGCGTACACGAATATTAACAATACATCTTGTACGGAGGATGTGGAGTCATCCATTATGGAAATTGAGTCGACCGTCATCCACGTTAACCCACACAATGTTTAGAAACGTGTGAGATCCACAGAGCAGGATATGCATGAACATAAATAATTGAATGCATTTTGTGACTGAAAGCTGTTTGTAATTTCAATGAACACGATTGTTATTATCCGTACAATCAAAACATAGGCCAGTGGTTGACCGGACTGAGCAGACATTTACCGTAGGTATTATTAAATCATGTTTATGAGGCGAGGGACATATCTTAAAGAGATAGGCCTATATAATAAATGTCGATGCTAAGTATGCATCCTTGAAAAATGTACTTACTGAAGCAGTTAGCAGCCGAAAACTCATTTACAGATGCACTCAGTCTCAGTGTATTCACAGTATTTGAAAATATTACCAGTCTCATATAAAATGGACGAATCCAGGCAGTGTACGTACAGACGAGCATAAATAAATACACCCAACTGTCGGGTTGAAGTCGTGACTAAATGAGATCAGTAGTATTGAGAGCAGTATAGTCTCGCGTAGAGCAGCAGTCTTGCGAGATAGTTACGAGAGAGCCGTTTCGCTATAACTGCGACAGACATTTTAACGACTTGTCCACAGCAAGCTTAGATATGGTCTTGCGTGCATTAGAATGGAACCTATATTCAGCGGCGTAACTAAGGTAAATTTTTAGGGGGCACAAGGGGGGCACCATTTTTTCTAGGGGGGCACTGCTGGCAAATCAACTATAGATTCCTTTGCACTTTTTAAAAACTGGATCTTAATCTACGCAATGGCGGGTTCCAAACAGCCCCTCAATTAAAGCAAAGGGATGGTCAATTTGCAAAATGATGTTTTATGCTCTTTTTCAGCGCTTCGTTTACTATTAATAATGTTTAAAAAATATGTTTATGGGAGATGTAAAATACTTTTTAAGAGTTAAAGACATGGTTGTAAAATGAAAAACAGTTTAACAAGAATACACAGGAAAGAAATAATAGAAAAATAACAACTTCAAAAACAAAGCCACTTGTAACTTACCGACAATGAAAGTTAAAAAAACTTAATTTTCCAGTCTATAAAATACATCATAATGAACAAAGATTATTATTATTTAATTTTTCTTTCTTTTTTCTCTTTTCTTTTTCGCACATCTAGAACCATGCAGTTACTGTTTGAATGTGTATAAATAAATCATAACAAGGGATTGAGAGTCTTTTTGTTATGGGGATTTATGTATTCGAGGACTGGCACTAGCATTTATCTATTACACACTTGGGGCCGGCTGTGCACAGTAGGCCTTTGATCTTTTTTCGAAATTGTTTTGACCCATCCGCCGCCCCCCCCCCCCCCCCATTTCAATTTTTACATAATTATTGACAAACTATTTAATATACTCTATACACTGAAGAACAAAGTAATGTCTCAAATGAAGCAGATATTTTAAATCAATGCTCTCACAGCTCAAGAGTTTTCAATGGCTTTTCCTCATGTACTTACGATAAATGCAACCGACGGCACCCAGCACGTCGTGTAGCTTCATGTGACACTACAGTACCGTATTAAAGGCACTGTACACGTTTGGTAATTACTCAAAATGTTTATTAGCATAAAAACTTACTTGGTAACGAGCAACGGAGAGCTGTTGATAGTATAAAACATTGTGAGAAACGACTCCCTCTGAAGTAACGTAGTTTTTGAAAAAAGGGTAATTTCTCACTAAAATAATAAAAGACTTCTGACCAGAAGCCTTTTATTCCTATCTGAAAGCACACTAATTTGTACAACAAGGGTGTTTTTTCTTTCATCATTTTCTTGCAACTTCAATGACCAATTGAGTCAAAATTTTCACAGGTTTGTTATTTTATGCATATGTTGGGATACACCAAGTAAGGATACTGGTCTTTGACAATTACCAAACGTGTTCAGTGCCTTTAAATTTTAATGTGGCAAACTGTGGCAGAATGGGGCGAAATAGTTTGAAACATTGAAATAGTTTGAAAAATAGTTTGAAACATTGAGTTATACGCCACCAGTGCTCCATAAAAGTTTATAAAACTTAACATTTTATATTCTGGTAATTGTTATAGTCTCAAAGGCTCAGATTTCAGATGGGGGGGCACGGGGGGGGGGCCACCGACATCAATTGGGGGGGGGGGGGCCACGTACCCCCCGTGCCCCCCCCCCCCCCCTTAGTTACGCCACTGCCTATATTATGCAAATCGGTTCATGAAGTTTAGGCCGTGCATGCATAATGATTTGTTTAATGAATGCCGCGTGACAAGGAAATTATACAAGGATCTACTCTTCTAACAAATGCGACAATGTAACTACTGTGGAGTGTGTGAACAAATAATTTTGGTTGGCCTTTAATTTCATTAAGTCATTAATTCAGGAATGGAATGTTCCATTCGAAGAGATTAAGCCGATTTGAATGTAGCATTACAGAAGAAGAGAAGTAACGCAGCCAGTTCCTCAAACAGAATTTTGTGAATGTTACCCTCAGTTCTAACTGTATTGTTCTGTTTTGTGAAAGAAACATCTTTAGGGTGACATTTAAAAAACAATATGTACTTCCCGGACGACTCCTCGTCAAGATGTTTTTAGTGTAAGAAAATTAAAAAGAAATCAAAATAATATTAAACATGCAGTTTTAGTTCTGTAATTTAATTCATTATGGTCTTATTGGTACTTATCGCTATAAAAAGCAAATTTATGTATCACCAGAGACAATGTTTTTTTAAACAATTGTTAAAAAAACAAAATTTTCTTAAATTTACATACATGATATTTTGATAACAATGCAGTTTGATTCATTTTGATTTTTTGATTTCAGCGTTGTTAGTAGTAAAATTATAAAAAAGAGTTAGTTTTAAACACTCGTTTATTACCCATGTACTTAATGTTTATTGGCGGCCGTATTAAATCTCCAACAGGCACTGTGATGACCACATTACTAAATTACGTAAACAGTTAACCAATAACGCTACTGATTACGATTTCTAGGGAATGTAATAAATTGTTTTAATTAGACAAATTAATCCTTCACCTGAACGGATGATAATGAGCTCACAGGAATAGCTATTACTTGGCTCGGGGGTTTATCGACTCATTCTGCTATACTACTCGGGATATTGCCTGTGGCTTTGTCTCGCCAGCCCACACGCTGTGAACTGTAGAACACGCTTCCGTTGCTTGTAGGGCCCTCTGTAATAACAATCTTACGTTCGATTTTTCATAATTATTGTAAGCTGTAAGCTACGGAAGCCGGATAGTACGGAAGCCGGATAGTACGGAAGCCGGATAGTGCCAGGAAATAAGTAGTGAAATAATTTTTCATGAGCGCAAGAATATATTTGTTGTACCATTTATCTGGCGGCCGCCATTTATTATCCGGCGGCCGCCACTTATTATCCGGCGGCCGCCACTTAATTATCCGGCGGCCGCCACTTATTATCCGGCGGCCGCCACTTAATTATCCGGCGGCCGCCACTTAATTATCCGGCGGCCGCCACTTAATTATCCGGCGGCCGCCATTTAATTATCCGGCGGCCGCCACTTAATTATCCGGCGGCCGCCACTTAATTATCCGGCTGCCGCCACTTATTGTCCGGCGGCCGCCACTTAATTATCCGGCGGCCGCCACTTAATTATCTGACGGCCGCCGCTTATCTATCTGTACCACACGTTCTTTATTTTGCGGATTTTAAGAGGACAGGTCATAGGATTCATGGGGGGGGGGGGGGTAAGAGGACATATCATAGGAACCGGGGAGTAAAGAAGAAAGGTCATAGGTTCAAGGGGGGGGGGGTAAACAGGACAGGTCATAGGATCATCGGGGGGGGGGGGGTTTAAGAGGTTAAGTCATATGATCATGGGGGGGGGGGGTAAGAGGTTTGTCATAGGATCGTGGGGGGGGGGGGGGGGTTAAGAGGACAGGTCATAGGATCCAGGGGGTTAAGAGGACAGGTCATTGGATCTGGGGTGGGGGGGGGGCAAGAGGGCATGTCATAGGATCGTGGGGGGTAAGAGTACAGGTCATAGGATCACGGGGGGGGGGGTAAGAGTACAGGTCATAGGATCACGGGGGGGGGGGGGGGGGGGGTAAGAGGACATGTCATAGGATCTAGGGGGTAATTGGACATGTCATAGGATCATGGGGGGAGGATGGGGGTAAGAGGACAGGTCATAGGATCCAGGGGGTAAGAGGACAGGTCATTGGATCCGGGGGGGGGGGGGGTGGGCAAGAGGACATGTCATAGGATGCGGGGGAGGGGGGGGGGGGTAAGAGGACAGGTCATAAGATCCAAAAGGGTAAGAGGACATGTCAAGATGGCAGATAAATAAAATTAAGTTTTGATGAGATGTTTGGTGTAAGTGGATTGACAAAGTACGTTGCACTATAGAAGGGTAACATGAAGGGGGTGATCATAGAGACCTCAAAGTCATGTCCTCTTACCCTTACCCCCCCCCCCCCTCCCAGATCCTATGACATGTCCTCTTAAAAATCCGCAAAATAAAGAACGTGTGGTACAGATAATTAAGTTGCGGCTGCCACTTAATTATCTGGCGGCCGCCAGATAATTAGGTGGCGGCCGCCGGATAATAAGTGGCGGCTGCCGGATAATTAAGTGGCGGCCGCCGGATAATAAGTGGCGGCTGCCGGATAATTAAGTGGCGGCCGCCGGATAATATGTGGTACAAAAAAAATATTCTCGCGCTCATGACAAAAATATTTCACTTCTTATCTCCTGGCACTATCCGGTTTCCGTATTTTCTAACTCATGGGATCAAGTCGTGATTTGTTTCGTGAATATTGACGTCATATTTATGTACGATGTCCCATCAGGACCACCATTTACCCATGCCAAATAACCCCTTAAACTTATTGGAAAACTTTGAAATTGAGAATTCCGTGACACTGAGAAGTGAACAGAGAACGCAAGTGGATTTGAAAGATCATGCCCCAGGGAATCTATAAAAAGACGTGCATTATCATTGATGAAGTTTAATCTTTCTGGTTGAAAGCTTTATATCAATCAGATTGAATAATTGATTTCGCTGTATTAGTTTGTTAAGAAGATTCCACCAGAAGTCATCAAGAAATACAAAAATATAACCAATTCAGACTTGTTTGACCCAATACATACACATTAGGGATATTATGATTTTAATCAGCATTACAGCTTGGCAAATTGGACACGATTTGACCTACTGCTGCTTCTGAGTCGATTCAGTTATCGCTGATTTCAGATTTATATTTGTTTAACTTATTCAGTCCTTCGATCAAAGATACACCACTACACCTCCGGGTGGTTGTTTTATGAAAACGTAGATGAATAACAAACTAAAGTTTCCGTGGGTACAGTTTGTAGCTTCGAATGCAAAATTGACCGAAGGTATTAAAGTCCTGCAAGTCCATGTGGTTAAGATTCAAGGTCCAACGTTTATTTTTAGACCAACTGCACTCACTCAGTTTGTAGCTTGTAGTTTCTATGGTAGAAAAGGGGGAAACAAGCTTTAAAAATGACGGATAAAGAAGTTAAGCCACCCAAGAAATTTGATGATATCCTCTCGGCTATCGGTGAGTTTGGAACATGGCAGAAGATACTCTTCTTCTTCGGGTCCCTTATCGGTATTATGACTGCAATGAATACCCTGGCACAGGTCTTTATGGCAGCAGATACTGACCACTGGTGTCGGGTGACCCACTGGGATAAGGCCAACTGCACTACCGGACAGTCCGATGACTGGGAGTGTCTTAAAGCAAAGAGGAACGCGTCCATCCCGCTCATTGTGACCAACAAGGAGACAGGGGAGGTGGACTACGATAGGTGTCACATGTACGATGTACGGAAGCTAGAATTCAAACCTGGAATGAATGCCACTGACTATACCAATAAAATCATAGACTGCCCCAATGGTTGGGTGTTTGACACAACGCAGTATAAGACTACTATCGTAAGCGAGGTGAGTAATAAACCAACTTAAGTGTCCAGACCAACTGCACTCACTGGGGCAGTGTCCAGACCAACTTCACTCACTGGGGCAGTGTCCAGAAGGTCTGCTTTCATGGAAGGTATATATGCAGTATTTCCCATCTCATGAGGACCACCGGAAACGATTGACACGTGGAGTCAAAACACCAATTCTTACAAAGAATGTTCACATCGTTGCTTTATAGAAAGAAGTTTCTACCATGCAACTATCCAAATTCGACCCAGTGAAAATTCTAACTGTCACAGTTCACACACCTTGTAGACACAATTTTCCTGCTTATTGGTATCTGACTGAGACAAACTTCTTGAGGTTTTTTTCGGAATCAGTAAAAACAAGTTTGACTATAAACACAAGTTAAATCTTTTCCGAAGTGGAAATTTTCCCGAATTTTGTGTTTTTGCAACCTAAAAATATATTGTCAGAATCAGCAGAATCAGCTAATCATACAGTTACAATTACCAATACAAATGTATCCAGTAAATGGCCGCCGCAGCTTTGCAGTGTGAATTCCACTATAGTGCACTTCATCCAAGAGGTCGAGTGGCTTGTCATAATTATATAGCTATCTCTACAAATGTGTTTATCTAGCCTATAGATTCCATTTGAGAGTTGAGGTCAATATGATTTTTATCGGTAAATTAAACCCACTTACATTTAACCGTCATGGAGGGACGGGGGGCTCTCAAACACATCAAATCAACGTTACACTGTGGGTTTCATGAAATAATCGTTCCCAAAACTACGAAAGCCATCAAAGATCAAACATTGTTTTTCTTTCATTGATGTCTGTTCTTAACATATCCTTTAATTGATGTTGAAAAATCTTCACGGGAGCATCCCTCTCTTTAATGACCCTGATATGGATAAGGTGAGCAGTGGCCTAACGGCCACACACACTCAGAGCCCTTGCCCCTTTCTCCACGCCCTCCCAAATGAGACCGAAGAAAAACAATCATTAGCCTACAAATAATTATGGTTTTCTAAAATAATCTTTATTTCGTGGATAACCTTTAACCATGCTTTAACCAAACAAGGCCGTTTGGAAAATGCATAAATGCATGCTTCACTACACTAACTAAATACAGTTAACAGTTTTTAGGTTTGTGTATCCCCAGAATAAAAAAATTTGCTGGTTCCTCCTTCGCTTCTTCATGTTCCATGTTTCTTCTTTATTTTTATTTCTGCGAACAACAATACAATTTGGAGGGTTGCTTTTTGAAAAGTGTATGTTTTTCAAGATTTTGAACGCATAATCTTGTTACGACTTACAATCTCGTAATTACGACTTATTAGTGTAATCGTTTCTTATTGATATTACGAGTTATGGGGGGGGGGGGGGGGGGGTGTTATTAACGTAATGGGGGCGGGCTTTACACCAAACTCAATATGTCATGGTTGTGTTGTTAAGTGGTAGGTTACACAGAAGTCGGCCGCCCCAATAACTCGTGATCAAGAGATACCGTTTGTTTAACAACGAATAATGTCGTAATTAAGAGATAATCAGTTGTAGTAACAAGATAATTAGTCAAAATTACGAAATAAATGTTACTTTCGTAAATGAACGTCCACAGAACGAAAGCTTCTTTGCATTTCTTTCAGTACGAGTTGGTTTGTGAAAAGCAAGCAGCCGGAAGCTTCCTGCAGTCTGTGTACTTTGGCGGGCTTCTTTGTGGCTCATTTTTCTTCGGCTCAGTAGCAGATTGGTGAGTCAAGCGAACCGTAACATTATAAGTGCGTCTTTGCGCCTGTTGTTCTAGTTCTGTCGTCAACATCTGGGGGATTTTCTTTTTTGTCCTTCCAAAGTTCGCGGTTTTCATGAAACGTTCAACGATTGTTCCAGTGAACCAATGCACACAAACAAATTCCCTAAATTTGCCACTACATAGGGAAGGTTGTTTGTTATTTTTGCCCTTGTTTTGGAAAAATATCGTAACATGTATGTTCTCATATTTATCCATAATGTTTTCCATAATGTTCCACATGGGTTGGAATTATTCAAGCACATTTGTTTTGACATAAAGGGACAACAATTAAAATATTTTACTTTTTGAGATCACCATTGGAGGCAGTATTTTATCCAAATGACTGGGTTTTCTATTGGAAAAAAGTCGGCTCATTATGTGATATTTTTTCAGCTCATTATGTAATATTAAGTCAGCTCATTTCGTAATAATAAGTCAGCTCCTGTAATAAGTCAGCTCTTTATGTATCTTTATGTCGCTCTTTTTGTTATATTATGTCGGCTCTTTATGTAAAACGAGATCAGCTCATTATGTAATACTTTGTCGGCTCATTATGTAATACTTTGTCGGCTCATTATGTAATACTTTGTCGGCTCATTATGTAATACTAAGTCGGCTCATTATGTAATACTAAGTCGGCTCATTATGTAGTACTAAGTTAGCTCAATATGTAAAACAAAGTCAGCTCATTATCTAGTTCTAAGTCAGCTCATTATGTTATAATAAATTTGCTCAGTGTGTAATATTAAGTCAGCTCATAACGTAGTATAAAGCCAGCTCATTATGTAATAATATTAAGTCAGCTCATTATGTAAAACGAGATCAGCTCAATATGTAATACTTTGTCAGCTCATTATGCAATACTTAGTCATCACAGTATGTAGTACTAAGTTAGCTCATTCTGTAAAACACAGTTAGCTCATTCTGTAAAACAGCTCATTCTGTAAAACACAGTTAGCTCATTCTGTAAAACAAAGTCAGCTCATTATGTAATACTAAGTCGGCTCATTATGTTATTTGAAGTCAGCATATTAATTATAATAAAAATAATAACAATAACAACGCTAAGTGATATAATAGGGCGACAGCATAAAATATGCTCTAATAGGGCGACAGGTGTGTATTTCGAAAAACACATGCTTTTTAAAAATGTTTTTATGAAATTAATGATTTATTTGTTTTACGAACTTGATTGCCTGATTAAAGGGACACACCGGCTTCGTTGGGCTATTTTGGATACAAAATAGACTAAAACACGACTCCAAAGATCTTCCAGGAATGAAGAACGGTTCCTAAAAAAGCCATCAATGTTGGCTATTTTTGAGCATTAATTTTTCAAAAAACGAAGGTCACGTGGGTTATCCGAACCACATTTTTGGTTCAGATAACCTGGCCTCGTGATCTTCGGAGTTAGTTTTACTTCCAGCCGTGAAAAAATTAATTACTGCACCGATTTCAACGATACTGCACCGAGTGCAATTGTTAATCGTGATTCTATTTGTTTTGTCACTTGTAAAAAAAAAAAAAAGGGCGCAATCAGAGTATAGCAGGAAGAATATCATGCCTGTTTAGTGGACAGTATTCTATTATTTGTTTTATTACAGTCATTGGCTCAAGCCAATATACCAATAATTATACTTATATATTTTGTACTTAAAATTTTATCTTGTATTTCTTAATGTTTTTTGTAATTTTTGTTTCTTCTTTTTTTTAAACTCTGTATTTTAAACACAATTCAGCCTTTGGCTGCGAAGTTTGAATGTTTTTAATAAACCAATAATAATAATAATAATAATAACTCTGTTTTGTAACAATTATTCATGAGTATTTGACAAAAGAAAAAAAAGAATTCAAATTATGGATACAAGTTGTAAATAATATTTTTAAAAATCGAACGTAAGATTTTTTTTCAGAGAGTCCGAGCAAAGGAAGCGTGTTTTTAAGTGCACAGCATGGGGGCTGGCCCCACGTAACATAGGGGCAATCGTATAGCTGGTGGGCGGAGTAGCTCGGTGGGGCTAGCGCGACAGAAACCCCTGAGCCAAGAAATTGCTCATGAACATGTGGGAGGGGTAGGGAGCCAGACCACCAACTACATTTTTGTCATTGCGGGTTTGCCAGTCGGTGCACCTTGCTGATCAAATTCGCTGTTTCAAAATCGCAACGTTTCAATGTGCTGTGTACGCTCATTCCCCCGATTTGTACTGAATTTCTTGGTAATTAAATTAGATTTATTGTCAATACATAGGAACACCACGTTTGTTACATTGACGGTGCAAAAAAACCAAAAACAACAACCAAAAAACCCGGAGGGACAGGTGAAAAAGAAATTAAAAATTAAAAGGTGGCAATGCAAAAGTAGTAGGCCTAGTGTGGTACATGTACTTGTTGTAAAACGTCTATCAGTCACCTATGGATTTATTATGTTTGTTTACCTTTTCTTGTTGTTAAACCATATTTTGGGTTTCTTAATTTCTCTGTGTTTTGGGGGTGTTGTTGGAAGTCGAAGGAACGTAGATTGGACCATGGAGGTAAGAATGATTGGACTGACGCGGGTACATGTATTAGAGGCATGTGTCCGTTGTTTGTACACACTTTATGAGCTGGATGAATAACGCGGACTGGATCCTCGTGCCTTGCCCATACCATGGTAAAACATTTACATAAACAGAGCACCAGTCTACTTGCAATATTGCGCAGTAATATCACGTAAATTTGACACTTGCAACAGCTTGTAAAGCGTATACGCTGACCTTTGACCACTTTTGTTTTTTTCGGTCATTTCTCGTTAATTACGTAATATATTTTTGTATTAAAAACAAATAAAAACCATCTAGAAATAATTGTCTATGGTTCTACATCACTAAATTACATAAACAGTTAACCGATGTGTCCCTTTATTATCATGGAATATATCATTTATTTAGAAACTAACTTGTTTTGGTGTCGCCCTATTAAGTTATACAACTTGTGCTACAATGGGGCGACACATTATCTGTCACCCTATTATAGCATTATATATAACGTACGTGGAAATGCCACTACAATTCTTCCCTGGAGTCTGGAAAGGGGTTTGGGTCAGGCAGAACGGAAAAACAGGATCAAATGCTACTACAACATTGTGCTTACACTTAACAAATAATAACTGTAAAGCACAACAATATGGCGACAGTTAGTATTTGCTATGTAAATCAATAAAACCTAGTTTATAGACTATACTATTTAAGTCCATGTATTTCCAAAAAGTTTACATGTTTAAAATCAAAGAAATCTTGAAAAGATTAAACCAAAAAAAATCTGTCTTTTCCCATCAAACAATATGTCGCCATATTACAGCATATTTTGTATCACATGAGATAATAACAAGGAGGCATTTGCATTCCCACAGCTAACTACTTGACACATCAAAATCACGAAACAAGTTTTTTTTTTCCAGAAAGAAGATATGGCCCGCGATCTTATAATGAGTCAGTTTTCCGCACTGAACATTTAATTCTGATGGATTGGCCTAAAGGGCAATAGTTAGTTATCGCCCTAATATGCCCTGTCGCAGTATTAGGCCTATAGCACTTTACCGCGCGTACCACGAACCGACCTAACTCGTACACAGTATAAAAAAAACATGTTTGGAGAAAATCACGAATGAAGTTGCACTATTTTTCAAACTGCTGTTTCGGGTTCTGCTAACTATTTGTATACAATTTTTTAAGACAAAAATAAAGCCGACTACTTTATTAATACAGAACTGTCAATTTCATTTAATCCCCGCAACTATTTTAATTAGTAAATAATACCTAAACAGATAGGTCACTTTGTGAAAATTAAAATCCGAGTTTTGCCCGCAGAGCGCCGTGTACAAACCAATGCATAATAGAGACGTATCTAGTTAGGTCACTTTGTGAAAATACCACGCTTTGAGTTAGGTCAGTTCGTGGTACGCAAATTATACACGCGCGCCCGAACTGCGCGCGCTGTAGACTTGACTCAAGTCCCAATCCCGTGCAAGGCCCTTCCTTGCCTCATCGTCAGAAAACTATTATTTTGCGCTCTGCATTCCCCAACCTCCCTGTTCATCCGCGCGCGGGACACCGCATAAATAACTACATTTTGTCGGTGAGGGCGCACTGGTATTCTGTGGCTGCATGCTGGCGCGTTACGTTAGGAACCTCGCACGAGAAAGGGACTTGAATCAAGTCTACGCGCGCTGTAGCGCATAGTACATCATTGGTAAAGTGGCGTATCTAGATAGGTCACTTTGGGTGCGTTCGATTAGCTTCCCCGGGTCGACCCAGGTCTTCCCCCGGTGCGTTCGAATAGCTTTGACGTCATTCGCGGGGCTCACCCGGGTCAGCCCCAAGTGCCCTGCTTGTGGAGCGGGTCACTTGGGGCTGCCCCAGGTTCATGACGTCACGGCGAAAAACATTCTCAATGGCCACCATTTTGTTTGTAATTCAGCGGGACATTTTAGGAAGTTTGACACACATTTTCGCCATTACAACAGCGTTTTTGTGAGCAATAAGTATTTTTTATTCGAAGCCGGGTACCTTTGTATCACTGTGGGGTTGTACAAATTGTTTAACGTTGCAGTTTTACCTTGAGAATAATTATTTTACGATGTTTTCGTGAATCCACGGAAAGTATCGGACATACGGCACAAAATGGAAGTAGTTCCGGTCGGCTGTCCCAAGATGCATCGGTGTGAATGCTGGGGGAAGTTGGCGTTCGATTAGCTCATGGTTAGGGGCTCACCCGGATGAGCAGACCGGGGTCGACCCGGGGAAGCTAATCGAACGCACCCTTTGTGAAAAGACAAAACGGCAAATCTAGTGATACGTCGTTTTTAGTAATTAGTGTAATTACAAAACTACTACGTAGGGCCTATATTTAGTTCTGAAACTTGCTGAAAATGTTAACAGTAATGAGTATATTAATAATTTGTAAAAAAAAAATTTGCAAAAGTGTGTGATTTTTGTCAGTTAGGTCGGTTCGTGGCTCATTGTGGCATAATACTTATAATAATAATAATGAATGGATTTATAAATCGCACATTCTAAAGTACATTACTCATGGCGCTACAGCACGAACATAGATACAATAAACATTGTGATAATTCAGAATTAAGAAACTATTCACAGTATGCTTTTGTTAAATAGCAGTGTTTTCAGTTCTGTTTTGAAAGTTTGCAGAGAAACAATGTTCTGGATTTAATCAGGTAGTTTATTCCAGAGATCAGGTCCAAGTGTGAAAAGGCCCGGTCACCATAGCGTACTGTCCTGGACTTTGGAACAACTAGTCAGGAACTAGAACGAAACGAGTAGTTGCCCTGTTTTATCTTGAGCAAGTCCGTAATGTAGTTAGTTGCTAGGTCATGAAGTGATTTGTAAACTAAAGTCAATATCTTAAAATAAATCCTCAATTTAAAATTAAGTCAGCTCATTATGTAATACTAAGTCTGCTAATTTTGTAGTATAAAGTCAGCTAATTATTTAATATTCAGTCGGCTCATTATGCTATTTTAAGTCATCTTTATTTGGTTCATTATGTAATATCAAGTCATCTTATTATGTAATACTTAGTGGGCTCTGTATACTTAAACAGGAAAGCAACAGAAGGTTCTTATAGTTATTTAGTTGATTTATTGAATCGGATATCAAATAAAACCACGTTCTACACATTTTCTCCTTAGGATTGGACGCAAGCCAACCATTTTTATTGGCGCTTCTTTGTTTCTCCTTTGCGGTCTCGGTAACATAGCTTCTCCTTATACTGCCGTATACCTATGTCTAAGGTTTTTTGTAGCCGCTGGTGGAATGGGAGCTTATCTTGTTGCATATGTGCTGGGTAAGTTATCCAAAGCAACCACGTTGTAAATAATCGTTTTCAAAAGAATATTGCAACAACGTATATTTTTCCAACACCCTAACCATTGTCATAACGTCAGCCCAACCTTATTGTTTGTTATAATGGTTAATTATACAATAGTTTCATGAATACTGTAAATTGATATGTCAACATGATAAATAAATTACTTTCTCAGTATGTCCCTACTACACGTTGCCGTTAAGTACCTGACTTCACTGAACCTGTTTACTATACAAAATACAGCATGTATATATTATATACAGACCGATTTTTTTGAATTCGGCAGTCATGGGTATACATTTAAAAAAACATTTGTTTAGTAACCACATTTAATTTATCAGTAAATCCTCTGATAGTTGAGACTAACACAAGAATAAATTAGTACACCTGGTTCATAAGTTTGGTAAATTTCTTGAAATATTATTTAAGTATTTTACAACTTCTGAGCCCAATCTACTAATTTGAGAACAACCATTGCTGGCGATGTCAACTACTATAGGCCTACTATAAGTCGTTAGCTAATAAATTAATGTCCTCAACCCGAGGAGCTGCTTGAACTACTCAACATGAATGATTCGCCAATGCAAACAAATTACAGTGTTTACGACGTTATGGTACAAACATGACTTATACGTTTTTGTTTTAAAATTAACTAAAAGTACATTTTCACAAAGTGATGGTAAAAACAAAGATACTACGTTTTGATAACACTAAACACATTATACGTTTGTAGTAAAAAGGTTGAGACAACGTGGCAGTCGCAACTTGAATACTACAATTGTTTTTACAATACCAAAATACAAGGTGATGACAACGTCAACACCAAAACTTAGGCATACGTTTTGACAATACCAATATACAACGACAAGACAACGTATAGTCGAAACTTGATTATTTGTATACAGTGTATGGTCATAACATAGTTACTACGTTTTAATAGAGAGGTTTCGCAAGGCTGCGGATACAGATATAGCCTTTAGTCAAGGCGCACCGCGGCACCCCCAGCCCGGATATCACGCACGAAAAAAGACCAGCGCGAGCGGCGAAGCCGCGATGCGCCTTTACCAACTCGTTTTTCGCTACCGATTTTGGTAGGAGAAATGTATGAATAATGCATTAGCTCGCTTTGATGTTGGCCAATAAGAAGATTCAATTACTTGCGTTACACAGATGCATGGTGCAGGGAGATTTGTACACATGTCCACACGGCACCCACAACAGATACAAATATAAACTGCCATGGATAATGGCTACTGTGTGTGGTGCTGAGCCGTGAATGATTATCTCAGATAAACAGTGTCCGATTTCCTTCAATATTTTGTGGTTCTACTTGGTTGTATCATTCCAAACCCAAGTAATTATGAAGGCTAAATAAATACTCTGTCAGTTAAACATTGTGTTTTGTGAAAAATACTGCTAAAATCATAAGAAACATGCACAGGAAAATTGGCAGTGGAAACTCTTCGAGCCTTCAGAGTTAACGTACAGTCTAGGTTTTCAAATATACAGCGTGCTGTCGTTGGGACCTTGGTGGTCTAGTGCACTATCCCCGGGGGACTTATTTTGGTATGGCGACAGGCTGTTTCGTACTTTGACGGAACGAAACTCGCATTTCTAGTTGGAAATAACGACAAAAATTGCTTGGAAATTTAAGGAAACAATTGTCAAATCGTACTATTTTAATGTTAACGATTGTCAAATTAAAAAAAATATTTTCGAAGTATTACCCATCTCAATATATAGAAGAGTCCAATATCTAACTGACGGTGATTGGTTACAAGAAATAGCATATATAAATATTTCATGGTCATGAATAACTTTAGCAAAACGAGTTGGTAAAGGCGCTTCGCGGCTTCGCCGCTCGCGCTGGTCTTTTTTCGTGCGTGATAGCCGGGGCTGGGGGTGCCGCGGTGCGCCTTGACTAAAGGCTAATACAGATACGGATACGGATACGTCGACACTTTGTGTGTTCACGTGACGCGTAACCGTGGCTTCCGTGTTTTGCGTGCGCGTTGAAAACGGATACGGGATCTCATACACGTACGTTAAAAACGGATACCGTTTTGCTGATTTTAGTTGTATTTGTGCGCTAGATTAAAAACATTTGCCCCGGTATTGCTTTTAAAGGTGTCATTCATGACACAGATAGAAGTGTGTTTATCATTTGTAAGCAACATAATGGGGAAAATGCAGTATAAATAGTCGTCTCTGTTTTGACATACTTGCCGGAAACTTTCTTTACACGCGTTTAACGTGGGGGTCCGAAAACGATCAGTTAAACAAAAATACCAGTCAATCAAATTCTCGAATGTAACAAGAACATACACAAAATGTTTTTGGATTTGCTTTGCTCGCAAAACCTATGCCAGTGTGTGTCTATACTTTGGCCTAGGCCTGACACATAACTCTATGATTGCGAAACAAAATCTGATGTGCATCTAACGTGAACGGATACGGATATCGTATCTGTATCTGTATCCGTATCCGTACGCTTGCGAAACCTCTCTAATAATTCAGAAATACAACGTCAAGACAGTGTGACCGCCACAATTTAATTATGACGTTTTGATAAAACCAAAATACAAATTGCAGACAACGTATTCGTCACAACATAATTAATACGTTTTAATGAGACCAAAATACAACTTATCTAAAATGTTGTTGCCTTAACTTTAAAACGACTTTGTTATAATACCGAAACACAATGTTTTGAAAACGTTACGTATACAACTTTTCGGTAATGTTCCACAAATTACCAACACCCAACAATCTGACGTTTATGCAACGTAGTCAAAACGACGTAGTCAAAACGACGTAGTCATCCCATCGACCAAATTGCTACTTTATTACAACGTTGTGCAACGTACTTTGTTAGCTGGGACAGGTCGTCATACACATGCAGGTCGATTGGGGTGCCTTAGATGGTTTGTTAATAATTTTATCAGTGAGTTGTTGTTTATTTTGTCTCCTCAGTAACCGAGTATGTGGGCACAAGTAGACGTGTTTTAGTTGGTATCTCAATTCAGTTCTTCTTCGCCACTGGATTGACGCTCCTCCCGTTATTGGCCTACCTCATTCGCACTTGGAGACTTCTTCAACTTTGTATAGCAGCCCCAACGACACTTTACTTCTTACTTTACTTGTAAGTCGATGTTATAAAAGTGCACTGTATCCCACCCACACCTCTGTTACGAAGGAATAGGAGCAGGGTTTCTGAGATACTAAGATAACAGTCATTCATGTTTCACGGGCAATTTTTCTTTTCCCGTTGCATGCACAGTTGGAATTTTGTATCAACTCATGGATGCCGAAACATCAGTTTAGGGTAAACCGAAATAGTATAGGTTTTCCCGCCCATTTCAATAAAGTTAAATTCAATTTCATCAGCTAAGCTTAGCATCCACTGGTCAAATAAGACCATTCAATTGCATTGGAATACAAAGATCACTCAATTTCGTAAAAGCCAGCAGCAAGAGGTTGGGCAACCCTTCGATTTCATCAATGCGGAAACATTTTTCAAATAAGTGCCTTTAAATTCGTTGTTATGCAAGTATACAATCTATAGTTGCGATATCGAAAGCTGCTATTGTGATTGGAATTAGCGGCTCGTCACCGGGGTTGCTTGTTGATCTAATACATCGGGTCGGCCAGAATGGCGGGGTTCTTGGCCTGGATTCTCATTGAGTAGCATCCATGTGGATCTTTTTGCCGCACACAGCAAAAACGGGATGTTAAAATTGACACCATAAGTGATGTCACATAGCATAGATACAGAAGAGAGAATCAAAAATAAAATGTTAGGGATGTTAAAATAACACCAATGTATGTTTTTGCACAAATTAGTGTTACTTTAACACCCTCCACATGGTGGAAGTTTTGATTATTTGTTGAATCTTGACAACACCAACGGTGTCAATTTTGACACCCCAGTTTCTGCAGTGCAGGACTCGGGAAAGCACGTACAGCGGTAAATTCAAAATAATAATCATCGATCTGAATCATAGTCGGCAAAGCAGCATAAGGAAAAATCACAATAACTTTTGTAAAGAAGGCAGTGAAGACATTTTAGTTTTGGATTCGGTAGAAAAATTCGGTAGAAAAATGGGACAGAAAGACATCTGAGTGGAGGTGGCAAATATGGAACACCATGTAGGCCTACGGACTGAAAACCCAATTATCCACATACAAGGCTTCAGTCCGGGAATCGAACCGTGGCCCACAAAGGTAAAAGGCAGGGAAGAAATCACTGAGCCAACCTGGCTGCCCCTTACATCTTTAAATGTACAGAATCAACCTGTTAAAATCGCCTCTGCATATATTCTCGTTTGTGCAGCTACATGCCAGAGTCTGCCCGATGGCAAGTCTCTAAAGGAAGGTACCGTCAAGCTGAAACCACACTCCGACAAATCGCTAAAGTAAACAAGAAAGACTTCCCTGAAGATGCATTTTCACCTCAAGCAATCAAAGCTGCAAGAGTAAGGCTTTAATCTAAATAATTACTCTTCCATCTTAGAGGACGTTCTGGTTTCCTTTAGTTGATAACTAATACAATTGTGATGTTTAATTTGATTTATACATTTTGTTAAGCACTTTTGGGGTACATCTCTACGTAAAGCACTCTATAAATTACAATATTATTATTTGATATATTCTTATTATAGGGAAATATTCATGTTCAATGTCACGACTTGACGTTATATTTTACGACTTTTGAACCAAAAATAGCAAATGTTTATTTTAATATGTAGTTTACAATATTGGAATTAATATAGGTTTTCTCGGTCAAATTAGGCAAATGAGCAGCCGATTTAATTTTCGTGCGTTCGAATTAAAGCTATTTTACCCGTCCAATTTTTACTGCGTTTCAAATTCAGAATTCGGCAATCAATTTCGTTTTTAGGCATTCAAATTCCTTTAGCACTGCGTTCAATTTAGCATATATTGATCGTCATTCTTTTTCGTGACGCACAATCATCATTCAATTCAGCAAAGCTGGCTCGACTGGAGATTTTTACTGATTCAATTTCGTAAACGGATGGGCAATCAATTTCGCTAAATGAGAACTCAAATTAGTACGATAAAGAAATGCAAATAAACAGATAAAGTGTAGGCTAGGCAACTGTTTCGTATCTTCACTTTAATTGTTATTTTTCTTTATTTATGTTTCCAGTAGATTTTATACATGGAGCCAATTAGGTATTTTCTTCTTATTTGTTTTCTTCTTTATTCTTTTCTTGATTTTTTGGGGGGATCTTTATTGGTTAACTGACCAAGACCTAATTTTGTATTGTGTTTGAATGGGGTGTTTCTCGCCTTCCAGTATTAAATATGTTGTAACAATTGATCTTGCTAGAAATACGCGTGTAAAACTGTAGCGAAAGCTCGTCTTCGAAGTACATCGGCAAAGTGACTCAAGTGCCAATAAGTGAACCGTATCTATGCCTTTAACATTCGAAAGGAAACAAAAGTTAAACAGAACGTTTTTTTGATTGCACAAATTACAGAAATGACTGCCCAAAAATTAATTTGAATGACTAAACACACGCCTCAAAAAGCTCCTGCGAATTTGAATGCTACTTTGTTGAATTGTTAAATTGAATGATTATTTTGTTAAATCGAATGACGCAACAGTACATTTGACTAGTCATACTCGAACTCGAATGACCCTTTTCGGCAGCATTCGATTTCGCGCGAAATAGAATGGCGCAGTGGTTAAATTGGCTGCTCATTTGCCGAAATTGACCGAGAAAACCTATACTTTGAAGCACTTGTGTGACATTGGTAATTGTCAAAGATCAGTATCCACAATTGATGTGATCCAACATAATTATACATGGGATAACAAACCTGTGAAAGTATACAGCAATCCTTCACCGATCTTGAACTCTTGGTGGCAGCAGACATGCCTCCATTACTGCGGTGTACCTGGGTGGTACTGCGCTGCCTAGCGACTGGTATAAGGTTTGGGCTACACGGCGATCATTTGATCAGTCGCGGGTTATTGGACTTTTACTTTGCAAATCGCTTAAACCCGTCGCTAGGCAGCGCAGTACCACCAAGGTACCACCGCAATAATGGCGGTATCTGCTGCCACCAAGAGTTCAAGATCGGTGAAGGATTGCTGTATAAGCTCAGTCGGTCATAATGCACATGCATAGGGTCTCATAACACTTGCAAGATCAAAACTAATTGTTTTCTTCATTTCTCAAAAACTGTTTCATTTCAAGCAAAAATATTTCAAATAGAGTTACCCACCATGACCATCTTTATACAATGTACGTTGCGTGCAAATCTGTGAACATTTATAAATTGTTACTCTTACCAATGTTGCAAAAAATAAGTTAGTGGCCTGACGTTTCGACCCTAGCAGAGTCTTTCTCGAAGGCTAAATGACAACACACAACACACAACACACATACAAGCAGACAAGAGTTGCAAGAGTAGTCAAGTGGAAATACATGAATAGAGAGAGTGGAGGGAGAAAAGCAGAAAGCATTCAGAGAAGGCATGGGGTAAGCAGGGATTATGAAGACAAAGGGGGGGGGGGGGGTGGGTTATGAAGGGAAGGGGATAGCTTGACCACAAGAAGTTGGGAACACAAAGGACAAAATGGAAGGTTAGAAGAGAGGTAAATAATTAGATAAAATCTTGCTGTTCTACAGTCTACCGGGGAGAGAAACTTGTGAGCTTTCTTGGAGAGGTGGTCACGGTCATGCATCTCGTCCAGTGTTTGTTGAATCTCCTTTGAGAATGTGCCTGTTGGATCAGTGTCAAGGGGTTTGTAGTTAGTTTGGTTGTTGAGTTGTCTCATGGCTTCATCGATGTATTGCTGACGGCCCATGACAACAACAGCAGAGCCCTTGTCAGCTGGCTTGACGATGATGTCCTTCCTTGCTCGTAGAGTCTTAAGGGCCTCACGTTCGAGCAACATGAATTTACAGGGCATTGAGGCACTAGGTAACTGCAGAGAGACTGTCCGTCTGAGTAGGGAAAAACTTTGGATAAGGCGCATAAAGACCACTCAGCCCCATGGTTTGAATATCCAAGAAGGAAATGACTAATAACCTTTTGTTTTTGCCTTTTCCCACACAGTTATCCACTTTATTAGTCTGCCCTTCATTGTATTAACTAATTATTTACCTCTCTTCTAACCTTCCATTTTGTCCTTTGTGTTCCCAACTTCTTGTGGTCAAGTTATCCCCTTCCCTTCATAACCCACCCCCCCCCCCCTTTGTCTTCATAATCCCTGCTTACCCCATGCCTTCTCTGAATGCTTTCTGCTTTTCTCCCTCCACTCTCTCTATTCATGTATTTCCACTTGACTACTCTTGCAACTCTTGTCTGCTTGTATGTGTGTTGTGTGTTGTGTGTTGTCATTTAGCCTTCGAGAAAGACTCTGCTAGGGTCGAAACGTCAGGCCACTAACTTATTTTTTGCATTTATACCACAGGTCCTTTTGGTTGGTAAGCAGTTTGCAACAGCTAATTCTATTTTCTCTTGCCAATGTTATGCACAATGCACACCCTTTAAATGTTTTTCTTACTGCATCCTTACGATTAGTTTGAAAAACTGTTAATATAATTATTTATCAAATAATAAACCACAAGGGAAATTATAATTATTTGTAACCAATCATCAACAGGAACAGTCGGAGGCAGGAGGACAGCAAACAGTAGCTGGACTTTTCAGAACTCCAAACATGCGTGCCAAAACATTGAATCTGATGTTTAACTGGTAAGAAAATGAACTGTCGAGTCATGCTGTTTTTCTATGAACTCAAATTAGAAAATAATGAAGATAAATAACTGAGTTAATGAAACGAAAAAAGAAAAAGAATATTCCCTCCCCTTAAAAATATAAACAAATAAAAACATAAATGAATTAATAAATAAGAATCAATTGTCACATTTTTTACTTAGTTTGTGTTTTGTTGTTGTCCTAGGTTCGTAAACAGTATGGTATATTATGGATTAGGTCTAAGCACGTCTAATCTTGGTGTTGATGACTACTTGGCTTCCGTCATTTCGGGTGTGATCGAATTTCCATCCTATGTGTATTGTATTACTGCTATGCAATACGTAGGCAGACGCATCAATCTGAGTGGAAACATGTTGGTTGGTGGTGTAGCATGTGTTATTACTGCTTTCATGGGTACGTTTTCATTTTAATTTAAAGGGAACATAAGTTTAGTTTTAGCATATGGCTCATTGAGGAGAAAAGCATTGTTGTGACACGGACTAGAAATCTTGCTTTCATATATTAATGTAATCCAAACTGTAAATAAACATACAAATAAAATCGAGATCTATAATACATGTCATAATAATAATAATAAGGGTGCTAATATCAGTAAGAAAGTGGTACTTATAACTCTTTTAACCTTCATAATTACCCAGAAAATACTTGGGAAACATATCAAACTTTCCTAATTTGTTCTGATTAATGACCATTATTTATAAACAAACCCTAATTTCTCAATCTTATCTGAAACTGGCGAATGCTGTGATACTTCGTATACGTTAGTGCACTCAATCTGCATGTAAACAAGTTGCCGTGTACCTTTAAATTCAACATGTAATCCAGTAAAACATGTCTGCTATAAAAAGGGCTTATATTTGACAACTGAAAAACTACTCACTTCTTTGGCAAGAATCTAGGATAACTGGGTGTTTATAGGTTCTGAAGTTAAAACTGGTATTAACTGCTGCTTTGACTACAAACTTTTCAGTTAAGAACTGCTAAAGTATTAAAACGTAGTGAAACATGGCTGAAACAACCACATGTAAACATAAACAACTACAGTCACTAGAAGGCGCTTTTATAGCTACAGTCACAATCTCACAGACGACTGGCACAGTGGAACATCCTCGCCCAAATGAAAGACTAGTCCTCATCATCATAACCTTCTGCTGGGTAGATTATTGCTATTTTCGTGATAGGCCTCTGGTACTCTCCGCTCTCAGTCTTCACCTTCACGTTCCTCACCTTGCCATCCAATCCAAGGAAGACCTCCAGAACACTGCCGACACACCACTTGCCTCGGACTGTATCTGAGACAGTTACCACATCACCAACTCGTGCGTTATGCCTTTCAGATCTCCATTTCTTGTGCAGTACCAGGAAGGGTAGCACATCTCGGCTCCAGCGCTGCCAGAAAGAGTCGATGATCTTCTGTACAAAATCCAAGTAGTGCCTGGAATTTTTGGTCTCCTGAAATGGCCCCTTGGGAACATCTATCGAGACTCTTTCAGGAAGTATATCATTCGGACTCAGGTAGGAACCATCATCTTGGTCCTCTGGGATCCTTCCGATTGGGTGTTGGTTTACGAGGTTTGCAACTTCTAGTAAAACTGTGTCGGGTCGTGGCCGAGCGGATAAGAACACTGAACTCAAGCTCTGGTGTTTTTGATCTGCAGAGTGTGGGTTCGAGTCCCGGTCGTGACACTTGTGTCCTTAACCAGGACACTTAACCATAATTGCTTCGTCCTTTGGATGGGACGTAAAGCCGTTGGTCCCGTGTGTTGTGTATGCACGTGCAAGAACACAGTGCACTTATCGTAGAGAGAATGGGTACATTGTAAACCATTGCATTGTGCTACGTGAAGGAAAATAGGTCTCATACTTGAACACTGCGTAAACTCCACATACCTTGCAGGAAAAAATAATACAGAGCGTTTTGAGACGCCCATCGGATTTAAAAACGCTATATAAGAACTGCTTATTATTATTTTTAAAGCTCAAATGGAGCCAGCACCTGACCCAAACAGCCCTTTTCAGCACAGTCTTGCAGCTCTTGACTAATGCCTCTGCACACCCATTTTGATGTGGTGCTCTTGGTGTGATGAACTTCCATTCCATGCCTTTCTCGCCCCGAACTGTTGCAGCTCTTCGATGTTCCAACCTTGAATCATCTTTTGAAGTTCCCGTTTTGCTCCGACCAGTTGGGTCCCATTGTCATCAATCATCTTAGCTAGATAGCCTCTGATAGAGAATAATCTGCGGAGCACTTAAATATATTCCATAGTGGAACAGTCCACTGCTAACTCTAGGTGCACTGCTCTGGTGTTCAGGCGAGTAAAGATAACTCCGTATATAGTGTTTGGCTGTATTGATATCTTCACTTGGTAGGGTCCAGAGTAGTTGCATGACGTGAAGTAGAAAGGTGGTGTGTATGGTGCCAGGCGTTGCTTTGGTATCAGCCATGATCTGTGTCTGAAGCTTATTCTATTGCCTCTCTGCAAACCGGTATTTGATCGTCTTGGATAGGTTGTGTGCCTTCAGGATCCAGTATCTCGTTTTCGCAGCAGTGGTGGCAACTCCAGGGTGTACACCAGTACATACGCAAAATCAGATTGGAAATGTGATGATCAAGGGGAAGCAGTGCTGGAGGCTTTGTGATGCACAATCGTACACTCCTGCAGTCGGCCTCAAACCTTAAAGATTCCTGCCTCATCGGTGATGAAGGGACTCATTGACTTGAACTCCCCTTTGGCCATGTGTCTGTGTAGATTTTTGTGTGTCTTGATAATCCAGTAGTTTGAGTGAGAGTGGACCCTATTTAGACTCCTTGTTTACACAAAACTGCATCTTGGTTCGTATGTTCTGGACGAATCGCCGAACATAGGCTGTAACTTTGATTTACTTTCCCAAGCTGGATACTTCTTGCAGTTTCGGTTGTGATGAGTACAGCTTGGGTCTTGTGTCGTTCCTTATCTACCTCTATCTGGTTCACCCTCTCTGCGTCATGTAGCCAACTTTCTTTTGGGATAGTCATTTCTTTGAATAGTTGAATCCAGCTGTCATAAATTATCAGCCTTGTGTATGTTTTGGTCCAAGTCCAGACCCTGTTGCCATAGATGCTGCATTTCAATCTTGGTACGGATGAGAAAGGCTGCAACAATTGGGTCAAAGATCTGTACAATCTGGCTCAGGATCTGACGCTTTGTTTATCTCAGCATCAGTTATCGATCATCGGTGGACAAATTCTTGTCCAAGTCCAAGTTGACCATGTTGTGGAATTCGTCCGTTTTCGGTTCCATACAGTCCCCATTGCAATACTTTTTTATCAGTTGCGGTGTCCAGAAACTTAATTCTCTCATCTTCCTGGTCACTCTTCTTGTTTTGTTTCAGAGTTCCATTAGACAGCCAGCCTTTCACTTTGAACCCCCCTTCAGCTAATACCTCATCTATTTCACTTGTCGGCTTCTTGGCCTCCTTCACAGTGTGGACGGAATCACATATTATGTCATCCATATAGTTGTTCTCTTCGAAGACTAGTGCTTCATCTGGAAATTGTTTTCCCGGCAGCCTCATCAGCTGTTCTCATCCGTGCCATGGCTGGAGTATTCTGGTCTCTCCACAAGAAACGATAAAACATGCTGATCACATTCTGGAATCAGAATTTGTTGTTACATCTTTGAGATGTCTGCAATGACTGCTACTTCATTTTCAAGGAACTTCAAAATGACTCCAAATAAGTTAAGAAGGTCAGGCCCATTGTGCCAGTAGTCGTTCAGACATTGCCCATTGTTGGTCACTGACATTTCGGAGAGGCGTGCTTTTGCTTTCTGGCCTTAGATCCCCATGATGAGAGATGTAGTATACGGGACCTTTGTATGACTTCAGTTCAGCTTCAGACAGCTTCCGGGCAAACTTCTTTTCCACCATTTTCTTCATCTGGGCATCATAGACTTCTGCATAATTTGCGTTTCAGTCGGCGTTCTGTTCAATAGATCCTCTTCTCTATCTGGATCTTGTTAATATCCAGTAGCCAAGGGCGTCGATCGCTACTGAAAAGTCTTGACAAAATACATAACACATTAACCCAAATTTAAAAAAATAACAGTTGATCGTCCTGATTTTTCCCAAAACAGGAGGATGAGGGCCTTTTTATTTTTTATTTTTTATTTTTTTTCGAAGATGGCCGCCAAGAGTTTCAATTCAAACAGGCCACCAATTCTTCAGTTTGAAATCACCGCTAACTTTCTTTATATTTATTTGTTGCATGAGGTAAGTTTACATCAAAAATTTAAACAAATTATGTCAAGGGTGGATTAAAAATACAAACAAATATTGTTTTTTTTAAAGAAAAATCGAAAGAAAAAAAAGAAAGAAAAAAAAGAAGGATGCGGCCTCAAAAAGGGATGCGGGCGGGGACGATCAACTGGTATTTTTTTTTTACTTGGCAATTGCACCCCACACCATTACTTTTACATTTAATTTCTGATATCCATTTTTAATATGCTTCTGGAGTCCGGGGTTTATCGTGTGTCAGCTTGAAGTTCTTCGAAAAAACAAAATACTGCTTCTTCGACAAATCTTGTCATGACCCAAACTGCTCCTATTCTTATTTTAATGGATTTTACTACATTTTGTGCGTTGTGCTATTGTAACAAAAGTAACACATTTGCACATGCGCGCACACACAGACTTCCTTTTGTGGAGGGATCGTGTACCGTACATAATATAGCATACACAAACGACGCATAACTTGAATGCTAACAAGGTATGTAAGCGGGATTTTGGCGTTCATGTCTTGGACGAAACTTGTCGTCTATTGTCTGTATTATAGAAACGGAAATAGGCCCAAAATACCATTCTGCGCGTGGTCCATCAGAAAAAAAATATGAAAATAAAGAAAACAATTCTTTTATTTGAACAAAAATTGTAATGAAATATTAAATCAAGAAAATGGTGTACATTTTTATATTTTGTTGCATATTTCTAATGAACAGTCAATCAAAAAGTGGGGGACACATCTGATATGCTGTCCCCCCAGTCTAAAAAGTGGGGATATGTCCCCCCCCCCCCCCCCCCCCCGTCTTCCACCCATCGACGCCCTTGCCAGTAGCTGCTTTAGATCCAAGGGTAAGGGACGGTCCATCGGTTTCCATTTCGGGTACAGGGTTCTTCTATTATTTTGGCTTCGTTTAATACACCGATCCATTAAGCCACGCCCATTTCTCATTGACCAATCACAACCGCGAAATCTGATCACCATTTGAGCCGTTTGGTGATCTTTGCACTAATGGTGATCGGGTTTCGCGGCTGTGATTGGTCAACTCGTAAGGAGGCGGGGCTTAATGGATCGATCTATTCTGCTGGGCTTAGCTTTTCAGGTTCACATGTGCATACTGCATTACTTTATACAGCTATTCCTATAGCTTCAGTTTTCCAGAAATCTGTCATGTCTACCGGTATTGAGAACTTCACATGGAGAACTCGGCTTGTCTTGGTCAGATCCCCAGGGCCGGTTCCAAAAAATCACATAACCAAATAGTGGAGATCGGCGGGCAATCAGATTATTGACATTGCGTATATATCGATATACCAAGCCAATTATACAACATGATAACCCTCAGCGCCCCTTCCAATTACCCCTTACCCCACATTATATTTGCAAAATTTTTAAACGCACGAATCGCACGCACTTAGCGGGTGCCATGCGAAGGGCTTCATCCCGGTAGTAGCCATAAGTATTGGTCCTAAAAGAGCGGTTCAAGGTTGCTCTTAATATTTTAAATATTACCTTTTGACATCTTAGATTCCGGTTAAAAACAGTTTTACACTTAAAATTTGCATTTAGTTATAAAGAATTCAAGTCAAAAATGCTCTCCAAGTGGCTTTTTCAGCCTAAAGTCAAAAACTGTTTATCTATGATATTGATATGCATTGACCCCTTGACGTCATCGGTGGCTAGAAACGCAAGGTCAGCATTAGAAACACAAACATTACACGTCTCTTTGCTTTGAAAACAAAACCAAATCTAGATGAAATCAAACTTACATTATACAGGAAAACATACTTCCAGTGTATCCTAAAATTCATCATTGTTGTAAAATGAAGCCTACGCGTTGGTTAGTTTGTCGTAAACAGCCCAAAATTTCAAAGGATTGCAAATGGTGAAGATTGGCGGTGTGTGAGCGTTAGCTCCGTACATTAAAAAAGCAGATCCAAACTAATTAGCCACCACTGACGTCACGAGTCCTTTGTCGCGCGGTTTCTTTGACCTTGATTTCAGATTTTTGGCTGGAAGTGTATCGAGGAAAATGCATTTTACCCTGTTTCATGAGGCAATGGCCTCATAATTAAAAAATTATATTTCTTAACAAACTAAATACTGCAGAGCTTCTTAATCTTAGAGCCGCTCTTTAAGGTTTGTGTGCCAAAAGTATGGCGCTCTAGATCTACAATGGACACCTATACGCGGTCATTTATTTTTCTCCGCGGCGTTTTTTCCTGTTTGGCGGCGACTTTTTTTTTCTTTTTCCCGTGACCCTTTTTTCCTGCAAAGGTGTGTATTTTGATACCGGAACGGCACTTAATATGCGCAGTGACTGTTAGTCGGAGATCACGCCAATATTATCGTTGAGTTTTGGGGAATGGTTCATATTCGCCAAAACCAAATGTCATACTGTGCGTTACAAGCAAAGTGCAATCACACAAATTGTCAGTCTTTTAAATGCCTTTTACATTTTTTAATTATTCTTGTTAAACTTTCTTGTGGTGTAAATATTATTGTTCGACCTTCTGTTTTTTTCCAATGTAATTTTTGACAATGTACGCATTATTGATTCTCTTTTTGATGTTCAATTTTGTTTTATTTATTTTGAAACAAATTTTAAGTTAACATGTGCAGTTCCAGGTATCTTTGAATAGAATTGAATTTAATTGAATACTGAGTAGCCTACGCGAAATATCGCAACAGTACAGCGTTGTTCCGCATAATTGAACTATAACTTAAGCCTAAGCCAGATGCTATCACTGAAAAGTCCCGATTTGTCTATGTGATTTAAATGAAATACTTAGTCAGAATTGGCAAAAGAACTTGCTGGTTTGATTGGGAGAAAAAAATGATTGAACAATATTACTCTAGACGTAACCTTTCAAGCCCACCCTATCACGTGTGCTTAATGGTTGTTTTCACTAAAATCACTTTAAAAATAAGCTTTTAACGTTAAGTTATTATTATAAAAATAAAAAGAATCACCATTTAAGGCATTACAAAATTATTAAAAGTAAATGATATTAATTTCAATTACTATCGTAAAAATTCATAAACTGAAACCCTCTCATTGGTGGTAGATTGTATTTTTATTACAATTAAATCAGTACTGTTTGTTTCCATCAGATATGGGGATAGCGCGGACAATTATTGCGATGATCGGGAAGTTTTGCATTGCAGCTTCGTTTGCAATTATTTTTGTTGTTTCGGGGGAAATTTACCCCACACCTGTCAGGTAAGTTGTCCTTATGTTCACTGAATCATCTGAATTAGAAATAAATTGAACATACACAACACAAAATGGCTGCGGTAGGTACTGTACGAGTCCCACATCGAGTGCCATTATTATTATTTTACTTCAACTAACAAAGAACTGAAATCAGTACAGCCAAAAGAATGGGGAGTAATTAGAAAGTGGCAGTGTGCTCTAGACGCGTCAATCACCAAAGCGTGCTCCACAAAGCTTTAATTTCCTTTCGTTTTATTATAAGGCGTGATCACCCCCCCCCCCCCCAAAAACGTGTCTTAAAAACGACTTGTGCGATACATGATCGGGAATTGAGTGAATTTTGACACTGAATATTATAGCAAACAAAACCTGATGTTGAATTAGTTTTGTGGTACATGGAAACAAATTGTGTGTTTTTTGGACTAGTTCAATCAAACACAGAAAAGATCTTGTTAAATTCCAACAACTGTTCCAATGATTTTAGAAGTGGTATAGAGGAATAATAATATTAGACTTGTTCCAGTTTCTATATTTTGTAGATTGAAATATAGCCCGAAAATGCACTGTGGGAACTAAAAATGGCCGACATATTCGGTGGCCATCTTGGATTCTGTGATTTTAGCCCGTGTTTAGGGATTCAAACTATATTAGTTTTTCACCAATGAAATATTTTTCAAATGCTAATTTACAACTTTTCTGGCGAAGAAATACTATAGAATAATCAATCAGGCCTCATCATTGTAACCTTAGTGAAGAAACTAAAAGATTAAGATTTGTACAAAAAATTAGATAAACCAACGATAATAGCGTCCCCCAACAGTGACTCAAGTACTTAAAGTTTAATGTCATGATGTTTATTATTTCCAAATAAGCAATTTTACAAAGTTTTATAGCATTTGGATAACAAATACTGAAAATAAGGGGGAAAATACATAAAATTACAATTTTTAAAACTTGTTTATGTCATCAAGTAGAACTTGGTAAAATGAACATTTATAAACAAGTTTCATGAAGTCACTTTTGAAAATACAAAGGGGGGGAGTTAATTTCGATTTTTTTTTAAAATGCCTGGCAATACTGCAAAGAATAAAGTATTTTCCCCATGCAATTTTTGTAACTTTCCACGAGAACAATGTTTCATCTCAACTATGTGTGGTCGATGTTGAAATTGAGGCTTGTGGGTTATGAGCTGTAACAAAATGTTGTATTATTTAAAAAAGTACAAAACGCCCCTATTTGAAATGAATGGTATATCCTACCCACATAGCTTGTGGTTACTTTTGTACATTCATTGCAGCCTCTAAAGACCCACCTATCAATACCTTTTTAAAGAAAATAATTGTTAATATGCTATTTAATAGTAACGTGGACTTGAAAAGTGAAATTTGCCTTTCAAGTCCACGTTACTATTAAATAGCATATTAACAATTATTTTCTTTAAAAAGGTATAGATAGGTGGCAACAGCCGAATTTCAGGTGTTTTTTGTCATATTTCGGTATGCACAATACCGAAATATGACAAAAACGACCCTGAAATTCGGCTGTTGCCATGGTAACGAGCTAATGTTTTTTATATTGTTTTCCATATTTTTTAGTTTTTGGCAAAGGTCCATCGAGTACAAAAGTATGAACAAATCTCTTTTTGACCGTGGCCACCCTGTGTTTGGTAGTTTAATTCCCTTACTCTTATACTGGAAAATGAGGCCCTCTATTGGTGAATTCTTGCCATGCAAATTTTGTCTTAATTTAATGATCTTGTGCACCTTGGAACAATCATTTTGGGGGTTTTCATCAGGTGAACAAATTATGTATTTCCCAGCAGGTAGGTGTTACCAAAGTGAATAATAATCGGGGGTTGATCTCGGCCTGTTAGGAGAGAGCAGGTATTTTTCTATAATAATGCTGCGGGTAAACGACCGTATTATAATTATTACCACACATGAAATGAAAAACTGTATGGTATTTCAAGCTCAATCGTATTTCAAGCTCTATCGTTTAATACTTCAAAGACAATTAGGATTACTGATCGTGTATTAATAAGCTAATTTAAGTGTGTATCTCCACCCAGGAGTGCTGGTATGGGGCTGTCTTCCACTGCAGCCCGTATCGCTGGTATCCTGTCCCCGTTCATGCTGGAATTGAAGTCCGTATGGAAACCGCTCCCCTTTATCTTGTTTGGGGGACTCTCAATAGCTGCTGGTTTACTTGCCCTTCTGCTTCCAGAGACAAAAGATAAAATACTCCCGGAAACATTGGAAGAAGGAGAAGAATTCGGAAAGTAAGTTTTCTTTTGTGAAAGTTTTTGTTTTGGAATTTAAAATCTTAATGACATAATAACGGAGGCAATGTAGTTTTCCCGGTGGTTCGTTGGACATCGGGGGGATGGGAAGAGAAAACAAAGAATATTTCTGCGAAAACCGGAATACGCGTTAAATTGAAGAGACATACACCTTTGATTTGGCCTTTGTGTTTTCAAGATAATGACTTGAGAAAGACAGGCAGTTGATTTTGCAACATGGGAACTATAGTTGCAGCCGTAAAATGCATACATCACACTATCCAAGCGGCAGGAACAGAGCTCCATAGATTTCCTTGCAATAATTGTTAATTTTTTCAGCTTCAAAATGAAGTACATGATGTGATTGTGTTATTTAGTTCTGCAATGGTGTATTCATAGATACAGATTGTTTGAGGAAAGCACATCGACATGGAACCTATGAGATTTGAGCCCCATTTTATTTTTTTTAAAACCATGACGTATGTTTTATTTCCTTTTTTCAAAGGTGCTTCCCACACTATATAATTCTCTCAATACATTAACGAATCGGATGTAAAGTTATGTCACACTTTAGTTCCAAAGAGAATACAAATTTAGTTATTTGTTTCTTTATAAACTGTGGTGAAAAACCCGCAAGCGGTTCATGTTGTGTCATGAACATGTTTATTTCAATATCTCAGTTCATTTTATTCTAATTAAGCAACACTGCAAAAACGTTGGTCAAATCATTTGTTGGGCAAAGTAACTTCCACAATTATTGGTCGATAATTGCCCAACGAATTGGTGTTGTTGGGCAAACATTTTGTTTGCCCATTTTTTGTATAAGAAGCAGAACAAAAGTTGGGCAAGTGTTGGGCAAATATTTCGTAATCTGAATTCATCATAATTGTTGGTTACACTTTTGCTTATGTATTGGGCAACTTTTTGGTAAGTTTAATTAATCTCGATTGTTGGTTAAAATTATGCACATTAATTAGTTGGGCAAAATCGTCCGATCATGCGCACTACGATCAAAGAGTTGTCCAAGAACTGGGCACATTTTACCCCAAAGTTGGGCATTGTTCCCGCCAAACGCCGTGTGTGCATAAAAGCATAAAAACTATATTATTTTCCAACATGGCGAGTGGAGGAGTGGTTGTGACCGTGTCGTCTCTCTTAAACGAGCGAGGTTGCCCAGTGGTTATAGATCCACATTGAAGGTTAGTTTTTAACTAAAATGAAGTTGTGTTTCCTATTCAGTCGTACATAGTCGTGACAGTTGCAGAGCAAGCAACACAGTGACACTACCGTTGAATTATTTTCAGTTTTATCATGCCATTATGTGCAACGCTGCGGCCCGTGGCATGTACAGTATGTTGTGTTGTATGTGTGTGTGTAGTACATGTACATTATGACAAATACATGCATGAAACTATCACTGCATTGCTTGCGCTGCAACTGTCACGACTGTGTACAACAACTGAACAGGAAACAAACTTTGATTAGTTAAAAACTAACCTTCCAAGACATCTACAAACCACTGGGCACCCTCACGTTTTTCAGAGAGACGCCAAGGTCACAGCTCGCCATCGTTTGCCATTTACTGTGTACAACAACTGAACAGGAAACAAACTTTGATTAGTTAAAAACTAACCTTCCAAGACATCTACAAACCACTGGGCACCCTCACGTTTTTCAGAGAGACGCCAAGGTCACAGCTCGCCATCGTTTGCCATTTACCCCATCGTTTACCCCAAAGTTGGGCATTGTTCCCGCCAAACGCCGTGTGTGCATAAAAGCATAAAAACTAAAAGATCGTTTCTATGCCTGGTTTTACGACGTATCACAGGAGGAACTGTGAATCAAAGGGTTAAATAATATTTGGTTTAATTTTAACCAACGGTTGGCAAATTGTGCTCATCACCTGGTTAAATAAATTTTACCCAATCAGTTGTTTATAAAATACTGCCCGTTGGGAGAGGTCTATTTGCCCAAGTAATTGGCAAAAAGTGTGCCCAATGTGAATGGGTAATATTTTGCCCAAAAGTTGGATGAGTTGACTATTCGCCCTTAATTGGGTAAAAAGTTGGGCATTATTTTACCCAATTTGTTTACAGTGAACGGGGGTTTGATTGCGGTCTTCAATTTATTGCTATTCGATGTGACAGTATTTTATGGGAATTTTTTCTCTGTAGGATTGGTACTGGTACGCTTTTAAATGAATCGATCTTCAGATTAAATATCTGTTGCAATACTTTCCGATGTACTGTGTTATTTTTGTATGTATACTAACAGGCCCAAATGCATGGGAGGCGGCAAAGAATCCGATGACGACATCGCTATGCTAGTCATACAACCTACCGCCAAGCAGGGTGAAAATAACAACGCTTATGAGTCTGGACAACCGTAGCAGCAGCATTGTCGTCGATATGAACACAACAATAGAAAAGCCTAACATTTTGAGTGAGGGGAACAATTATAGCTAAAATGTTTTTTTCAGAGAATGTGGGACTTTAATAGGATAGCAAGTTGGATTAATAACCCTAACTTGGGGAACAATGTGCCACTCCTACCATTATTTGCATCCGATCACCGGCAATTTTTTCTTTTGACTTGTCCTATTATATATTTAGAGTCACATTGTAAAAAGAATTGTCATCTGGGGTCAGCTGTTACCGTGGCAACCGTTTGTTTGCCCTTGGGTCAAACGTTTTAAACGATTTGCAGTGTGATTTAATTTTTGTTTCCCCCTTCCCCTTCAATAGAAAAATATGTGTTACGATTCAAAATGTCCAACATCACCGGTGTCCACCTTGGTTTTTGTGTTTTCAGGTGGTATTGAAGGGGTTCAATTTGTATCAAGTTTTGTAACAATGGAATACTTTTAACATTTACTAATTTTCAACCTTTCAGGCCAAGAAGAATCTTCACCCAGCAAGTTTCAACATAGCAAACAGTGCCACAAAAGTTAGTTGTCATACCAATTTTTAAGTGGAAACACTATGAAATACAAAATGTTCTCCCAAATGGGATAAACCAACAATCGCGCGCTATTTTAAAATAGTATATTTTCAAAGTGTTTAATTACATTTTGACAAGAATAATGAAATTATGGGAAAAAATACGGTTTTGTTATACGATTTTGATTAACTAAGTGAAATGATTGCTTGTGTCAAGTTTAAATCGCTCGAGAACTTTGGAAAATACACAGAGGGGGGAGACCGGGGTAGGGGTGGCGTAATTTTTATTATAAAATAATAAGCCCATTGCTGATAAGGTTAATGTGACTTTCGGTCCAGCATTTTGTTTGACTAGAATGAGTGGGATGACCACAGTTAGCATAAATGACATCTAATTGTTGTATGAAGGAGAGCGTTTTGTTCGAATTAATTGCCATTTATACCAAACAGTTTAAGAGGATTGTTTCCCCACCAATTAAAGTTTCAAAGCTGAACAATCTTGGTTGTATTTTTGGTAATTATATTATAATCACGTGTCTGCTGTTAGTATTCAACCGTCACCCAAACATTACAAATGCAAACATATTAATGTTATGCAATTCCATTATGCCTTTTCTATACATTTTGCACTTAATGCATGAAAATAAACATGACATTTAAAAAAAATTATTGTCAGTACTAATATATCCAACTCGTTAATGCATTTAAATTAATATTTGTTTTCTCTTCCGAGAAAATGATACGAAATGATAGCAATTTTTTTAAACTCACAAATACAGTGTTCGATTTTTATTAACTTTGTTTCGCCTGTGTCTCAGTGGCATTCTCGATGAAGCAGTAGAAGCAGTACTGAATTTATGACATTCGATATGAGTGTCTTCCTAATATTCATTTCTCCTAATGTTCCATGTAAATAAAGAGTCGGCTCCTGGTTCAACTTTAGCATAGTTTACTTGGGCACAAATTACCTCACTTACATGCATGATTGATTTGATTTTCTACAAAACCATTGACTCTCGACATTTTCAATAAGGAGTATTAATTCGGTTTGGGTTAATACATTTTGCCATTTTTGATGAATAAATATTAAAGTGATGAAAATAGTAATAAATCTGATGTTTTAATGTAAACATTGTGTTATGAAGGTGCTTTGTGTGAAGGGTTAACTGAACTCCATTGTATTACGGGGACTAGGTCTACTTTTGTGTGGTGCAAGGATGTCATGCATATTTATTATGGCACTATACCATACTTAAGCCGGTGTGCTCATCCGGGTGAGCCCCTGACATGAGCTAATCGAACGCCAACTTCCCCCAGCTTTCACACCGATGCATCACGGGACAGCCGACCGAAACTAGTTTCCTTGTGTGCATTACGTACAAAACTTTCCTTGGATTCATGAAAAGATGGTTAAATAATTATTCTCAATGTAAAACTGCAACCTTAAATAATTTTACAAGCCCACAGTACGGAAGCGTATATGACCATCATGTTACTGCGTTACCGAAATAATTTATCATTGAAACACAGAATCATACACTAGTTTACGGAAGCGTATATGACCATCTTATTACTGCGTTACCGAAATAATTTATCATTGAAACACAGAATCATACACTAGTTATTTCGGTTTTCAGAGTTATATTTGTCAGAAACACAGAACTCAAAGATAACATATCTAAGAAACACAGAAATCATATGGAAATCGAAGATAAGGTATCTTTGAAATATTGAAATCAATGATAACATATCTTGGAAATTTTGAAATCAATGATAACATATCTTGGAAATACGGTATTCAATGATAGCATATCTTGGAAATACGGTATTCAATGATAGCATTATAATAATACTTTATTCAGGCATAAGAACAATACAAGCAAAATATCACAAAAAGCAAGATAAAAAAAGAATACAAATTAAATAACCCGCCCCACCCCAATATACAGCATGGATAAAATTTTAAGTGAAAACATACAAAATAAGCAAGGCAAAGATAGAGCACACAAAAAGGGAACACAACAAATAAAAGAACAACAAACCAGGGAAAACAGGCAAAACAAAAGGGCTGCCTAGGAGAAAGACAAAAGTGAAATAAAACACTATCACCACAGAGGTGTGTCACTCCGACCCTCAAAAACAGCGACAATGACAGCCAACACAAGAAACCACGTAGACCAACAAAAAACAGAGAACAGACCGGATATAAGAACTCCAGTTTCTGATAAAAAGACATGGCATAGAGTATTTAAATGTATCTGTGCGAGCAAACAGGTGGTGAAAAGTTAACCTAGAATCAGAATGTCTGTTATTAACATTGATGAGACTCAGAAATGACGGTGGAAAATAACCCCGGTTACCAAACAAGAGCTGCATACAGACAAATTTCATGAGCAAGTCTGGCACTCAGTGTACTAAGATGAAGCTCACATAGTCGTTCAGAATAAGGCTGCTCTTGTCTACGCGGATGTAAGATAAAACGTGTAGCAAACCTTTGTACTTTCTCGAGTTGATCAATGTGCCTAACTCTGTACACAATAATCAAGGATAGGCATAACAATTGATTTATACAAAGCAAGCAAGGTTTTAGTATTACAATCTCCCATAACATGGCGCATAAAGCCAATAGTCTTGTAGGCCTTGGACGTGACGTTGTTAACTTGCTCATCCCAACTGAGATTGTGCTGAATATAAACCCCAAGTAATTTCAATGTTTTCACCCCTTGAATATTAGTATGACCCAGAGAGTACAAAGGGGGGTAAGATTGCTGCTTAGTCCTGGTTAGGGCCATGACTTTGCATTTCAGAGGATTAAGTGTGAGTGAATTTTGGATAGCCCAGTCACTGATGATGTTGAGATCAGTTTGCAGTTGAACAACGTCACTGTCAGACCTTATCTGTTTAAAAAGAAAAGTGTCATCTGCATAATGATAAGGCAAGTTATTAAGATGTAAATTGAGGTCATTAATATAAATATTAAAAAGCAAAGGCCCCAGAACAGAGCCCTGCGGCACCCCAGACCCAACATCCGTCCAGGTAGAGTGACAACCGTGAAACACAACCCTTTGTTTACGATCACAGAGAAAAGAACTAATCCATGAAAGGAGAGGTCCTTCAATCCCATAGGTTTTCTGTAATTTCAGAATAAGCGTGTTGTGCGAAATCGAGTCAAAAGCTTTACTAAAGTCTAAAGAGACAATGTGAACACAGGATTTGGGTTGGTCTAGGATGTGAGACCACTTGGTTAAAGTGTCGGCAAGAATTGTGGTACAGGAGCGACCAGGCATAAAACCATGCTGAAGAGACCGTTATTCAGGAGATGCATTCTAAGACTCTCGGCCACAAAACCTTCTAAAACCTTGCAAAAAATAGATGTCAGAGCGATAGGACGATAATTACTTACGTACGTCACTCCGATCACCCTGTTTAAAAATAGGTACAATATTGGCAGTTTTCCATGCACTGGGCAGCCTATACCCTGACTGATAGAAAAATTAAAAAAATTAGCCAGAACAGGGGAGATTTCAGAGGCACATAGTTTGAGCATTTTAACGGTCACACCATCAGGGCCAGCTGCCTTACCGTTTGCATTTTCATAATCCTCTGCATCACCTCACCAGGTGACACATGCACTGATGAAAGGTGAGGAGTGTCCAGCTGTGGTGAGGTGATGCAGTCAGATGGGAGAGAGTCTGTAAAATGAGCAGCAAACTTAATATTAAAAGTGTCAGCTATATTCTGAGAATTACATGACATGACATCATCAATCTTAAATGACCTCACCTGGGCGACAGTACGCTTGGTTTTGATATAAGACCAAAAACGTTTACCATTATCTTTCAATGTCAGCAAGTGATGAATGTATTGAGCTCTGGTAGCTTTTGTCTTGTTCCTAACTTTGTTTCTCAAGGAACGATATTGTTTCCATAGGGTGGAACTATTCTGCTGATCATTCCTACAAGCAAGAAATTTAACATAGCATTGACGCTTCTTGGTAACAAGCCTTCTAATCTCATTAGTGATCCAGGGCTTTCTACGTTTTCGATTAGTATAACGAGGAATGCTCTCATCAATACATGACATAAAGAGATCAAGAAAGCATACCCACGCCGTGTCAACATCGTTACTGTAATAAATGCTTTCCCAAGAGCAAGAGGAACGCCTAACGAGTTCACTCAAAAGAACAACATCGCACTTAGAATAACTATAACGAGAATGAGACAACCTAGGCATGGTTCCAGACAAACCCTGAATGTTAAAACTAATCAATGAATGGTCTGATGTGGAGAAAGGATCCAAAACATTAACATGAGTCAGTTGGTGAGGTTGAGTAGTAAATACATGGTCAAGAACAGTACTGGTGCCATTTAGCACAACCCGAGTAGGTTTAGAAACAATCTGATGAAGCCCGACACCCCCCGTTATATTTTTTAAATAAGGTAATAAGTGATGAGAACCATTATTTTCACACCAGTTCACATTAAAATCACCCATCAATATAATGTTTACAAACCGACTAGTGTCCAATGAAAGTAGGGCATTCTCAAGCAAGTCTAGAGAGTTTGCATCATTAGGTGGACGATAGTACACACCACACAGCCAAGGGTCATTCTTTATGGTACAGATGACACAGAGCCCATTGAAGATTTAAGACTGACATCAAAATAGGAATCTGAGAACACTGGGAGGGAACAATGAAGGCAAGTCCACGGCTCATTGGGGCAAGAATAAAGTCTGCGGTATTCTGACAGCCAGAACACTTTGGTGCTTTTGGAGTCTTGCTGAGTAACACAATGGGCTTTTGGAACACTGATGGTACTTTTGTATTCCTTTTTGTGTACAGTGGTATTTCGGGGACCGAAACCTCATGGTATTTCGGAACATCAACGGTATGTTCGTTGCTCTTGTGTACTTTTGTCGGCCAGTTTGTGCATTTAGACCTGTGTATTTTCTGAACACTCTGATTGGTTGGTAGTTTTGGTACATCTAAACTCAGCCGCATATTCGAGCCTAGTAGCACTTTCGGCCGCTATTTTAGCCCATTGGGGTTTCCCCCAGTTTGTTCTGAATGATTAAAACATGGTTTAGTTACCTGACTAATAATTACGCACCACGGATGTCCGTTGATGGTTGCACACCATGTTGAGAATGAGAATCAACTGTTTTATTTTTTTATATGAAACAGTTATAATGTGAACGTCAGTTACTTTCAGTTTCAGTTTTGTTTTCAATTTTTATTTTTACTTTACTACAGTTGTAGGCCCTTTTTACTCCTACTCGTCGTGAGTTTTTGTTGTAATAATACAGCTTTGTTGTTGTAAGAGCGCCCTCAAGAGGGCAATGTGTTGTGTTGTGTACAGGAAGCCATGATGCCGCTTCAGCCATCTAGCTTCCGGAGTTTTCGATCCGCTTTTCGGATGGAACCTATAAACATAGTTTTTAGGTAAGTCTATGAGGTCCGATCCGCTATAGTTCGAACCTCATATAATTCTAGGACTAGGTCTAGTAGTAGTAGAATACTCAGGAGAGTAGAATACTCAGGCCGGGGGCACGCCCTAACAATATTCATTTTATTTTTATGTGAGTTGTGACACAAACGTCACCGCAACCCTTTACTTTATTATTTGGGGTTTCGGCTATCCGCCAAAACCACCTTTGTTTTCGTCGAGATTATTTTTTTCTGATCATTTTTCTTTCCGAAAATTCTCCACAGACTTTACACGTGAATTTTGTGATCACTTGATCTCAGGAAGTCTACAGTCTTAAAAAGACACAAACTAACTTGTATAGCGCCCTCTAGCGTTTGGGGATTCGGTGTTCGGATCGACTTGAATGAGCTCTATGGATGGATATGGCCCATCAAAAATCCGATCCGATAAATAGTTTGGCAATGAGGATTATAATACACAACAATTTCCAGATTTCGTTTTTTATTTTTCAAATTCTTGACAATTATGAAGCCCAAACCCCAGTATTTGTTCGCAACAAATTCATGCCTAGTAATATTATTAAATAATATTAATAAGACGTGTAACTGAAGTGTAACTTTTGTAAGACTAACTAACTAAGACAATCAAGAGCAGGTCAATCTTTATGTATCTCAACAGTAACAACTTCTCTCAAATCGAGTTAAGGAATTGCATTGTGGCTACATGTATTTGTGCATGTTTAAAATCGTTTTTATGAATATTGACCAATGAATCCCAATATTGAGTGTCTCCTATCCATTTCTTGATAACTAGGGGATAATGCTGCACTTTGCTTAAGAGAACAGAAATGTTGACCACATTGGACAATCAATTTAAGGTATGTCGATGGAAGTCAAGGATCTCGAGGAGGTGTTTTTGATTAAATGTTTGATTAAGCATGGTCATAAAGTCCAACCTAGAGGTATGCCTGGCTACCTCCCTGTATGTTGAACTGATTGATGCCTGACTTTCGGGTAAGCCTTCTTTTCTGGGCTTAACTTTGTAAAAATAATGGGCACTAATGTACATACAGTTCACGCATTTGTGACAAGGAAGATTACATGTATTCTCCTTATAATTTGAAAGTAAGGTGGACACCATGGTGGAGGTGACAAGTAATTCAAATAGTTTGCTTTCTAATGAAAAAAGTTATGAAGGTCCCTTAAAAAAGTAAACAAATTTCCCAAAGTATTGATGGCTAATCCGAGACTCGGGTATTTTTGTGAGCCATTTTGATAAGGCTACACGTTGGGCGTATTGGAAACAGTATGACAGCATGGGAACACTGATATATGCTGTGTGACATGAGTTTGGAATAAGTACAGAGTCGGTAAATGATAAATGTTTTTTAATTTCAATTAAAGAACAGGATGGAAACCAAAGTTCAGTGGTTGTTTGGGTTTTTATCTGCCTTTGTTTGATGAAGCTACATTTGGTGCATACATAGGCATTTTTATAGGCTAAAATTAGTATGGTATTTTGGGAACAATTACATACAGTAAAGTACATCTACTGTATTTTTGTAAGCTAATTTTGTGTGTGGTATTTTGGGAACAATTACATACAGTACATCTACTGTATTTTTGTCAGCTAAAACGAGTATGGTATTTTGGGAACAATTACCTACAGTACATCTGTATTTTTGTCAGCTAAAACAAGTATGGTATTTTGGGAACAATTACGTACAGTACATCTACTGTATTTTTGTCAGCTAAAACGAGTATGGTATTTTGGGAACAATTACAGTATATCTACTATATTTTTGTCAGCTAAAACGAGTATGGTATTTTGGGAACAATTACATACAGTACATCTACTGTATTTTTGTCAGCTAAAACGAGTATGGTATTTTGGGAACAATTACCTACAGTACATCTACTGTCTTTTTGTCAGCTAAAACGAGTATGGTATTTTGGGAACAATTACCTACAGTACATCTACTGTCTTTTTGTCAGCTAAAACGAGTATGGTATTTTGGGAACAATTACCTACAGTACATCTACTGTTTTGTCAGCTAAAACGAGTATGGTATTTTGGGAACAATTACATACAGTACATCTACTGTATTTTTGTCAGCTAAAACGAGTATGGTATTTTGGGAACAATTACCTACAGTACATCTACTGTCTTTTTGTCAGCTAAAACGAGTATGGTATTTTGGGAACAATTACCTACAGTACATCTACTGTCTTTTTGTCAGCTAAAACGAGTATGGTATTTTGGGAACAATTACCTACAGTACATCTACTGTTTTGTCAGCTAAAACGAGTATGGTATTTTGGGAACAATTACATACAGTACATCTACTGTATTTTTGTCAGCTAAAACGAGTATGGTATTTTGGGAACAATTACCTACAGTACATCTACTGTCTTTTTGTCAGCTAAAACGAGTATGGTATTTTGGGAACAATTACCTACAGTACATCTACTGTATTTTTGTCAGCTAAAACGAGTATGGTATTTTGGGAACAATTACCTACAGTACATCTACTGTCTTTTTGTCAGCTAAAACGAGTATGGTATTTTGGGAACAATTACCTACAGTACATCTACTGTTTTGTCAGCTAAAACGAGTATGGTATTTTGGGAACAATTACATACAGTACATCTACTGTATTTTTGTCAGCTAAAACGAGTATGGTATTTTGGGAACAATTACCTACAGTACATCTACTGTCTTTTTGTCAGCTAAAACGAGTATGGTATTTTGGGAACAATTACCTACAGTACATCTACTGTATTTTTGTCAGCTAAAACGAGTATGGTATTTTGGGAATAATTACCTACAGTATCTACTGTATTTTTGTAGGCTAAAACGAGTATGGTATTTTGGGAACAATTACCTACAGTACATGTACATCTACTGTATTTTTGTCAGCTAAAACGAGTATGGTATTTTGGGAATAATTACCTACAGTACATCTACTGTATTTTTGTAGGCTAAAACGAGTATGGTATTTTGGGAACAATTACATATAGTACATCTACTGTTTCAATTTCGTTTATCTCTCGAAACTTATGATAAGAGACAGGAACTGTACCCTATAAACTGTTGGCCTTCCGCATCGGTCCATAAGCAACAAATCCAAATAGAAGACAAAATAAAATGAGTGTCACCATTTTGATATAGTATTTGTACAACTTCAACTACAGGAACATGCGTCCACGGCTGCTGATGAAGCACCAACTGAATACAGTCCCCCCCGCAAACAAAGAAAAAAGAGTCAATCTAAAGTAAGTGACCTTAAAGCATTGTATAAAAGGAAAGGCTCTGCTACTTTTACTCAATGATCTGTGCTGTTTTTGTGGTAATCCTGAAAAGTTGAGCAAGGTTAAAGGGTTATTGTCATTTTAATTTCACATCACAAATTCTTCATATATTCCATGGTTTTAATCTCTGAAAAGATGATAATAGACTGTAAGTGTGTAAAGAAGCTGAACATTCACATCCTTTTTGTCTGGCAACTAAAAACCTGTTATCTCCATGTAATTTCTTTTCCCAAAACTGGATCATGCACAAACAATTAGTACTGCTGACTGCCCCAGGCAAATTAACTGCTCATACATTAGGTTTAATGACCCAAGTAATTCAATGTAAACACACTCTCTCTATGAAAAGAAGGTATGCTTTCAGAGTTTTTGTGGCCAAATTCTTTAATGGAGCTTTCCTATAATGACAGCCTGCAAACTGTTGGCATTCTGCATTGGGCTGCATTGGGATCTAAGTCAAAATAAAATGAGTGTCTGCAATTTGATATAGTATTTGTTCATCTTTTATTTTAGGAACATGACAGATCGACCTTAACAACAACAGCCTCAAAGAGATCCTCAAAAGAGGTATGTGTTCAACTCATATATTACCATATTATTGAATTTTGGGTCATCCAACATTTCAATGCATTTTTTAATTGAGCAAAAAATAGTAGAGGTAAAATTCATTTGAACCTGATTTCTTTTCTTCCGCTGTAATTTTAGAATTTTCTCTCTTGATGTTCAAGGGCTAATTTGCGATCAACTAAACTTTTACTTCTAGGAATAATATCAAAAGCACCTAGCAAAAGAAATACTTTGGTATGTGTTGGGCTCTTTGCTTTGCATTTTGTTATGTGTGTACCAGCTACCTTGAATTGATACATGCACGTCATATGGATTTGCCTGCAGCACCATCTTACCAAAATATCAAAGACAGTATACACAAAGGAAACTGTTGGTTTGTTACTTCATAGATCTAGTCATTATATCACGTGTTAAAACTCCCACTAAATGACCAGGCTTCAACCGACATCAATGCATAAACTCTCCGAGTTCTCTATTTATGACACTGACTGGCATCATAATTGTTTTCTATTTGTTTGTTCTTGAAATATATATGACAGGAAGGGGTTAAATTTTGTGCCAACATTCTGGTACCATAATTGAAATTTATTTATTTATGATTTTTTTAAACAGAGAGGCGTACATGTCGGAGGACTCGTGGCAATACACTTGACTCAGGAAACGGGGAGACCGTTCATTGGTATCGTTCGAAATATGACAGTCCCTATAACAATTCAGTGGATGGAGGGGAGTTACGAAAGTTCCTGGCGTCCATCTATTTGTGACAATGGTGAACCACATTTAGATTATGTTAATATTGAGTCAGTGCTTCTTGTGGATTTTAAACTAAATAGCAAAAACAAATTAAGAAAAGAAACAAAAAAACAACTACGGCAAGTGTATAGAGAAATCGATGAATTTTAATCTTTTTGCTCTGAACCTTTTTTCTTTTTATACTCGGAGGTGAGATTGAAAGTTATTTATTTTCAAGGTATTGTACATGGTTGGTAAGGACAAAAAACAGTGTTGTTTAAGTCTGAAAGCTTACTGATTACAAATATCATACTAGAACATTTAAGTGTAAACTACTTCCCTCCAAAATGAAAACTGTGTCTGAAAACCTTGAACAAATCCTAAGAAACAGAAAACAACAGCAGCTGATTTTGGTTGTGAAAACCAAAATTAAGAAAAATGTGGTTATTTGCCTGGTGTTTTACTATTTTCTCATGACATATTGAATGGATTATGCCCAAATTTTCATCATGTCTATGGTGGATAACACAAAACATAAACACTAATAATACTGTGACCATTTTTTCAGCTCTATCAAGCCTGTATAATACCTTAAAACAACTCAGTGATTACAGAATCTTGTTAACGATTTATCAGATCTGTTATTGACTAACTGACAATATTTATTTATTTACAAAAATATGAGAAATGGTGGTCATTATGGGAAAGCTCCATTAAAGAAAGAAGCTGAAAAAACACATTGTTTTAGTCTGGCAACTAAAACCTGTTATCTCCATGTATTTCTTTTCCAAATAGTGGAGTTAATTGGAACAGGCACAAACCAGTAGTGCTTCTGATCATTTTCTGTAATAAAGTCAAGGTTGGGCAGCTGGATGAAGGTCTGTGATGGAACAGAATTAGAAGAAATTATTTCTTACATTTTGATGAATAATCATGTTTGCCCCAACAAAAATCAATGAGTAAAATTGGGCTGTGATGACAGCTTGACTTCAAATATAAAGCTTTTGATGAGCTACAACATAAATGCATTGTATACTCAGTGGCGTAACTATTAAAAGGGGCAATGGAGGGGGGGGGGGGGGGGAATGTAGAGTTTTGATATGATAATTTTGATGTTTTTAAATCTATATTTTTTTACACTAATGCCAGATAACAATAGATTATTGAATGACAATTACTTTATAACCAAAAACGCCAAAAGGAAGTTTTTAAACTAATTTGTATTCTTATTTTATATCTTGTTTTTTGTGATATTTTGCTTGTTTTGTTCTTATGCCTGAATAAAGTATTCTTATTATTATTATTATTAAGAAAAGGGCCAAAAGGAAGTTTTTTAAGAAAAGGGCCAATGGAAACTTGGCCAGAAAATGTTGCCCTAGTTTACGGCGCTGGTGAATGTCAGTTTGGCGTATCCCAACACATTCATAAAATAACAAATCTGTGCAAAACTTGAGCTGAATTGAAGTTGCAATAATTAGTTAATGTCAGAAACCAACACCCTTGTTGCATCTAGATTTGTGTGCTTTTAATGTCTGAGAATGCCTTAGATTTTTCTCAAATTCCAATTTTGGGTAAAAAATTACCTCTTTTACTTCGAAGAGTGTCATTTTTAACAATGTTTTTATAATGTCTACAAGTACGGTTTTATGTTAATTCTTGGAAGAATTACAAAGGTACACCCTCCATTAATAGCACATCATTGTTTTTATCAGATTGTTCAAGAGATGATATTTTTTGTCCAAGTTTTAATTATTTCAAATAATTTGTTTTATCTTAAACTTGTCTCTGTCTCTAGATGCAATCGGTTTAACATGTGATACCCACGATCAATGTTTTCTGGACTACTGTTGTACTTAAATTAATATGATCCACTGGTTTTAAGTATTTTTTTAAAAGTTCAGGACGAAAACCTGAACAGTCCAAAGAAATAAACATGCAATGATTGTGGGCATCACTATGTTGTTTTAGGGGCAGGGGATCACCAACGTAGACACATTGAATGTCTCAGTGATCTGATTTTGGAATAAGTACGTACAGTAAATAATATGTTCTTTAATTTTAAATATTACAAAATGTTTACATTAGCATGAACCCGTTTCATCTTCACAATTTGATGTACCGTAAAACTAGGTAACACAAAACGAATAAATAATAACTTGTAAATGCTTGATATGAAATGACTTTCTCCTCGTGTGCAATTATTTTACCCGAAAGGAACATTTTGTACAGCAACTGTTTATTTAATATTGATCTAAAAGTTAATTTTAGATATTAAAACTATGTGAAATAGAATAACAAAACACTTGAACAAAACACAAATCAAAGATCTTAAATGTTATGTACTGCACATACTGCATGAACAGCTTTCTTATGATTTGTAAAATCAAATCAATTTTGAAAAATAACAGATTAAGATTACCTGGCTGAAATTTACCGACACTATAAAGTGACCCTTTTTAAAATTATTAATTAGCTCATGAATACTTTGATGAAACAAAACTCTTTATTTGGGCCTAAAAATTCAATATTAACTGTAGATGGGGATGGCAGCATCCAAAAGAACAACCTACTTTAATTTATAAGAAAAACAAACATTTCTTTGATTGTTTAAGCATTACAGATCCTAGAAGGCATTGCGATTGTTACGATATTATATTGCCCCCCCCCCCCCCCCTACCTATTTGAAATATGGGGTCTAATTCAAAAGATCACCTTTCACTTGTACCACCACCATCTTTGCCATATTTACTACAGGTTCATCATAATAAACAACTCGGAAAATAGGGGAAAATGAAACGACGTATAGGCCCATGGGCAAAAGGGCAAAAAATCCTCTAGAAATAGGAGCGTGCTACATCAGCCCATGATCAGCCCCTGTGGAGGGGAAGATCTATATACATCAAAATGTAGAGAATGTTGTCCTCTTCAAGTCTAGTTAAAACATCGTCCTGCTCCTGAAAATATTGGTTCACGAGCAAGAAATCCAAGAAGGCGGCCATAATCAAAGATGGCGGCTTTAGAAACAAACAAATATAATAACAACTGGAAGGATTTCACAAGAACAAGGAATGTCCGATTTACAAAATGTTTTGTTTTTCCTAAGCGACATACTTTGTATACAAGAATTCGATGCGTTGAAAACTGTACTGGTGGTACTACATACTACGCTTAAGCTCTGTTCCCTCGATACGTTGGTTTATTGTGTTTTTACCAAAGATCGTATAGCGCCTACGGCGCTATACGATCTTTGGTTTTTACTGCTGGAGATATTTTTACGCATTGAACTATGTGACCCGGAAAAAACTTTCAGACAATGCATGCAACACACGAGTCTCCAACACACAGCTGAGGAGAGATTAGTCTACTTTTGACGTCTCGCATTATTTTTCCAAATTGCTATGGTTTGTAAACTGTCATGATAATCTTGGAGATACAAAAAGAACAAGTTTCAATGGCCAAAGGGTGGCAACACTCCACAATGAATCACTATAGTATCACTATCACAGGTAAAGTAAAGAACCCCCACCCCCCGCCCAAAATATCGTCCCCGGTCCATCGATCCAACCCACGGTTCCAATAAAATAGAGGTTCAACGCGTGCGGTCAACGAGCCCAAATTTCGGACATGCATTTTTGGGGGTTAGATTTTTTTGGATTATTTTGTATAGCCTTATACATATAATAGGTGTTTTTGTCGGCCAGTTTGAGTTTTTGGATCTTTGGAACACTTACATGGACAGTCATTAGGTTTTCGTCGGCCAATTTGAGTTTGACTTTGAGTTTTTGGTAGTTTGGGAACACCTCGGTCGTGTTTTTTGTGAGCCAAATTGAGTCTGGTATTTTGGGAACAATCAATTTCATGTACATGGTCTGAGTGCTCTGTGATCTGAATTTAATGATATGTTTTTCCATTTCAAATAAAAAACAGGAGGGAAACAAAAGTGGAGTGTTTGTTTGGGTTTTTATTTTCCTTTATTTCATTATTAAAGGTCTCTGTTGGTGCATGGAATCCTATACAAAACATAGGTATTTCTGTCAGCCAGTTTGAATTGTTGGTTCTTTTGGAACACTACACAGGCCTTGCTCTATGCACAGTCATTGGGTATTTCTGTCAGCCAGTTTGAATTGTTGGTTCTTTTGGAACACTTACACATTGGGTATTTCTGTCAGCCAGTTTGAATTGTTGGTTCTTTTGGAACACTACGCAGTCCTTGCTCTATGCACAGTCATTGGGTATTTCTGTCAGCCAGTTTGAATTGTTGGTTCTTTTGGAACACTTGCACAGTCATTGGGTATTTCTGTCGGCCAATTTGAATTTTTGGGGTATCTTGGGATCACATGGACATTACGTATTTTGTGAGCCAATTTGAGTCGGGTATTTTGGGAACAATTTCATGTATCCCCCCCTGTCCGGTTTTCGATGTAGTATGCCTTTTTCTTTGAATTGAAAAAAAATATATCAATATTCCATAATCAACTGGATGCCCTAATTACCTTCCTTTGTTTATAAGAAATATGCAAACATAGGCCTATATTAAAACGTGATGGACATTGAAACTTTCACACCACACATCGATCTTCGATGACTTCAATAGCGTCCCATTTGTTTTGAGTTTGACCTGTTTTCGATGCAAATTAACAAGAAAGTATGGTGTCCAGGTGAAGCCATACGTAGAAGAAACATCTGCAGTGACTACAAGTGTTCTGTGAGACTTAATTTTTGTGTATGACTCTATAGCCAGCAGTTTTCTTCATTTTATTCCACATATTTTTTATTTAGTTTTACAAATAAACATGGTATTTTTCAAAAACTCTTTAAAAAAAATAATAATAATAAATAAATAATAATTATTGGCTTTCAAATCTTATTTTTATTTAGTTTTGTGTGTTTTTATGTTTCTTAACATTTATAATAAAGCATATAAATAAACAGTGATAATCGAATCACAAAGCTACAAAAATGATAGTGTTACAAAAAAAGATTTTCCAGACTATTAGAAAATGATGTAAGGCACATGGCTTCTTTAAGCCTCAGTATTTTTCCCCCAGAATGCTCAGCAGAATGTTCAGTCACATGATTTGATCATCGTAAATTGTGAATTGAAAAAGTGTTTGATTTGTTTGAAATCCCCAACTTTTTCGTTGGGGATTTTTTTTATTATGGCCCTGACAGTATGACATATTTTTGTACCTTGCAGAAATGCCTAAAATACCACAACTTTTTGCATTTACAAGTGCAACTAACCAGTGGAGCCTTACATGTTTCTAAGTTTTGGTCAAATGAGAGGAGACTCTTTGCTTGGCAAGTCAAACCACAAAAATTGTATCTAGGGACTGTTTACATCGCGCGCAGAGAGGTAAAGATTTGCCTCGATTTCAGGGACGCCCTGAATACAGGGCGTCCTACGATACATAAAAACACATGTTTTAGTGCTCTGTGATCTGAATTTGGAATGGCCTAGTCAGATGATATGTTTTCCATGTCAAAGAAAAAAAAGGAGGAAATTTGAACAACCATTCCATACAAGTATAGGACCAACGTGAAGTTTATGTGGGTAACAGATACATACCCTGGCAACTCCCCTATTTTGGACGGGTCTCTACTAAACACCTTATTTTTTTTTACAACAAGTTATAATAGTTCCTTCTTGCGCTCGCAGTTTCCAAACTCATTTGCCCAAATTTGAGTCTCCCTCAAACCTATCCTGCCCTGGAGGGTGGCATGGCTGTACATGTATGTACATGAAGTTATAGTGACACGGTGGTCCATGTAGAACAGTTTGGGGTAATCTAGTTCTAAGGACAGATGTTTGAAATTTAAAACCCCAAAAAGGCAGTTTTGCTACCTTAAGTGGCCTCAATTCTCCCAAAAGAATATTTTTGGTAAGTCATCTCGCACCAAATTGGTTGGATAAAAATGCCTGACCCTATCACTGATGTAAGCCCTATTGTTAATTGGCACTGGTTTGGCTGAATGGATCACTATGTGGCAGTTTGATACAGAAGACTGGCTCCATATGAAAACTAATCTTTTGGTTGTTATGTATCACTTTAATGCAGCACATGGATGGACCACAATAAGCATTGGGAGTAATAAAAGGATAAACATTTACTTTATAATCCCTTTTATTGGTTTGATGTGGTGGCAATGTTTGTTAACTCCTTTCTTGACTGGAAAATAAGCCAGCAGGCTCCAGGCTGGCCGAACCCTTTATTTCTTCAAAGCATCAAAGATGTACCACTTTAATTAGTGCTATGATTTTTATTGCATTAGGATTATAGTTTCACATATTGATCAATTAGAGCTTGTAACTTCAGTTTATAATCTTCTAACAGCCTCCCGAATTTGTAAATGCTGATAGACATAGTGCTTCTTTTTTAATTATTGATTATTTTGAACAACCATGCACTCGCATAGACCAATATGAAGTTACTTAATACATACCCTGGCAACTCCCCTATTTTGGTCATGTCTCTACTAAATACATGGTTTTGTTTAACAAAAGCTTTAGATAGTTTCTTCTTGCGCTCTGAGTTTCCCAACTATTTTGCCCAAATTTGAGAGGGGATTTTCCCTCAAACCCCTGACTCTGTGGAGGGGGTGGCATGGCTGTACGTATACATGAAGTTACATGATGGTCCATATAGAACAATCAGTAAGGGGATAAGGATAGATGTTTGAATTTTTAAATCATAAAGGCAGTTCTGCTAGCAATATATGTGGTCTCATCCTCCCAAGTTTGATATTGTTTACACACCCATGTAGCACAATCAATAAGGGGTAATAAAATTGTAATTGTTAATCCCTTTCATTAAAGTTGCTGAAAGGTTTCGAAGTTGTAAACTCTTTAGAAAACTACTAGCAGACTCTTAACTGACTGACAAAACCTGTTTTCCCAAGAAGACTTGCGATGATGGTTGTCACTGTATGTTTTTCTTCCATTCTCTATAATTATGTTATCCCTTCTTCTGAGTGGACTGGCACTCAAACTGTACCTATCAGAACCTTTCCTTTCCTCTTTTCTTATTTCCATTTTGTTTTATTCAGTCTACTACTGCACATGTTGCTAACATGACGATCCATTGATCTATCACTTTAATGTGGACCACAATAAGCATTGGGAGTAATAAAAGGATAAACATTTTCTTTATAATCCCTTTTATTGGTTTGATGTGGTGGCAATGTTTGTTAACTCCTCTCTTAGCTGGAAAATAAGCCAGCAGGCTCCAAGCTGGCTGAACCCTTTATTTCATCAAAGCATCAGAGATGTACCACTTAGTGCTATGATTTTTATTGCTTTAGGATTAATCGACCAATCAGAGCAATTGTAACTTCGGTTTAATCTTCTATTTGACCACCACATTGCTTTAGGATTAATTAATCGACCAATCAGAGCTTGTAACTTCGGTTTAATTTTCTATTTCACCACCACTACTTAACTCTAGCAGGCTTGCTTTTCTAATTCATTGTGATCTGAATTTCTCACAGAGTGTGCATCTCATGAGCTTCCGTACTTCCGATCTTACCTGTGCTTCTTAACTTTCAAGTGACTTTGAAAAGATTCAATTAACTATGGTAAGTTCAGATTATTATTTTTTTTTTCTCAGTTATATTGATATGATTTTTGGAATTTGACACTTGACCTTAGATTACCATACACCTGAAAATTTATGAATGATCTCCTGATATATCGGTCAAAATTTGACACTAAAATTACCAAATCCATGGAAAGTAAAGTATTTTATAATTTGCTTTTTTAACAAAATTTACTCCCCAAACCTATGAGTCCCACAGCATTGTCTCGCTAACATGATGCACAAGCTCCTTCTTTTTAATTAGAAAACTACTATTTTTTTAATACAAACAAAACATGTACATGTACATGTAATGATGTATGCAATTTCACTTTCAAACTCAAAAACATTTGTGCTGTACAGGATTGTTAAAAGCGATTGTTTAAAATGATTTGTTGAACCAAAAATACTTTCAATTTGTAAATTTCCTGGTTTGGTAATGTGTGTGCCAGAAAAAGTGAGACTTTTTTATGGAGTTGTACTGACTTAAGCTTTTAACTTCATGTCTTCACAATGAGCTTGCCGTTTCAATTAAATGATATAAAAGGGAGGGTACACCTTTTGGTATCTACTCCAAAAAATAATGACCTTACAAACTTAATTGGCAAAGAGCTGTTGATATAAAACACTATTAGGAACGACAACCTTTGAAGTATTGTAGTTTTAGAGAAAGATGTTACAGATGTTATTTTTCACAAATAAATCTAAATCTGAGAAAGGCTCAGGCATCTAAAAGCTCACAATTTTATCCAATGAGGGTGTTTTTTTATTTTTTTTATTACATTCTTGATTTTATGATGACCAATTGAACACAACATTTCTGGTTGTTCTAAGAAATAAACATTGACCCCCACGACCTACGTAGTACTACCCTCAACCCCCCCTTGACTTATAAAATGCACCAACCATCTCGCAACAGACCTTTCTATTGCGGTCACACTTAAATCCGACAACTGACGGCAACTGTGCCGACAACACATTTTAAATGCACTTTCAGTCAATGTTTAAACAAAAATAAACCGTTAAATATGTGTAAGATTCATGTATCCAAATCACCTTCAATCTGTTGAAAAAGATTTGTTGACAGCAGTTGTCGTCAGGCCCTGGCAGATTTTATGTAAAAACAATTTAATCTGAAACCTTAAAAACTATATTGAAAAACTAAAAACATGTTAATGTTTAATATTAACAACATGTCTTTTCAGTGTTTTGAAGTACACGATGTATGACAGATTGTTTTTTTTTATGCATATTTTATACTATACAGTAGTATAGTGAATAGTAAATATTACAGCTTTCCTAACTACTCATGAAAACTTCACAATGTACTGTACACAAGTTCATGTGCATCAGAACATTGAGATTGCTAACCTGGAAGCCAGTACTGGACACCAGTACTGGACAGGCTGGCTGGCTGGCTGGCTGGCTGGCTGGCTGGCTGGAGGTGTCAAAGATTATGGCCAACTATAATCCCAATTGCAAATGGTTGTGACATAAAAGACAAACAGTCCCCTTTCAACACCTGTATATGTGACCCACTCCGGAAAAAGGTGACATAAATCGCGCTATGCTTTAACGTGTAAAAAGCCGCTCCACGTAGAGAGGGTGAAAAAATCTAACAAATTTTTTTAATTTTTTTATTGTCACTATGACATCTTTAATATCTAAAGTTTCAGATTTTATTTACAGAAACATTATAAGGAACATGTTTGTTGCTAGGGTTTTTGAAAGCAAGACATTAAAGCTTATTTCCCACACAGAGCCAGGTATTATAAAGCAAGTTTTCTCAGTTATTGAAATCAAGCTCCAAGGAAATAATTAATATGCAAATTTGACATATCTCCAGAATGGAAGGGGCTACGGAGCTCCACTTTACACCAAATTAAAGCTTATATTGTGGGCTTTCCAACCGTATAAAAAACTCAAAATATATTATTGGCGACTTATGTCACCTTTTTCCGGAGTGGGTCACATATGATAGTTTCCCTGCATTTGTACTATATTATGGCTATACACAATTTTCAATTTTTTAAGACTTAATGTTGTTTGTTGTTTTTTTATAATGTGTGCAGGAGAGGGAAGAGTGAAATCTTGCATATGTAGCCTTGTGCAAGCAATTAAACCATGCCATGAGATGGGATTATAGTGTGACCACACAAAAATCGTTTTGATGGTAGCTGATATGTACATTACATCATATTGAAAGTTTAATTACCGGAACACACTCAAAATGTTTAAAAAGTGTTGGATATAGGCCTATCGTCGGCATACATGTATGTTCTCAAATTTAGAACATGCTGCAAATATATTATGAGACTTAAAAACTGTTGGTACATGCATGGAGGTTTCTCCATGGTACATACATGGTACATATACATGCAAATTTGCAAGTGGAAACATGCATCATTTGTTGAAAGCTGGTATGGAGGAAGGACCTGGGGTATTCAGCTTTCAGGGATTTTGTTTGACCATACAGAGAGAGGCAGTGGCTGTTATAGTAATAAAAATAGGTTACATAATGGAGCTCTGTGGTCAGGCACAATAAACAACCCCATTAATGATGAGCAACCCAGGGCAATATAAATTCACCTAAACACCTTCCTTGGTCCTTGCTCTATGCTCTATCATAAACACATGGCAATTGGGTCCAGGGATATTTTGTGTGGAGCACACTGCATAGTAGCAAAACCAAGATAATTGCAGAAAATGTGAAATAACTTGAAGAATATTTAGGTGATTATCAAACATCGTTTCGGTGGTACATGTAATAGCTTCCTTTCCTTATTATTTATGTTCAGATTTTGTTGAGTGAAATCATATTTTTCTCTTACATAGAACTTTCTGGTCTAGTTTCTTTTAAATTGCTCTCAATTTGTCTTTGATTTTAAATTGATTGTTTCAATTTCAAGGGGGAAAAAAATAATAAAAAATCATTTATCAATTTGCCACAATTAACCAGAACAGAAACAATTGTAATTCTTGACCGACTTTGTTCGGCTGTGAACTTGGAAACCCATCATATCATGGGGATTTCCTGAAGAATATTTACATTTATGTACTTCTGGCGACTCTCAATATTAATAGTTTAAGATCTTTGGATCATGTCCCAAATTAGAGCATGGAACCATACAGGCAGAAACACCATGTCCAATCCACACACAGGCATGTATGTACAGTGTATACACCATGCATACACCATGCATAGACCCAATTAACCCCTGCAAGAGAGCAGTCAACTTTAAACTATAAGTTATGTAATCTAACTAATGTCATAGTTTTTGCAATGGTCTCTGAGCATTGCTATGACTACTGGGCATTGCTAAGCCTGAGGTGAAAGTAGTTCAGATAGGGCAGGCAAAGTGTTCAAGTTTGGGTGTACATTTCAACAACTAATTGGCTTTGTCAAGCCTTTCTTCTCCAGTCAGGTGGCAAAAAAGGGGGTCAGGTTTGTTTAACTAACTTTCTACATATGTTTAAACCATGGTTGAATTTTAACTTACTTGAACCATGGTTGAACCATAGAGAAAGGCATTTCTCTATTAAAAACAAAACATATTCGTCGTTATGATCTTAATTGTGTACATCATTTTACAAAAAGAGACATGTTCTTTCAGAAATTGTGTGTGTTATTGTTATGCACATTCAATCGGCCAGTTGCTACAAAATGTATTGTTGTCATCTGACACATCTGCTAAAAACCACCACGTGAATGCCACGTGATCCAGCCACAGTAATTTAAAAAGAAAAAATCCGAAAATACTAGACTTTTGCATATAAAAACAGTATAGGGCCTAGTCCTATTGTTTGACCAAACAGTCTAAATTTAAAAGAAATTGAATTGAATTATAAAAATGATTGTTCAGACAAAAAGAATGACGACTTAATTAAAACAGCAACAACCAAAACTCTAGCAAACATGAAATTCTGCTTTTGATAGAAGATAAATGTTTGTGCTTCATGCAGTTTGAGGTCTGGTTTCTGCTCACACAAACCATTAACCAATGGATCGTTGTGCAGACTACGATGATTTGACACAAAAAGTGCCCCTCTTTCCCGCCAGTCTACCAATCAAAAGGTTTCATGGATGTAGCTTATTTCATAAACCGTGCAACCTGAATTATGTGAAAGCTATGTGAAAGGTGTAGAGCAACAGACAGCGATCTGTTCAACATTTCACGCACTCGAGAGACAATTTTCTATGTTTGAGAAGCTACTTTTGTTAAACGTGTTTAGTCAGCCTTGTACGGTTGTAAAGTAAATATATTACTCTTTAAACAAAATATCAATTCTAGTTCTTCATGGTGTATTAATTACGGTTTGCTGACACAACATCACAATAATCAATGTGCCACCCTAACTCTTAAGCCAACAAATTATTAGTTGAGTTTTAACTACAAAATTCTGTAAAATGTCTACCCAAATCACACATCAAACAAAATGTTTAATTTTTGTATCAAGAAAGAAATATGTTTCCTAAACAGGATACATTGTAGGCATGTTTCCAAAAAAGGAAACAGTCAGATGACTCCATAATGCTATTCTGTACCTGTATAAGACAACTATTCGTCCCCTAATGGAGTACTGTTGTCACATCTGGGCCGGAGCTTCTGCCTGTCATTTATCTTTATTAGATAGGGTGCAGAAGCGTATTTTTAATCTTGTTGGTGAAGGGTTGGGATCAACGCTACAACCTCTTTCTCACCGTAGGTTTGTAGCCAGCCTCTGTCTTTTATACAGATATTTTCATGGTACATGTAAATGTGCCACCAGTGTGTCCGACCTAGTTCCTCCTGTCAGAGTGTTTGAGCGAGAAACCAGACTTTCTGCTTCTTCTCACCCATACACTCTTAATTTGCTGAGATGTAGAACAAAGAGCCATTCCAACAGCTTTTTTCCACGTACTGCATCTCTTTGGAACTCCTTGCCTGATGGTGCATGTTTCCCCCCATCCTACAATCTAGACTGTTTCAAGAGGCCGAATAGCAATTCCTACCTCCAGCTGTCCTGAGTTATTTTCATGTTTAATAAATTTCTTCTTGTAGCCCCTTACCAAGAGTGGCTTTTAGCCTTGTTTAGGGGCGACATAAAAATAAAAATTAAAAAAAATAAAAATATGGAAACATCAAGATTGTTCCCAAATCAGGAAACATTTGTAGGGTCTCCAGAATTGGAGTACTGTATGTGAAATAGTTTCCTGAACAGGGAACAATTAGGGTGCTTCCAAAATTGGAGACACTTTACAATGTTCCCAAAACAGGCAACATCCATGATGACTGAATATTTTGACAAAGCCCTTAAGCGGTGAGGCATTGCAGACCAAAGATATGAGAATTGGAATTTTTCTTTGTTGAAAAAAGGGTATATAAAATTAATAATATTTATGGAAAATATGTTCTTTATTTCAAAAAGGGTCATTCAAAGTAATTCACTTTCAAAAAACAAATTAATAGTGATTACATTTTTTTTAGCAAAATATGTTTTTTGTGATTTGTTTCCTGTTTTGGGAGCATGTTGCCTGATCTGGAGACAAATAAAATGTTCCCTGATTAGACAACCGGACTGATATAGGCACGAGCACACAATAAGAGATTACTGTGTTATGGGAAAGGTTAAAATTATACCAAAGGAAAAAGATGACAATTAAATAAGAAAAAAACCAAATGAAATTTAAGACACTGAGGGCTCATGGATCTGGGTCTGTAGATTCATTGAAAGTTACATTCAATCATTTTTGTTATAGGCAATGAATTTGCTAGAAAAGTTAGCAGCTGGAGGAAAGATACTATCAGGAGAAGAAGAGTAAGTTCAAATTTAACTTTGATAGTCTATAAATAGACATTGTAACAAAGATTGTGTAATGGTAGAGACTAAATCAGGATTAAGATATTTACATTGTTGTTGATTACAGATTCTTTTAAAAACTCATTGAACCTTCACATTTTCTTGCCAGAAATAAAGCAGTCACTAAAAGTAGAAGGTTTTATAATCTGATGGTGCACAGGGCGTCCTCAAAACATCCTGAATTATAGGAGGTTCTGGGTCCAGAGGTTTTTCAGGAATTTCCTTATTCATCAAATCTCAACTGCAAGAAAACAATCTTTGGTATTGGTTGAACATGGTTTTGATAGAAACGAAACCAAGGGATGACAAATGAAACAATCACATCAATGGTTTTTTCCCCCTAAAAACAACAAAGGGTCTTGAATTTAGGCAATATTAAAGGACTAATTTAAACAAGAATGTAATTTTACACCAAGTTATGAAATTCCCCATACTTTGTTCATTCTTTAAAGCTCCACCTTTGTGTGATTATAAAAACAATTATAGTAAGAATACACAAAATAAGGAAGCAATTTTGACATGTATTTGTGCCATGTGTCTTTTTAAAGCTCCCCCATTGCGGCAATCGATAAACAGGACGAGCTGGAGAAAAGGTAATTCAGATTTGATCTGCCTTCACCTTTAGTCAACAGATTATTACCAATATCTTATGTAACCATTATTGTCCCCATGACAATAATTCTCCTGTTCTCCATGCTTGTCATAATCTTTTTTGTAATTTGCTAGTAAATAAGTGTGTATGTTTCTTGGGCTAGACCTATGTTTTTCTATTTATTGTTTCTGTTTTGGTTTTATAGTTATTCGGTTTGCCTTGTACTTTTTGGTATACGAAATGTTGTCCTGTTCAAATTTGAAAATAGGAGGAAAAAGAGAGTTCCTACTGACATGGCTGAAGACAAATGTAGTTTGTTTAGTTCACAAAAACTGATAGATGTCAAGAGCTTAGGTTTGTATTAAGTATTTAAAATAGCAGTCTGTGTTATTTTAGCACCTCAAACACACACTAAAACTTCCAAAACTGCTAATATTTATTTACAACTTTGTTCTCTAGTGCCAGGAAAGATAGGGAACTCCCCAGCGAGAAGGAAAACGACAGGGGAACTGGAGGATCCCCCAGTGAGAAAGGGGGTGATGGGGGGTCCCCCAGTGATGAGACTGAGAGTGATGACGGAGAAGATTCCCCCAGTGGTGAGACTGAGAGTGATGACGGAGAAGATTCCCCCAGTGATGAGACTGAGAGTGATGACGGAGAAGATTCCCCTAGTGGTGAGACTGAGAGTGATGACGGAGAAGATTCCCCCAGTGGTGAGAGTTCCCCCAGTGGTGAGAGTCCCCCCAGTGGTGAGAGTCCCCCCAGTGAGAAAGAGGGTGATGGAGAAGATGGAGGATTAAAAAGAAGTGTAAGTAAAACGTAATCATTTTGAATTTATATTTATTTTTTATTGTTAGTGGTGACGAAAGTAAAACAGAAGCAGCCTGCAAAGCTGATGAATCACCTGACTAGCATTTTCTAATGTAATGTTAAATACTTCTCTTTTGTTTTTGTATTTGTTCTTCCTTTCCATTTCATTTGATAAGAACTCTATCTATTGGAAAATGAATGGAACCTAAAACTGGAACTAAGATTGGAGCCCCTCTAAAAAAAAAATACAAAAATTCAATAAGCAAGATACTCCTAATTGTAGCAGTGATCTGAAGCATTTTGTTCATGCTCTTCTTTTTTTAAGAAAAAGAGATAAACCTCTGTTCATTTATGTGTCTAAATATATATTTTTTTCCCTTTCATGTTTAGCCAAGAAAAACCCGGAAATGCCCATTGTGCCGTTTGTGGACACGTTACATGAGCCAGCACCTTCAGCGACGACATAAGGTCCAGGATAAAATGCTGCGAAAGCAGCATTTGAAGCAGTCTTTGCTGAAGTAAGTCAAGCTTACATTTTGTCTTTAAAACTTGAAATGTTTTATGAAAATGTTGACCTTATTTTTAAGTATGGTGGAAACTATGTGGGTGATTGTTCGGTTTGGATGTCTACAGACAAATTTACCCATGAGGTCATGGTTATGTGTTCTCCATATCTCAAAATGTCAAAAATGTTGAGCTATTCGTTGGATTAATTTCCTTAAGAAGTGTTTTCTTGAAAAATTTTACTTGCACAAAGTCTATCTACAATTAAAGGGTGTTTGTAACATTGGTAAGAGTAAAAATATAAATGTTCACAGATTCACGCATAACTTACATGGTATAAAGATGGTCATGATGGGAAACTCCCTTTGAAATATTTTTGCTTTAAATGCTTTAGTTTTTGAGAAATGAGTAAAACAATTAGTTTTGATCTCACGAGTCGAAAACTCGATGTTTGAAAACAGTGAAAACACTTAAGGTTTTCCCCCACTTTTTTTCTAGTTATTGCAATGACCGATTGAGCTTAAACTTACACAGGTTTGTTTTTTCCTGTATATGTTCGGATACACCAAGTGAGGATACTGGTCTTTGACATTCTTATCAAAAGTATAAACTCCCTTTAAAGGGTGTGCACAACATTGGTAATTGCCAAAGACCTGTATCCACACTTGATGTGACCCAAGATATACATGAAATAACAAACCTGTGAAAGTTTAAGCTAAATCGGTCGTCGGAGTCATGAGGAAAAAAACTTTTTTTCAAACATCGGAATTTATCCTGCAGGATAAAGACTATTATTTTACTCATTTTTCCTAAAAACTATGACATTTCAAGCAAAACAATTTCTAGGGAAGTTTTCCACCATGACCAGGTATCTTTATACCATGTAAGTTATGTGCAAATCTGTGAACATTTATACTTTCATTCTTACCAATGTTGCACACACCCTTTAAGCTCAAATAATGTTTTACTTTTGCCAGATCAAGGAACTGTTGTTGCTGAAGAAATTGCTGTAAATGTTTCTCAATGTCACTTGTGTTCAAGTACTACATTGACAGTTTTTTATCTAAACAAATTCTTCTTTCATCGGGATCTTACTCAATTAAAAACATCCTCTTCTAAATGTGCATACTTATTAACTTTTTTTTTAATGTACAGTTTGCCATCATCTGAGGCTACAAGGTCAAGACGTGATTGCCCTGTAAAGGGCTGCGGTAGTGTGGGACTCTTGCGTGTAGACCACCATCTCAGAAGAGTCCATGGAATGAAGGTATAGTAACACCCATGGCAAAATTATAATTTTGTACAGTTTTAACTTGAAACAAAGCTTTTAATTTTTAAGAAAACACACTTCTTTAAGTTATGGTAAAAAAACAAACAACTGTCTCTAGCTTGCTTTGTTATGTGACCTGTGCACCTGACGTTATAATTAATGGCATTGACTTAAAGGGTGTGTACAACATTGGTAATTGCCAAAGACCCACACTTGATGTGACCCAACATTTACATGAAATAACAAACCTGTGAATGTTTAAGCTCAATCGGTCTTCAGAGTCATGAGAAAACAGTGAACAAACCCATTATATGTTTTAACTTTTTTCAAACATTGGATTTTATCCTGCAGGATGAAGATTTTTGTTTGACTCAATTCCTAAAAACTATGACATTTCAAAACTATTTCAAGGGAAGTTTTCCACCTTGACCATTTTTATACATTTTTTTTTATTTTTTTATTTTATTTCAGCCACATCCAACAGCGCGAGCGCCAATAACAGGATGGATAAAAACATTAAATTACATAAAATAGCACAATAAAATTATTTAAACAAACAAAACAAGACAGAGATTAAAATGGTGAACAGTTCTTACATCAAAAAAAATAAATAAAAAGTTAAAACATAAGTTACACTCTGGACCCGACCTCCCCCTTCAGATAAAAAAATCACAAGATTGTAAGTTATGTGCAAATCTGTGAACATTTATATTTTCAAACTTTGTACACACCCTTTAAAGGCAGGATACATTTTTGGTAGCCTAATTGTCAAAGACCAGTATCTTCACTTGGTGTATCCCAACACATGCATAAAAATCAAACCTGTGAAAATTTGGGCTGAAATTGGTCATTGAAGTTGCAAGAAATTTGTGAAAGAAAAAACATCCTTGTTGCATATAGAACAGTGTGCTTTGAGATGGCTGAGAAAAGCTTCATGCCTAAAGCCTTTCTCAGATTAACAATGTTTGGGTGAAAAAATTACCTCTTTCTCCAAAACTTCAAAGGGTGCCGTTTCTAACAAAGTGTTTAATATCAAGAGCTCCCCAGTGCTCTTTACCAAGTAGTTTTTATGGTAATTAATTTTTGGATAATTTAACAAAGGTTTACACTTCCTTCCACAGAAAGAAAGAAAAACCTACAGGAATCTCCTGGAGACGGCAAAGCCGACAGAAAAGTCGCCATCAAAACCGAAGAGGCGATTCAACAATGGTAAGTAAATTTTCTGGTGTTCATTGTTAAACTTTGCGCAAAAATAAGTACTAAGCAATATATTTGTGTAGAGTATTTACTTCTGAATTATCCATTAATAACGGTTTTCATTGTAAGTTGTTTAGCAGTTACTGCAATTGGCATTGAATGCAGTGACTTAAAACCAAACAAGTCAAACAGCTACTTTAGCAAGCGGAATATTTTTGTGAAATTGTTTCAGGGAAGCAATATTATCAGTGCTAATTTCATGGCTCTCCTTACCATGGAATTCTGCACCTCTATGGGATGTAAAAACATAGTTTCGCGGTAAGAAGAGCTCATTGAAATTGCGTGGAAGTGTGTAAGAGGTAAATAGCTAATGACACTTAGTATTCTGTCAAATTTATGAATGATTAAAATTAAATTGTGTCTGCATTGTTTTGGTTAATTCATAATGAGTCAATACTTCGATTATCTTTACATAGATCCGTTATTGGCTGAATTTCTCAAGTATCTGGTGGCGGTCGAGGGGATATCCCACAAAAATGCAAACCAAATCAGTCAAGAAATTCAAAAGTGGTTTACATTGAGTGGGATGTCCCTTCGATCTTCTCTAAGGCCAACAAGCCTAACCGAGTAAGTAACCTCCATCACCAAGTAATTTACAAGGTTTTACTTTTTTATATGAGCCTGTGTGGTCAGTTTGCTTGTCATTTCACCAGTCCACTCTTTCACTAGTCCATATTTCAGATGCTTTTCAATAATTTTAGCAAGTCTCATTGCTCAGAGAGAACTTTGAGTGGTACTTGGTTGTTTTAACCCTTATTTGGTCAGCAGACCCCTGTAAAGGGAGACGGTATTAATACATAAATAGTAACATGTAATTTTTGGGGAAAGCATTCATTTATGATGTTTGGTACTCGATGTTCAATGTTGACTACTTCAACAAGGACAATTTTGCAGACATATTTCTGGATCATATAAGATAATTACTATTTATTGTTTTCTTCTTCTTTAGGACCATGGGAAGGCTACGGGCTTCATCCTTGCAGCCGGGGACAATTAAGCACTATGGACAGAGTTTGGTCAAGTTAACGACTTTCCTGGAAATGAACCCGGCTGTGAGGAAATCTGTGGGCATCACGGAGAAATCTCTCCGTGATGCCCACAGATGCATCATTCATTTGATACGGCATCTGAAAAAGGCACTTAAAAGAAGACAATCGACTGTGCGGGCAAGGATATCAGGTAATTTGATTTGATTTGTATAAATGTTATCATAATACTGATAAAAAGTGCCCTTTTTCAATCTTCTGTATACATCTTGCATCTTTTGTGTAACCTTGGCCCTTAAAGTTTAAATTGCAAGAATGTGTACACACGTAGTTTGGTATACAGTGTGCATTCTCACTCCATGACAATTTAAACTTTCTAAAAACAAATAGCGAATAAGCTAGGCACATGGAATCAATACCTCAATAAACTTCTAGATATATGTTTACATTAATTTGTATTTATTGTTACTATTGTTTGAGAAAAACCGACTAGGGATCTTCAAAATGCCTTGCATTGTTAAACCATAGGCCTGAAGATATCTATGTAAAACAAATTATGAAGAAATGTCATTTAGATGTGGGAGGGAAAACCACAAATTTGGAAAATCAATGCTATCAGGTAGGTACTGAAAATACAACCAATGTTTCCAAGAAAAGGAAAAACGAAAAAGGATTGATGAACTTTGTATTGAAGTGGCACAAGAAAAACAACTGTAAAACATTTAATTTTTTACTTTCTTTTGTAGAAGAAATACTCAGCCAGCATGAGCTAGAAGAGTACGACACAGCTGTTAAACCGATGGTGCAGCACATCCTAGGTAAGGTTATAAACAAATGGAACAAAACCCCTCGGAGGCTATTTGTAATTCTTTGATAGTCAGTTGAAATTCAAGGTGACATACAAACTTAGACAAACTTAGACAAACTTTTTATAATAAGATCTTTGTGTTTCCAACTTTTTGTGGTCAAACCAGCCCCTTCCCTTCCACTAACAAATTTTGCATTTATGGTCCTTTTGGTTGCTAATTCTATTTTCTATTCTATTAAGATCTTTAGTAATATTTAACAATTTCAGTTTGATCGCAATGTATGCATATGTGTTAAATGCGTTGGTCGAATGAAGTTACTGATCACTTGTTTACAGATCAAATACATGCTGGACGACCATTATCCGAAAAAGACGTCACCTTGTTCCGAACGTTCTTGATGTTGGCAATACTCCTGTCCAACGGGGCTAGGGCAGGAGTCATTGCCAACATGGAGATTGTGGAGTTTGAAGCAGCGAAATTACATCACAATGGACGGTGGGTGATCATCGTAAGTACATTTCTAACATTTTTATGTACCTGAACATTTACACTTGTACATGTAAACAGTTAAAAAAAACAATAGTTTATGATGTGAACTGTACATTCATCTTCTCTAACTGTGTGGTTTGTTTCTTGTTTTTTTCTTGGCTTATTTGGTATTAGCTAATAGCCTTTTGTTTTTGTTATGTTTTGTTGTTTTTTCGTTTTTTTTGTTTTTTTTCTTTCTTTGTCTTCTTCTGCCTCAACCTTCCCTTGTAATTGTTAAGGTAGTACAGACTGTATACTTGGCATGTATTTACACCTTGTGAAGAAACAGGAAACAATGTTTAAAAATTGCTACATAAGAGATCTTTACATGACATGAAACCTTTGTTGTAATGTACAAATTTAATGTAACTTTAAAAGACAAGTGTCTTTCTCTTCAAATGTGGTTCTGTTTACATTAGTATTTTGTTTTTAAGTTTACAAATCGGCAGGACATCAGTTGTTTACAGACATGTAAGCAGTGACAATTTGATTGCACAACATCTTTTGAGGAATCTTTTAATAATTGTTTTTCCTTTGTGCATTAAAATAGGTCAAAAAACACAAGACTGCAGATGTTGCTGGCCCGGCAGAAATTGTCATTAATGAGGAATTGCTCAAACACCTTCAAGTATATGCTGAGTCAGTGCGTCCGACCACTCCTGACTCCATCAAACCAGCCTGCCCTTTCTTTGTGACCAGTAAGGTTAAACCTGTACGCGTGGCACAAGATCTGGGCAGGCACTGGTTTCATGTTACTGGGGTCAGGAGGAATGTGACACCCACCGTCATTCGAAAAACCATTGCAACGAAGGTATATCTAATCATTTGTTGAACTGTAATCAAGTTTCCATAATTAGTTCCACTATTCCACTGTAGCTTTTGAATAATTGCATCGTATCAGCACAATACAAACTTGAGATTATGATGCTAAAATGTCAAAACAAAGCATGCCCATAACTTTATTAAGCAAATGCAAAGTGCTTATTTACCCCTTGTTGCTTCAAACACCAAGCCTAAAATTTAATTACAAAATCCATTGTACAAACTCATGCAGTCTTACTATTTATGTGAAGCTCACATTATTTCCTTTATATCTTCAGTCATGGCAAGTTTTCGGAGATGTAGAAAAGTCGACAGTCGCAGATCATATGCGGCATGAGCTGTCGACCCAGAGCCACTATTATAAGGCTGCATCATCCTCAGCGGCAGCAGTTGCCGCATATAATCTGATAGACAGGCTACAGGTTCGGGGACAAAATGTGAGTTGGATTTTAAAAAATGATTTCAATGCTTTAATGAAAGTATATTGTATTACACCTTTGATGTTAAACAAAAAATATTTGGTGTGATATTTTCTTTTTTTAATGAATAAAATATACTTTGCAATCGCCTTTTTTGTCTCTTTAGATAAATGAGGGTGCCTCAACGTCTGATCAAACCAACCTAGCTGTAAGTTTTCTTTATTTTCTACAACTGTATATTTACTAAAATTACTTCATAAAAATTTTGAATCGAATATGTCTTTCACACAGTCTATTTCTAAGCTACCTGCATTTGACATATAAAATAGATCATGATCAAACAAGTATGGACAAGAATTTAAGTCAAAAATGTTTCTTTGTGTTTACTACAAGTTTAATGTTTTATAAATATATGTGTTGAATCATTCAGTTTAAAATTCACTTTCCTTCCAGGCCCAGAGGAGGCTTTTCCCCCAAAGAGTAAGTGAGAGACAGATGATTGATACTTGTGTATTTCTGTACTTGATTCTGTTTATTTTTTAGTTCCATTGGAAATGGTTGAAAGGTATAATAAAAAAGATGGAAAAAACATTGTGGATTAAAGTTTGAACATCATGTGCATTAGTTTGTCATTATTAATGACATCCTTCAAGGGCATATTATTAACAAACTTTTATGAACATTTCACCTCAAAAATTCTTCATATATTCAAGGTAATAACATTTTCTATCTCTCAATCCTTTTGGTAATACTATATAACCTGGAAATTGTTGGCCTTCTGCATCAACATAATATTTTTCATCTTTTATTACAGGAACATGGCAGAGCCACGTCCACGGCTGCAGATGCAACAACCGAATCCAGTCCCCCCCCCCACCCCCGCCAACCAAGTGTTAAGGGTCAATCTAAGGTAAGTGACCTTAAAGCATTCTGTCACAACCCAAGGTTTGCACTACTCTTAGATTTGACCTTCAGTACTCCACACCCATTTCCCCATCGACACACACACACACACACACAAGCTGAGTTAACACTTCTTTAATATTTACAGATTTATTTTACACATTATTTACATGGTAATACATTCACTCTGGTTCTACTTCAGTTCTTGGGGGGGAGGGGGATGTCTCATCCTTCTCACTCAGTATGGTACGGTCAGTTCATCCTTCCATCAAGCATTCCTATTGTCTGGGCTTCTCCCAAGTTACGAGCCCTGTAAATACATAATCAACACCGTGCTAACTCCTTCTGTTTACAATAATTTAATTAACTCCAAATATACGATAAATAATTTAAAATAATTCCTCAGAGGCTTCGTTCAACTTTGAATCTTCGGTGAGGTTCCATAAGAATAGATAAACATAATCATAAAGTTCCTCTTTAAATAATACAACTTAACACAAAAATATAACTTACAGGAATACTGTTGACTCCTGGCCTTTCCCGAAGGTTATCACTGCTGATGCAGGCTTTTCTTCAATACAAATTCTATCAAACGGCACTCATTTTTATATTTCAAAACTCTCATTAGTTTTTACTAACTGCCAAAGGCTGGCTATGCCCTCTCTCCTAAGGCAAACTCATCAAGGCTGGCTGCGCCCTCTCCTCGGGATACTCGGATGTCGAATGCAAAAATATTATTCTCTAAGGCCCAGATACCCTCCCAAACCAGAACTTGAAATATTTGGAATGTACAAGTTGGTACCTCCCTTAACTTTTCTACCTGCTCGCTCAAGCAAAACTTTGAATATTCAACATGCAAAACCAATAAATTAACCAATCAAGTAACCTGTTTAAATCACCTCACTCCCAGGTATGTCTTGAGGTGGTTCACCAAGTCTAAGGAATTTTTAGGGCGCGGTGCGGCCACTAAAAATAAAAACTTGTTCCTTTACTAGATATAACTTAAAGTTCACTACTACGGCCATTCATAATATAAATTAAGTTACTCTACAGTCTTCTGTTGTAATATCTGGAGTAAGTTCGCTACAATTAATCTCACTCTGTGACACGTACTTTGTGTAATCAATATCTGTGCTGTTTTTGTGGTAATCCTGGAAAACATTTTTGATCGAGTAGGACAATCAAATAATTTTCAATCTTGTGCAACCTTCAAGTATGTCAGACAAGGAGGGCGAATTTGTCCAACAGACGAGCAAACTGAGATGTAACTAAGGTTTTAAGCCATTATGTTACAATAGCATTTCTTACAATTTGTTTTGAATTATGTATTTTTCAGAGAAGAGTGAAGGACAGCAAGTTGAGCAAGGTATTATTTTTAAAAATTTCATTCACTTTACAAAACTCTCCATATATTCATGGTGTCAATTTCGTTAATTATCTCTCGAAAGTTATGAAAAGAGACAGGACTTCTACCATACAAACTGTTGGCCTTCTGTATCGGTCCACATTACTCAACAAATCCAAATAAAAGACGAAATAAAATGAGTGTCACCATTTTGATATAGTATTTGTACAACTTTTATTACAGGAACATGGCAGATCCAGATCCACGGCTGCTGATGCACCATGTTCACCACCCGAATCCAGTCCCCCCCTCCAACCAAGTATTAAGGGTCAATCTAAAGTAAGTGACCTTAATGCATACTTTGTTTAATCAATATCCGTGCTGTTTTTGTGGTAATCCTGGAAAAACAAAGTTTTGATCGAGTAAGATTCAAATGACATTCAATCTTGTATAACCTTCATTTCACACGAGAGCCGAAGGCCAACGTCCCTTGTTGTGGGCGCCAGTTGTCTGTCCCAAAGATTGTTTGCAATTTTATGACAAACATACACACGATCTCACATATCGCATTCCCAACGTACCTTCTTTCCGTGAGATCGCTACGTGTTGGGTCAAAGGTCAAAATTGTTCATTTATCAGTTCGTTGGTGTTCTGTCGGTGTACCGCGTAATGCAACGTACATGTAACTGCGTTTAGGTTACCATCGAACGCTTTCTGGTTGCCCGCCATTTATCTTCTCACAAAACAACAACATAACCTAGCACTGTTTTAGCAGAGACCATCTTCTTCTACGGATAGACATTGCATTGGTATCCACTGCTTTCTTGGTCGAACGTTTTTTGCTCAGGGGATGAAGGGTAACTAAACAGAATTTGCAACACGAACATTTCTTCCACCGACGCCATTTTCATACAGTGAGGTTACTATTCTCTCGAACAAACAAACGACCTTCCACCGCGCGCGCGCATGCGTGGTCGTTGTTCTATGACCTGGGACCTTGGTAATCAGCTGTGTGCGTCGTTTCACAAGAGTGATGTTGGCGATTCTAAACAGGAATGCGATTTTTGGAGGAGATCTTGATCCCAGTTGTTTATTACGCGGGTCTCCGGCGATTTCAGAACACGAATAAATTTCACACGACGCAAATTTGCTATTTTATAACGGGAATGCGATTTCGTTCCCAACGGGCTATATTACCATAATGTCAGACAAGGAGAGCGAAAGTTGTCCAACAAACGAGCAAACTGAGATGTAACTAACAGTTTTAATCGATGTTACAACATTCTTACAATTTGTTTTAATTTATGATTTTTCAGAGAAGAGCAAAGGACAGCAAGTTAAGCAAGGTATGACTATTATTAATTTCATTCACTTAAAAAAAAAAATCTTCATATATTCATGGTTTCAATTTCGTTTATCTCTCGAAACTTATGAAAAGAGACGAGAGGACTCTACCCTGCAAAGTGTTGGCCTTCTGCATCGGTCCACGATAATCAACAAATCCAAATAGAAGACAAAATAAAATGAGTGTCACCATTTTGATATAGTATTTGTACAACTTTTATTACAGGAACATGCGTCCACGTCCACGGCTGCTGATGCACCATGTGCACCAGCCGAATCCAGTCCCCCCCGCCAACCAAGTATTAAGGGTCAATCTAAAGTAAGTGACATTAAAGCATACTTTGTTTAATCAATATCCGTGCTGTTTTTGTGGTAATCCTGGAAAAACAAAGTTTTTATCGAGTAAGATTCAAATGACATTCAATCTTGTATAACCTTCAGATTACCATAATGTCAGACAAGGAGAGCGAAAGTTGTCCAACAGACGAGCAAACTGAGATGTAACTAACAGTTTTAACCGATGTTACAATATTCTTACAATTTGTTTTGAATTATGTATTTTTCAGAGAAAAGTGAAGGACAGCAAGTTAAGCAAGGTATGACTATTATTAATTTCATTCACTTAAAAAAAAAATCGTCATATATTCATGGTTTCAATTTCGTTTATCTCTCGAAACTTATGATAAGAGACAGGAACTGTACCCTATAAACTGTTGGCCTTCCGCATCGGTCCATAAGCAACAAATCCAAATAGAAGACAAAATAAAATGAGTGTCACCATTTTGATATAGTATTTGTACAACTTCAACTACAGGAACATGCGTCCACGGCTGCTGATGAAGCACCAACTGAATACAGTCCCCCCCGCAAACAAAGAAAAAAGAGTCAATCTAAAGTAAGTGACCTTAAAGCATTGTATAAAAGGAAAGGCTCTGCTACTTTGTTTACTCAATGATCTGTGCTGTTTTTGTGGTAATCCTGAAAAGTTGAGCAAGGTTAAAGGGTTATTGTCATTTTAATTTCACATCACAAATTCTTCATATATTCCATGGTTTTAATCTCTGAAAAGATGATAATAGACTGTAAGTGTGTAAGAAGCTGAACATTCACATCCTTTTTGTCTGGCAACTAAAAACCTGTTATCTCCATGTAATTTCTTTTCCCAAAACTGGATCATGCACAAACAATTAGTACTGCTGACTGCCCCAGGCAAATTAACTGCTCATACATTAGGTTTAATGACCCAAGTAATTCAATGTAAACACACTCTCTCTATGAAAAGAAGGTATGCTTTCAGAGTTTTTGTGGCCAAATTCTTTAATGGAGCTTTCCTATAATGACAGCCTGCAAACTGTTGGCATTCTGCATTGGGCTGCATTGGGATCTAAGTCAAAATAAAATGAGTGTCTGCAATTTGATATAGTATTTGTTCATCTTTTATTTTAGGAACATGACAGATCGACCTTAACAACAACAGCCTCAAAGAGATCCTCAAAAGAGGTATGTGTTCAACTCATATATTACCATATTATTGAATTTTGGGTCATCCAACATTTCAATGCATTTTTTAATTGAGCAAAAAATAGTAGAGGTAAAATTCATTTGAACCTGATTTCTTTTCTTCCGCTGTAATTTTAGAATTTTCTCTCTTGATGTTCAAGGGCTAATTTGCAATCAACTAAACTTTTACTTCTAAGAATAATATCAAAAGCACCTAGCAAAAGAAATACTTTGGTATGTGTTGGGCTCTTTGCTTTGCATTTTGTTATGTGTGTACCAGCTACCTTGAATTGATACATGCACGTCATATGGATTTGCCTGCAGCACCATCTTACCAAAATAACAAAGACAGTATACACAAAGGAAACTGTTGGTTTGTTACTTCATAGATCTAGTCATTATATCACGTGTTAAAACTCCCACTAAATGACCAGGCTTGAACCGACATCAATGCATAAACTCTCTGAGTTCTCTATTCATGACACTGACTGGCATCATAATTGTTTTCTATTTGTTTGTTCTTGAAATATAAATGACAGGAAGGGGTTAAATTTTGTGCCAACATTCTGGTACCATAATTGAAATTTATTTATTTATGATTTTTTTAAACAGAGAGGCGTACATGTCGGAGGACTCGTGGCAATACACTTGACTCAGGAAACGGGGAGACCGTTCATTGGTATCGTTCGAAATATGACAGTCCCTATAACAATTCAGTGGATGGAGGGGAGTTATGCAAGTTCCTGGCGTCCATCTATTTTTGTCAATGGTAATCCATATTTAGATTATGTTAATATTGAGTCAGTGCTTCTTGTGGATTTTAAACTAAATAACAAAAACAAATTAAGAAAAGAAACAATAAAACAATTACGGCAACTCTATAGAGAAATCGATGAATTTTAATCTTTTTGCTCTGAACTTTTTTTCTTCTTATACACGGAGGACCCCACTCTCCCTCCCCTCCATCCAAATAAGATTGAAAGTTATTTATTTTCAAGGTATTGTACATGGTTGGCAAGGACAAAAAACAGTGTTGTTTAAAGGTATTATACAGGATTGGTAGAGCTGACAAAACAATCACAGACAGTGTTCATGTTTTGTGTAATCAACCACATACATGAAATAACAAACCTGTGAAAATTTGAGCTCAATTGGTCACGTGTGTTTTCTGTTTTTCAAACATCGAGTTTATTTTCGCGCGCGATAAAAACTATTGTTTTACTCATTTCTCAAAAACGATAGCATTTTAGGCAAAAATATTTTAAGGGAACCTTTTCTACCATTACTTACTTTACATCATGTAAGTTACGTGTGAATCTGTGAACATTTTTGTTTGTCGATCTTACCAACAGTGTACAGGCCTTTAAGTCTGAAAGCTTACTGATTAAAAATATCATACTAGAACATTTAAGTATGAACTACTTCCCTCCAAAATAAAATCAAGTTTGTGAAAACTGTGTCTGAAAACCTTGAATAAAATCCTTAGAAACAGAAAACAATAGCAGCTGATTTTGGTTGTGAAAACAAAAATTAAGGAAATTGTCGTTATTTGCTTGGTATTTCAATATTTTATGATGACATATTGAATGGATTATGCCGAAAATTTCACAGGATTGTTATTTCATGGCCATGGTGGATAACACAAAACATAAACCAGGCCTGTGAGATTTCCGTTTTGTTTTTTTTTAACTTTTTGGCCTTATATCAATCATGTATAAATGCTTGGCAACAATAATGTACAACTACAATAATGTGAAATAAGCCTAGTTACTGGATCAATGGGGTGCCCCAATTAGACCAGCGTAAATGCGTTACGCGCGCTCACTTGACGTTCCACTCGCTCACTTGACGTTCCACAATCATTCTTACATCAGGTAGTGTTTCAGCTAATTTTTTAGGGTCCACTCAAAGGCCTGATAAATACTTACTGTGACCATTTTTCAGCTCTATCAAGCCTGTATAATACCTTAAAACAACTCAGTGATTACAGAATCTTGTTAACGATTTATCAGATCTGTTATTGACTAACTGACAATATTTATTTATTTACAAAAATATGAGAAATGGTGGTCATTATGGGAAAGCTCCATTAAAGAAAGAAGCTGAAAAAACACATTGTTTTAGTCTGGCAACTAAAACCTGTTATCTCCATGTATTTCTTTTCCAAATAGTGGAGTTAACTGGAACAGGCACACATGTGCTTCTGACTGCCCCAGTCAGATTAACTGCTCATTAAGTTTAATGGCCCAAGTAATTTAATGTAAACACACTCACTATGTGAGAAGAAGAATGTATACTTTCTGAGTTTACTTAGCCACAATTTAAAATTCTTTAATGGAGCTTTCCTGTGTTTTTATTTTTGTTATACAACTGAAATGTGTTTTGGTTAGGTTCCTAGGTATTTTGGAACAATTGTTTAGAAGTTAACAGAAATAATATAGGTTTTCTCGGTCAATTTCGGCAAATGAGCAGCCAATTTAACCACCACGCTATTCTATTTCGCGCAAAATCAAATGCTACTGAAAAGGGTCATTCGATTTCGTTTTATGACTAGTCAAATGTACTGTTGCGTCATTCGATTTAACAAAATAATCATTCAATTTAACGATTCATCAAAGCAGCATTCAAATTCGCCGGAGCTTTTTGAGGCGTGTGTTTAGTCATTCAAATTCATTTTTGGGCAGTCATTTCTGTAATTTGTGCAATCTAAAAAACGCTTTGTTAATAAGGCATATACGGTTTACTTATTTGCACTTGAGTCACTTTGTACTTCGAAGACGAGCTTTTGCTACAGTTTTACACGCATATTTCAATAAGTTTGCAGCTTGTGGTACAACCATACCTAAACATATACGCCAAGATGTCTGGCACGCCAACAGATTGATGGTTGAGGAAGAAACAACATAAACAACAAAAACCAGGAAAAACGTAAAGAAACACCCCATTCAAACACAATACAAAATTAGGCCAGTTAACCAATAAAGATCAAAAAAAAAAAAGTATAGAAGAAAACAAAGAAGAAAAAACATCATGGGCCCCATGTAAAGTCTCCTGGAACCATAAAAATAAAGAAAATAAGGTTTGCCTGAATTAAAGTGAAGATACGAAACAGTTGCCTAATACAGATTATCTGTTTATTCGTATTTCTTTAGTCGTACTTATTTGAATTCTCATTTAGCGAAATTGATTGCATCTTTACGAAATTGAAAAAAATTAAACCAGTAAAATCTCCAGTCGAACCAGCTTTGCTAAATTGAATGATGATTGTGCGTCACGAAAAAGAATGACGATATGCTAAATTGAACACAGTGCAAAAGGAATTTGAATGCCTCAATACGAAATTGAATGCCCGAATTTTGAATTTGAAACGCAGTAACAACTGGAGAGGCAAAATAGCTTTAATTCGAACGCACGAAAATGAAATCGGCTGCTCATTTGCCGAAATTGACCGAGAAAACCTATATGTTGTGGAATTAAACATAATATCAATGTTTAAATGAAGATCTGGGAATTTCAGTGATTTTAAGTTGTATTTTTCCCATATTAATTATGCAGACCTTTTCATTTATTCACTGTATGTTCATCAGGCCTTCAGCTTCCCAATTAACTCTGCTGAGGAAAAACTACCCTGGCATGAAAGAACATGCCTTGGAAAAAATCTGAAATTGCCAAGTTTTGGGTTTTTTTGACATTATTTTGTTTTTTGACATTGTTTAATGTACTAGCAGGACATTACAACTTCTTTCATGCTGGGGATAGACTTTGATCATTTTCTGTAATAAAGTCAAGGTTGGGCAGCTGGATGAAGGTCTGTGATGGAACAGAATTAGAAGAAATTATTTCTTACATGTTGATGAATATCATGTTTGCCCCAACAAAAATCAATGAGTAAAATTGGGCTGTGATGACAGCTTGACTTGAAATATAAAGCTTTTGATGAGCTACAACAAAAATGCATTGTATACTCAGTGGCGTAACTATTAAAAGGGGCATTGTATACTCAGTGGCGTAACTATTAAAAGGGGCAATGGAGGGGGGGGGGGATGTAGAGTTTTGATATGATAATTTTGATGTTTTTAAATCTATCTTTTTTTATACTAATGCCAGATATCTTATAACAATAGGTTATTGACAATATGTTAGTGAATTACTTTATAACCAAAAACGCCAAAAGGAAGTTTTTAAAGAAAAGGGCAAATGGAAACTTGGCCAGAAAATGTTGCCCTAGTTTACGGCGCTGGTGAATGTCAGTTTGGCGTATCCCAACACATTCATAAAATAACAAATCTGTGCAAAACTTGAGCTGAATTGAAGTTGCAATAATTAGTTAATGACAGAAACCAACACCCTTGTTGCATCTAGATTTGTGTGCTTTTAATGTCTGAGAATGCCTTAGACTTTTCTCAAATTCCAATTTTGGGTAAAAAATTACCTCTTTTACTTCGAAGAGTGTCATTTTTAACAATGGTTTATAATGTCTACAAGTATGTTTTTGTGTTTATAATTCTTGGAAGAATTAAAAAGGTACAGAAAGTTTTTTTACCAGATTGTTCAAGAGATGTCTAAGTTTTAACTAGTTCAAATAATTTGTTTTATCTTAAACTTGTCTCTGTCTCTAGATGCATTCAGTTTAACATGTGATACCCACGATCAATGTTTTCTGGACTACCATCTCATTGTTGTACTTAAATTAATGTGATCAACTGGTTAAGTATTTTAAAAAAGTTTAGGACGAGAACCTGAACATTGCAAAGAATTAAACATGCAATGATTGTGGGCATCACTTTGTTATTTTAGGGGCAGTGGATCAACGTAGACACATTGAATGTCTCGTGATCTGATTTTGGAATAAGTATGTAGACAGAAAGACAGTAAATAAAATAAGTGGTGTTTGAAGCTTTGCATGGTGTTGAAAGTAAGAAGTAACTATAACTATAGTAATGAACTTGCGGGTACAACCATGTGTATAATCTCTTTTGGGAGGAGTGTTGGCTCTGAAAAGAGCCGGTTTGGTCTCGACGTTTCGAACAGTATACTCTGCTCGTCTTCAGGCCTCCTGAAGACGAGCAGAGTATACTGTTCGAAACGTCGAGACCAAACCGGCTCTTTTCAGAGCCAACACTCCTCCCAAAAGAGATTATACACATGGTTGTACCCGCAAGTTCATTACTATAGTTATAGTTACTTCTTAGTAAATAAAATGTTCTTTAGTTTCAAATATTACATAATTTTTACATTAACATGAACCAGTTTCATCTTCACAATTTGATGTACCTGTAAAAACTACATGTAGGTAACACAAAACGAATAAATAATAACTTGTAAATGCTTGATATGAATTGAATTTCTTCTCGTGTGCAATTATTTTACTCAAAAGGAACATTTTGTACAGCAACTACAGCAACTGTTTAGTCTAAAAGTTTATTTTAGAAAGAAAAAACTATTTATAAATAGAATACAAAAATTGTTGATTTGTTGGCATATTATATACAACAGATTAAGATTCTTTGGTTGATATATTTACCGACAAGGACACTTATTGGAATAAGTAAATAGCTAATGATTACTGTGATAAAACAATATAACTCTTTATTTGGGGCTTCAATATTAACTGTAGATGGGGGATGGGAGCATCCAAATGTACAACCTCCAGTACTTTCATATCTGAACTTTAAAAAAAAACATTTCTTAGCGTGTAAGCTTTTATACTGATTCCCCAGAAGGCATTGCGATTGGCCAAAAGTAATGATGTGCCCACATTTAGCCCCGTCGTAGTCCCCACCCCCCCCCCCCCCCCGCCCCCCATATCCCAAATTAATATTATAAAAACATGATCCCTGGAATCAGCACAACTTTCCGGGATTACTGTGAACAAACATACCCAGGGGCCGTGAGCATTACATAGCCTAGCCTTGTTCCCAAACATCATGTATGATGTTTGGGAACAAGGTTGGCTGTAGAACTCTAATTATGCTAACAATTTGCTCAAAAAGTCACTCTATTCAGTTTAGAAAATAAACCAAGCTTTTTTGTCCTGATTATCCTTCCTATGAATTAATGGCTTCAAAACGTATTCACCCCCACCCAAGCATGTAGCACTTTGACAAAATAAATGGCTTTGACCCCTAGGCCTAGTAAACGTAACCATAGGTAACCTGACATTGAAGTAGCAGCTAGCTAGAGGCATAACACTTATTAATGTACTTATTTAGCGCCCTCTTTTGATAAAAAAAAGTTTTATCACATACTGACTGACTGACTTCTCATTATCAATTTTACAATTCGCAAAATAAACCGCTGTGAATTGTTATTTCCATTGTATAAATACTTAAAATTAAATCATTAGACTTGAAGATTCATTTGTTAAGTTCCTTGTATAAAAAAAAAATACAAACAAACTATAAATAAGATGTTCAATTTAATTTTATTAATAATATTTTATGTGTGATATGAATTCTCTTGCATTTCCATCAACACACTCGTTTATTCATACTCAATAACACATTTAAACAAGTTCGCCTAAAATGTGAATCCACCCCCCTTTCCTCTTTTATTGATAGAAGCACTAAAACAAGACAAAATAAATAAAAAAATATATATCTATAGATAAATTGAAGCCTCCAATTAAAAAGTTTGAAAACACTCAAAGACGGTCTCAAGTCATGAGAAAGGAAAACCAATAATGTTTAGATATTGATGTAGACAGAGAAATCGAATAGCCAAAATATTACAAGGAACAGACGAACAATAATTATTTAAAAGGTAACTATTTAAGAACAACCATTACAAAAAAGCTTCAATCTCCCTCACACTAAAGAACTTTTTAAGCCTAAAGGAATTCTATCCGAGATACAATATTTGTTTGTTTGTTTTGTTGTTAGTGGTTGTTTTATTGTTGTTTTTTGTTGCTGTTGTTGTTGTTGTTGCTGTTATTGTTATAGACAGAGAAATCGAATAGCCAAAATATTACAAGGAACAGACGAACAATAATTATTTAAAAGGTAACTATTTAAGAACAACCATTACAAAAAAGCTTCAATCTCCCTCACACTAAAGAACTTTTTAAGCCTAAAGGAATTCTATCCGAGATACAATATTTGTTTGTTTGTTTTGTTGTTAGTGGTTGTTTTATTGTTGTTTTTTGTTGCTGTTGTTGTTGTTGTTGCTGTTATTGTTGTTGTTGTTGTCTTTATTTAAGAAGAACATTATTTATAACAATCATTTAACTCCCCAACCTGTTCCCCACGAGACAAAATTTTGGCCTGAGGATGCGTCCGGGATTAAAATTGAAACTCTTGTTACAATTCAAACTAACCCCGACGTGAGTACAAATAATTTGCTTTAAATTAACACGATTATAAATCGCAAAATCACCGAATTATGCACGTCGCTATTAAATTGTATAGGCCTTAAAATATTACAGAAACGAAGAAGAAAAAACACCAACGAATGCCAAACACAGGTCTGAAACAAAAATCAATATTCCAGGGAGCTTTCAGTTATCATAACTAAAACAAACCAGAGGCGGTTTTTATCATTACGTTTGCCGTAATATCTACATCGAAGTCACTGTTGCACAAGCATTAATTTTGTTTCATAATGTAATACAAATATAATTTGTTGTCCCTCGAGTCTTTTGTGGTGGCATAACAAAGTAAAAATAACATAAAATGTCGAGTGAGGGGGTAGTCCAACAATTTTTGCAGGGGCATTATTTTACCAGTTTGGTTGACTGTACAGTGTGGTACCCCAACCCCATTTCTATTGCAGCAAGGAGGGCGAAATGCCGGTTCAAAAAGCTTCGTTATCAGAAGGTTCCAAAATGCGGCTTGAGCCGGATTTACAGCTCATATTAAGTTTTATTGTGTTTTTTTCATCGGATAATCAAAACTTACTTTGCGTACTGCTGATTGATTACAATGTTTACTAAAACAAAATTACATGTCTTATTATTCAAGGATCTTGTAATTTATTCAAGGCACAAGTCAAAAATAGGACGAAATAAATAAGTCTAAGCAGTTTAACAAGATGCCCAAATGTAACAATACAAAATGGCATTTACTGTTTCCAATTCGCAATTAAATGTTCTAGAAAAACAAAATAATTAATCTTTAATAAATTAGACTAATATTTTTTAAATTAATAACTCAAATAAAAAAAGCAACGTCTAAAACACACTTAATAAAAAATATGTGGTGCTTTTGGTGTCTACCGTCCGTTTCAAAAACACCTACTTTGCTTTCAAGAAAACCAAGTACTTTGGTTATCTGTGTTTTTAGAACAAAACAACCAAAAGACAACGAGCAACCCATTTCTCTTACTAACTAACGATGTACTTTTGTAACAGTAATTTTTGTTCCCAAAATACAAATTTTTCAAAATTGCTTTCAGAACACCCATTGTTCCGAGAACACCTGTGCGCTCTTGTTAGAGTAAGTTTGGGAGAAAGAAAAACAAAAATGCGAAAGGGAATATGCCGCTGGAAAAAACTACAGACACACATTTGCGACTTTCTCCTTCCCCTCTCTCTCTTTCCTTCCCCTCCTTTGTGTTTTCATTTTTCGGGATCCTCTTGGGGGATCTCCATCCCCCAGTGTAACAGGAAACCATTACGTATTAGACTTAAAAGTTGATGTCAATGATAACTTGTGAAAGCCCGGCGAAAGTAAGCATCATTGCTGATGTAATACACATTACTGCGTAAAGCATTTTACAAACATCTACACATTGCTGTCCGTTCACAGAAATATCGTCGTGGTTACATACATTATAATGCGAAAAGCATTGTATGTAGGGGCCACTCTCGGGCGGTTTTTGGCGGCCCAGTGAGTAATGGCAGAGCTGTTTTTGGCGAGGGTTAGGTCTTTACACACAACGCGTCACCGTAAGTAAACATACAGTAGCTTTTAAGTCCTCGCTTGCAACTTGAGAAGCTACAAGAGTTTAGAACTATTATTAGTCTGGAGATGACACGTCATAGTGCCCTATATTATATAGTATAAGAGATACATGAGTTTAAAAAACCGGCCGGAAGGGGGGGGGGGGGGACACGTGTCCTCCCCGTCCCACCCAGGATTGATGCCCATGGAAACTTGCAATCAAAGTCGTACGTTTTGCTCGTACTTTGAAAACTTAGCGTTTTGGAAGACTTATGTTACAAGAGAGTCATATAGCAGCCCAACAAGGTGGGCTAATATAACCTAGCAGCTCCGGTTTGCCAGCAGGAACTCTTTACTACAATTGTCGGAGGTATCTCCCACCAAAGACTACCGGTTCGTCATCAAATTGAAGCATTTTGTAGGTCAACTTTTTAATCATTCATTTTATTTGGGGGCAATGTCGAAAGCTTAAATGCTTTGTATTCAAACAATAAATTAAACAGTTAACAATTGAAAGGAGCAAGTATTATCCATTTCATGAGTGAAGTTCAATTATCACCTGAACATTGACCTAACACTGAAATCAGTACACAATTAGTTTGTAATCATACACTATCAGCTGAGTACATGACAAAATATAACATAAAACGATTCGGTCAATGCAACAGCTCATTCAGTCGTTCGATCTTCCTGCTTTTTTAAATAGAAGTTGTGACTATGGCTCCTCACTACCCTGGCGATGTTGGCAGCTTTGAGGTCTGGGACTACGTAGTCTTTGGTGGAATGCTTGGTGTGTCTCTTGCCATAGGGTTTTATCATGGATGTACAGGAGGAAAACAAAAGACGACCCGAGAGTTCCTGCTAGCAGACGGAAATATGCACCCCATCCCGGTGGCCATGTCTCTGGTAGCAAGCTTCATCTCTGCAATCACGGTATTGGGTACGCCCGCTGAGGTGTACATCAATGGGTCCATGTTCTGGTTGTTCGCCTTTTCCTACCCTATTGTGGCCTTTTTGGTGTCCAGACTCTTCATTCCTGTCTTTTTCAGGCTAAATGTAACGAGTGCAAATGAGGTACGGTTTGAGTTATGACTATTTAACTAACAATTTCACACCCTGGCGCTCCCCAAAAATGTTTAGGAACCGGCTTTTGCGCATGTGCTCAGAATTTTTTAACTGCTACCTTTGAACAATTTTTTCAATGTTTATATTCCCGTTTTACTCATTTTGGAGTTGGGAGGCTCGTTAAATGATTATGTTAGCTCTTTCATAAAAGAAGAATTATCCAGTATTTGTTATGCACTGTTATCTTTTGTAATATTTTGTTCCCCCGAATTGTTGTTTCATTCCTTCGAAGCGTTATTTTGTTCCTTCAAATTATAATAGGGAATGCAATTAAATGTTTTGATCAGACAAATGTTCTCCTTCACCTGAACGAAATCCTTATTTTGAGGAATGAAAGCATATCTTGAGGGAACGAAACCTCTTGTTAGGTGTTCGGAGAGCTTAGCTCCGAACACCTCTTGTTATTGCTCGGTTTTTAGGTGTTCGGAGCGGAGCATAGCTCCGAACACCTCTTGTTATTGTTCGTTTTTGTTTTAGGTGTTCGGGCGACAGCCGAACACCTTGTTTTTGTTCGGTTTTTTATTTTTCTTAATACTTCTTCTTCTTCTTCTCTCCGTCGCTTGTCCGCTAACAAAAGCACACTTTCCAAGCTCATATAAACTTGAAATTTCTACCATAGTTAGATAACCATTAGGAGATGAAACCGCTTCAATTACGTCAATGACGTCATCAGGTGTCAAGTTACAAGGTTTTTAAAATTAAAAAATTTAATCTTTGAAAATCCATATCAAATCAAGATGAAGAGACCGTCGGTTACTTTTTGCGGGATTATATAGAGGTAATATGGGTCTTCATTTTTTATTGTGTGCGTGACATGACTTGACCTCTACTTCCGGTCGAAACAGGAAGAAACAGGAAGTGCCTTGTAATTTAAAAGTGGCACACTTTCTGAAGTTTTTTTAACGGTGTTATAGTCGAGCAAGAGTCTGGTTTAACAAAATAAGACAAGTGACGTCATAAAAGTCAAGAGCGCCCTCTAGCGGCAGGTTGAAAACAATTAAAAATACACTTTTACTAGATGTCTGTGGCGAAGTTTATGATAATCGTTTCGAAATTGGTATACATAATGACCTTCATGCAGACAACATATGTGTGAAGTTTTAGATTGATGACGTCATCGTGTGTCACGTGGTATCGCCTTAAAGGTTTACTTTTTGAAGCCGTGTATTTACAAAACCACAAGTTCGACTGAGTTGAAACTTGGCATGTTGAAAGACAGTGATATTGACTATGTAAATCTAAAGAAACAACATGATGACGTCATTCCTTTTTTTATACAAATATTTGAAATATTGACCAATTATTACGGGTATTTATCGACCCGCTGTTAAACCACGGGATACACTCACACTACGTGATCTGAACCGGTGGGAAAGTCAACCACAAGGTTCAAAGTCCAATAAACAAGCTTGTGGTCTAGTCTCTGTTCAAGGTTCGCGCAACCTGCTTTTGACAACACGCTTTGTTAGTCTCTAAAACAGCCGTCCATGCAAACCTCGTTAACAAACAAATGCTAGGCTTTTGAAAATTGAAAGGTAATGAATTTATAAAATATGAAGTGATGACGTCTGCATGACGTCATCAATTTTCAAGTTATATTACCACCGAGGTAGTGTTTTACAAGATCTAATACGTATAGAACAACTTTGGCATCAAGCTTGAACTTTGCAAGACAGTATTTAGGCCGGGGATGTGTTACATCAGCGCTGCCTTTACACAGAGGGCGCTAGATAAAAACTACGGTCACGAGCTGCTGATGTTTTGTTGCATTCATAGACACAGGAATGGTGGTAACTTCATTTATTATTTTGAATAACATCTTTAGGATTGTAATCAAGTGGATAATCATTCAAAAATATTGGGTTTTGATTACAAAGCGACTACCATGGAAACTAGCATGCAGATCGATGCCCACGCCCATCAAACACTTAATTCTTATGTTCTATCATTCTAAACATGTAAGCTTTGTTGTTAAAAAATCGTACATGATTATTTCATATGTGATCATTATAAAAACAAGTAAAGGGAACCAGCCGATCATATCAAGAAACATTATACTTTCATCCAATGGCCGTCCAAAAACCATTAAGTAAATCAACTCGCAATTCAAAAGTCAAGTCTAGCGGGCGCTACAGACATTTTGGAATTAGTGGATTAATGTAAACTCGGGACATAGTTAGGTCATTGTGGTGCTTCTGTTCTATGCGTGATATGAGTAGGTACTTCAGTATGTAATACATGAAGTCCAAATTGCACGGGAAAAGGGTAACTTTATTGGGTTCAAACAATGGAAGGAAGTAACTCTTGTGAAAGTAGGCCTAGTTGTGGAATAATTTGTTTCTAAATAGACTCATTCACTAACCTTTGATAAAAACTTATCGTACACATTTCTAACAGAGTCATATTTACCAAATTCAATTACATTTGAGCCACTGCTAGTTTATACAAGATTTATGAGTACAGAACGACTTTGGTAATCAAGCTGAAACTTTGCATGTATCCAAGTTGGGATATGTTACATCCACAAAATTTGTTCACACCACGATGACGTCATCGAGTGTGGCATGACGTCACCTTAAAGGTGCAGGTTCAAGATCTATATACTGAGTAGTAATTGCTTGGTCCTGGGGGGAAAAAAATTCCCGAACACCTTGTTTTTCAAAAACTTATATCTAGTACTTCTTCTTTTTCTTCTTATCCCCCGCGATTGTCCGCTAACAAAAGCACACTTCCCAGGCTCATATAAAGTTTACATATAGTTAGACAACCATTAGGAGATGAAACCGCTTCAGTTACGTCATGATGACGTCATCAGGTGTCAAATTACAAGTTTTTTTAAGTTTAAAAAGTTACCATTTGCTATACGCTGTATGTCTTTGAATTTTACAACTATGATATTCATAATTGAGCATCTGATAGATCAAGACTGGGGCTACATTTGAAAAGTTAACGCCAAAATCGTATGACCTCTTCTTCTGGTCGTACCGGAAGGTCAAAGTTTGCCTTTGAATATTTTCTTCAAAATCGGACGATAAAGCCCACGTATGTATTAACCTGCATGTACACAGCGCTGTGTGTGTCTGGCTGTTCCGCTCCATTGATGACAGTGTCATAAGTCTACGAGGCTTGTGTGTAGTCCAGCCATGTATTGTGTATGTGTGCAGCTGGACATGTCAAACGTCATCGAACAAAACATGGTGTTTGGCACGATGAGTTTATCGTTAACTCGTGCGAAGTTAAACTTAAGTGATTTCCCTTTTGCCCGTCTGATGGTTTGATGGTAAACAACGAACAGAAGACGAGTTCTCACTGAGATGTCCACCTGATTTAGAAATATGTATGACGTTTAATAACTGACTTAAACTCAATCTGAAAAAGATCGAAATTGGTTCGCTTCTCATCAAACATCGAGACCGACGGCACGTTGATCGACGTGACCATGCCTGCCGAAGGCGCTCTAGGCCCGCTGAGTATGTCTCTCAGACACGGCGATGAAAATTGTAAGATTTATGTAAATATCATCGTTTACAAAAAACGTCGCAATTTACTTCGTGTACAGTACTTGTCATATATTTTGTCCATTACTTGACAAGTGGTGGATTTTTAAAAATTACGAATACGACAGCTGGGATGTATTACGACCAACATTTTAATATCATGCCGAACACCTCGTTTTTGTTATGCAACCAAAAATTAAGTCTAGTTCTATTTGTTTTCACCTGCCCCTTAGGGGTTCCTTATTTAATTTGTTTGTCATTGTTTTAACTAAACACAATTGCACCGTCAGTATAACAAAATCGGTACATTCCTATTGAATCCCATGCGAAAACAATACAAATCTTATTTAGATATCAAAATGATCAGAACATTCCGTAAGAATCAGCGGGAAGGAACGTGAACAGAGAATTGAAACGTTGCGATTTGAAACAGCCGATTCGAACAGCTAGGTGTCCCGACTGACAAACCAGCAAAGACAAAAATGTACTTGGTGGTCTGGCTCCCTACCCCTCCCGTATGTTCATGAGCTCCAAGGTATAGCTTTCCTTGGCTCGGGGGTTTCTGTCTCGCTAGCCCCACCGAGTATCTCCGCTAGACGGGAATATCCTCTGGTTTCGTCTCGCCAGCCCCCACGCTGTGAATATGTAGAACACGCTTCCGTTGCTCGGACTCTCTAAAATAAAATATTACGTTAGATTTTTCATAATTTGTTACAGCTTGTATCCATAATATTAATACATAGTATTTGTTTGTCAAATACTCATGGATAATTGTTTAATACAGAGTTAAATTTGGTGCAGTAATTTACTTTTTCCGGCTGGAAGTAAAACTAACTCCGAAGATCACATGGGTTATCCGAACCAAAAAATAATATTGTTCGGAAAACCCATGTGCCTCTCGATTTTTGAAAAATTGTCGAAAACGGCAAAATTCTTCTCAATTCCTGGAAGACATGGAGTCATGTGTTGGTCTAATTATAACCTAAATAGCCTAACGAAGCCGGTGTGGCCCTGTGATGCATTCTATTTGAAAAATTTCAAGTGGTGCTAATCTGACTGGCATTTATCTTTGATGATGTGATACTGAAAATTACTGTGGTATTCATGATAGAGGTTCAACTTATATTATTGCAGACCCAACATTGTATCGTTTTATCTATGGGTAGAATACCTGCACATTGACGCATCAGACGTGATGCTGAATATAATTACTGATAATAATTAATGCGCATAATGCTGATCAACGGAAGCTTGTTTACAGTGCACAGTGTGGGGAATAAATACGAGTGGCACGGTGGGGCTAGCGCGACGGAAACCCCCGAGCCTAGAAACAGCTGCACCTGGAAGCTCACGAACATGTGGGAGGGGTAGGCAACTACAGTGCTGTCGTGGCGGGTTCGCCAGTCGGTACACCTCGCTGATCGAATCCGCTGTTTCAAAATCGCAACGTTTCAATGCTCTGTGATTATACGTTCCTCCCTCCTATTTTTGTACTGAATTTCTTGGTAATTAAACAAGATTTTTGTCAATAAATAGGAATACCACTTTTGTTATAATAATTGACGTTGTAATTAGTTTAAACAAAAAAACTCCGGAGCCCCTGAAGGGACAGGTGAAAAAAAAAAATCAATTAAAAGGTGGGAAAAAATACCTCCCTCGATCTATTATTTCATCCCTGGACAAACAAAATCCCACAAAATCATTTCGTTTCCTCAAAATATTATTGTATTAAATCAAAATATAATTTTGTCACACAAAATATATGTTTTTATTTTGTGAACGAAGTGTGTTTTTCTAGGTAACGAAATAGATTATTCCTAGAAAATACGTTTTAGTTCCCCTCGAACACTTTGATTCCCTCAAGATATGCTTTCGTTCCTGAGAAAGACACTTTCGTTTCCTAAAAAATACGCTTTCGTTCCCTCAATTAGATACACTTTCGTTTACTCGAAATACGATTTTGTTCGCCCGAAATATACTTTCGTTTGCCCGAAATGTGCTTTCATTCCCCAGAAATACGATTTTGTTCCCCCGCAATGAGGTTTCGTCACCTAGAAATATGCTTTCGTTCCCTCAAGATATGCTTTCGTTCCCTAAAAATAAGATTTTGTTCTCCCAAAATATACTTTTGTTTGCCCGAAATATCCCTTCGTTCCCTATTAGATACGAATTCGTTCCTCCGAAGTGAGATTTCGTTCCCCAGAATTCCACTTTCGTTCCCTCAAGATAGCTTTCGTTCCTTGAAGTCCAATCAAAACAATGTTTTACATTCCCTGGAAATCATATTTTGGAGGAACAAAATAACGCCTCGAAGGAATGAAATAGCAATTCTGGAAACAAAATATTATTACGAGGGAACACAAATATTATTTAGAGGGAACAAATATATATATTTTTTAATCTTGAAAACAAAAATTAACCCGTCCCTTTAGGGGCTCCCCGTACCAAAAGTAAAACCTGGTCGTCGAAACGACCGTCGGGTGGATGGAGGGTTACAATCGCATTCCAACTACTTTTGGCAATGCAAAAGTAGTAGGCCTAGTGTGGTACATGTACTTGTTGTAGAACGTCCTTTGGATTTATTATGATTTGTTTTACTTTTTTCTTGTGTTTTGTTTTCTTTCTCTGTGTTTTGGGGGCGATCTTTGGATGTCGAAGGAACGTAGATTGGACTGACGCGTGTACATGTATTAGGGGGCAAGTGTCGGTTGTTTAAACACACTTTATGAGCTGGATGGATAACGTAGGCTGGATGCCTTGCCATAGTAAAACATTTACATAAACCGAGCACCAGTCAACTTGCTGACCTTTCACCGCTTTTGTTTTTTTCGGTCTTTTCTCGTTAATTACGTGATATTTTTGTATTTAAAAAATATAAAAACCATCTAGAAATAATTGTCTATGATTCTACATCACTAAATTACTTTTACTAAATTACAGTTAACCGGTTTGTCCCTTTAAGTCTATCAAAGTGCTTGTGGTAGACAAGTGTTTGAGCAGTGAGGTAGACCAACCTTCGGTAATGACATTTGTTTCCAGGCACATAACAATTAAACACTTTTGACAGAATCTTCCTGAAGGTTCTACTCTAGTTTCCATTGAAACTTGAGCATATCCGATAATGCACGAATTCCAGATAAAAGATAAATAAGTATATAATTATGTACATGTATGTCATTGTCATGAGGTAATATTATCTACAGATGCTCGAGGAAAAATTTGTAAGCCAGTATAGATAATCACTGATCCGTGATGTTTTAAACTGTTAATAAAAAGTGACCGTAAATAAAGAAGATGGGGGTTTGTCATTATGATTTTATTTCAGTATCTGGAGAAACGCTTCAATAAAGCTGCCAGAGTATCGGGTACAATTACATTTTTCATCAACATGGTAAGTTTGTTGTTATTTGTTTTTTATGGAAAATGTCACAAGATGGAAGACCCCTGGCATCAGGCCTTAAAAATATTCAAAATCTTGCTTGTCAACATTTATTTTTTAAATTTCTGCTACAGGTTTTGTATTTGGGAATTGTTATCTACACCCCTGCCTTGGCCCTTAATGCAGGTTTGTGCCATAATTATTTATTACATTATTTTGTTATAAATTATAGTGGTGCGTTCTATCTTCTAGCTAAGCTCAGTTGAGCGCGACACGTTATAATGGTGGTCGCAGGTTCGAGTCCTACCCTTATAAATTGTTCTTTGTTCACCCGAAATTATTGAAACATTACTACTCTGAGTCAGTTTTCCTTGTGATTTATTTCTGTTTCTTATGTGCGTTGAGCTCAAGAGCCCCAAAGGCGTATGACGGGAACTCGGGCTGAAAAGTGAAATGTGAACTGGACGCCATTTCCGCAAGGAACTTTTTCGATTCAACAATAGATCAATGCAGACAATCACCATTGTCATTGAATGGTATAACAAAACTTTTGCCAGCTGATTCGACGCCCCATGCATATTTCACGTTCCAACAATGAGCTCCAGTTCCCCATCTCGCCCCTTCCGCGCTCTATAATTTAAGCCTATTTAGTAACCCCATATTAGCCATATTGTTAGATAATCTGTGAACAAAATTGGAAAGAAGCTGATTTCAACTGATAATGGTAGGTACGGGTATCAATATTGAAGAAAAAAAGTAAGAACGGATTGGGGGTGGGGAAATTATTAATCAGAGGGGTCATCAAAACTGGGGGGTCATTGACCCAAATTTTCCTTAAAGTTGTGCATGGAATGATGTCAATTGGGATCAATTCAGTTTTAGTCCGACTGATTTCCATCTCTACAGAGACTCTGCAACACATTATACATTATACATAAAATTGATGAGCTCGCTGATTCCTTGTTAACCAGCACTACGTCTTCAATCAAGTGTAACTTTTCACAGGATGATAACATGACAAAATAAAATCACTTACGATGCTTTTAATTAAATTTCCTTTCAATTCATACCAAACACGACATACTTTGAGGAATATTTGGGTCAATCCATGACCCCGTTTCAATGACCTCCCTGAAAAAACTTTTTCCCCACCCCCTATCCGTCCTTATTTTGGGGGTCAATATTGACATGACTGACTCCTGATGGTTCACAGCCCATGTAGGACGTGTGGCATGGTCCAGCTTAGGATATCATGACTGACACAAATCGAACTAACCGATGTGAATGATTTGGTTTAGATAATGGCAATATTGAAATGTGTCTGCCTGTGCTGACATCGGCCCTCACTGCAGGGTTTTAAATTACATTTTGTTAATCATAATTTGTTAGTTACCCACGTCAGTTTATGGGGATCTGTTCTAGCAACGGGACTTGTATGCACGGTCTACACAACAGTGGTAAGAGCAACAAACTGCTCCAAATGTGACATTTTATCAACATTTGATACAATGCCACATTTATAGAAGTGGCAAACATAGAGAATAGAAAAAGGCAAAGGCTGAAATGAAACCATGTAAAGGATGCTCTTTAACTCTTGATGTATCCTAATGGGAACCAATGACTTCAAAGTAGGCCTACTACCCACATTTAAACATCAATGAGAATATACATTGAGATACAGGGTAAGGAACAATTGTAGGTCCGGGGCGGGCTACATTGGGTATGTCTTACATATTTAGGAAACATCGAGGCTGGGGCCACATTGGGTACGTGTTACATGCTTAAAAAACATTGAGGCTGGGGCCACATTGGGTACGTGTTTCATGCTTGGCAAACATCGAGACTGGGGCTACATTGGGTACGTGTAACATGCTTGGGAAACATCGAGGTTGGGGCCAAATTGGGTACGTGTTACATACATGCTTGGGAAACATTGAGGTTGGGGCTACATTGGGTACGTGTTACATGCTTGGGAAACATCGAGGTTAGGGCCAAATTGGGTATGTGTTACATGCTTGGGAAACATCGATGCTGGGGCCACATTGGGTACGTGTTACATGCTTAAAATACTAAGTGATAACAAAATATGAAAGTAAAACCAATTCAACAATATAACGAAGAAAAGCCGAGAATTAAACTTGACCTCAGCTTCCGGTTATTGCAAAAAAATTATAATTTTGTGCTCGCCTCCGATCATAAAACTTATGTAAACGCTTGTTTTTGATGCGCGATTATAATCGCCAGATGCTGTAATTGCAAAGCGAACCCTTTTCATTGCAGTCTATGTTTGTTGAGGCGTCAGCATCCTCTTTAAACTGCGTCACGGGTCAATTTTAAACCCGTTTAACCTTCACGAATCGGCGTAAGGGGTTTCTAAAAAGTTAACAACAAAAAAGCATCCTTGTCCCAGAGTTTTTTTGTTTTTTTTTCAATAAGAATTAACACACTTTTGTGTATTTTTTTCAAAAGCTAAAACTAATTTCATAAAATTGTAATGATTTATTTTTGTTGTTCAGATTTTGTCATGAGATATAATTTAAAACAAAGATTTGATTTCCGAAATAATAATAATGTTCTTCGTTTGGCGTGTTTTCTCGTTCGGATACGCGCGAGACTTGCACAGTCTATATGGTCAATTTACAAAGATTTTTTTTCTTTTTTTTTCTTTTCTTTTTCTTGTTTTCTCTCTTCTTTTTCGCACATCTAGAACCATGCAGTTACTGTTTGAATGTGTAAAAAATAAATCAAGGGATTGCGAGACATGTTTTTATGGGGATTTATGTATTTGAGGACTGGAGAAACATTTGAGAAACATTGACGTTGGGGTTACATCGAGTACGTGTTACATGCTTGGGAAACATCGAGGCTGGGGCTACATTGGGTGCGTGTTACATGCTTGGGAAACATCGAGGCTGGGGCTACATTGGGTACGTGTTACAAGCTTGGGAAACATTGACGTTGGGGCTACATCGGGTACGTCTTACATGCTTGGGAAACATCGAGGCTGGGGCTACATTGGGTACGTGTTACATGCTTGGGAAACATCGAGGCTGGGGCCAAATTGGGTATGTGTTACATGCTTGGGAAACATCGAGGCTGGGGCCAAATTGGGTATGTGTTAAATGCTTGGGAAACATCGAGGCTGGGGCCAAATTGGGTATGTGTTACATGCTTGGGAAACATCGAGGCTGGGGCCAAATTGGGTATGTGTTACATGCTTGGGAAACATTGAGGTTGGGGCTACATTGGGTACGTGTTACATGCTTGGGAAACATCGAGGTTAGGGCCAAATTGGGTATGTGTTACATGCTTGGGAAACATCGAGGCTGGGGCAAAATTGGGTATGTGTTACATGCTTGGGAAACATCGAGGCTGGGGCCACATTGGGTACGTGTTACATGCTTGGGAAACATCGAGGCTGGGGCCACATTGGGTAAGTGTTACATGCTTGGGAAACATCGAGGCTGGGGCCACATTGGGTAAGTGTTACATGCTTGGGAAACATCGAGGCTGGGGCCACATTGGGTCGTGTTACATGCTTGGGAAACATTGAGATTGGGGCTACATTGGGTACGTGTTATATGTTTAGGAAACATTGTGGTTGGTGTTACAAACCTTATCAACAGTAGTAATGCATTTTAGAAAATGTTCATCTTTTTATGTCAACTGCAATGCAAAGTTCCATTTTTGAAATATAAATAACATTAAGCAGGTTTCATAGTTGTAATCGTAGCAATAAAAATCAACGCATTGATTTATTTCAGATAACTTCACGAGATCTTTATAAACAGATTGAAGTGGAAGTTTATTGGAATTGTCACAGGGAAAGTTTACCTTAGTCTTGCAGTATAGTTCGATTTCATACCTTTTCTGGATTTATTATTTTAAAATGAAGGGCGGTATGAAGGCAGTGTTGTGGACGGACGTCTTCCAAACCTGCGTCATGATGGCAGGTTTTCTGGCTATCATTATAGAGGGTTCCATCAGACTCGATGGTATTGGAAACGTCTGGAAAATTGCAGAAGACGGAGGAAGGATCGACTTTTGGAAGTAAGCTTTTTCGTGGTATCTTTTTCAAAACAGAAAAAATTGCTCGAGTTCCATTGATGTTGCTCGAGTTCCACACAATGTACCGGTATGTTAAGCAAAATTAAATTTAAAGCAAAGTAAAAAAAAAATAATAATAATCAAACGGTTTCCAATTGTTTGTCTCGTGACGACCGATTTAGCCGAAACTTTCACAGGTTTGTTATTTCAAACATGAGTCACATGAAGTGTGGATACGGGTCTTTGACAATACCAAAGTTACACTTGTGCTTTAAATCATCCTATTCATTGGAGGCTGAGACAGTCAAATAGTACAGGAAAGCCACATATATTCCAGATAGCACCACTTTGCAATGCTAAGCGGGGAAAACACTCCAACAGTACACAAGGCCCGATGGTCAGATATTTCAGGTATTATTTAGTTTATAAGGTGCTGAGCAAATCTATTTATTTGAGTTTCAAGTGTTCTTTTATAACTCTGTCTTTGTATTGATGTGTGCTAAACCCCATCATTTTCCACAATCTCCTCCTCTTACCGCTTCCTAATTATAGGTGAATAGAAGAATATTTTGTATTTATCATGATTCTGAAACCCATATTTTACACCCTTTCGCAGTTTCAATTTCGATCCAAGTATTCGTCATACATTTTGGTCGGTTGTCGTTGGCGGGACTTTCAGTTGGTTAACGACTTATGGGGTCAACCAGTCTCAGGTTCAACGCTACATAACAACAGGATCCGTCAAAAGAGCAAGAATGTAAGTACAGTATAGGATCAAATGCCAGATAATTATACAACCTCAGGAGAACACCTTTAACAATTAGTTTTTCTTCAGTTTTTACCAAGTTCTCTCTCTCTACTTTGTTTTATTTACGTCATCTTTAATGCGGGTAAACTCCGATCAGCGCCCAGCACTGCTTTACATGGAGGCCCTCAGTACAAATGTACTGTATACAGTATTATAGAAAAGAATACAAAATATATTACCCCATCAGAACTGTTAAAAGAGAAGGACACCATAATACTCAATTTAGAAAGATTAAAAGACACATACAAAATATACGTCAAAAGGAACAACCAAAAAGTTAAATAAACAAATTAGAATTTGCAAATTACTAATTTGAACTTGAAATGTGCACCTTGACATGTTTTTAAAACTCGTATTAGTTGGCAAGCTTTTAATGGCAAGTGGAAGATCATTCCATGTCCTGGCTCCAGAGAACTTGAAGGAACGTTTGCCAATTTCCGTTCTTATGACTGAGTGACCGATATTATTATTATAGTATTTGATCTAGTATTATCATCTGGGATTGTAATACCAGTTGACATATACTCTGGAGCCAGACCATAAACACACTTGTACATTAGAATATTTATAAAATACTCAGCCCGCTGACGAACTTGCATTCATTTTAGCTCAGTATATAAATCATTAACATGTACATCTCTAACCTTGAAACCCAATATCAATCTTGCTGCCCGGTTTTGCAAAATTGAATTCTATTAACATATTTATCAGCACCATGAGTCCAAACTGTACAACAATAGTCAATGTGAGAGAATTATACAATATATTACGGGTATGTTGGTCACCATACCAACTCAACCGTTTCAACTCTCCAATTCTTTGATAAATTTTGGCAGCAGTTTTATCGATGAGTATCCCATCTGAGGTATTGGTCAAACCATACACCAAGATATTTGAATTCGGTCACATTCTCCAATACATCTTCCTTTAATTTAACAGTCGGATTATTGTCTCTTTTCATTTTTGAGATGTGCCAATGGTCATAACTTTGGTTTTGGAAGCATTGACAGTTAGTTTGTTATTATACATCAATTGAGAGACAATTTGCAATTAATGTCGAATTAATGTTTTTAGCACTGAACATTATTGCATCATCATCTGCATACATAACTATCTTACTCTTGCTGATATAGTCTGGTAAATCATTAATGAAAAGAAAAGAAATATAAGTGGACCTATATTTGAGCCTTGTGGTACACAGACAGTGACTTGTCTGAGGTCTGAAAAAATACCATTGATGACAGTTACTTGCTATCTGTTGGTGATGTTTGAAAACCAGGCCAGCTCTTTGCCACGTATACATAGAAAGACAGTTTATGTAAAAGAAGCTCATAAATTACCATATCAAAGGCCTTTTTCAGGTCTAAAAAGACAGCCCCACCTTCCTTAAACACACTGACGGCCTTTTGAAGGACGAATATATTTAATTGTCTTCCACAACTTCTTACCTTCGTTCTTATTTTGCTCAATAGTATAAGTTAGAGTAATAAGATTTCTTAGCATGTTTGATCGCATTGGTGGTCTGGTATGTATCCCAATCGCTAGATTTACCACATGACAAACTTTCCTGGTTAAACCAGCACGAATTTATACCTGCGGCGCATGTTGATCTGCAATTTCAATGAACTTGTTTTTTAAAAGCTGTCCATACCATACCGGAATCATCAATCTGGCACAGTGTTTTCCAGTTTACATTACTAAGATCTTGGTTAAACAGATCAATGTCAAATTTACGAAAAGTTCTTGTTTTAATAATTGTTGGTATAGCTCTTGTTTTACAGGCTTTAAAAGCCATATACACACAGTAATGGTCACTGAACCTGACTGGGAAGTTGCCTGAAGAGATACCATAATCAAATCGATGCATGTGGAATTTTTTTCAGTAATACGTGTGGGTGTATCAATGACGTTATGCCACTGAAATCGTTGACATAATTGGGTGCTAACTTTAGCTGACTTTGGTTTAGGCAGAGCTAGCTTAAAGTCATCTGGGACGTAAAGCCGTTGGTCCCGTGCGTTGTGAATGCACGTAAAAGAACCCAGTGCACTTATCGAAAAGAGAAGGGGTTCGCCCCGGTGTTCCTGGTTGTGGCTGCTTAATGCGCCGTAGCACCTTGTAAACCCTTATAAGGTGCTAAATAATTGGGTCTCAGATTTTCATCACTGCAATAACCTATCTTTCTGAAAGTATGTATATACTCAGCGCCTTGAGTACCTTGTTTGGTAGATACGTGCGCTATATAAGACTTCGATATTATTATATCATTGTTACCGACCAAATTCATAACATGAGATATGTGGTTTTCCAAAGTAACCATAAAACTTTACTTAGAGGATGATGCTCTATAAATAGACCCTACAACAACCGATTTTGTATGTGGTAAAACTTCAATCCATAAACTTTCAATATCGCTATTTTGGCAGTCACACTTGTGGGTACTTTGACAATCTTTAGATACACCACCTCCTTAGCAATTTCTGTCATGTCGGTACACTGTATACCCATCAATGGCAATTTCATCTGAACTAATTTTATCTGAGAGTCTTGTTTCATTTAAACAAGAAAATGTCTATGGGTTTTCTAGCCAGTGCCATTCTCAGCATCTCAATCTTGCAGTTGCCCTCAGCCAGAAGTGAAACGATGTTAAGATGTGCGATCCTTAGCCCTTTCATTTTGGATATGGTTTCAAAACATTTGGTTGTATCATCAACGTTCAGTTGAGAGTCAGACTGATTATAGTGACAGGGTCGGGTAGGGTACGTGTGCGTTGTTCATAGTAGTCTTGGTTCCAAGACCTTCGCATGGATCAATTAGCACTGAAATGGATCAATTCAAACGACAGAGGGCGTCACTATCCGTGGTTCGATTTCCAGCTTCCGCGAAGGTCTAGGATATCTTGCCTGATGGTGTTTATGTGTTTCATTATATTTCCCCCGACTTTCCGGGGGAGCCAATCAACGATCGAGTTTGCAATTTTATCATGAACTAGACTTAACTTTTTGTTGTATAACAAAAAGAAGGTGTTCGGAATGACGTTCAATTTGGTAGTAACACATCCCAGTTTGAATACATGTAAGCTACATTTCAGCTTGACCAAGCATACTACTCAGTATATAGATCTTGAACCTGCACCTTTGAGGTGACGTTTTGGATGTAACATATCCCAACTTGGATACATGCAAAGTTACAGCTTGATTACCAAAGTCGTTCTGTACTTATAAATCTTGTAAGAACTAGCAGTGGCTCAATTTTAATTGAAAACATTGGTAAACATGACTCTGTTAGAAATGTGTACGATAAGTTTTTATCAAAAGTTAGTGAATGAGTCTATTTAGAAACAAATTATTCCACAACTACTTTCACAAGAGTTTCTTCCTTCCATTGTTTAAACCCAATAAAGTTATAACTTTTTCCGTGCAATTTGGACTTTATGTATTACATACTGAAGTACCTACTCATATCACGCATAGAACTGAAGCAGCACAGTGACCTAACTATGTCCCGAGTTTACATTAATCCACTAATCCCAAAATGTCTGTAGCGCCCGCTAGAGTTGACTTTTGAATTGCGAGTTTATTTACTTAATTGGTGTTTGGACGGCCATTGGATGGAAGTATAATGTTTCTTGATATGATCGGCTGGTTCCCTTTACTTGTTTTTATAATGATCACATAACAATTATGAAATAATCGTGTACGATTTTTTTCACAACAATGCTTACATGTTTAGAATGATAGAACATAAGAATCAAGTGTTTGACGGGCGCGGGCATCGATCTGCATGCTAGTTTCCATGTAGTCGCTTTGGAATCAAAACCCATTATTTTTTAATGATTATCCACTTGATTACAATCCTAAAGATGTTATTCAAAATAATAAATAAAGCTGTCTTCCTGTGTATACGAATGCAACAATTAAAAAGTCGTTATTTATCGACAAAATTGGACCTGAGTATTTCCGTTCTTTTCTCAGTCTTATTTGCACGGGAGAGAACAATATTAATCGGTCAAAAACTGAAGTATAACAAGGCACTTCCTGTTTCGACCGGAAGTAGAGGTAACGTAATGTCACACACACAATACAAAAATAAGACCTAAATTAATTTGGTATAATCCCGCAAAAAGCAACCTACGGTCTCATGTCCGTGATTTGATATGGAATTTCAAACATTACAAAATTAATATTTAAAAACCTTGTAATTTGACATCCGATGAAGTCATGATGATATCACTGCAGCGGTGTCATCTACCTATGCATATCTAACTATGTGTGAAGATTAAAGTTTATGCGAGCTTAGGAAGTGTCTTTTTTTATTGGACAATCTTGAGGGAAAAGAAGACGACGAGATATGAATTCATGAAATGTTCAACTTTTGTTTAAAAAGCACACGATCAAAAGCATAGCATTTGTTTGTTAACGAGGTTTGCATGGACGGCTGTTTTAGAGACTAACAAAGCGTATTGTCAAAAGCAGGTTGCGCGAACCTTGAACAGAGACTAGACCACAAGCATGTTTGATGGACTTTGAACCTTGCGGATGATTTGCTCAACGTATACACACACACTACGTGATAAAAAACAGTAAACTGGTTTAGTTCGCGTAGTGTGTGTGTAGCCCGTGGTTTGACAGCGGGTCAATAAATACCCGTAATAATTGGTCAATATTTCAAATATTTGTATAAAAAAAAGGAATGACGTCATCATGTTGTTTCTTTAGATTTACATAGTCAATATCACTGTCTTTCAACATGCCAAGTTTTAACTCAGTCGAACTTGTGGTTTTGTAAATACACGGCTTCAAAAAGTAAACCTTTAAGGCGATACCACGTGACACACGATGATGTCATCAATCTAAAACTTCACACATATGTTGTCTGCATGAAGGTCATTATGTATACCAATTTCGAAACGATTATCATAAACTTCGCCACAGACATCTAGTAAAAGTGTATTTTTAACTGTTTCCAACCTGCCGCTAGAGGGCGCTCTTGACTTTTATGACGTCACTTGTCTTTTTTTAAAAAACCAAACCCTTGCTCGACTATAACACCGTTAAAAAAAACTTCATAAAATGTGCCACTTTTAAATTACAAGGCACTTCCTGTTTCTTCCGGTTTCGACCGGAAGTAGAGGTCAAGTCATGTCACGCACACAATAAAAAATGAAGACCTATAATCCCTCTATATATTTCCGCAAAAAGCAACCGACGGTCTCTTCATCTTGATTTGATATGGATTTTCAATGATTAAAATTTTTAATGTTTAAAAACCTTATAACTTGACACCTGATGACGTCATCATGACGTAACTGAAACAGTTTCATCTCCTAATGGTTATCTAACTACATGTAAAGTTTCAAGTTTATATGAGCTTGGGAAGTGTGCTTTTGTTAGCGGACAATCGCGGGGATAAGAAGAAGAAGAAGAAGTATTAACTAGACATAATTTTGTGTAGGAAACAAAAAAGAGGTGTTCGGTGTGACCTCGTGTTTCAAAGAAATGTTATAAACATGTCTGTGTATTAAATATTGATATACTTCTGTAGAGTCTTTAGAATGGTGGTTCTAAAGATTTGACCAAACTTTTTAGATGTAACACATCCCAGCTTGAGTACATGCAATGTTTCCATTTGATCACCAAAGTTGTTCTGTACATATAGATCTTGTAAAACACTACCTTGGTGGTGACATAACATGAAAATCGATGACGTCGTGAAAACGTCACTCAACATTATATCCTTGTAGGACCTTCCAAGTCTCATGCAAAATGAAATTCGATTATAGCTTGCTTTGAACTGAAGATATGTAACAATTGGTCAAAATTTCAAAAATTTGTAAACAAAATTGATGACGTCATCAAGTCGTCACTCTAGCTTTAAGTAGTCAATATCACTGTCTATCAACATGCCAAGTTTCAACTCAGTCAAACTTGTGGTTTTGTAGATACACAGCTTCAAAAAGTAAACCTTTAATGCGATACCACGTGACACATGATGACGTCATCAATCTAAAAATTCACACATTTATGTTGTCTGCAAGGTCATTATGTATACCAATTTTGAAACGATTATCATAAACTTCGCCACAGACATCTAGTAAAAGTGTATTTTTAATTGTTTTTAACCTGCCGCTAGAGGGCACTCTTGACTTTTATGACGTCACTTGTCTTATTTTTTTAAACCAGACTCTTGCTCGACTATAACACCGTTAAAAAAACTTCAAAAAGTGTGCCACTTTTAAATTACAAGGCACTTCCTGTTTCTTCCTGTTCGACCGGAAGTAGAGGTCATGTGAGGTCACGCACACGACAAAAATAAAGACCTATATGACCTAAGTATGATCCCGCATAAAACAACCGCCTGTCTCTTAAGTGTGATTTGTTACAGAATTTCAAAGATTTTTTTCTTTTTTCTAAAAACCTTGTAATTTGACACCTGATGACGTCATCATGACGTAACTGAAACAGTTTCGTCTCCTAATGGTTATCTATCTACATGTAAAGTTTCAAGTTTATATGAGCTTGGGAAGTGTGCTTTTGTTACCGGACAATCGACGGCCAGAAGAAGAAGACGAAGTAAAAATTAAGGTGACGTCATGTCACACTCGATGACGTCATCGTGGTGTGAACAAATTTTGTGGATGTAACATATTCCAACTTGGATACATGCAAAGTTTCAGTTTGATTACCAAAGTCGTTCTGTACTTATAAATCTTGTAAGAACTAGCAGTGGCTCAAATGTAATTGAAAAATTTGGTAAACATGACTCTGTTAGAAATTTGTACGATAAGTTGTTATCAAAAGTTAGTGAATGAGTCTATTTAGAAACAAATTATTTCACAACTACTTTCACAAGAATTTCTTCCTTCCATTGTTTAAACCCAATAAAGTTATAACTTTTTCCGTGCAATTTGGACTTTATGTATTACATACTGAAGTACCTACTCATATCACGCATAGAACTGAAGCAGCACAATGACCTCACTATGTCCCGAGTTTACATTAATCCACTAATCCCAAAATGTTTGTAGCGCCCGCTAGAGTTGACTTTTGAATTGCGAGTTTATTTACTTAAATGGTGTTTGGACGGCCATTGGATGGAAGTATAATGTTTCTTGATATGATCGGCTGGTTCCCTTTACTTGTTTTTATAATGATCACATAACAATTATGAAATAATCGTGTACGATTTTTTTCACAACAATGCTTACATGTTTAGAATGATAGAACATAAGAATCAAGTGTTTGACGGGCGTGAGGGCATCGATCTGCATGCTAGTTTCCATGGTAGTCGCTTTGGAATCAAAACCCATTATTTTTGAATGATTATCCACTTGATTACAATCCTAAAGATGTTATTCAAAATAATAAATAAAGCCGCCACACTTCCTGTGTATACGAATGCAACAATTAAAAAGTCGTTATTTATCGACAAAATTGGACCTGAGTATTTCCCTTCTTTTCTCAGTCTCATTTGCACGGGAGAGAACAATATTAATCGGTCAAAAACTGAAGTATAACAAGGCACTTCTTGTTTCGACCGGAAGTAGAGGTAACGTAATGTCACACACACAATACAAAAATAAGACCTAAATTAATTTGGTATAATCCCGCAAAAAGCAACCTACGGTCTCATGTCCCTGATTTGATATGGAAGTTCAAACATTACAAAATTAATATTTAAAAACCTTGTAATTTGACATCCGATGAAGTCATGATGATATCACTGCAGCGGTGTCATCTACCTATGCATATCTAACTATGTGTGAAGATTAAAGTTTATGCGAGCTTAGGAAGTGTCTTTTTTTATTGGACAATCTTGAGGGAAAAGAAGACGACGAGATATGAATTCATGAAATGTTCAACTTTTGGTTAAAAAGCACACGATCAAAAGCCTAGCATTTGTTTGTTAATGAGGTTTGCATGGACGGCTGTTTTAGAGACTAACAAAGCGTATTGTCAAAAGCAGGTTGCGCGAACCTTGAACAGAGACTAGACCACAAGCATGTTTGATGGACTTTGAACCTTGCGGATGATTTGCTCAACGTATACACACACACTACGTGATAAAAAATGTGTAAACTGGTTTAGTTCGCGTAGTGTGTGTGTAGCCCGTGGTTTGACAGCGGGTCAATAAATACACGTAATAATTGGTCAATATTTCAAATATTTGTATAAAAAAAAGGAATGACGTCATCATGTTGTCTCTTTAGATTTACGTTGTCACTATCACTGTCTTTCAACATGCCAAGTTTCAACTCAGTCGAATTTGTGGTTTTGTAGATACACGGCTTCAAAAAGTAAACATTTAAGGCGATACCACGTGACACATGATGACGTCATCAATATAAAACTTCACACATATGTTGTCTGCATAAAGGTCATTATATATACCAATTTTGAAACGATTATCATAAACTTCGCCACAGACATCTAGTAAAAGTGTATTTTTAACAGTTTTCAACCTGCCGCTAGAGGGCGCTCTTGACTTTTATGACGTCACTTATCTTATTTTGTTAAACCAGACTCTTGCTCGACTATAACACCCTTAAAAAAAACTTCAAAAAGTGTGCCACTTTTAAATTACAAGGCACTTCCTGTTTCTTCCTGTTTCGACAGGAAGTAGAGGTCATGTGAGGTCACGCAAACGACAAAAAATAAAGAGCTATATGACCTAAGTATGATCCCGCATAAAACAACCGACGGTCTCTTAAGTGTGATTTGTTACAGAATTTCAAAGATTAATTTATTTTGTTCTAAAAACCTTGTAATTTGACACCTGATGACGTCATCATGACGTAAATGAAACGGTTTCGTCTCCTAATGGTTATCTAACTATGGTAAAAATTTCAAGTTTATATGAGCTTGGGAAGTGTGCTTTTGTTAGCGGACAAGGGACGGCCAGAATCTGAAGAAGTAAAAAAAAAAAAAAAACGAACAATAACAAGAGGTGTTCGTCGCTACGCTCCGCTCCGAACACCTAAAAAAACAAAAAAAAACGAACAATAACAAGAGGTATTCGGACTTTTGCCCGAACACCTAAAAAAACGAACAATAACAAGAGGTGTTCGGAGCTACGCTCCGCTCCGAACACCTAACTAGACTTAACTTTTTGTTGTATAACAAAAGAAGGTGTTCGGAATGACGTTCAATTTGGTAGTAACACATCCCAGTTTGAATACATGTAAGCTACATTTCAGCTTGACCAAGCATACTACTCAGTATATAGATCTTGAACCTGCACCTTTAAGGTGACGTTTTGGATGTAACATATCCCAACTTGGATACATGCAAAGTTTCAGCTTGATTACCAAAGTCGTTCTGTACTTATAAATCTTGTAAGAACTAGCAGTGGCTCAAATTTAATTGAAAAAATTGGTAAACATGACTGTTAGAAATTTGTACGATAAGTTTTTATCAAAAGTTAGTGAATGAGTCTATTTAGAAACAAATTATTCCACAACTACTTTCACAAGAGTTTCTTCCTTCCATTGTTTAAACCCAATAAAGTTATAACTTTTTCCGTGCAATTTGGACTTTATGTATTACATACTGAAGTACCTACTCATATCACGCATAGAACTGAAGCAGCACAGTGACCTAACTATGTCCCGAGTTTACATTAATCCACTAATCCCAAAATATATGTAGCGCCCGGGCGCTAGAGTTGACTTTTGAATTGCGAGTTTATTTACTTAATTGGTGTTTGGACGGCCATTGGATGGAAGGATAATGTTTCTTGATATGATCGGCTGGTTCCCTTTACTTGTTTTTATAATGATCACATAACAATTATGAAATAATCGTGTACGATTTTTTTCACAACAATGCTTACATGTTTAGAATGATAGAACATAAGAATCAAGTGTTTGACGGGCGCGGGCATCGATCTGCATGCTAGTTTCCATGGTAGTCGCTTTGGAATCAAAACCCAATATTTTTGAATGATTATCCACTTGATTACAATCCTAAAGATGTTATTCAAAATAATAAATAAAGCTGCCACACTTCCTGTGTATACGAATGCAACAATTAAAAAGTCGTTATTTATCGACAAAATTGGACCTGAGTATTTCCCTTCTTTTCTCAGTCTTATTTGCACGGGAGAGAACAATATTAATCGGTCAAAAACTGAAGTATAACAAGGCACTTCCTGTTTCGACCGGAAGTAGAGGTAACGTAATGTCAAACACACAATACAAAAATAAGACCTAAATTAATTTGGTATAATCCCGCAAAAAGCAACCTACGGTCTCATGTCCGTGATTTGATATGGAATTTCAAACATTACAAAATTAATATTTAAAAACCTTGTAATTTGACATCCGATGAAGTCATGATGATATCACTGCAGCGGTGTCATCTACCTGTGCATATCTAACTATGTGTGAAGATTAAAGTTTATGCGAGCTTAGGAAGTGTCTTTTTTTATTGGACAATCTTGAGGGAAAAGAAGACGACGAGATATGAATTCATGAAATGTTCAACTTTTGGTTAAAAAGCACACGATCAAAAGCATAGCATTTGTTTGTTAACGAGGTTTGCATGGACGGCTGTTTTAGAGACTAACAAAGCGTATTGTCAAAAGCAGGTTGCGCGAACCTTGAACAGAGACTAGACCACAAGCATGTTTGATGGACTTTGAACCTTGCGGATGATTTGCTCAACGTATACACACACACTACGTGATAAAAAACAGTAAACTTATTGTACGCGTAGTGTGTGTGTAGCCCGTGGTTTGACAGCGGGTCAATAAATACACGTAATAATTGGTCAATATTTCAAATATTTGTATAAAAAAACTCAACAACTCATGAGGGACAAAGCAACCTGGCACTACTTCATCAAAGCTGCTTCTGCTATTCCGTCTAAGGACGACGGATGATGATGATGTATAAAAAAAAGGAATGACGTCATCATGTTGTTTCTTTAGATTTACATAGTCAATATCACTGTCTTTCAACATGCCAAGTTTCAACTCAGTCAAACTTGTGGTTTTGTAAATACACGGCTTCAAAAAGTAAACCTTTAAGGCGATACCACGTGACACACGATGACGTCATCAATCTAAAACTTCACACATATGTTGTCTGCAGGAAGGTCATCATGTATACCAATTTAGAAACGATTATCATAAACTTCGCCACAGACATCTAGTAAAAGTGTATTTTTAACAGTTTTCAACCTGCCGCTAGAGGGCGCTCTTGACTTTTATGACGTCACTTGTCTTATTTTTTTAAACCAGACTCTTGCTCGACTATAACACCGTTAAACAAAACTTCAAAAAGTGTGCCACTTTTAAATTACAAGGCACTTCCTGTTTCTTCCTGTTTCGACCAGAAGTAGGGGTCAAGTCAGGTCACGCACACAATAAAAAATGAAGACCCATATTACCTCTATATAATCCCGCAAAAAGTAACTAACGATCTCTTCATCTAGATTTGATATGGATTTTTCATTTTTAATTTTAAAAACCTTGTAACTTGACACCTGATGACGTCATCATGACGTAAATGAAACGGTTTCGTCTCCTAATGGTTATCTAACTATGGTAGAAATTTCAAGTTTATATGAGCTTGGGAAGTGTGCTTTTGTTGCCGGACAATCGACGGCCAGAAGAAGAAGACGAAGTAAAAACTAGACTTAACGTGTTTGTGACAACAAACACTAGGTGTTCGGGTATCGCTGGTGGGCTCACTGCTGTTTTAATGCGTAAGCTATATCATTGAATCGCTGAAAACAATCCTGATAGCTTTTGAAATATTAGAGAAAGTAAAGAAAGTAAAGAAATAAAGGGCTGCTAAAAATTTTATAAATTTTATAAATAACAACCTTTTGTTTAGCCAAATTTGAAAACCTATGACATCATTATGAAGTTAGAAAGTTTTTAGCGAGACATAGGCATTTAAATATGTGCCTAGTGGAAAACAAAGATTAACTTAGAAAGTAAGTTTATTTATTTTTCGATGGTTATCGATTTTTTATTGATAAAAAACCACACTATACATGTTGACATTATTAGGTTACAATTCAGAAAAGTTTTTAACAGGGTTTCAAATCCAATGAGGTGGATACTCGGTTCAGGAAATATTGATTGTTCAATACAAAAACACTGATGATGATGTCGCTAAAATAAGTCAAGCAAGTTCTGAGCTGGCAGTTGTATTATTTAAAAAGCTTAATTTGCTTGATTTTTGGATATTGATTTTCCTACAGAACAGTTTGTTAATTTTTAGACTATTGAAAGGGCACTTGTTTTGAATCATAATGCAAAACGAAGGCAAATCATGAAGACGGCAAATCTAAGCCTCTCCTGAATTTTGACTTATAACATAATGATTTATAAGTTATATTTCTACCTGTATGGTGCATCATACAGGAAATGAGGAATGCAACACAACAACACGTGGAAAATCTGTCACTGGATCCAAGACCATGCCGGTGGATGTGCTGTATTCTGAAGAACAAAAAAACAATATTACAAAATTAACAAAGTATGACTCTAGGAAAATTAAGTCAAGCTGAAACTGTTAAAATAAACAAAAATCAAGACTTAAAACGTTTCATATTTATACAATAATACTACTAATTTATTTAATTTATATTGCGCTCTCTCAATGACCAACCTGTTCAAAGGGGGGGGGGGGGGTTCAAAACAGTAACAACCTTAGGAAATTGCACAAGAAAAGGTTAGTGGAAGGTGCACATATTGTTTTGGAAGTGAACAACTTATAAACAAAACCTACTTTACTTAACACAAACGTCATCAAAGTTGCCGACAAACATTCTTCAGTCGGACCATTTTCTGACTTTAGTGACACAGCCAACAATCATACCAATCCCCCATTGCCCAATTCTACTCCTCGACGATCACACTAAACGTTCTTTAGTTTTAAAAACATCACCAACGCCACCACTTGATGATAAAAGATAAACTTTATAACATAACTGTGCATTAAATAAATACTCATTTTGAAAATCAATGATTTTCACACAAAGCTTACCGTTTTATCACCGTGTGGCACCGATATAGCATCGATAAACACTGCCGTGGACGCCGTCCGAAACACCCATTCATGAGCTGATGTCAAGTCTCTGCTTCTCGGTGTTTGATAAACACATAACCAATGTTCGTCTTTTTCTGCTTGCATTTTCTCAAACAATTACAAGTCATACGAATCACTGAAGCAGGTGGTCATCTCAGTGAAACTTCGTCTTCAATTCCATATTGATCATTAAGCCATGAGAAGGGCGAATAGGGGAACAATTAGACGCTGAATATAAGCGGTATTTAGATCTATAATCTTAATAGTACGCCATTGATAATCTTGAACTACGTTGTACATCGGTAGCAGAAAAACGAGCCGCTCGCGCTGGTCTTTTTTCGTGCGTGATATCCGGGCCGGGGGTGCCGCGGTGCGCCTTGACTAAAGGCTAGCTTCCCGCCACATGAAACAACAATGACGACACTGAACTGCAGCTTGCATCAGTTTCAACGTTATGTGTACATAATGTTTTGTCAATCAAAGTGGGGGGGGGGGGGGGTACGAGTGGGTAGTTGCTCTTCATTGTCCGGTTTTGACCATATATTAAGGTCAAAATGTTGTCATGTCTGTGTTCAGAAGTTTGAGCACGACTAACGTTCTACACCCTGATACAAAAATTATGCTGAAATGATCAGTAGTTTTAAAGATTTATATATAAGATAGGATAATAAGAAATTTTCAACTTCCGATTTTAACCGGAAGTAAGTTCAAATGTTGGACGGGTTCTGTGTAGCGTTTGTCGAACTTTAAATGAGCTATCCGATGATGTGTAGATTATAAAAAACAAACAAATGGTTCATGAGTTATGCTTTTTACAAATATTAAACTTTGATTTATTATAATTCGATGCCCGATGACGTCATCATGACGTAAATAGGTTTGTGTCGTCTTGATAGTGAGGTTCAACTATCTGTTGAGTTTCATTGTTCAATTCAATCTCAATCTTGAGTTATTCCGTAGATAAGCTCGAAAGTGTTTTTTGAAGAAACAAACCGAAGGCGAACTTCGACCTAGGGTAACGACCCGGAAGTTAAGGTCATGTGAATTTGGCGTTAACTTTTCAAATGTTGCCCGTGTCTTGATCTATCATATGCCCAAATATGAATACTGTAGTTGTAATATTCAGAGACATACAGGCATTGGCATGAGGGCACTTTTCGAGCTAAAATGGCTTGTAACTTGACACCTGATGACGTAATCGTGACGTCACAACTTACTCGGCTTCTGCTAGTTATGTTCTAACTTCACATGAAGTTTCAAGTTGATCAAAGATTCGGAAGTATGCGTTTGCTTGCGGACAAAGCTCACTGAGAAGAATAAGCAAAACAAAGAAGAAACTAGACTTAACGTGTTTGTGACAACAAACACTAGGTGTTCGGGTATCGCTGGTGGGCTCACTGCTGTATTAATGCGTAAGCTATATCATTGAATCGCTGAAAACAATCCTGATAGCTTTTGAAATATTAGAGAAAGTAAAGTATAAATAGGTTACACAAGAAATAAAGGGCTGCTAAAATTTTTATAAATTTTATAAATAACAACCTTTTGTTTAGCCAAATTTGAAAACCTATGACATCATTATGATGTTAGAAAGTTTTTAGCGAGACATAGGCATTTAAATATGTGCCTAGTGGAAAACAAAGATTAACTTAGAAAGTAAGTTTATTTATTTTTCGATGGTTATCGATTTTGTATTGATAAAAAAAACACACTATACATGTTGACATTATTAGGTTACAATTCAGAAAAGTTGTTAACAGTGTTTCAAATCCAATGAGGTGGATACTCGGTTCAGGAAACATTGATTGTTCAATACAAAAACACTGATGATGATGTCGCTAAAATAAGTCAAGCAAGTTCTGAGCTGGCAGTTGTATTATTTAAAAAGCTTAATTTGCTTGATTTTTGGATATTGATTTTCCTACAGAACAGTTTGTTAATTTTTAGACTATTGAAAGGGCACTTGTTTTAAATCATAATGCAAAACGAAGGCAAATCATGAAGACGGCAAATCTAAGCCTCTCTTGAATTTTGACTTATAACATAATGATTTATAAGTTCTATTTCTACCTGTATGGTGCATCATACAGGAAATGAGGAATGCAACACAACAACACGTGGAAAATCTGTCACTGGATCCAAGACCATGCCGGTGGATGTGCTGTATTCTGAAGAAGAAAAAAACAATATTACAAAATAAACAAAGTATGACTCTAGGAAAATTAAGTCAAGCTGAAACTGTTAAAATAAACAAAAATCAAGACTTAAAACGTTTCATATTTATATAATAATACTACTAATTTATTTAATTTATATTGCGCTCTCTCAATGACCAACCTGTTCAAGGGGAGGGGGGGGGGGGTCAAAACAGTAACAACATTCAAACTTAGGAAATTGCACAAGAAAAGGTTAGTGGAAGGTGCACATATTGTTTTGGAAGTGAACAACTTATAAACAAAACCTACTTTACTTAACACAAACGTCATCAAAGTTGCCGACAAACATTCTTCAGTCGGACCATTTTCTGACTTTAGTGACACAGCCAACAATCATACCAATCCCCCATTGCCCAATTCTACTCCTCGACGATCACACTAAACGTTCTTTAGTTTTAAAAACATCACCAACGCCACCACTTGATGATAAAAGATAAACTTTATAACATAACTGTGCATTAAATAAATACTCATTTTGAAAAGCAATGATTTTCACACAAAGCTTACCGTTTTATCACCGTGTGGCACCGATATAGCATCGATAAACACTGCCGTGGACGCCGTCCGAAACACCCATTCATGAGCTGATGTCAAGTCTCTGCTTCTCGGTGTTTGATAAACACATAACCAATGTTCGTCTTTTTCTGCTTGCATTTTCTCAAACAATTACAAGTCATACGAATCACTGAAGCAGGTGGTCATCTCAGTGAAACTTCGTCTTCAATTCCATATTGATCATTAAGCCATGAGAAGGGCGAATAGGGGAACAATTAGACGCTGAATATAAGCGGTATTTAGATCTATAATCTTAATAGTACGCCATTGATAATCTTGAACTACGTTGCGCTGGTCTTTTTTCGTGCGTGATATCCGGGCCGGGGGTGCCGCGGTGCGCCTTGACTAAAGGCTAGCTTCCCGCCACATGAAACAACAATGACGACACTGAACTGCAGCTTGCATCAGTTTCAACGTTATGTGTACATAATGTTTTGTCAATCAAAGTGTGGGGGGGGGGGGGGTACGAGTGGGTAGTTGCTCTTCATTGTCCGGTTTTGACCATATATTAAGGTCAAAATGTTGTCATGTCTGTGTTCAGAAGTTTGAGCACGACTAACGTTCTACACCCTGATACAAAAATTATGCTGAAATGATCAGTAGTTTTAAAGATATATATAAGATAGGATAATAAGAAATGTTCAACTTCCGATTTTAACCGGAAGTAAGTTCAAATGTTGGACGGGTTCTGTGTAGCGTTTGTCGAACTTTAAATGAGCTATCCGATGATGTGTAGATTATAAAAAACAAACAAATGGTTCATGAGTTATGCTTTTTACAAATATTAAACTTTGATTTATTATAATTCGATGCCCGATGACGTCATCATGACGTAAATAGGTTTGTGTCGTCTTGATAGTGAGGTTCAACTATCTGTTGAGTTTCATTGTTCAATTCAATCTCAATCTTGAGTTATTCCGTAGATAAGCTCGAAAGTGTTTTTTGAAGAAAAAAAACGAAGGCGAACTTCGACCTAGGGTAACGACCCGGAAGTTAAGGTCATGTGAATTTGGCGTTAACTTTTCAAATGTTGCCCGTGTCTTGATCTATCATATGCCCAAATATGAATACTGTAGTTTTAATATTCAGAGACATACAGGCATTGGCATGAGGGCACTTTTCGAGCTAAAATGGCTTGTAACTTGACACCTGATGACGTAATCGTGACGTCACAACTTACTCGGCTTCTCCTAGTTATGTTCTAACTTCACATGAAGTTTCAAGTTGATCAAAGATTCGGAAGTATGCGTTTGCTTGCGGACAAAGCTCACTGAGAAGAATAAGCAAAACAAAGAAGAAAAAAAAAAAAACACGAACAATAACAAAGAGTTGTTCGGTCTGTAACCGAACACCTAAAAAACAAACCGAACAATAACAAAGAGTTGTTCGGGGTTTACCCCGAACACCTAAAAACCGAACAATAACAAAGAGTTGTTCGGTCTGTAGACCGAACACCTAAAAAAACCGAACAATAACAAAGAGTTGTTCGGTCTGTGGACCGAACACCTAAAAACGGAACAAAAACAAGAGGTGTTCCGGGTGTGCCCGAACACCTAATTATTTATAACTGACCTTAATAATGCTTGTACGGCTAGCTATGGAATGTTCTTGCATGTGTGGTACGACGTGTGTGTGGATTTCACACACTACGGAAGCGTTAAAGGGGCCACAACAATTTCTTTTTCTTCAAAATGCTATCTCGCCGCGGCGAGTTACTTTATTGCCGCGGCGAGTTATGTACTATCTCGCCGCGGTGAGTTACTTTCTCTTCGCGGCGAGTTACCAACTGCGAGTGAGCCGCAGCGTGACTGTGTCACATAATGCATTCTTGGATGACGAGAGGATAGATCTATCTGTTGTGTGCTTAAGGGGAAAAGCGAAATCATACATGTAACCCTGTGTAAACAGACCATAAGATGAGACTAGTGTGACCACAAAAAAAAACATTTTTCTATGTTATTAAACATATTATGCATCGTATAGAGTGTTTTTAGAAGACACGCACAACAAATAGTAGGACCGGAACGCACTCAAAGTGTTCAAAAAGCTTTAGGTTTAATGTTATAAGATTTTCCCCCTGTTAATGGAGAATCATGTATAGAGAATGGGCTTTAAAAACATATGAGGCGTTATGTGTATAGTTCTTAATAAGGAAGTGGGGGGGGGGGGGGGTTAGTAAAAGAGCAAAGACACAAAGGGAACAAGTGTTGGTAGGGGGTGGGGTTTGGATAGGAAAGAGGGTGTGAGAAAGAATTAATTAGGAGACTGCCCAATTAAACTTAAGCGACATAGCAATGTGGAGCGGAAAATTTGAAACTAATTCCGGTGATAGCAAAAGAGAAATTGGCAGAGTGAAAAGGGAAAACACATGTTATCGGTGTGGTCTCTGGTAATAAATCATCCCCTGACTGTTTGGATGTTGTTTTTGGTGGGAGACAAATGTCTCCGTTCTCCAATTTATCAAGGCAATGGTTAAAACAGACCTAATTTTTGATGTTTTTATGCATCTACACGGAAAATAAAGTGTGGGAGATTTGTATAGAGAAGGGGGTGGGGGGGGGGGGGGGGTTGGAGGGGAAAGGGTTGTTAGAACTCACTAAAAAGAACTTTTATCCGGTGATATATGTTGAGCCACTTTTTTCTGTACCTTTAATGGAATGGCTCAAAACATATTTTACTTCATCAGTCACCATTTTTAGCTTTCCTTTTTATGAGATAGTAGCTCGCCGCGGCGAGATAGTAACTCGCCGCGGCAAGATAGTAACTCGCCGCGGCGATAATCACTTCGCCGCGGCGAGATAGTAACTCGCCGCGGCGATATAGTAACTCCCCGCGGCGAGATAGCATTTTGAAAAGAAAAACAAATTGGTGTGGCCCTTTAACACACAGATGTCGTTCATATATAGGCCTATAAATCAAAACAAGTTCAACTTCTTCAAGCAAGAAACATGGCTTCGTCGTCGGCACGGTGGTGTCTCATTTGCGGCAAGCAATTGGTTACTTGCAAAAAACCAATTGCCCTATGGGTGCCATGAACACACACATAATTTTAGAATCCTACTCCTTAACATTTCTGAGATATGACCCTCTACAAAATGAACAATTTGTGACATTTGAATTTCCACACAAATTCAAGACTTGTAAAAAGTTTCTGGCTTTGTACAAACCATGCTTAACCCACTATGTAGTATACCAGTTGACAATGATCAGAGACTATATAGATGGAGAAAAACATCAGACAATAGACTCTATAGTGCTTGTGGTGTTGTTTTTCTGTGTATGTGTACAGTGTTGATTGATACTACATGTAGAAGCCCGAACGCTGTAAGGCTGCCGACTCCAATTTTGTTTGTTCGTCTTGTAAAACCTTTTCATTGTTAATCACAATAGTAACAACATTTTCATTGGATGTGATTTTTGAGGTTTTAATGAAAAATCAGACATCATCACAGTGCATAATGGTCTTAACACACTAAAAACCTTAATAGGCATATTCACTATTGTTTTGTTACATGAAGAAGTTGAGAAACCAACTTTTTTTCTCACACATGTAGACTGGATACAAAGTATTATTATAAAAATTAGTAAATCTGTCAGTTCTGTCTCATGTTGTCAAATAACCACTTGAAAAGGCGTGTTTTGGCTTTTTTACAGGTGGACCCATCAAAGGTGTAATTGGTCTATCCTTATATCAGGTCACACATATGAACCTAGTTTAAAACCTATGAAAGAAATCGTACATTTCACCCGCCAGGCTAAAATTTTGGTTTTTAAAGACCTATACCTTATTGATACATGCATTTGCATATAATGGCCAGTGCTACTTTTTTTGACAGTAGAATCTAGTTGATGGGATACCAGATACTGTATATTAAATTTTAGCTACAAATCTTATCTCCATTATTTTGTAGATAATTATAGACCTATAAAATGCACCAAAACACAAAAATAGCAATTTGAAGCGGGCAGGCTTAGTTTTTAGGGGGTCATATCTCAGAAATGTTAAGGAGTAGGATTGTAAAATTATGTGTGTGTTAATGGCACCCATGCATAGGGGATTGTTAAAAAAAAAAAAAAATCTGAGATGCCTGCCAACCCATCAGGTGAGTTGGCATGAAATGACCTTTTTCCATAAATTACAAGACATTAGACTCATTCATAGTGTAATTACATAAGGTAAGTGAGATGGTGCTAGGAAACCTTTGTTTCAACTATATACCACATGTACCAAGTACAACCATGTAGGTAGACCTCCATGGTACAACAAACAATGGTGTGTACACACATGCAACTTACCTTTAATAATAATGTGAACATGCATAAATTTGTGTTGTGGTCTGAACCAATAGATCATGGATCTTTATGTTAAAAGCAATGGAGCAATGCACCAAGGCATTAAAAAGACAGATCAAAACACATTGATAGACCTTCAGCTCATTCATTGGCTCTTGAGGAAATATTTAACTGCACTTTTTAATCTACAACCCCCCCCCTAAAACAAAGCTTGCTAAAAAAAGTTTGTTTACCATTTTATCAGACACTGAACGATCAAAAGCGAGTCCTGTGTGGACATTTCAGTTATTGAAAGCCTTTTTGGGGGAGAGCGGGGTGTTAGTGTAAATGTAATAGCAGGCCAGTTGGTATAATTTGGCTACTGCACACTTCATGCATGGTGCCAATAAACATTTTGAAATAGTGACAATTTCATGTAGTTACAGAAAGATAAAACTTGCATGTCTGCCATGAGCACTTTTATTAAAATGGTTTATTAACATATTTATGTTTTGAGGACAGTATATATTTTTTAGCAAGTTTGTTTTAATACATAATATTTTAAGGACAGCTTCAAATACGTGTGATAACAACTTTTCGGAAAATGTTGTCGTTATGTAAAGTGCTAGTTTTTCAGAACCACAATTTTTCAAAGAGGGTAAAATATTTTCTTTGGATGATCAATATACGTCCAGGCCTGACACGTCATGGAGGCAATTACCTACATTGTACATGCCCATATATTTACCTTGGTGCTCCTTGAAATATTCAAATAGCCTACCATACAGGTGCCCTTTACCTAGTAAGAATTGCTTTGGTTTCTCAATTTTTACTTGAAGGATAAATTACATTTTTTGTGTGTTAATTTTTTGGGGGAACAAACAAAATTGTAAATGGGCAAACTTTTGTAATGAAAGGTAAAAATGCGTTTTCCCCAAAAAGTTCTACTACAGGAAAGGACAGAAATGTTACATATCTTTAAAAATTCAATGACAACACATGAAGTGTATACATAATGAAACACAACAACGTAGTTATAAATGTGTAAATGTCTATGGGTGTTAACGGAAGCCTTTGAATATTTAAAAAGTGGCTTGCTCTTTTGTATTTATACTCACAAACATCTGCTTTTTAAAATCATTGTTGAACCACCCACTCCGTGAAATATACTGTGCTGATATGTAGTATTAACATGAACATTAAATCTGACAATTTATCAGATGTTGTGTTCACTGTTACAAATGAGTGTGCACCAAAAACAAAGTAATTATAATATATGTAATAAATAAAATAACTGACCATCATCCCACCCTAATATTTATGGCTGAAGAAATTTAGAGCACAAACAAAACTTCACCTAGTACCTACAATGTACCCACCATATTTTTTGTTCAATGTAATAGGAAACAAAACGATTTTTACTTTGGCCTTTACTTACAAAACATCAAGATACATGTGTACAAGAACAGTGACCTTTATGGTTATTACGGAAGCCAGATAGTACGGAAGCCGGATAGTGCCAGGAGATAAGAAGTGAAATATATTTTTCATGAGCGCGAGAATATTTTTTTGGTACCATTTATCTGGCGACCGCCACATTATCTGGCGGCCGCCACATAATTATCTGGCGGCCGCCACATGATTATCTGGCGGCCGCCACATAATTATCTGGCGGCCGCCACTTATTATCCGGCGGCCGCAACTTAATTATCCGGCGGCCGCCACTTATTATCCGGCGGCCGCCACTTAATTATCCGGCGGCCGCCACTTAATTATCCGGCGGCCGCCACATAATTATCTGGCGGCCGCCACTTAATTATCTGTACCACACGTTCTTTATTTTGCGGATTTTAAGAGGACAGGACATAGGATTCGGGGGGGGGGGGGGGGGAGACATTAAAGAGGACGTATCATAGGAACCAGGGGAGTAAAGAGGAAAGGTCATAGGTTCCGGGGGGGGGGGGTAAGAGGACAGGTCATAGGACAAGGGGGTAAGAGGACAGGTCAAAGGATCCAGGGAGGTAAGAGGACAGGTCATAAATGATCATGGGGGGTACACATAAATATTCTCGCGCTCATGAAAAATATATTTCACTTCTTATCTCCTGGCACTATCCGGCTTCCGTAGGTTATTTCATAGCAAACACAACATGACAAAATGTACAAATTCTTTTTTAATATTAATATTTATCATTTAGCTGTTGAGGAAGAGTTTTAGGTATATCAGGGTGGTTCGGCACATCACGGAGGAAATCCCAACAAATAGGTGCAGCCTGGAAAATTAAACTTTTTCCGAAGCCAGTGGCAAACGAAAACATCTCGTCCGCGTTGATAAATGCAATGAAGAAGCCATGATCACTCAAAACAAGATTGCACGCGATAGTCGCGATGTCAACAACGAAGTCATGAGCAACAACAAGGTCATGAGCTTGTGTATGCTACACAAGCTCATGACCTTTCACATCTTGCAGGTCCTAGCTTGTCATCCAGTCACTAATATGAATAATACATGATTTGATGCCTCTTTACAAAAACTTGGCCACACCCTCTAAAACAAAATATCAAAGCCGTTACTACAGTCGTCAGCCGCGCCGATGAATTCAAGAACGAAAAGCGCGCCCTCTGTCGGGTTATCACGAGTATTATTGTATAAGATAGTTACGTGTATAAGATAGTGACGTCTTGGACCAAGACTATATTCATAGTAGCATTGTGGACGGCAAACATGGCTGTACGTGTGAGTGGAGTTTCCGGGTGTTAATAAAAACCTGAACAGTCAATTTGACGAAGATTCGAAGATCTCACTCTTTTGCAAGGTTGCACAACAGGAAATGTGTTATGCAAATCATTCACTGAATTTGTTGCTTTCACTTGTTTAGCGATGTAATGCGGCGACCTGCTCTTTTTGGCCCCCAAATCGGAGAATTCCATTCAGCTTAAGAATGTTGAGTTTCTCATGTGAAATCACACTTCGAGCACTTCTGCTAAACATGAGAAGTTGATTACGGGAGTATTTGATTGGTTTGTTTATAATGTAGATTATTCAGCTAATCATATCCTTCCCGGTAGACTTTGTTGCAAACTGGTCCAGGGTTAATAGAAACATTCATACAAATGGTGGAGTCCATAGGCGGGTCGTGCCCAGGGATTAAAAAGCATGTCTGACCATGTTTCGACCATTTATTTAGTTAGAGCAAATTTTGTAGGGTGAAATCCAGTTGGACACAGATTAGTCATTATTGGGCGAGTGGTATAGGCCCCCTATGCAGAATTGAGTTTCTAATTGTTTGGAGAACTGATCGTAACATGTGTAATTGCTTGCCTGTATTAAATGGTGACATGAGAAGATCGCCAGTAGACCAGTGGCAATTCGTATGACATCCATAAATAATAATAATAATAATATAACGTATTTGTATAGCGCCTACTGCAGGCCAGCCTCTAAGCGCTTTCAGAAGAAAGTTGTGGATAGAGTCTATGTTTGAGCTATGTTCTTGGGGAAGAGAAACGTTTTAATGTTTAGTTTGAAAGAGTCAACAGAAGGAGAGCTTTTAATCCGGTTTGGGAGAGCGTTCCAGAGAGAAGGACCGATGAAGGAGAAGCTGCGCTCACCATATGACCGTGAGAGAACCTTGGATTGGACGACGAGGTTGTGACGTAGCTGACATAAGTTGACGAGTTGTTGTGTATGGAACGACAAGTTCTTGCAGATAGATGGGAGCTTGACCTTTAATGCATTTGTGCATGAGCAGGAGTTATATTTTAAAACGTATTCGAAGGTGGACAGGCAGCCAGTGAAGGTTATGAAGAATTGGAGAGATATGATCATGGCGTTTGGTACCAGTTATGATGCGAGCGGAAGCGTTTTGCAAACGTTGTAGTCTTGAGACATCTGTGTTGGGGGATCCAGTAAGTAAGCTGTTACAATAGTCGAGGTGTGAGGTGATAAATGCATGGACTAGTTTTTCGGTTACACACCTATGTTCCAACACCCCTATGTTCCGACATCCCTATGTTCCGACAACTCAGCCTATATTCCGACATCCCTATATTCCGACACCCCTATTTTCCGACACCCCTATATTCCGACACCCCTATGTTCCGACAACTCAACCTATGTTCCGACACCCCTATGTTCCGACACCCCTTTGTTCCGACACCCCTATGTTCCGACACAATATTTTCGCACATTATTACTCTGATCATGGAGGAAGGAAGCAATAATCAGAATACAATTTGTAATACAGGTTTCCCTGCCAATTTCAGCAAAACTTTATTCAATTTCATTAACACGCGTTCAATTCACGCATAGGCCTATCCCCCTTATCCACTGAAACTCAATGGTTTCTTTTTAGCTATTTTAGTGCATTCAATTTTGTTTTCGTGCATACATGATTTCGTTCTTCTCATTCAGTCATTTTACTTTACTACACATTGACCATTCATAAGTTGAATTTGTACTAACTTTTTTAAAGTGATGGAATCAAACTAAGATCATCGAATCACACATGAATGGGTTGCTTGTGTGCGTCTTCTTATTTGTTTAGGCAGATGTATGTCATTTTTTGTACGATCATATTATTATTAAACATGACTGAGTTATGTCTCCCTGAGTAAGCTGGCAATAGCTCCTTTATCGGCACTTATTCTTTGTTAGCTGCGTTTCCGTGTGATGATTACATTTCATTTAAATCCTGTGTTTTGTCTTAATTGCAATAATTATTCATTTTGCTTTGTTTACCCAAAGTTAAAGCCTGTACCCGACAGCACGAAAAGGATATTGCAGAGGAACATATAAAAACAGAAGAATAAGAGTCTCCCCTTCATTGTCACAATGGTAGATAAATATTAGTGTTAAATTGGTTAATTTTGAAAGTAAATTAGTTCTTGGAATGCCTAAAATTACGTATGCAGTCTGTCCTGGAACCATCTCATCCTTGTGTATATATTATTATTGGCAGTTGAAATTAATATTAAAAATGAAGGTAAAGTATATAATCTGTACACAACCTATGTTTCATTTAACCAATAATATATCAATTACTTTCCTGGATGAGGTCAGGACCCTGAGGATTGTGCTTGAGCCTTTCTTATCCCTCAAAATAGTTTATTTGATCAGGTAAAATTGAATGGTATAGGGCCCTTAAAAATGTCATTTTGGAGTGCAGACTTGATAGCCCTGACCGCATTCTAAAGAAATGGTCCTTAAATTAAACTCATTTCTGAAGTCATCAAAATGTATAGAAACTTTCCGCTATCATCCAAAAGATTATAAAGATAATTGACTCCAGAGTGTTAGACAGAAATATTTCTAGCAGTCCCTGTATGTACAGGTTGAATTTAAACCAGCATGTAAAAACACCCCTCCAAACAATTACTGAGATAAACAATTACTGAGATCCTCCTTTGAAATTGACCATTCCAGAAATACGGTTAAAACTAGTAGTACCTTGTTTCTGTACATTATTCTGGTGTTTGTCGTTCAAAAATGTACGTACTATACTTTTTGGTAAGTTGTTTACAATACCTAAACAATTATGGTTTACTTATATTCATTATTTGAGTTCTCTGTTCTATTCACAAGAGTTTTGTTCTTACAACATAATTAAATTCTCTGAAATCCAACGGCTTATACAGATCATAAATTGGAATGTGTAGGTCTGGAACTGACAAGTATTGTATACCCACTCTCTTTTACATATTTAAACTACTGCATAAAGTTAGCCCACATGCGAGTTCAATATTCAAAACAAACGTGACTTGATATGTGGCGGCCGCCAGATAATTATGTGGCGGCCGCCAGATAATTATCTGGCGGCCGCCAGATAATTAAGTGGCGGCCGCCAGATAATAAGTGGCGGCCGCCACTTAATTAAGTGGCGGCCGCCGGATAATAAGTGGCGGCCGCCACTTAATTAAGTGGCGGCCGCCACTTATTATCTGGCGGCCGCCGGATAATTAAGTGGCGGCTGCCGGATAATTAAGTGGCGGCCGCCGGATAATAAGTGGCGGCCGCCAGATAAATGGTACAAAAAAAATATTATCGCGCTCATGAAAAAATATTTCACTTCTTATTTCCTGGCACTATCCGGCTTCCGTAGAAACACCTGCACATGCCTGGCGCGGGGTCCGGGGGGCGTGAAGATCATACCGCAGCGTGAGTCGACCATGCCGCCGCCAGCCGCATGCCGCCAGTGTGTGTACATTGTGCAGAAGTTTCTGGCTGGAGGTCAGCACGCGCGCGCGCTAAATACAATGTGACTTTTATACGAAGTGAAGACATCTTGCCCCATGAATAGGGCCAATCCACTTCGTATCCTTGGCTCTAGCACCATTGTATTCCTATTTTTGTGCCCGATTTAATTTTTAATCCGGGTTATGAAACTTACTGATCGAATGCTAATGTACTTGTAGAAAGCCCTAATGCTTAATTGTTTTTTAAAAACATCACAGATCTTTTGGGAAAATTCTTTGCTTTTCGAATCGCGAGTGTGATTTTTTCCCCACATATTCATTAACTTGCTCGAAAACCATTGTCAGGTTCCCTCAACAATCCACAACAGTTATACGATCAACTGCTGATATTTAATGGGGACCAGACTGATTCACTCAGCGCGCCCGCACCAAGGTTTTGTGAAATACGTGTAATGAGGTGCGCATCTTAAGCCCGTCTGCGCAAAATATATTATGCTCAGCGCATTATGTAAATCAGCCTGGTCCCCATTAGATCGTATAAATGTTGTGAAATTGTTCAGGGAACCGAACTAGCTAGTATGGTTCTCGCGCAAGTTGTTAATACGTGATCAAAAAATTCACTCTCGCGACTCGAAAGGCATCCAAAAAAAGTTTAGCATTAGGGCTTTCTACAAGTAGGCCTACAGTATAGCATTCGATCGGTAAGTTTTTAACCCGGATTAAAAATTACATCGGGCACAAAAATAGGATTGCAATGGTGCAAGGCCCAATTGGCAAGGATACGAACGAAGTGGATTGGCCCTATATGGGGCTAGTGAAGACATCATCGTATCATGGTATCTCACTCTGTTCAGAAAATCACAGATTGTTTTTGTATTCAAGAAAGAGGGTTAATATCTGTTGTGTTTCTTTCAAACTAGTAATTATCAATTGTGCAGATAATACACCGATGCAGGGCTGGGGGAGGAGGCCTCTAGGCCTACCCTCACATGTTCGTACAACCCTAACAGACTAGGCCCTTGGGTAGACATACTGCCCAAATCCTTCGATATCCTTCAGATTAAAGTTGTCATAAACCTAAAGTGCCCAAATCCTTCGATATCCTTCAACTTATTGTAAGTATACATATTAGCCCAAATCCTTCGATATCCTTCAACTTATTGTAAGTATACATATTAGCCCAAATCCTTCAAAATCCTTTTGAGACAGAAGTTAGGGTGTCAACTTTGTGATTTACTTTAGGTGCTCTGCTGGGGCCCTTGGTGTATGATATTTGATCAATTATGTGTTTTTGTTTTTTCTCCCTTTTTTTTTTTTGGCTCAGTCAACAGATATTTTTATGGTGGAGTTCGTACCACCAGTTCGCCCACTCAGATTGCAAAATATCCTGATGTCATCATTGCCTTTTCTGTGTTTTATGTTTTATTTTTTGGTTTTTATTTTATTTTGGGGGGTTCTTTTTAACCCTTCTTCCTCCTACTTCTTGCTCTTGGCCTTCTATCTGGTCTTCGTCTCTCACTCCTTCTCTTTTTCCATCCTCTGTTTCTTCTCTTTCTGACTGTTCTTCTTCTTCTTCTCTTTCTTGTCTGTTTTCCCTCGTTTCTTCTCTGCTCTCTGTTTGGAGTGCTCATTGGACGTGCTGGTGTCTGCTGCTGATGATGAGTCAGTCGTGGCCTTGCTGGCATGCTCATGGAATTTGATGAAGCAAGTTCCAGGACATAGGTTAAGCATGCACTGCTTGCATCCGAATCTAGTCGTCTTTATTCGTCCTGATGCAGTGACCCCGTTGTGACTGATGCACCATCTACATCTTTTGGGGTAGAGCCCTGGCATCTTTGACGAGATGTGGCCACCTATATTGTGATGAGCGACGGGTAAAGATGCCTTGCTCTGACGGTGGCTTGAGCCGTCGGCATAGCCATCAATAAAGTCCATGGCCAAAGACAGGACGAATTGGCTGTGTGTGAGGGGCTTTGATGGTGCTGGCACATCACTGACATCACTGTCCTCAGTTGACTGAGTATCGATGTGGTGATGCTGCTTGTAGGCAATATAGGCATTGACCCTGGCAATATCCAGTAGAAAGTAGAGGATTTTTTTCCACCAATACTGAGACTTTCTTGAACATGTGTGGTAGGCACGGAGTTGGTCGCTTCTGTCTACCCCGCCCATGTACTTGGTGTAGTCACACACCTGAGGATAAAAAAAGGATTTTTTTTCAAAACTTCCAATATAATACAGCACACAATTCAATGTAAAGATAGCATCGGATAAAAAAAATTACAAGGAAAAAACATACCTGAGGGGGGGGGCAGCAATTGTCTTGGTTACTCTTCGGGCAGTGATGTCATCTGGTATTTTGCGGTTGAGGGTGTGGACATCTGGGTCACGCCAGCCTTGATGTGATGTAGACAGTGTCAGCATGACCCGGCTGTCCTTCCACGCTGTTACCACCATCTGGCCATTCTGCCGGCTATAGAAAGTGCCACGAGGAACTTTGGTCATGTTTTTCATGCGCTGTTTGTTTGGATTTTTGTTGGAGTTGGTTAGATCTTTAGGAAGTCCTCTACTGTTGCTCTTCACTGCGCTGGTGAGGTAGGTTTTTTTTTTAAAGAGCAGTTCAGCGAGTGGCACTGATGTATACAGCCTATCTGTATAAATATTGTGGTAGCGCCCAAGATGGTGTTTTGCAACTTTCATGGCTATTGCTGTCATCTTTGTCGGCTTGTTACTCCATGGATGGACAATGAAGTTGAGGACGGCACCAGTTATGGACTCAGCAAGAACATAGATTTTGAAACCAGCCCGGATCGGTTTCAGAGGCATGAAGAACTTCTTCACTGCTGACTTGAACCCTCGGTACTTGATCATGGCTTCATCGATGGTCAAATTTCGAGCTGCATTATACTTGTGGAGGCATTGCTGCCTCACACGCTCCCATATCGGCTCCAGTGGGTAGAGGGGGTGCCTTTTCTTGTATTTGTATTGGTGTGCCTTATCATAGTATGAAGGGTCTTTGTCGGGGTCGTTGCAAGCAAGATAGGTGTTTATTGTGTTGAACCGGTTCCTGGACATGGTTGAGGAGATGAGATTGTTCCGGAGTCCTGGGTGGGTCGACCAGTAGTTTCTGTAGTTTGCCTGCTTTATCAGCCCCATCAGAATGTGTATTCCGAACCATGCCCGAATCTCCGCTAGGTTGGTCGTTTTTGTCCCAGCTTCCCTCATCTTTAGGTTGGTCCACTTAACGATCAGCAGCAGCAAACTCAGGGGAAAAAAATGGAAAAAATATTTGATGGCTGAGCTCGAGCGTGTGAATGATGCACCTAGCGGGTTTTTCACTATGAACGACCGCACCATCACATTCTGCAAAGATCTTGTCCAGCCATGGTCATCTGGGGGGTAGTTGCGTGCTTGAGCGATGGGAGGCTCTGGGTCGTTGTCTGACTCCGGCTCTACCACTCTTCTTCTTCTTCTTTTGATATTTTCCTTTGGTGCCAGATGTCTCTTTCTTGTCTTTGGGGCCGGCTCGGGGATGTCACTGTCATCCTGTTCATCCTCTTCGTCTTCATCGGCCTTGTAGTCTTCTTCATCATCCGAATCAGCGACGTCGGGATCTTCCCCATCTTCATCACCCCAATCATCGTGGCCAGGATCATCACCAACATCATGCTCACCATCACTTTCTTCAGCTACATGTAAGTCATCCTCATCATGACTTCCATCAAACCAGTCACTGCCAACACTGCTGTCAGTCTGCCGTGATGACTCGGCACACTGGTCTTCTGCCATCATTTCATGTACCGCCTGATCTATATACTCCTCATCACTCTCAGAGGAGCTGACAACTGCTCTGTATTTTTTCCCAAAACGGACACCAGCAGCTTTGGCACTCGTGTATACCACACTTCTCAGCTCCTGCTTTTGGGCATCAGCCTGACGCCGCAAAAAACCTTCATCTTTCTCCTTTGGTAGAGGTTCTTTTCCCCTTCCTTTCTGTTTGCTCACACCTTTTCTTGGTGTTCCTTTCCCCATGGCAGATCTTGTGAAAACATAAGACTCCTCTTGAGTTAAAGACTGTTGCAATGCTCTTGCTTCTCTCGATGACATGATTGCTAAAAGGTTGTCTGAAGTAGACACCAGCACGTCCAATGAGCGCTCCAAACAGACAGCAGAGAAGAAACGAGGGAAAACAGACAAGTAGTGGAGGAGTAGCAATCTACACTGATATTTATAGGAAATCAGCACTTAGTTATTACATAATTCTTCATTGATATTAAAAGCAATTCAACTTTCATATTGTTGATACCCATTGACCTATATATCTGACTTAATTTGGCTTATTGTTATTGAAATCGGCTTATTGTTATTGAAATCAATTTAGAATATTACATAACATTACCCTCAAAGAAATGGAAGTGCCCGTGCTGTATTATGGCTAGGACAATGGCTAGGACAATGGCTAGGACAATGCCCAGGACAATGGCTAGGACAATGCCCTAAATTCCAAACATTCCAAACATTCCAAACATTACAATGGTGTGTGGTGGTGATACATGTACATGTACAATAAACCACAATAAACATCCAACAGCACTGACCAAGCAAACAGAAACACTTTAGTTGCCAATAATCAAACCAAAAAAATATGTCGGCTTTATTACAATCTCCACCCCTAAAAGCCCAAAACCTTCAGAATCCTATTTTGGCTAAGCTGCATAATACCTAAAACCTTCAAAATCCTCCTATGTAAAAACAGCCCGATAGCCCAAGTCCTGCAAAATCCTACCCTAACAAAAACTCATTTTAGCCCAAACCCTTCGAAATCCTCCTGTGTTGCAGATCCCTAATAGCCCAAATCCTTCGCAATCCTGCACTTTGGCAATGAGGATATTGTAGGACTTGGGTTCTTTAGGGTGTTATTGTTGCTCGATTGCGCTGTCACTGAAGACAAGCACAACTTGTTCTTATCAGTATATAGTAACATATTTTGTGTCACATTCTAATCCTCAAGTATGTGAACAATTATTATAGACAAAGAGACCCTATTTGGTTAATTATATTATTAAAAATTGCACTATCGTTTGTCTCACCCAACAGTTTTTCCCCCCTGAATATTGTATTAATTGTAGCCTGCATTTTGATTTTTATAACTCAGGATGGCTGATTCAAATCAATGACTCCCAACTCGAAAATAAAGTTTTAACAATGATCTTGCAAAAACAAAAGTGGTCAGATATTTTTAGAGATCGCACCACAGAGCATCTAGAATCCTAACTGTTTCGGAGCATTTAAGCGGGCCCCGGAACCGGCCCATGGGCTTCGCGTTACGCGTACGAAGGAGCCGAAAATTTCATTCACCATTTGCTGCTTGGTAAATTTTCACGCCCCCCCGTTTGGAAAATCCTGGATCCGCCCCTGAATGGGGTTTTTCACTGTTTTCTCATGACTCCGAATACCGATTTAGCTGAAACTTTCACAGGTTTGTTATTTCATGTATGTTGGGTCACATCAAGTGTGGATACAGGTCTTTGGCAATTACCAATGTTGTACACACCCTATAAGTCCAAGGCAGCACTCATCCAAACCAACAAAAAGCTCAATCAACAGAAATAACATTGAAATAGGTGCTATCTGGTAACAAGATTAGACAAGGATGGCTTTAGATTGAAGAGATTTAAATAAAAATGTGAACAGGAAACTGGAGACATTAAAAATATGTGGAAGCTGTAGACAGCGCCCTCTAATTATGTGCATTGTTGGAGTCAAGTCATCAAATCTGAAAACCGAGTACTCCAAATACCCCAGAGGCCAAGTCTATGCTGTACCTTGTGGATGAGAACGAGTTTAAAGAACCAGGTACCAGTACTTAGGCTGAGCCTGAGTCAGAGTCAAGTTAGAGTATAATGTGCAAAACATTAAACGTAATATGACTTTCAAATCTTTATCAGATGTCACGGTTAAACTAAACATGAAGTTTCAACCCGTCGGTGTAACTTTGACTTATTAGGCTTTAGATTTGACGTCACTTAAAGCAAGTTTTCTATAAAAGAAGAACTGCACGCATACCGTCAGTCAGACTTAGAAAACAAATAGCACAGTTTTTGTATTAGACTGTCATTATTTTGATTGTAAGATTTGAGGTCTTATGGAATTCATTAACCAAACCATTACATGGTTTACGTATTATTGTGCAGTTGGGTACTACTCAGCGTGCATTTCCGTAATATCCATTGTGTTTACTATTGCACGCTAGACCACACCATGCGTTCACTCCCTCGTTGTGATTCGATGCCGTCGATCAATACAATTGGTTTATTCTTACAGTTGTCCTCCAATCAAATGACAAAGATTTGCATTTTTTATATCAAACAAATAATGGCTATTTGTATTCATGTAATGGAGAGATCATTCAATGGATCATTATAATTCAATTCATATTCTCACAGGTACTGCACGCGTAAACATTCACTATTAGCAGACTCTTTGGTATGCTCAAATTTTTAAGTCTGTAAATTTACATTTTGCTGGCGAGCCGGTGGATACAGAAGCAATACACCTTTACCCTTATGCCCGGTAGGCATAACGTATTTGTGCTATTTCTAGTGTATTTGTGTTTGCCGTGTGGTTGTCTGTTCGAGGTTGCTCTTGTTCTTGATTTGATTTCGTGAAGGTTAATGTGGAATCGATAAATAACCCATGTACACGTTTTTAATACTCCGAAATACTGGACTCAAATACCGATACCAGAATGCCCGAAAAAAATCAAAAAATCAATAATAACTAGACTTATTTGCATTTGTGAACAAATGCAGAGCTGTTTCGCTAATAATATTTTCAAATTACTCAAGTGAATATGAAAGTTTGTAGTGTGTACATAATCAAGTTAATAAATGCAATATTGAATGCCTTGTGAGATCCAATTCATTGTCTATATATCTTGTAAAACTTACCTTTAAGGTAATATAACCTGACAAATGATGACGTCATGATGACGTCAATTATTTTTCGAATCAGTTATGACATATCAAGCCTGATAAAAAAAGAATTTGGATTAAATCATGTTCCGTTAGCAATTTCTGACTTAAAGGCGCAAAAAACAAAAAAATCATAACAAATCGTGTGATGACGTCATCATGACGTTATTACAGGTTTGACAGGAACATGCCATTATCTAACGACTTGCCAGGTTTCAACAAGATCAGACCTATACTTTTGGCGATATACGACTTCAAAAAGTGCACCTTTAGTGTCACGTCACGTGACCCCTGATGACGTCATCAATCTAAAACTTCATACGTATGTTGGCTGCCTGACGGTCATCATGTGTGTCAATTTTGAAGCGATTACAAAAAACTTCGCCACACACATCTTCTCAAAGTGCATTTTGAACAGTTTTCCAACTGCCGCTAGAGGGCGCTCTTGTGTATCGTGACGTCATCGGTATTTTTTTTTAACTGCACACCCTTGCCGGACACTAACATTGTTGAAAGCATTTTCATAACATTTAGCACTTTTGAATTACAAGGCACTTCCGGTTTTGACCGGTTTCGACCGGAAGTAGAGGTCGCGTGAGGTCACGCACACTGAATAAAATGAAGACCTAATTTATCCCTACCCAATCCCCCAAACAGAAACCTACGGTCTCTTGTGGCTGATTTGATACAGATTTTCAAATATTTAAAATATAAACCTTTAAGATGATGTCACGTGACAGGTGATGACGTCATCATGACGAATTTGTTTTAGGACCTTCCTTGTACCAATGCCTTTCATCACTGAAAGTTTCGTTCCAATTGCTCTTTTGAAACTATGCAAAAGGCCGCTTAGAACGAGTGTGCGTTATCTCAATAGCTTTTTTTACTGAAACAGGGAAAAAAAAAAAAAAAAAAAAAAAAAAACTTTAACAAAAACAATAGCTGTTTCGCTGCGCTGCGCTGCGAAACAGCTAATTACTCCATTATACACCAACACTGCTATTTAGTTTTATATAACACCCAAGCAGATCCTTGCCATTTGATTGGAGGATTGTCCGTCACGTGATAGCAAATAAACGCACCATTGCACGCTACGTCATTCACCGTGCATTTTACGTTCCATTCACCGTGAATTTTTCGTTCCATCCGATTTGTTCTATTGCATGCGCGTGTCTTTGATAGTGCAGCAGTACAGTTAGGCCTAAAAGAAAATTGTTATGTTGGAGTAACGGGCCAGGTAGGGTAGGGTTTTTATTTTATTTTTAAATAATTTTTTATTTTATAGTCTAGGTATAGGATAGGATTGAATAGGTAGGACATTCCAGCAATATAAGCCTTCAGTGTTTAAATGGCCTATAATCTAAAAACTTGTTGCAGACTGGTTGAACGAGACTATACATGCATAAAAGTACTATCAGCCAGTGACGATCTTCTGCATGTTGTGCAAAACATTGTGCACTCCAAAGTTCAATGAATGCTATGGCCATACAATTGAAGAAAAACAGAGAGAAACGGTTTCAAACGTATTTATAACTGATTTATAGACTTTAATTAGTAAATTTCTTCCTTTTAAAAAATAAAAATATCTAGTGTTTTAGGGTAGGTCGGGTTACGCCAACATAACAATTTTTTTAGGCCTTACTGCACGGCACATACTCCTTTATGGCGCCCGCGTGTCTCAAAATACGCAGCAGTACAGAACGCACTTAGTCACTGTTAACTCCAAACAAACCGGGGAAAAAAGGAAGGGGTGTAACGTAACAATTAAATATTGTACGCTTTGTTTGTTTTGAAAGTTGTATCCTCCAATCAAAATGACAAACAAATATTTGGATGTTATATAAAACAAATAATGAATGTTTTGCATTCATGCAATAGTGAGAATATTTTCATTCGTTGAAAGATGGATTGTTCCATTCAACTCGGCTCCGCCTCGTTGAAAAGAACATTCCATCTTTCTCATGAAAATATTCGCACCATTGCACTCATAAACATTCATTATTTGTATAATACTCCAACACTGCTATTGAGTTAAACTCCAACACTGCTATTGTGTTTAAAACCAACACTGCTATTGAGTTATACTCCAACACTGCTAATGTGGATTCCTTTTGGACGTTGCAGAGGTTGTCTACTTTTGCTCACGATACACTGTGAACAATGACCACGGACTATGGTTGACTTCGAGAGCGTATACGAGCTTTCTCGGGAGAATCTGGACATCCGGCCGGGCACCTCGAATAGAAGCTACAGCGTGTAATGTGACATTTTGTTTTTGAAAAGAACTTGTGTTACGATGTTTTTTTGAATTCCACCCATTGAACATGGTTTGAATACAAAAAAAGTTAATTTTAGAAAGAATCAAATGTAAACAATTTCCCAAATCTTAGAAAAATTTAATTTTTACCTAAATTTCCGCTTCAGGTTTGATCATAAAGAGCATGCAATATAAAGGCGACCGTCGTAATCCTTGACGTACACGCATGCAAGTTAGATCAAGTTTCTGCTAGTACGGTAACCAAACCGCGCGAAACTAGGACGTCATTGTCCCGGCAACGCCATACAATATCACGTAAAATCCATGTTTTCACGCTAAGTAACGAAGCACTCATTTCCCGATTAAATATATAACCTAACTTCGGTTTGTTAGTGCAGTCGACACGGTTTGCACAACACAGTCGGCGTAAATTCGCAATTTGGCACTTCGAGAAGGATGTTGGAGGTCGAGCACTATTTCTTAATTTTCTCTTAAATTTCCAGATTTTTATTTTTATTTATTTATTACATTGTTAGTTTTAAATGTAATCATTCCACCAATATTGTTTTCGGTGTTGTGATATGACTAAAATAAAAGTTACACATAACTGCATCTCAGAGGTGCCCGGAAGCTCATTGAGGACAAGCTCTAGGTGAAGCACTTTATTATGCATTGCACTAGCCGTATATTGAGAGAGGTGTGCCAACTTGCGGTTTGAAGCCATTTTCTGTCCCTAAAACGTATGTGCACGCAATAAGCCAGACTAGACCATAACACATTTGCTTGTGCTACATTTAGACGGAAAATGGCGTCCAGCAGCCACCTGACTATGTTAATTCTCTCAATACTCATCTCATCAACGCATAATATCTACTCATTTCTAGATCGATGTTTCTGGCAGCTTTTGGGATGGTCGTTGTTGTTTCCACCTCTTGTTTCTCTGGACTAGTGATGTATTCTTACTACGCTGATAAGCAATGCGATCCTTATACAAGTAACAAGGTTTCTGAAACAGACCAGGTAAGCTGCAAATTTAAACAACATAAATGCACATTTAGATTTATTGTCCCTTCAATCAAACTCAGTTATAAATATACCATACAGCATGGATTAGGCACACTAATGGTATTTGTGGACGATTTGGACTCGGATTTAAAGAGCAAATTAATTAGTGTTTCAACAGACTGAGGCTATTTGAGGAGTGGATTTTATGACACAAACTCTTTCATAATAATTAATAATAACACGTCCAGCATTGTTCGAACCTCACCTCTCGGTGAATGATCTTCCGCAGCTTGTGCCTTTCTTCGTGTTGGAGTTGTTTGGTTCCATCCCCGGTTTGCCTGGCCTTTTCACTTCAGCAGTATTCAGTGCTGCACTCAGGTAAGACCAGTTTCCTCATACTATAATGTGTTATTTAAATTGAAGCTTAATAGTTTACACCCAATCCCCTTAATATCATGTTAATACGTTGTGTCTTATTTAGCACTGTGTCATCTGGATTGAACGCACTGGCTGCAGTGACGGCTGAAGATCTCGTCAAGCCATGCTTTCCGCGTATGAGTCAAGAAAGATATACACTGGTTACCAAAGGAATCGGTGAGTACCTGTATCATTGATGGTGAGAATATGTGCAATGTTTTTCCTGCATTGCGGGGTATGATGCTGACACTGGTAACCAAATCGACTGGAAATAAGAGGCCAATCGACTGTCCCCCCAACCCAGTGTATTATCATATATATTTGTGTATAACAATGTCCCTTCCTCTGATAAACAGCTCTTGGGTTCGGAGTGTTGACCATCTTTTCTGCTTTCATCACTTCATTTCTAAAACAAGGAGTTCTAGAGGTAAGACTCAAATAATGGAGAGCAAGGTTCAACGCCCTGTGTAAAAATTGTAATCCATAGTATACCACAACGTAGACGTATTCTCACTGCCCATCCTATGGTATCACTAACCCTTTCCTTTGGTTATGCCAATGAAAGGAAACAAGGAATTGCTGGAGCCATCTTACCCCATCATGCATCTTCATCGATGTGGGCCTTTTAAACCCGTTGCTTTGGCTTCGGGGTAAACAACGGTTTTGGCTCTGGCTTTTAGTTTCCTTTTGCTTAAAATCTGATACCCTTTACGTTTGTGCTTCAACAATTTGAAAGCAGAATAAGTAATTTTTAATTTTAACGAAACCTTCAGTCTTCACAGAACAACGTTTCAAAATAATGGCATGAAACAAAAACTATAAATTAAAAGAATTAAGAAAAACTGGTCTATGCACACAAACATTTGTATGAATTGTTTTTGCGGACATGAATCACATGATTTTGCACCATACACAGTTAACATAAAAAAAAAATCAAAAACTTCACAAACTAGGCTTTATCGTTTTCCTGTTGATTATTATTGTTTGAAATTATGTAATGTAAATTTTCTTGTAGATAGCAATCAGCTTGTCGAGTGTTACAGGAGGCCCTCTACTGGGTCTGTTCAGTCTGGGTCTCTTCTTCCCCTGGACCAATTCAAAGGTCAGTTCTCCCTTAGTTTCTTAAAAGTCACAACTGAATCCAATATAATCTTTATCGATAACTCACAAACTTGACTCCTAAAACCCTGCAGTCAGGGCCACTGTCAGAATATACTGACTTTACACCAGTCAGCTCATAAGAGAGTGGGTGTCAATCAACAGGGGTCAGTGATGGTCAAGAGGGGACAGGAAAATACTCTTCCAGCATCATTGTATACAAATCGGTACTTCAATTAACAATGGTAGCTGAAACCAAATTATAAAACTGTTTATTTGATGTAATACACAACAACAAAGTGTCTGGCCAAATTCTAAATACAACCGTTTGATGACACCAGCCGATATCGTCTGGTACTCACGCTCAACACACATTTTGGATTCCATCAAATCAGCCGGTTGACTTATGCGAACGCCCGTCTGAATTAATGGGTCTGTGTTAAAGCTTGGTCTGTGGTGCAACTGCAAGGAACTTCGGAACTTTGCAGTTCGTGTGCATTTTTGCATAGAATCGATTTTCACGATGCTGCATACAACACATTAGCAGCTCACAAACACAAGTAAAATGTCGGCCTTTCGCATATATGCTTTGGATTTATGTTTTAAACTTGTTTGTAAGTTTAATTAAATGGGAATGACACATACCCCAAAGCTAGAAGTTCAGTCAGTTTTGTTTAGTCAGAAAAATTATGTTTTTGTGAATGATAGCATGAATGATGACGTCATTTTACCTGTCAACCCGAAAAATGGCTTTTTAATAATTTTTCTTTAAAGTTCTGGTGTGAAAATGAAGAAAAGGTCCAATTGGGGTTGTATCTGAGAAACATTTGTTTAGTCTGTAAAGACCTTTGCAGTGACGTATAGATAGTGAAAATCCAGTGTGTGATTCAGGAGTTATGAGGTTTTAACAAATATTAAACTTCGATTTAATGGAGGTCAATACCGATAACGTCACTATGACGTCATTTTCAGGTACCGTCTTAAAGTTGAAGTTCAAATGCCTGACGAGGTTTAACTTTTAGTGTTGCTGTATAGAGGATATTGTAGGAATACATAATGGACTTTGTAAAAACAGTACATTTTTTTAATGCCATAACTTCCTAATGCAATTTTGTTCAAACTTCACGACTAAGCTTTTATTGATAATTAAGACAATTTTAAATAATGTTGCTGTAGAGCACTGCATGTTTTAATGACGTCACCACTGATTTCTTAGAAAATTTGAACAAAATTTCAACCTCTGAAATCCTGTCCAAACATTGACAGCGGAAAAAAAATTATCGTTTTGACGTACGTTCTTGTTCCGATACGCACGAGACTTGCACAGTCTATTGCCTGATGAGTTTCAAGGCTCAGTTCAGTTTCACAAGACCACCTGTCCACCTGTTTCGGTTCGTTAAAGCCTGTAGAGTCTACTTGAAGCCAAACCTATAGTTGACGCAAGTCCTTTTTGACAGTTTGGAGCACAGAAAATCACGAGGTTGCAATAGTTGCTTTATGGCAAGCAACTATTTTGTTCATAAAGTTTTTAGAATGACAGTTTTCAGAGGTGTTACATTTGTAGGTCAAATCAGGAAGACAAATCCTTGAGAATTAGCCAAACTGAATCTATGCTTGATTCATGAGAGTATATAGGTGCTCAAGGGTCGAATTCAGTTTTGTGATGCACTCATTTTCTAAAAGAGTTTTTTATGTACGGAGCCCCTAAAGGAACAGGGAAAACAATTGAAAAGTAAAACAAAAAAAATATCAAATTTATTTCATTCCCTCAAAATGTTATTTTAATGGAACGAAATAACATTTTATGGAACGAAATCGTGGGAATGAAATATTATTACGAGGGAACAAAATAACATTTCGAAGGAACGAATTTCGCAGGAATGAAATAATATTTCAAGGGAACAAAATAATACAAACATTTTACATTGTTTACATATTCATTTTGTTTTAGAGGCTCCGTACTTATGAAAGTTTTTAACAATTACATAATAATAAATAATAATAATAACAACATTTATAATGCGCACATATCCACCCCAAGGGATGCTCAAGGCGCCTAACATACTATTACCCCTGGTCACTGGGCCATTTATTTCATTCCTTAAACCATCTCAGCTCCCTGGGGAGTATACAGCCTGTGCTGCAATATATGCGCCACTAGGCTAAATCAATCACAAGAACCATCTCTGCCCTCACAGGTACCCATTTTACCCCTGGGTGGAGAGAAGCAATTATAGTTAAGTGTCTTGCTCAGGGACACAAGTGTCACGACCGGGACTCGAACCCACACTCTGCTGAACAGAAACACCAGAGCTTGAGTTCGGTGCTCTTAACCGCTCGGCCACGACACGCCATACTACAAATGACATACTTATTCGTTCCCTCGAAATATTTTTTCGTTCTTACGAATTTACTTATTTCGTTCTTATAATATTTCGAGGGAACGAAATGATTTAACGGGGAAACGTCACGTGCCCGTTAAAAATCGAGGCAGCAGCTTCAGAGCGCGCAACGTTCGGGGCTGGTCGATCGGCACAACCACACTTCCTCCTGTATTAATAGACGTTCTGTTTTCATGGAATATGGATATTAAATTCAGTGATTTTACCTCAGCAGTTTATCAATACAGTCAAGTCTTGTTTGTTTAAAATTGCTCACTTCCTCCCTGCGATAAAACCGTCTTTCCGCGTTCGAAAAAACATAACGGCGATATTTACCCGACGATATAAATTATCGCCATTCAAAATACAAAAAGAAAATAGACCCACTTGACTGCATGCAGACCATTCTAATAAAATGATTTAAATAACGACCGATGGTTTTAACTTCAGTACATTTTGAACTTAAATGCAACGCAAGACGCACTTTGTGGCGATGTACAATGACTGTCGTGCGTGCCGCCCGCTAGTCACTATACGATCACCACAGAGGACTAGTAAAACAGTGCACTATGGATACTACGGATACGGACTATGGATACGACTATGGATACGACTATGGATACTAAAAATGCGCCTTGCTGACGTTCGAGGGCTAGTGCAGCGGTTTAAAAGACGAATTATTTTTCACTCTTAGAATTATTACTTCCCGATGTTTTATTTTATAAAATAAGTTGAAAGAATAAATTTGCCTCAAACGTATGCTTGTTTGTCAAGGACAGTCCTATTTTAACCGGCAGTTGCATGACGACTTTATCTACACACAATATTAATGCGCACGCACGGCGCAGCCGGCGGAAAGAAAATCTACACAAACAATTAACCGTTCTCTGCCATTCCTTGATGAATTTTTACCATTCAAAAAAGAAAACCAAATAACTTTTTACAGTTCTAATTATTTTAAATATAATATCACTCAATATCCTAGTGTTCCATTGAAATAAATCCACATGGATTCCTTCAGGCAGGATGGCTTTCACACCTTTGTCAAACACTTATCGGATTAGTGGTGATAACAATCGTAATCCCCTGGACTCCCAGCTGATTTTCTCCTTTTAAAACCCTCCAAAAGTATGCGTCCCGACCAGACCTCATACAAGGTTTGGTCGGGTCGGCTTAGGGCTGGACACGTAATGCGAAATAATATATTGAGAAATTGAAATAATATTTTGATTGATAGAAATATTATGTCGATGGATTCAGGTATCAGTTTGAGGGGACAGAATAACAATACGAGAAAAACGAAATAATTTAAACCTTCTGTTATGTAATTGTTTTTCTTTACTTGTCCCCTACGGGGATCCGTATGATGTTGAGTTGTTGAAATCAAACGAACATAACTGGCAATTAGTCGTAAAACTACATTATATTTCCTTCTTACATTTAGGGTGCCGTCGTAGGGTTGATCTGTGGGGTTTCTTTCGGTTTCTGGGTCGCCATTGGGTCTATTCTATACCCACCATATTCATATAAGCCTCCATTATTAACTAGTGGATGTAATGTTACCATGACTACATCAATGTCATCGCCTGTTATGACAACAGCTGAGGCAGCTCAAACAGACAGGTATGTGCATGTTGTTATTATGTCCTGCTGAAGTGATGCCTCTTAATACTCTTCCAGTAGTCTTGAAGTATTATTGATTGTTAAGGTGCCCCTAAGGGGACAGGTAAGAAAATAAACAAAACATGTTTCGTTACCTGGAAATATTATTTGGTTCCCTCGAAATAATTTTTTTGAGGAACGAAATAATATTTTGTTGTAACGAAATAGTATTGGGAGCGAAATATTTTTCTTTGAACTTTTCATTTTGTTTGAACCTGTCTCTGTATTCCGTAGGCTCCGTACGTAAACCACGCATCTTTCGAATATTTACAAAGAGATCTACCCGATTTTTAAATCGAACCACATGCACCAAAGGAAATAGACAATGTCATTTCAAGAAAACGAAATAAGTTATTTCGCGGGAACGAAGTATCATTTAAAGGGAACGAAATTACATGTTATTTCGTTGGTTTATATTCCGTCCCTCGAAATAAATGGACGGCTATACGAAGCCCCTCATATGCCATTTAATTTCCAAGTATCATTACGAGATCGCCGTAGAACTATCAGCGTGTTAATGTGTTTGTTAGGTTTTAAAAAAATAATATATAAGTTATTTTATTTTTGGGGGTGTTTTTTGTAGGGGGGCTTATTTCTTTTCTTAATTATTATTAAGTTCAAAGTTCATTAGCTAAGAGGGGGAAAAGAAGTTTTGATAATGGAATTCTGTATAAGTCTTAAGTTTTCAGCCTAAAAAGAAAAATTTATGTGATAATTTCATAGGGATAAATATAAGCTGCATTTTTGGCACAACATTTCTGACAATTATTCTGCTTGCATGGTTGGTTTGGTTTTTTTTTTTTATATATTTCCATTCATACTTTCATACATACAGATAAATAATGATCAACGATCAATGCAAATATGTTTTAAATTTTTTTTGGAAAACAATACAGTACAGTATGAATGGGGGTGACATCCAGAGAAGGACTGGCCTTCTGTAGTGGAGCACCTGGGACTGCAGTTAAATTAAACAATTTTGGAAAATACAAACAATGAGTTTCCTGGTTGAGTTATAAATGTAGGAAGTTCAAACAAAATAAAATAATATGAGCATATTAAACGTACTAAAATAAACATGCAAAAAATAGAATAGAAAAAGGTAACTATTGTCTTGCTGTATGTAGGCAGGAGTAGCAGTTGAAATTTGAACAAGAAAAATCATTGTACTTATCTAAATAGAATTCCTTGAGATGTTTGACAAAGAGCTTTTTGGATGAATTAACCAGAAGAAGTCTAAGGTGATCAGGAAGACCATTAACAACTTTAGGCAAAATGTTACGATAATTACCTGAAGCAACGTCCAGTCTAAATTTTCTACTACAATGAATACAATTACTTTGTCTCGTAGAATAATGGTACAAGTCCTGGTTTAGTGGGAAAAAAGACTGATGGCTTAAATTCTCAGGAAGTGATTTGTGAAAGTAATCGTAATAATGGGTAACAATGTGAACATTAAGTACATCACCAAACTTAAGAATTCTAAATTTATTACAAAGTGGAGTGGTATGCGCATTGTATTTAGCATGACAGGCATTCCTTATACATTTCTTTTGTAGTGTAACAAGTCTGCCAAATAAAGAAGGATATACCTTATGCATGCCACCCCAGGCCAAAACACCATAATTTAGATAAGAATTAACCAATGAATTATAAATCAACAAGCTGTCTTTAATCCTCAACAAGTTCTTTGTTCTATTAAGGATGTAGTTAGCTTTGGAAATCTTATTACATACTGACGAAATTTGTTCCTTCCAAAGCATATTTTTGTCCGTTTCCATTCCCAAGAACCTAGTACAAGAAACCTTTTTGAGAATACAATTTTCTAAACATAACGTAACATTAGGCAAAAATAATTCCTTTTGCTTAGATGAATAACAAATATAATAAGTTTTATCAGGATGAACCATTAACCTGTTGGCCCTAAACCAATCTTGAATAATCAATAAATCTGTATTTACATCAGTGGCTAAGGTTAATAAATCTCCACCAGAGGCAGAAAGAGTAGTATCATCTGCAAATAACACAGGTTTTAGCAACCTGCAACAAAGAGGCAAATCATTAATATAAATCAAGAATAATAAAGGTCCAAGATTTGATCCTTGTGGAACTCCACAGTTAATTACCTGGGGAATAGATTCAACTCCATCAATAACTACATACTGTCTTCGCTTCTCAAGGTAACTAGAAAACCAACAAAGTGAAACACCCCTTATACCATAAAAATACAATTTATGGTACTATTTGCTTCGCTCAATTGGGAGAGTCAGTAAAATATAGCCTGAGGTAGCTTTAAGTGAATTCGGAGAAGATAAACTAGAATACTAGTTTCAATATCCCAGAAAATCAATCGGCATATCAAGGACTCCGTACAACTTAAATTATTTCGTTCTATCGAACTGTTATTTTATTCCAACGAAATAATTATAGTTAATTTTTCACAAAAATATTTCATTCCCCCGATATAAATTATTTTGTTCCCTAGAAATACTATTTTATTCCCTCCAAATACTATTTTGTTCCCTCGAAATAATGTTTCGTTCCCCCAAAATACTATTGTTTCCCTCCAAGCAATATTTCATGGAAACGAAATAATATTACGAGGGAACAAAAAAGTATTTCAAGGAAACAAATCATATTTTAAGGGAATGAAATGATTTTGAAGGGGACGGAATAGCATATCGAGTGAAATAATATTTCGATTTACCAACGTAATATTTCGAGAGAGTAAAATAATATTTCGAGAGAACAAAATTATTGTTGTATTTTTTAAAAATCTTTTTACCTTTTCAAATTTTATTTTACTTGTCTCTTTAGGGGCTCCGTTGACTTGACCTGACGTCCCACAATTTTGTTGATTACTTTTGTAACTCATGCATTTCATTTTTCCAGACCATTCATTACTGATTTGTACACGCTGTCATACACGTGGTATGCCTGCACCTTCTGGCTGGTAACTGTAACTGTGGGCCTAGTTGTCAGTTTCATTACAGGTAAAAGTTATGTTGCGTTTTGCACTCTTGTGTCGTAAAGACAGATTCTATGTTATCATAGGTGCTCTGTAAATCATCACTAAACATCAGCTTTAAATTGTGGTAGATACATTTTATGATGAACGTTTACTTGTGACATTGTAAGTTATAACACGATTTGCTTCCTCAAAGAATTTACCAAATACGGTGCACAACAGATCGCATAATATATTTCCACATTAACACAAGAAGACAAAGTGCACTGTGTGGTTGGTTTGAGCATTAGTATGTTGTATAACGGATTAATTTAAATTAGAAAGGAGTTGGGCATTTTAAACATAATTGTATTTTTTTCCTGCAACAACTGCCCTTTTCAGGTGCTAACAAGAAAGACACTGATCCTATTTTGAGGTCCCACTGTGTAGATGGCCTCTATTGCTGTCTGCCTGAATCAATCAAGAAACCTTTACGATGTGGGGATGACAAGTTGGTATGTATTCTTGTACTAACTGCTTGTTGTGATTTTTAGTAGTGTGAGCCTGCAAAGACTGCTCATCAAATTAATTAGCCCCCCCCCCCCCCCAACAACAAAAAACAAAAAACAACAACACCCCGCCTTTGAATCGTCATGCGATCAACATTTTCCCCCAGCTGCACCTTAAAAGTGATTGTAAAAAAAATCAACACATGTTATTTTATTTGCTAAGATTACAGAAAATAACCCATTTTTAAAACCAATACTTTATAGTTCAATATGTATTTCTCATCACCTGAAGAGAAGATTCCAAAATCATTTTCCTCTTTCCGTTTTCAAATCGTTCCGTGAATTCGAACAATCGAGTAAACATTTTACGGAATTGTTAATAAACATACTTTGCTCTATATTTAATTCATGCCATTTGATTTAATATTAAAAGGTTTATGACCAAGAAGATGACGATGAAGATGAAGAAATGGTTGAAGTAACCGACGGTAAGGACGTGATGACAAGTACCGCCATGTGAAATGAGAATAATAGTGTATAGATAGAAATGCCGAGGTAGACTTCCGCTGCTAATTCGATGGGATTTTTCTCGAGTATACGTACTGAATGTACTGGTTAACCTTAGCGACAAAAGTGATTTTCCTTCTGAGCTTTATAAACGATATCGAACAAATAATGGGGGATTGTATGAAAGTGTGAGATAATGTTTACTTTCAGTTTGTGTGCGTTTTAGAGCAGTGTAGATGTTTAAAAATACCAACGACATCGCAGTTCATCAAAGGAGCTGCTACGCTGGGAACACTCGGACCACTTTTTGTCTTGTCGTTAAATTCCTCTACTGCACAAGTAATAATGCCGAATCGATAATTACCAGTTGAATTTGAAGTGTTCAATATTGTAGATAAACTTTTTGTACCGTTTTTGTTTACTTTGGATGAGAATGATCGTTGACTGGTTACTTTAGCCACCATATTGACCATCATTATTGAAGTTTTAATTGTCAGCGGGGTAGGGATAGGTTTAATTGTGTTTCCAACCAAACATCATCACGTTTACAAATTGAAATATGCCACAAAGTAACGACAGTATTTGATATGGTTGATTAGTGGCTCTGTAAATGTTAGCTAGCTATTTGATCGAACATCATTAACAATTTTAAACGGCTATCGAATTGTTTGAAATCTCGCTAACATTGTTACACATTATTATACGAGGATTTCATATACAAAACCCTTACAATTATTAACACAATATAACAATGCAGATTTCCAACTATAAATGTTAGTAATAAGACTAATACGAACAATTCTTTACTTATCAATTAATAAACCTCAAGGGAAACTGACTGGGCAAGTTTTATAAATAGTTTGGGTCCAACATAGAAACATTGGTTAGACCAGGATTTGAGCTTAACTCCTGAATAACGTGCGCGTTATTCAGGAGTTAGGCTCAGCCGTCTGCCCTAATGTTTGCGGTCTCCATTTTGTCGATCTTTGTTTGGGGTGTCATATTATAGCAATAATTCACACCCAAGCTTATGATACAACATGGGAAGTGGCAGGAGAAGTATCACTTTGAGGGGATACGACGTTTTTATTTGCAAATATCAAGTAATAAACCACAAGAAGAACTAATAACTTGATATTTGAAATAACAAATCGCATCCGTGATCCCTCTGCTGCCGCTTCCCAGGTTGTAGCGTCAAACTTGGGTGGGTAATCCCTGGCTGTACGGCAGTTACATGTTTAATGGCTTCTAACAAACATATTGACAAAGTATAGGAGACCGCCAACATAGGGCTATTAATAGCTCAGTTATTAGAGCGCCTGCACGTTAATCCGGAGGATGGCAGGTTCAAATCATGCTTGTCAATTGTCTTTGTTCAACCCTAAAATTGATTCTTTACGTAGTTTATTATTTCACATGAAGGCTTAATAAATTAACGGAGCCTCGACGGTCGAATTATTTTACTTTAAAATTTATAATGTTGAATGAATTCTTGTAGTTCCAGAAAATTGACATCTGTTAATCTTTAGTTTACACATTTAGAACCCATACGTTCTTATAATATTCAGATTAGAAGCCAAACAAAACAGTGTTTACCATGCAGCAGATCTACCGACAATTAATCTGATATAAATCAACATTGTTATCAAAGTCCCTCTTGTGCCAGTTCTTTTCTGTTTGTTACTCAGCTATTTTAGTGAACATGTGTTTATTTTTTGTTATCAAATGTGGGTGCGACACTTAACGTACTGCCATAATAAGCGAAGATCAATTCGTCAAAATCTAAAACCATTATTCAAGCTCTTCAAGCTGAATAATAAGTAAGCGAACATGGCGGATGCTGAAGATTTTGGCACTTTTGGGGTTTGGGACTACGTAGTTTTTGGTGGGATGCTTTGCATTTCTCTCGCCATTGGATTTGATCATGGATGCACTGGTAAAAAGCAAAGCACTACGGAGGAATTCCTGTTGGCAGATCGAAGCATGAACCCCATCCCGGTGGCGATGTCTCTGGTAGCAAGCTTCATCTCTGCAATCACGGTGTTAGGAACACCAGCCGAGGTTTACATCTATGGGTCCATGTTCTGGTTGTTTAGTTTTACCTACCCCGTTGTGGCCATTTTCGTAGCGAGGCCGGCTCTTCATTCCAATGTTTTTTAGACTGAATGTGACGAGTGCTAATGAGGTAGGTGGCAGTATACTATTGACGAACATTAAATACAAAAGCTGATCACGTCTTTGATCGTATTTATTTTCCTTGCTTTACCAAGTTTCTACTTTTAAAATTAGTTTTGCAGCGGCTATGTATGCAATAACTTAAAGCCGATAATGGGAGACCAAAACGGGATCGTTTAAGAAACAATAGGAACAGGGGAACGACATATTAATTTTAAGGGGGAGGGATTACAATTTGTTATATTCTTGTTATCCCTTTAAGGGCTCCTTTAGTGGAAATAATGGTAAATGAGTACAAATTAAGATCATATTCACGTATCCTTCAGTTTGCCTATGTTTTAAATCATTATTCGGGAGTGCAAGCTATACCAGCTACAATAAAAGGGGCTCGAATTTTGTATGAATCGTCAGGTTAACAGACTCAAATTACCATAGCTTTAATGTAAGCAGCTACAAACTATTGTAAAATGTAAACTATTTATTATTAATAAAATTATTATTTGTTTTCAGTATCTGGAGAGGCGCTTTAACAAGGTGGTACGAATCGGTGGCAGGTTGACTTTCTTTCTTTATATGGTAAGTTTCCATTTGAGTTTTACTCTTAAGTTCATTGGTTTTTATTTACGGTTGCCTGTTTGCAAATTTGCGGGGACACGTATAACTTTGCAGTTTGTGTTTCGACGTTCGACACACAGAGTTTTAGTTGTGAGAACATGTGTTTACTAAGAGCACATTAAATAAGTGTGTGTATTTGACAAGCAACAACAGCAAAGACCATGAGACCGTATTAGTTTGATCTGAATTCATGCTAATTCGAAAGTGGATATTGATAATGTTTTTGTATGTTTTTTACAGGTAGTGTACATGGGAATTGTCATCTACGCCCCCGCCTTAGCCCTTAATGCAGGTGTGTTTAACTTAAATGAAGTTCCAGCTAAACTGATAACTTTCAGCAAGGTTTATAATATAGGAGACCTAAATGGTGACAGAGACTTATTTTCACTCAATCCAAATCATCCACCTTTTAAAAGTAAACGCGGTTGCAAAGTTACGGTTCCATAATGGAACATCTTATTCCCTCGAAATAATATCTTGTTATATAGTGAAATATTTGGAGGGAACAATACATATTTCGAATGAGAGAAGTGTTTGCCAGGACACGGAGTGATATTGAGAAGGATTAAATGATTAATTCGATAGAATGAGATGCATTTCCGTTTTTCCTACCTGTTATTTGTACAGTGAGTCGGCTAAGTTTAAAAATGAGGTCGAGCGTTTTGCAAAGTAGTTCAATGTTTAACACATTTTATATTTTCACTGCACTCTAAGAATTATTGGGTAAAACGTTCACCTTTTAGTATTAGGGTAATATAGAAACCTTCTTTTTTGCGTGGGAATTTCACGCCAAATTAAGCTTACTATTCGTTTTTCCATTTGGACTACATCGTTTTAGAGTGACTGTTTGAACTATGCTAATGCATGGGTAGTGTTATTTAAAACAATTCTTGACATTAAATAATACTTTTAACTTATAAAATACTGCTTTGTGTACATAAGGTGGTTGTTTAGAATGTCTTTAATTATTCAAGAAGGGTAAGGAACTCATACAAGTGTTGGCAACATTCTCTTTTAATTAAGCTGCTTTCAATTGAAACTGAAGAGGGATACTTTTCTTGAAATAAAATAATACTCCTGAACTCATAAAGACTGATGGGTGTACATTAAAAGTGTTTATTGTCATTTACTCGTGGATCATCTAAAAATGATTGTAACGCCCTAACAATTGATAGTAAATGGAGGCCACCATGTTTGTATCCTCAATCCTGAAAACTTTCCTAAAAACCATGCACTAGACTAGCTGATGTTTTTATCATATTCTAGAATTTAAGTATGATTTAAACTTTGCATGGTGGAAGTGCAATCAGGTGAGGTTTGCAGTGACATCATGTGTAAAATTTCTTTTGAGCAGTGGTGGTTCTGAAAAGCCCCGGTGGTTTGACAACTTCATGAAGACGAACAGAGCATGCTGATCAAAAACATCAAGTTGTGAAACCACCATTTCTTTTCAGGACCACCACAAAGAGATCATTCACATGGTGTGTTGGTGTTACCGCAAACCTCACCTGATTAGACATTGTTCTTGTAATGACATCCATCCCATCTCGGTGAACCAAATGTTTACAGATTTTCATTCAAGATTGTGGTTCTCAAAAAAGTTCCCCTTTTGAAGCCTCTTTACTGTATAACTTCCATGTATGTAATGTGTAGTGTGAATACAAACCAGTTGAATGCATTTCACTATTTTCCAGTGAGAGACACAACAGCATGGGCTATATGTTTGACAAATTATTTGTGCGTCTAACTTTTGAATCTCATTTGGGAGCATTTACAAACATTTTACCAACTATAGCGGCTATAAATAACAATGATTACCCACCCTAAATTCAGGTGAGATGAGGAACTCTTACAATAAGATTGGCAATATTTGTTTATTTTAAAAAAAATTACTTTTAGTCTAGTGGTGGGGGTACAAAAATCCTTTTGTCCATTGGGGTTGGGTTACATCGTTCGGATGGCGTCCATTATACATGAAGGAAGTGGCACTCTGTTGAACGTTCCGAGGTAGCCCCAACACCATCTGACAACTTGCCGGTATAACATTGCGATATTTTCTGCAAACAAAGTAGTAGAAGAATAACAAATTAGGTTAACAGTTCATGTACTCATCACAAGGTGAAAAACAGAATGTCATCAACACCACTAACGTTATGTAAATGACGATATACGATATGACAGATAAATAAAAGGTTGTGAAAGCGAACACAATTTATATATTGGTGCACACTTATTGTAATAAAGAGAAACAATTCATCTGTGCTGTGGTGAATAACCCTTGGTGACCAACACAAATTTGGAAAGATTGAGGTTACAGCGCCCTCACAAGGCAGATTGGGGTTAGCCTAGGTCCTAGTAACATAATGGAAGTTGTCAAAGCAAGCAATTAAATTACTGTTTCCTGTGGCATATTGCCTTTGACTAAATCATTGCCTTTAACATATATTGAAGGTTTGGTATTATTACCACTAAATACCCAATTGAGTAGTTTAAATGTGAAATATTACAATTTGTAAAGTTGCTGTTCATACCAATCTGCATGAAAATTATTGAGCTAGGAAAATTTGTTTCTGAAACTTTAAATAAACATAAGGTTTTAATAATATAATTTCGAAACACCATCCTCCCCCCCCCCCCCCCCCCCAACCCGCCACAATGTTGGAAACTTTGGTTGAGCCTCACAGATACTGGGGGTTGGTGACTATACCCATGTTATCAGGATAATTATAGTGCATCAATTGGTTAAGGCGGCCATTTCCAGTTTGGGCAAAGTTGTTTAAGAAACCTAAAATAAACAGAAGGTTTTAACGCGCTCATAGGATTCCATAAACAAGAGAGTTTAGATTACGCACAATATGACTTGGAAATAAATTACTGCTAAAAGCCAAACTATTATGTGTTACCACATTTAATGACAAAGAAGGAACTCGCATAAAATAACTTAAAATATTGGCACTTTCAAAATGGTAGCCAATCAATTTGGTTTTGACCCGTATCTCCGTGTACGAGCCTCACAGATAACGTAACTTTTTGCAATGTATTCAGGATGAAGGAACCCAATGGGACCAAATACACAAATGGTGGTTCAGTTGCTTAAGGCGGCCATTTTGATTATTATTAAATTTGTTTCTGAAACCAAAAAAATATAATTGTTTTAATCCAAACTATTATTTGTTACCACATTTAATGACAAAGAAGGAACTCACATTAAATAACATTATGTATAGCCAAAGTGCTATACTTGTACTTTCAAACCACCATCCTACCCCCCCCCCCCCCCCCCCCCACCCGCATCAATGTAGGAAAGTTGGATTAGCGCTCATAGGATTCACCGGTATTGAACATTCAATATTGCCTAAAATAAACAAAATAATTAGTTTGATTAAGCACAATATGAACCGGAACAAAATTACTCCTCAAATCTAATTTACACCTATCATGAACCAATATGTAAAGAAGGAACTAACATTACATTTTGCCAAAGTGCTATACTTGCATTTTCTAAGCACCATCCTCCCCCCCCCCCCCGCCTCAATGTTGGAAACTGGAATGTTTTCAGGGTCAAGGATCCCAACAAGACACAAAATAAAATTATTTTATTAGTTTGTTAAGGCGGCCATTTTGAAATTCTAAATAGCCGCCAATCAATTTGCTTGGTGCCCGTATCTCCGTCTACGAGCCTCACAGGTAACATTAAATATTGCCATGTTTTCAGGATGAAGGAACCCAAGGAGACAAATACAAAAACGGTGGTTCAGTTGCTTAAGGCGGACATTGTGATTATTAGAAAATTAGTTTTTTATACCTAAAATAAACAGAAGGTTTTAATAATATTCTTTTGAAGCACCCCTCCCCCCAACACGCTCATAGGATTCCACATTAAATATAAACAAGAGAGTTTTGATTATGCACAATATGACATGGAACAAAATTACTGTTAAAAATCAAACTATTTTTAGTTACCACATTGAATGACAAAGAAGGAACTCGCATTAAATATTGGCAAAGTGCTATACTTGTACTTTCGAACCACCATCCTCCCTCCCCCCATCCGCATCAATGTTGGAAACTTGGATTAGCGCCATAAGATTCACCGGTATTGAACATTCAATATTGCCAAAAGTAAACAAGATAAGTTTGATTAAGCACAATATGAACTGGAACCAAATTACTCCTCAAATCAAATTTACACCTATCATGAACCAATATGTAAAGAAGGAACTAACATTAAATTTTGCCAAAGTGCTATACTTGTTTTTTCTAAGTACCACCCGGCCTCAATGTTGATTGTTGACAGGCATGCGATTGTGGGATTCAACATTGTAGCGGGGGGTGGGGATTGTTCCGAAAGTATTGAAAATTATTCGCCTGGTGTGGAAATTCTCCAATCATGGTATAACAGGTTTACACATTGTTTACTATTTTTTCCTATATTAGTGGTCGAACTGCATACAACACAGTCACGTTTGTTCCCGCCAACATTCGGACCAGGAAAATGCCGAGTTGAAAGGGCGTTTGAAGCACTTGACACTTGACTGGCATGATCAACTGGGTTGTACTCCAAGCTTGAAATAAGTGCCTCTATCACTTTGTCCCGAAAATCCAAAGTAGACAAGCTCTTGTTTGTATGGATGCTGTTGTATACGACATTAGCATTAAGCAAACATATGTCTAGGATTGTGATAAATACACGTGACCACCATTTGAGTGTTTTGTGGGTATGAGTATAGTATGTGCATAATTGTCCTGCCAGATCCGTGCCCCCATGTATTTATTGTAATCCTCGACTATGCACGGTTTTTGGATATGACGATGTCCTGTGGAAGTTTTCCGGCTGCGAATCTTTTTTCTAGTGACACTGCAATCGCCATAGTTTGAGAGGAGAGTGACACGTTTTGTGGCCTGCTTTAGGATAAAATTGGGGATCTGCACCTCTTTTCATAGGAAATTGTTTGGGGTTTGCTACCTCGGGTATCCCTAGGGTGGTATAGCGCACAGTTCCACAAGCTCCGAATCCTAGCTCAGACAACTTGGAGAACAGAGCCGGGCTACTAAACCAATTGTCCATGTAGATGCAATGTCCTTTATTTTCGAGTCCCTGCAAAAGGTTCAATACTACGTTGCCTGGTGCGCCTATTTTGGATGGATGGTTTGTCTCAGGATAACTTACAGAGGACTGTCCTTGTGGGGACCTGGGCTGCGATCCTGTGAACAACTCCCAGGCACATGTGCACCCTGTGTCGGATTAGTTCAATGAGAAATATTTCAATCCCCATTTTGCGGCTTTTCTTGGCATGTACTGCTTGAAGCTAAGTCGTCCTTTGAATTTGATCATCGTCTCGTCCGGTGAAAGGCTTCGTCCAGGCTGGTACACCCTGAGGAATAATGGTAGTACAATGTTTAACAGTGGGCGTAATTTTTCAAGTTTATCACGGGGAGAGTCGCCCTCCGCAACTCTGTTATTGGCAAGGTGGAAACATCTAAGGATTGCAGTAAATCGGTAACTAGCCATGGTTGCTGAGTACAGGGGACTTCGTAGAATTTCAGACCTGCACCAATGCATGGAGTAACGAGGCCTTTTGTTGATTCCCATGCAAAGAAGTAGGGCCACGAATGCCATAATTTCAGGTACATTAGTTGGTCTCCAAGCACGCTTATTTTCTGCCCCCGCTCCCAATATTTGTTCAGCATAACTTTTAGTCTCTAGTACCATAATCTGCCACACTGCTTCACAAAAGTACAGTTTGAAGATTTGTATGGGGGAGAACGAACTTTAAGTCTTCTGTAGCCCCGGTGTTTGCTGTAAATTTAACAGGGGTTCGCCGTGTGTAAGACTTGGCTTCACGCCATCCACACCTACCAGAAATAGGCTTATAATTCTTGGTGGTTTTGGTCTTCTTAGAAGAGGTTGCTCTCGATGTCGAGGCCCTCGGGTCCGAATCCTCACTGTCTTAACCTCGTCAGATGATATTTCTGAACCACTCTCTGGAAATTATTTTTTCAAAATTTTATCATTTTCATCGGCCATGTTGTCAGAATGATCTCTTACTCGAGAATGCTTGGGGGGACGCTTAACTTGCGACGCTTCAGGGCACACGCGGGCAGCTTGTTGTCAGGGTGATGGACGCACGGGGCGATTGAGGGCGCTATTTACATTTTGATAACTTACTTTTGGTCGATGTGCCAGAGAGGCTCATTGGTCACAAGAATGAAAATAATTACGTGCCATACGGACTCATTGGTCACCAAGTGGGATGTTTTTTTGAGCCGCTATGGCACGGCGGTGCTGAAAGGGTTAACTGACATTTGATATAAAAAAGGTGACACAAATTTCGTCAAAGTTAGGTATGTTTTACATACTTTGTACATTGTGTGTCTAGCAATGTAAGCACGTGCTAATTTGAGAAAAACTTTAATTAGTTGGGCTGAGCTAATTGGTGGCCTGAGAATATTTTTCCGCTCAGGAGTTATGGCAAGGGATGTAACAAACAGATCTATGAAAAAAAATATTAAAATTTCATCAATTAAAGGGGACACAAATTTCGTCAAAGTTAGATATGTTTTACATACTTTGTACATTGTGTGGCTATACACGCGCTAATTTGAGACAATTTTAATTAGTTGGGCTGAGCTCATTAGTGGCCTGAGAATATTTTTCCGCTCAGGAGATATGGCTAGGGATGTAACAAACAGATCTATAAAAAAAAATTAAAAAAAATAATAAATTAAAGGTGACACAAATTTCGTCAAAGTAAGATGTTTGACATTCACGCGCTAATTTTTGACAATTTTTAGTTAGTTGGGCTGAGCTAATTAGTGGCCTGAGAATACTTTTCCGCTCAGGAGATATGGCTAGGGATGTAACAAACAGATCTATGAAAAACAATATTAAAATTTCATAAATTAAAGGAGACACAACTTTCGTCAAAGTTAGGCATGTTTTACATACTTTGTACATTGTGTGGCTATACACTTGCTAATTTGAGACAATGTTTAATTAGTTTGGCTGAGCAAATTAGTGAGCTGAGAATATTTTTCCGCTCAGGAGATATAGCCAGGGATGTACCAAACAGATCTATGAAGAACAATATTAAAATTTCATAAATTAAAGGTGACACAAATTTCGTCAAAGTTAGGTATGTTTTACATACTTTGTACATTGTGTGGCTAGCAATGTAAGCACGTGCTAATTTGAGAAAAACTTTAATTAGTTGGGCTAAGCTAATTAGTGGCTGAGAATATTTTTCCGCTCAGGAGTTATGGCCAGGGATGTTACAAACAGATCTATGAAAAAAACCCAACAATTTCATAAATTAAAGGTGACACAAATTTCGTCAAAGTAAGATGTTTTATATACTGTGTACATTCACGCGCTAATTTTTGACAATCTTTAGTTAGTTGGGCGGAGCTAATTAGTGGCCTGAGAATACTTTTCCGCTCAGGAGATATAACCAGGGATGTACCAAACAGATTTTTGAAGAAAAATATTAAAATTTCATAAATTAAAGGTGACACAAATTTCGTCAAAGTTAGGTATGTTTTACATACTTTGTACATTGTGTGGCTAGCAATGTAAGCACGTTCTAATTTGAGAAAAACTTTAATTAGTTGGGCTAAGCTAATTAGTGGCTGAGAATATTTTTCCGCTCAGGAGTTATGGCCAGGGATGTTACAAACAGATCTATGAAAAAAAACCAACAATTTCATAAATTAAAGGTGACACAAATTTCGTCAAAGTAAGATGTTTTATATACTGTGTACATTCACGCGCTAATTTTTGACAATCTTTAGTTAGTTGGGCGGAGCTAATTAGTGGCCTGAGAATACTTTTCCGCTCAGGAGATATAACCAGGGATGTACCAAACAGATTTTTGAAGAAAAATATTAAAATTTCATAAATTAAAGGTGACACAAATTTCGTCAAAGTTAGGTATGTTTTACATACTTTGTACATTGTGTGGCTAGCAATGTAAGCACGTGCTAATTTGAGAAAAACTTTAATTAGTTGGGCTAAGCTAATTAGTGGCTGAGAATATTTTTCCGCTCAGGAGTTATGGCCAGGGATGTAACAAACAGATCTATGAAAAAAAAACAACAATTTCATAAATTAAAGGTGACACAAATTTCGTCAAAGTTAGCTATGTTTTACATACTTTGTACATTGTGTGGCTATACACGCGCTAATTTAGGACAATGTTTAATTAGTTGGGCTGAGCTCATTTGTGGCCTGAGAATATTTTTCCGCTCAGGAGATATGGCTAGGGATGTACCAAACAGATCTATGAAAAAAGAAATTAAAATTTCATAAATTAAAGGTGACACAAATTTCGTCAAAGTTAGGTATGTTACACGTACTTTGTACATTGTGTGGCTATCAAGGTAAACACTTGCTAATTTGAGACAATCTTTAATTAGTTGGGCTGAGCTAATTAGTGGCCTGAGAATATTTTTTCGCTCGAGAGATATGGCCACGGATATAAAAAAAAAAAGATCTATGAAAAAAAAATACTAAAATTTCATAAATTAAAGTTAAAGTTAAAGTAGGCATGTAGCACGCACCGTCTTTGTGTTGTTATTGACATGTAGTGACGGTCTTTAGCGGAAATTTTGAAATTCGGTGCTGAGGAGAAATTCGGTGCTGGGCCTGATTCGGTGCTGGGCCCAAATTCGGTGCTCACTTCAGCCTGGTATATGTGAGAGCTCTGTTTTGGCGGGACTGTCCTAATCCGTGGTTACAATAAACCCTCTACGAACCCTCTATCCAGCAGTCGGGAAGGTAGGCCCGTTTTGATGGAGAAATACCACCGTAGTACACGCGTCATTCAACCACGCCTCATAAACCTCTGGAATGACAGACAACACACGAGATTGATCTTAGGTGCCAATTAATATATTGTGATGAACTCTCATTCTTTGTTGGACCCATTGATGATTGATATCCTCCCTTAACGATTATTGGTAGCCTCCCTAATCATTAAGTTTATGGTAATCAGTTGCCTCGCACTATGCGCTACATGTGCTGTATGGCAGTGCTGGGCGGCGCGGTAGTTCTTGGCTGGAGGTTAGCCTCATGGGGGTGACCCATCCCAACTCCACCGACGTCCAGCACGTCGTCAGCCCCGCTGGTGCCTACCTAGCGACTCCTCCTGCAGTCTCTTGTGACGACTGACTGACACTCCACTACACAACACACACACTCGCATTGCACGCACTCTGCTCGCGCACCCTCTATGTCGGGTAATTTGCGCCACAGTATAGCCGCTTTGTTGCAGCATGGAGGTATAATAAAGCAACATCCCACACAACACCTTCAGGTTGGGGCCTAACAAGTTTAAAAAGCATTCCCGTGACAACATTTTCGATCAAGTGTGGGGGGGGGGGGGCTAAAAAAATGCCCCCAAATTAAAAGAGAAGAACCCCCAAAAAGCAAACAAAAAACTTGAATTGGGCCTTCATTTTCGAAAATTTTCCAACTCCCCCTGCGTAGTTGTGCGACGGGCGGCGCTATTGAGCTGCAGATGTACTCTTTTTGCATATACGCCCCCCTAATTCATATCCGCCCCCTAAATAATTCCTGGTTAAGGACCTATACCTACACGAAAATTGTAAATTGCTGACCGTGGGCATGATGCAGCGCCGAGCTACACTGCAGTCCATACTGCGGCCAAAGTATCAGAACACCAACTCTTTCAGGTGTTTCTCTTTCACCTGGTAGTGTTTTTCTTTCAGGTGTCGTGTTTCTCTTTCACCTGGTAGTGTTTTTTGTTCAGGTGGTAGTGTTTCCCTTTCACCTGGTAATGTTTTTCTTTCAGGTGGTAGTGTTTTTCTTTCACCTGGTAGTGTTTCTCTTTCACCTGGTAGTGTTTCTCTTTCACCTGGTAGTGTTTCTCTTCCACCTGGTAGTGTATCTTTTTCACCTGGTAGTGTTTTTCTTTCAGGTGGTAGTGTTCCCCTTTCACCTGGTAGTGTTTTTCTTTCAGGTGGTAGTGTTTCTCTTTCACCTGGTAGTGTTTTTCGTTCAGGTGGTAGTGTTTCCCTTTCACCTGGTAGTGTTTTTCGTTCAGGTGGTAGTGTTTCCCTTTTAACTGGTAGTGATTTTCGTTCAGGTGGTAGTGTTTCTCTTTTACCTGGTAGTGTTTCTCTTTCACCTGGTAGTGTATCTTTTTCACCTGGTAGTGTTTTTCTTTCAGGTGGTAGTGTTCCCCTTTCACCTGGTAGTGTTTTTCTTTCAGGTGGTAGTGTTTCTCTTTCACCTGGTAGTGTTTTTCGTTCAGGTGGTAGTGTTTTTCTTTCACCTGGTAGTGTTTCTCTTTCACAGTGTTTCCCTTTCAACTGCACTGTAAACAAAATCTAGTCAAGGTACGAAGAAAATATAGTCCAGCTGACTAAAAGTCTTCGTCCGTCCCTTTTATAAGACCACGAGAAATTACTTGTTTGGGTGGACCAGATAAAATTCGTCATGGAAATGCAATCCTTTAGTCATACTTTCGAAATTCACGCGCGTATGTTGCTTGACGAAAATGCACGGTTCATTCAGGTGTCTCAGATTTCTTGAGCATGCGCACTAACACACGCCATGTGATACATTTTCAGTAAGTTGACATTTTGTTTCTTGTGGTTTTTGTTTCTGAAACTTGAATGGGCACAACGTATTATCTAGAAAATAGATGAATCGTGGTAGGTCTAACGTAGTCCATTGGGTGCAGTCTGGCATTCTGGGCAACCTGAGTCAGCTTTGCATGATTTAGTGTTACTGCAATACTGGTCGAGTGGTAGTGTTGGTCTAGCCCCATCCAAATGTTCACATAATTTAACACACTCTTTTCCTCTTGTACAGAAGTACCCCCTTTAATCCTAAACAATTCCTGAGTTTCCAGAACACAATAGGGCACCAAATAACAAGCCAGATGAAGAACATGGTAAGGCCACTGCTAGGCATATTACAAAAGTTCTCGACTGTGCAACAGAAATAATCCAGCAGAGCGTTTAGCCCATATCCAGTATACTTCACAGACACACGTTTCTATTCTTCCCTGTGACCACAAAATAGACCCTCGGGAACTAAAAACGCTACTATTGAAGAGTTTGAGACAAAAACCAGAAAATGTTGTGACGCTCGACAAACTACAGAATAGAGGTACATCGACATTATTTGCATGCTTGGGTTAAGGTTTATATACCCAAGAATTAGTAGCTGATCAGTGCAACTTGCAAGTGCAAGACAGAAGTACACGTTTTTAAACAAAAGTAGTCAAAAGTTATCATGGATGACATCGCTATAGTTGGCAATTTCGGGGTGTGGGACTATGTAGTTTTTGGTGGAATGCTAGGGATATCTCTGGCAATTGGAGTGTATTATGGGTGTACCGGGGGAAAGCAGAAGACCAACAAAGAGTTCCTGCTGGCAAACCGGAACATGAACCCCATCCCGGTAGCTGTGTCTTTAGTAGCAAGCTTCATCTCTGCTGTAACGGTGCTCGGGACTCCAGCCGAGGTTTACATCAACGGAACCATGTTCTGGCTATTTGCTCTTGTATACCCCATAATGGCCATCGTGGTGTCCAGGCTCTTCATTCCCGTGTTCTTCAGGCTCAAAGTAACAAGTGCAAATGAGGTACGTGTGTTTAAAATTATGGATATACACGGAAATGTATGCTTTATACTTGAATGATGTTACGTGATTGCATACACCGATATTAATGGTTTAAGTTTGGGTAAATATGGTTACAATTTGCATCGGGGATAAAACATATTTTTGGGTTTTGCCATTATACGCCGATGTGCATCAAGCACTCCATGGTCTTTAAAAAAACGTTCGTATTATCTTTCAAGAATCTCTTTTGGCGCTCACGAAACATTTCTCTTAGTTTTCATGTTTTCAACACAAAATTAGTGAACACATAATACACATGGTTATGATTCTCGTTTTGTTTCAAGCAGATATGAAACAAATAACATACTGCATGACTAATGGTTAGTTTTATTCTATATACTTCCAGTATCTTGAGAAGCGTTTCAATAAAGTGGTGCGCATCGCAGGCACGCTGACTCTCTTTATGAACATGGTGAGTGATAAGGAGAAGGGAAATATTTGAACAGTTGTTTAATACATATTTAAAGAAGAGATTAGTGAAGAAGACAGACTGGATGCAAGTTTGCAAACGATGACATAACACAATTCTCACTAGCTGGCTCTGCCTGCTCATAGAGATTAAGTACATGTTGAAAAGATAATTTATTCCAGAGCCCCCTACTTTAAAAAAAACACAAAATACATGCCATCAACCCGTGAAATATTCATAAAACGAGAGAGGAGGTTACTCATTTCATGTATTACGACCCACCATATTGTGTTTATTAACATTGAGAAATCGAGTGATGGGGAACCATTGTCTACGTTAATTATAGATACAAATTTACATATTCATACTATATATTTATGTGTTTATTATTGACTGTAAACAAAACCTGTGTTAATTGTATACCAAGCCATTATTGTTGAACTTGTGCTGAACAGGCATGTCTGGCCAAGAAAATAAGAAGATGGTGCCCCCCCCGCAGCGTCCCCCTTTCAAAATAAAAGTATTATCCCACTACTGACAAAACCCGCTCACCCTGCCCCCCCCCCCCCCCAACTTAAAAGCAACCTCCCTGTGCCCCCACTGAAAAAGTCCTGGCTATGCCGCATGGTTTTCCCGACTAAGGTGGATGCGTTCTATTCTCGGCAATTCGTTTTAGCCGAGTTCGGATGACCGTCCTCCACCATGGTTTAGCAATTCTCACTCTTGATTCTGTCCAGTCCTGCAAGCCTGAAGTTGTTGCGGTGCGAGAACCTCTCTTGCTTGTTGATTTCTGGTGTTTGTTTAGCCAGTTGGGTCTTCATGCTTGAAATCTCGGACTTCAGAGTGTTCAGCTCTTTTTCCTTGTCAAGCTGTTAAATTCAATTGACGTAGCGACCTTAAAATGAATATATATGTTGGTAATCACTCTTAAAATGAATGGCAATAAAAACTTACTTGGTTAGACAGCTTATAATATAATAGTATATAGTATAGTATAAAGTATAGTACATATAGTACAAAGCATTTCGAGAATCATTTCACTTCGAAGTAATGTGGTTATGGAAAATGATACCAGTTTTGATCCCCAAAATTTGAATCTGAGAAACGTTACTGTCAGTAACGTTTCTCAGATTGTGCAATCCATTTACGGATTATTCTTCCTGCGTGGATATAACCGCTCCGGATTTTCTCGAAAACGCTAACACCTTTTCAAATGAAATTTTCACAGGTTAGTTTTGTTATATACTATGTACATTTATAAAGGATTAAAACAATCAAACTCTTCCCAAAACCAAACGTATACTTTGCATTTAAGCTCCATATGTTGTTGGCCTCAACAAGCTTAGCCTAAGTTGACCGTACGAAGGCTTGACAATATCCTACTCCAAAGTCCGGGTGGGCTTGCAACATTTTAAACGCCCCCACCCCCACCCCCTCGGAGAATTGCGCTAATGGCTTGACTGGTTATAAAATAACCTCGGTAGCCCGCGTAGGACACGATGTCATGGGCCTAAGTCAAAGTGATTTGTAGGCCACAATGGATCTACACAATTTCAGCTATCGTGACATAACGTTCTTAATAGGGCAGTAGGCCTACAAGACCCATTCTAATAATTTTAATTATATCATTTGTTAACTTATTTGTAGGTGATGTATTTGGGAATCGTCATCTACGCTCCTGCCTTGGCACTCAATGCAGGTTTGTTCGCCGTATATTACATAAATTCATGACATTTAACTTTATGATAAGTATATTATTTCAAATATAAATTTCTTCAGTCAGAAAGCCAACTTGTTCTGTACAAGCCTAGCTAAAAATAAATTAGCGTACTGTAGATTGGGCTGTGACCGTTTGAATAATCGCTGTCTCTGAACGTTTTTGTGTATACAGACAGTAGCTGGCCTCTTAGTCTTAGCGCTTTGATATTATTATGATAGGCCTAAAGCAGTTCTGGAGGGAATTGGACAGGTATATTCAGGATTTATTATAAAGCATTGAAGAACCTTTTTATAGATTTATATGCATGTTCGTTTTGAGCTTATTTCATTGGCCGAATCGAAACACCACCCGATTGATTGTATGGACAATTTCACGCTCTTTACAGTATTCCAATCAAAAATCTTCTCAGGCAATTGGCGCTTGTATCAAGCTCATTGTATCTACGCTGTTGGTACATCGAACTCCTAAAATTATTGCTTTATAATGTTTACATGCATGCATATACCGTTTATTCATACAGATTCGCCGCCTGGTTGACCTTGCCCTGCGAGGCAAACAACAACATCCATCGTGTATCGATGTCTTATAAAAAGTTGTTGACTGCAAAAGGAACCCCCGGTGAGGGCAAATTGATTATGTTTCTTTTCACTATTTCGAAAGTTCCCTTCTGGGCCGTGACCCAGATAGAAATTCCCTTCAACATAATAAAATGGATTATATTAAATTTGCCTTCACCGAGGTTGTGCAGTCAAATAACCTTTTCGAAGAGATCAAAACACAATGACTATTGTTATTTTCCTCCTCTACTTTGTTGGCCTCGCAGTGTAAGGTCAACTGGGTGCCGAATTTGTATACTAGTAATAAGCAGTGATAAGCATGTAAACCTTTATTAAAGGCAGGGTATACTTTTGGAAATTGTCATCAGAGACCAGTTTCATCACTTTAGTCCATGATTCATCCGCCGGTACCAACTCGAGGGACTAATTCTTGTATCACTTTCCTCGTTGCAAATAATCCACAACTTAGGCTATTTTCACTACAACTTCCGCTTTCGGCCGGACGTTTAAGGTCATGAATGGGTTTATACTTTGTTTAAGATTTGTGCAAAACTCCAAGAGCTGTCATATGGTGCAAAGATCATTTACGTAGCAATTATGGTTCTCCAGATATGATTTTTTTTAGAAATATTAAACGTTGATTTATTGTTATGATAAATACATGGTAAGGTTCAAGTCTGTTCGACCTTTACTTTTTGCGAACATTTGCGGAGAAGGTTCATGGAGAAGGAAGAAGACGGGGGAAAAAAAACCCAGGAACAATAACAATAGGTTTTCGGCCCCTAGCCGAACACCTAACAAAAACAAAACAAACCCCGGTCGAAACAGAAAAGTGATTCTCGAGTGTCACTATTTGGATTGTATTGTGCAGTTCAAGTTCAGCATAAAATACGCGTTTCGGCAGCAGGGTTCCAAATTTTACGAGGTACTCCTGGTGTTGCGAATCAGGATGTGGTGCAGACGAGAGGATAGTCTTGGCCCAAGACGTCAGTGATCGATAGTGGATAGTGTAATGCGCTCGGTTACAACTCGTTACAGCGCGCCCTCTTGTGGCTTGAATTACCCAACTTGACTAGCTCTCACTAACGTCTTGGGAATCTCGTAGCGCTGGCTTAACTTTTTCATTGTTTTCTCCCTAGCCTTTCCTAGGGAACCAATCAGCGCGTGATCGTAGTAATAAATTTGCATAATTACTTATGTGACCCAGGGTCATGCTTCAGCTGCATAGTGCATGCAGCAATGTCGACATGGCCGCCAGCTGTGAGCGATTCTCACTAGAATTTAGAAAAGAAACAGGCTCGTGAAAAACTAAAAGTCAAACTAATTAAACCAAAGCAGTCATAAGCTATTGATGATGTTCTAGATGGCAACTACCCGTTCGTCTGCTTACAAACCGGCTTCGGTATAAGCTTAATTTTCCAGTCATTTACCTCTGTATGTCGATGTGATTTAGAAAAACCTTCTCTATGCTTTATACACACTGCCAAACGAGATAGATTCAGTCGTCGCAGTTTGTGGATTCACAGATGAACATTATTAAGGAGAAGGCTGCCATGATGAGTGCCAGAGGCAAATTTTTTTTTTTTTTTTACCAGTCCCGAAGCCCTTGTCAGCATAAAATGACGTGAATTTCTGCAGTTGTACTCGGTGTACAGGCTTGTCTGCGGTTTATTCATCACAGGAGAAGAGTCATTGGTCACAAAGTGGTGAGTTATGAGAGAAATCCCATTTTGTTTACTTTGTTCAATTGTGGATAAAACTGAATTGATTTTTAGTCTTTATAAGCCACATAGTTGTCAGTCGTATGCGTGTAGTGGCCGAGTGGATAAGAGCACCGAACTCAAGCTCTGGTGTTTCTGTTCAGCAGAGTGTGGGTTCGAGTCCCGGTCGTGACACTTGTGTCCCTGAGCAAGACACTTAACTATAATTGCTTCTCTCCAACCAGGGGTAAAATGGGTACCTGTGAGGGCAGAGATGGTTCTTGTGATGGATTTAGCCTAGTAGCGCATATATTGCAGCACAGGCTGTATATACTCCCCAGGGAGCTGATATGGTTTCAGGATTGATAAAAATGGCCCAGTGACCAGGGGTAATAATATGCGCCTCGGAATAGCCTAGCTAGATAGATGGCGCTTTATAAATGCTTGATATTATTATTATTATGGCGCTTTATAAATGCTTGATATTATTATTATTATTATTACTCTCCCAGAGTCCCGGCAGAGAGGGGCTAGTTTAGTTAATAACTATCTGTGATAGCTGAGGTTTTTCTTTTTGAGGTCGAATAAATAATAATAATAAATCATTTTACCTAAAGTAAGGCAATCCTGACAAAGCAAGTCATATTCCGAATGCACAAGTATGCATTATCCATTGATTTGACACTAGCTCAAATTGTTGATTTGTGTCTGATATCTACCTTCCATGTATTGTTGAAGCACTCGTTTGTAATCAGTTATTTGCAATGATGATCGTATTATCCTCCATGTTCAAGGGTTGCGTATTGCGATCATTTCAACTAGCAATCGGTAAAACATAATTTACAACCCCCAACCGAAAAAAGTAAATAAATAGATCAATAATAAATAAACAAATAAACATAAATAAATAATGTGTACAGTGTTCAAGCTTCATATGCATAATAGAGACCACAAAAGCGCTTGAAGTGATCCATCCAATACACATTATTGCATAATATTATTAGTTTCTATTTATTCTTCTCTAATAATACACACCAAGATCTGAGCTTATTGTATTTATTTTATTCTTCTTTTTGCAGGGGCCAGTCATCAGGAAAGAAATCAGCTTTCAGAAAATTGTATGCCAAGCTTGGAGAACCAGGAAGTATCATTGCTGCCATGACAGTGACAGCAAGTCTTGCCACACGATTGGCAATCAGAGATGCCTTGCAAATATCATGAGGAATGCAGTTCTTATTCAACAGGGACCGGCCCGTGACAATATCAAGCAAAACTCAAAGATGTGGAAGAAATCTTTGGATGGCTTGCAGATGATGTCTACAGAAAAAAGGAAAAGATGGGGCACATCGTTATATACTGTCAGTCAAGAAAGACGTGTGCAGAACTGTGCTGTTCTCTGCTGCAAGCTTTCATCATCACATCACAAATTGTTCAATATGCATCATACTATTACAGAGAGTGATGTTTACGATAAGTTTCTACGTAGCTTTTTCGACCCTGAGGGAGCTGTGCACATACTCTTCGCAACCGTTGCTTTTAGACTGGGGGTTGATGTAAAGGGGCCTACAACTTTGTCATTTTTTGAACACCTGGCACCAAGTGAAATTGATGATTATGTACAACTAAGTGGAAGAGTTCGGCATGATGAGAAACCGAGTCAATCAATTGTAATAAACTATCTTATAGAAACAGAAACACTTTAGGAACAGATGAAAAACTTCCTTGACACCCAACAATGTAGAAGAGCTATGATACATGCAGCATTCCATGTAGCACTAGCAGGCTCACAAGTACAAGAACTTGTGCCACAATAACTGCTGTGATGTGCATTTTAAACTGCTGTTGTGGGTATTTCTTGTTTTAGCCTGTTCGAACTTAATCAATCTTCAGAATCACAATTCTGTGAAAGATTTGTCTTTGGCAATAGCAATAAAATAAAAAAATAAATTAAGAATGTGTTTGGGCCATTTCTAACAGATCAGTCTAATCAATTCATTATCCACATACAGTGTATGTTGCTGAATTATGTGTTGTATTTACAGTTACTGAAGCATTTCAAAGTTGACCTGTTATTATTCACTTTGGCCCATAGACCAGTAACTTAGTTATAGGTTCACCACAAGTCAGTCAGTCATAATTCAAGTAGGCAGCTATTCAAATCAACTATTTAAAGAAAAGCATTATTTTGTCATTCTTCTTCATCTTTAGTGTGACACACACATATTATTGACTAAAGTCTGCATTTCAGTGCAGCACAAGTATTTCAACAAATGTTTTGTTTTGTGAGCCTTTTTTTATTGAATTTTTAAAATTTATTTAAGCCAACAACATTTTTTCCAATGTGATTTTTGGATCAAACATACTTGATGTTAGCAACTCACTGAAATGAGTGCTGCGTTCCTCATTTTCAGAGCATCTCCAATATTTGTCCCTTTGCATTCATATCAAAACAAGTTTAAACTAATTATGGTTTATATTCAAAATCACATTTTTGCCTCATAATGGTGCATTCCAGTAGAAAGAGGCATTTATAAATGTTATGATGTTGGAAATATCTTTTTGCCCGTATTGTTTGGAAATAATTTTAATTTAACTGTATCAGATGTTTTTATAGATGTAAGTTTATATACCATAATGACTATAATTATAAATATATAATGTGACAGAGAACTCACAAGAGAAATAAACTGACGTTCATGTATTTAAAAATATATAAACTTGTATGGATACATATGTCAGGTCATGTACAGTATGTGTACTTCAGGCATCGACTGATATGGACTGTTTTATGAATTTGTAAAAAATTACTAGCCCTAAACTTTGACAGCAGTGAATTGTTCCAATTCGAATCCAAAAACAGTGCGTTTACAATAACGAGGTGTTTTTTCGCTAAACACTATAGCACTCAGGTCGTCTGTGATCCGTTTCGTCGCAACAAACCCATAACACACCGTTATAAACAGAAATTAAAAACCGACGACATTCTCTAGAGAAGCATCAATTTCACATTATTTACTGGGGACGAGCGAAACCCTGCATAGTTATTTCTTTTGAGCAAACCTATTACGTGGGTCCGTCGTCGTCCGACTGCCTCATGCATGCTATTGCATGGGAGCTGCCATCTTGTTCGCGGATTTGATTGTTTGAATATTCATTGAGCAACCTTGACAACGGTCTTAATTTACATAAAAAGGCGACGCCCCCAATGCTGCCAGCGCTACGAGATTCCCAAGACGTTAGTGAGAGCTAGTCAAGTTGGGTAATTCAAGCCACAAGAGGGCGCGCTGTAACGAGTTGTAACCGAGCGCATTACACTATCCACTATCGATCACTGACGTCTTGGGCCAAGACTAACGAGAGGAAGGATGTTGTAAAGAATTCACAAAGTGATTCACAGCTGCTGGCAATGGTTTTCAAGGGTGTCCAGGTCGCGTTTTTCTCACACACTGAACATGCCTGGCGCGGGGATCCGGGGGCGTGAAGATCATTCACCCGCAGCGTGAGTCGACGGTGTGTGTACATAGTGCAAAGAAGTTTCTGGCTGGAAAGTCAGCACTCGCGCGCGCTAAATACAATGGGACTTTTACAACACGAACTACGGAAACTAGTGAAGACATAGCCCCATGAATAGGGCCAATCCACTTCGTATCCTTGGCCCTAGCACTATTGCATCCTAATTTTGTGCCCGATTTATTTTTTAATCCGGGTTATTAAACTTACCGATCGAATGCTGTTGTACTTGTTTTTAAAAAACATCACAGATCTTTTGGGGAAAATTGTTTGCTTTTTGAGTCGCGAGTGTAATTTTTTTGTTCACATATTATTAACTTGCGTGAAAACCATTGTCAGGTTCCCTCAACAATCCACAACAGTTAGACGATCAATCGCTGATTGGAGACCAGTCTGAATTACTCGGCGCGCCGAGCGCAATCAAGGTTTTGTGAAATACGTGTAATGCGGTGCGCATCTCACGCCCGTCTGCGCAAAGAGATATTATGCTCAGCGCGTTATGTGAATCAGTCTGGTCCCCATTAGATAGTTTAAATGTTGTAATATTGTTCAAGGAATCCAACTAGTATGGTTCTCGCGCAAGTTGTTAATACAGTGATCAAAAAATTCACTCTCGCGACTCGAACGGCAATCAATTTTCCCCCAAATCCGTGATGTTTAAAGAAAAAAAAAATTAGCATTAGGGCTTTCTGCAAGTAGGCCTACAGTAGCATTCGATCGGTAAGTTTCATAACCCGGATTAAAAATTACATCGGGCACAAAATAATAGGATTGCAATGGTGCTAGGCCCAATTGGCAAGGATACGAACGAAGTGGATTGGCGCTACAGTGGGGCTAGTGAAGAGCATCGCTTAATCATGGTGTCTCACTCTGTTTAGAAAATCACAGATTTTTTTCGTATTCAAGAAAGAGGGTAAATATCCGTTGTTTTTCTTTCAAACTAGTAATTATCAATAATTGTGCAGATAGTACAACGATGCAGGGCTGGGGGGTGGGGAGGGGGCTAGGCCTCTAGTAGGCCTACTACCCTCACCTTGACGTACATTAATGTTACTGTTGCTCGATCGCGCTGTCACAGAAGACAAACACAAATTTGTTCTAATCAGTAGTAACATATTTTGTGTCACATTCTAATCCTCAAGTATGTGAAAACTAAATGACAAAGAGACCCTATTTGGTTATTTATTTTAAAAATTGCACTATCATTTGTCTCGCCCAACAGTTTTTTCCCCCTGAATAAGTATTATTTTGTAGCCTGCGTTTTGATTTTATAACTCAGGATGGCTGATTCAAATCAATGACTCCCAACTCGAAAATAATGTTTTAATAATGATCTTGCTAAAACAAAATTGGTTAAAGTAGTCAGATATTACATGAGATCGCACCACAGAGCATCTAGAATCCTAACTGTTTCGGAGCATTTAAGCGGGCCCCGGAAGCGGCCCATGCCATTAGGGCTTCGCGTTATGCGCTCGTAGGCGCCACAAATTGCATTCACCATTTGCTGCTTGGTAAATTTCCCCCCCCCCCCCCCCCCCCCCCTTTGGAAAATCCTGGATCCGCCGCCCCTGTACTGGTCTCCTACAAATGTCCTACACGCTCGCTTCTGAATGCGTTCAAGAACTTGGTACTGATTAACCTCCCGACCACACGGGAACAGCGTACTTTACTATGCGCGGCCAACAGGGCCACAACTAATACATTTTTAAACTAAAGGAAAAAACACAAATCTAAGAAAAGAGTTGTTCAAAACAAGTCAAAACTAAAGTAACAAAACTCAACGACAATACAAGAAAATGTTTTTTAAACAACGAACAAATCCCAATCAAACTTTAAAACACAACATCAATCAAACATACTTGTTTTTAAACGGAGGAACCCTAGATCAAACTAATTAAAAAACAACGCAATAAATTATAAAATAAAAACCTTGAAAAGAACAAACACACACACGCGTGTGTAAATCGTGGACCCTCCTTTGTTCAACTCTTTGTGATAGCAACCGTGGACCACAATGCTTTCCTTTGTGATAGTGTAATAGGAGTAGAAAAACCTTTGTTCTATAGGTGACCAAGTGTCTAGGTTAGAGTTTTATTACCCTTCCACTGTTTATACTTCCCCCTTAAGCTCTTCTAGCACCCCCTTAGTTAATTTCTTAGGAATCCTTTGTGATAAACAATGAACCCACTTGCATAATCCTTGGTATAGTGTGGTTAGTCACCCCTGTAATTGACTTCAGATAGCAGCCTGGCAGCGCAAGGAGAGCACTCCACATGTATGTGTTCTTCACCATCACCCATTTCTTTGATTTTATGTACTGGTGGTTCTTCATATTTTAAGTTTTGCCTGTTTCAAGTGATTTACTGCTATGGACTCGGTAAGCTTAAACTTTGTTTTATTATTCATTTTGGCAATCATTATTCCTGTGTTTCATTGGAATTTCATTTCTGTTCTGAAGTTGTATTTTTGGAATTATCTTTTGTTATAAACTTAGTTTGGATTCAACTTTTAAGACTAAGTGTTTCTAATTCTTAAATTTGATTGAAGAAGTTGAACTGTATTTTGATCAATTGTATTTCTTGTTGTTTTATTTACACAGGTTTTAAAGCCATTTTGATTTAATTTGTAACCTTCTTTGGCACTGTGTTGTGTTTTGTTGTTTTTAGTGGTTTCTATAAATTCTTTTTATTGTTCGGAGTTTAGTACAATAGTGTTTAATAATGGTCTTGGTTTAGAGTTTACTTGGTTTATTGATGTACTTCGATCACTGGTTTTGCTTTTGGTCATCGCCTTTTAATCAATAAAGTTATTTATTTTTATTTTTTTTGCTTGTTGAGAAACCTACATTTTGAGTCGCTGTCCTACTTTTTGCATTTCCTCGCGTCTTAACCCTATTCGATCCTTAGATTAATTGAGTTTTTCTGAAGTGAGTTTCCCCAGTGCATAGTTTTATTTAGTTTTATTCAAGCGGTCCATTTTTCAGGGTTACATTAGCAACCGTGGACCTATTGTCCCTTTTGTTATAGGTCCCCGGTTTGAATGTGGATACCTACCCACCCATTGTTGTTCTATTATTCCCTTTTCTGAAGAATTCCCTTGCGGGGCCCAATTGTTCCTATTGAAATTCCCTTGCGGGGCCATTGTTCCATTGAAATTACCTTGTGGGGCCATTGTTCCATTGTTAAAAGTACCCCGTAAGTTGGCATGTGTAAGAACACACACACGACACACACACCCACCAATACATGTGTACACTGCAGATTGAGGACATACTTTTCATACTATCCAATTGAGGACATTGCCAAGAGTCGAATGGTACATATCGATGCGAGGACATAACACATGAACCCCTTTTCTTGCGGTTCACTCATGTGAATGTGTACACTGGCCTTCTAGGAAATGTTTTGGGGGATCGTACATGTATTTTCTTCTTCTTTGGTGGTGCGCGCGGGCAGGCCAAAGGTGTAGACTAATCACTTGGCTGTGCCTACCGAGTGACTCTAGGTTATGACTGTACTTTGGTGGTACATGACACCTTAAATTTGTTGAAGTGTCGTCGTATTTCTACAAAAGTCCTTAATGTTTCTCCAAGTTCGGGTCTGCAATGCCACAGGACAGGACAATTCGATGTCACGTTTTCCCGGAAGCTTCTTCAGCAAAAAGAATATCTGCAAGCCCTCGGTTACGTCTTTCTTTTCCTCGGCAGTCCAGGGGCGACGTTTGACTTGACGACGCTTTACTTGTGGAGCTTTTGGAGCGGGAGCTGTTTGGGCTGGTGGCCTTCCTACAACACACAGGAAAGAAGAGGAAAATTAAGATGCATAATCAAATGGGGCCTATTCATAACCAAAATATTTCCTTTTTACCGATGTGACATTTATAGGCCATAATACATGGAGGCAAAGTGTCTCTATTTTTCAATTTTCGTGCAACACGGCTGGGGATTACTTAAAACTACTTTGAACGGGTTGCAAATATGTATCTAAATCCAAAACAGCTTATCCCCAAGCGTGAAAACTGCACATTAATTTTTTTGGGGGTTATTAATAAAACTATATGAATAATGTCATTTTACTAATAAGCTGCATTTGCCATACATTAAAACACTGTGTTGATATGCTTCAAAAGTTCAAGTATAATGAAATGTGGTGTTTTCCAAAGCAGCTCTTGAATAGGGTGGTGTTGGACACTTTCATCTTGAGTAGTGGTCTTGCCCGGGGGTGGGGGTTGGGTGGGATGGGGTTAGGGGAGGGGGTGTGTCCCCCCCTTTTTTAAAACTTATAGCCAAAGCACAATGAAATGTGGTGTTTGTCAAAGCAGCTCTTGAATAGGGTGGTGTTGGGCACTTTCATCTTGAGTAGTGGTCTTGCTTGCCCGGGGGTGGGGGTGGGGTGGGGTTAGTGGAGGGGGTGTGTCCCCCCCCTTTTAAACTTATAGCTCAAGCATAATGAAATGTGGTGTTTGGCAAAGCAGCTTTTGGGTAGGGTGGTGGTGACAACTTTCATCTTGAGTAGTGGTCTTGCCCGGGACCGGAGGAGTGTGGGATGGGGGGGGGGGGGGGGGGGGGGGGTGTCACCCCTTTTTAAACTAATAGCTATTTAAAGACATACTCATCTACCAACTGATCGAGTGTTCTCTCTCATGTGTAAATGTTTATTTTAATTTTTTGTTACCTCACAAATCAGTAGCAAGCCTGTATTTAACGGTGGTTATAAAATTTCAAATTTAGCTCAACAGTTGGGGAGAGTGGAAGGATATGCATTATTGTTATTTCAAACCAAGGCCCAAACACCAGACCTGATTGGGTGCACCAAAATATATGTATCCTCTACCTTTTTTCTAACCGTATTCTTACTGTGGAACCCCCTGCAACCTCCCCCCTCCCAAAGACTCCAACCCATAATATTTGTTTTATTTTCTGTTTAAATCGTTTTAAAGACAGATGAACAAAATCAAAAATGGATGTAGCTTTTGCAGTTGTTACAATTTTGAGCTAATGTCAGCACCGACAAAAAATACTGTACATGCTTCTCATGACACAGGTTTTTTCATTTCAATAGAAAGGATTTACATGTACAGTGTAACCAAATTCCCTTTCGGTTGTGTCAGAAATATGTCGTGGATGGCAAATTGTTTTGGTAAGAGCTAACAAAAACAACCAATCTGAAGATGTTACTTATTTCTTTGTTAGATTCAATGAAAATTGCACAACGGCCTGCCAAAAGGTTAAGTTTTGATTTGCGATTTTACATTATTAATTTACGGAATAAATAATCCACGTGAATCAAAAACGCTGTTGATTTACAACTCCCTTTGTTTTAACTTTCTATGCACCTGAATTAACCAAGTTGTAAAACTCAATACGTTTTTATTGAGTATGTTTTAGAAATGTTTGAAGAAAGAAGCCAGAGCTCATAACCAAACGAGTAAAACCAAAGTTGCCAGAGGAAATCATTCATCAGCCTCAGAATCGACATCATCCTCTAAATCTTCATCTGACATGGAATCTTCCTGGAGATTGTCACACCCAACACACGTGCACAGTTGTGTACAACGCAGACCGATCTCAACACAGCATTTTGACTTGCTTCCAGCAGTTACAACATAGTTAGAAGAAAGCTTGCATTTTGACTTTTTACAAGTACAATACATGAGTTCCAGCATACTCTCAGGTGCAGGTGGCAAATCACACCAGTCAATTTGCAGAGTTGTAGGGTTGTCCTCAGAATTGTCAATTGTCCATCCTCTTCCATCGGGGCTTGGTATTTCTGGGCACTGCTGTAGACTACGCCGACATATTGCAGATTGATAGCTAGCTCTCTGAACATGTTTAACCAGGGCATCTTTGTTGGGAGGTAGTGCCTCCTCTGCATGTGTTCCAAGCCGAAACTTGTTGTATCTTGCCTCATTGATATCCGTAGCTTTTTCCTGGCCATACAGATGACACACAAATTGCTCTAGCCTGGAAATCACATCTTGAGGAGCATCAAAAGATTCGCCAAGTTCTTTGAAAACGGAAATGTACTGCTGATTTTTTAGCATCAACTTCAATGCCTGGACTTTTCCCTTTCCAAAAAAACCACTGACTGAGTCGCATCCAGTAAATGGATGTAATCCAAGAAGAGCGGCACAAACCTCTGCTCCCAGATGTTTCTGTATAATGTGAACATCAATTGTTCGAACTGTGTCTCCACGGCCAGTATGGAAGAGTAGTTGTGAACTGATATCTTGTGCAAATGCTAGACTAATGACCAGGACATCAGTGTCTGGGCTCTTGATGACAATGGCAGGAGGATTTGATGGTGTTGCAGAGGTGACTTCAGACATCTTGCTATGCACATAGGCAGCATGTAAAAGGAGCCTTGTGTCTGCCTCTTCGTGACTGCATTCAAGTTCCGGGATCATGGTTACCTTCACCGTTCCATTCACTGGACCTATTGCATGACATTCTCGTCCATGTGCAATGTAAACGGTTACGTTCTTGAATGTGCTGGCTGGGGTCTTCTTCCAAGCTGAAAACAGGTACCTTACCAATTCCTCCTTGTTTTGGCCTGCGCTCAGGAATTTTTTCCATAGGGTCGGTCGCTTCTGATTTGTGTTTGTCGCTTGGATCTTGACAACTTGTACTCCTGTTGCTGCACGATGGATCCGTTCAGCATTTTTTATACTGATGTCAGGATAGGTGTCGGTGATGAAGTGGACAGTTGATGAATGATGGTGTTGTGCCAATTTTACCAACTGTTGAAGAATGTATTCTGCCAACAGAAAGAATGTTATCGGTGCTTTTCGGGAGTGCAGTTGCTGCAGCATGGCCATACCATCGACAAGCCAAACACTGCCTGATGGAATCTTGTCAATGGTCACTTGCTTATCTACTATGGATTCCAGTTTATGAAGTAGTGTTGCTTTGTTTGTCTTTATCAAAGTGCCTTGTTGTGTTGCTAAGGGCAGTGGTACAGGTCCAAGACAGTACGACAGCATTTCCTTTAAGTTGATATCCCTTGATTTTCCTATGAGCATCAACCGTGCAAACAATTTCCTGTTGGCTTCTAAGGTTATCCTTTTCCCCTTCACCTTGGTCACTGTTTTTTTCTTGACTCCAAATGTTGGGAGGTTCTGTCTCTTAATTGGCTCGAAGAAAGTTGATGTATCGCATTGGCTTTGGAGACGATCTCTCGCAAAAGTGACAAATGCTTTGTTGCCATGTGAATGTGCTTGCAGCAAACCATTCTGAACATTTCCTGGTGCTACAACACCTGAAGATAGATGCAGCAATTCACCGCCCTCTTCATCAAATGGGTTTACCATGCTGCGTACTGTTGTCATCACAGCTATCACATCACGCTCATCTCTGGAGATTCTAGCCTTGTCAAGATCTTTCCTTGTTCTTGAATTTTCGACTTTCCCTGCCATTGCCTTGCACTCATTTGTGATTGCTGAAGTTTCATGTTGGGTCAGGAGCCATCTCATCACCGCACCTGTGTTCAAGGTGAATCCGACAAGGCCGCCCCTTGTTTTTGCATCTCTGTTGCATGTTTGTTCTATGCACATGTCACATTCAACTTGAGCAAACCCATGACTCTCCTGGCGTTGAACAGCAAACTCCCCAGTTGCTAAGGCATCATATACAATGGGATGGGTCTGTGGTAGGTCACACATTTCTAAGTAGTAGGCTGACAAATATCTTGCATAATTGGGTCTGTCATAGGCAAACATCCAAGGAAGGATGTTTCTTACTGCAGATAGGTGAAGTTCCCAGTTGCCGGTTCTGGTAGCTCTGGTCAGCAGCAACACATTTTCAACCATCTCAATATAAGACATCCAGAATGCAACTGTTGGGCTCTCTTTGCTTCTCTTCTTGTTGAACTCAGTGAACGAAGTAGCAATGTCTGTGAATGATTCACTGCTAACTACACCTGATATGTCGTTGTTGTGGAAGCCTGTAGCCAATTTGTTTATTGTGACATTTACCACAACAAGTTCTTCTTCATTTAGACTGTCCATGTAAGCCTCCCACTGCAGGCGACGAAGGGCCTCATATGTTATTTTATGTGCTCGCATGCTCCTATTATAATGATGTCCATTCATGACGCCATTCAAAGAACATTGTGCTACAAGACCAGACTCTATCATTATGTCACCTATTCCGGCATCACTATACCTCTTCCCGATGCAAGCCAAGTAGGTCATCTTGGTGTGAAACATTCCAAGCCTGACAACAAGATGTTTCTTGAAGTTGTCATCACGCCATCGTATTTGTTGAGCTTTGGCATACAGGGCCTGGTCGAAAACAACAACAACAGCATCTTGATGTAATTTGTCGGCATAACTCAAGGTGCGTGTAAGAATTGTTTGAACTGTGTCCATTTCTGTTGGGTTGGCGTCTATGACAGGAAGATAAGCAATGGTGGATTTCCCCGGCAACAAGATACACAACTGCGTGTTGAAGCCTGTCCATCCTGGAATGTCTGAATTTTTCAACTTCACCAGATTATACGCCATATCTAAATTTCTTGCTGCCATCTCAGAGCCATGATGTACATTTTCAGAAACATCAATTTGCCTTCCAAAACTTTCAGGTCCTTTCTTCTTGCCATGCCCGAAAAATGGAGTGATGTCGGTGGGAGGGGGATTCAGACTTCTTTTGCGGGTCCTTGTTATGGAGGGGGGCTCAGTTGTACTTACATCAAGGTTTGGGAAAATTGCTCTCTGAACCATGATTCCATTGGTGCTGTGCGTTGTTCCCTTCCCCGATAAAGTTTCCTCGCCAAAGTCTATATTATCCCATATCAAAGTAGTAAAGCAATGTGGAATAATGCCTGCAGGAATGGCTCTATCACCAATTGCAATTTGGCGTTTTGCAAGGCCTGTAATGTGTTCCATTAGAGTAGGGTAGGAGACGCAATGCCCGAGACCATTAAGAATTCCAACTACCTGGGCTGAACCAGTCAAATGACGGACTGCCACAGCAAGACTTAAGTGTTTTGGGGTTGCACACTTGCCTTTAGAAGCCAAGTATACAAGATCCTGCCCAATAGAAAGCAGTTTACGATGGCACTTGTCGGGAACAGCAACATGCTCTGAATACTCTGGTTCTGAAGATTCTCCAACAAGCCAGGCCAGGAAATTGTATAGTTCACAGGGAATTACATCTTCTGCTTTCTCAAGTGACAGATGGATAGATGTTGGGGGCCATGGTGGTGTCTGTGGCTGTGTGGTTGACATCTTAGACTTAAGCAAAAGTGCAGCATTGTACAAAGTTCGCAGATTGGAAGTAGCATTGGGACTTTGTGCTGGCGGTGCATCATCGTCCTTGCTAATGTGAGCACTGTTGTCATCTTCTATTGAGCTATCACCTGATGTTGAATCTCCCAACAAATCTTCGACAAGGTCCTCAGCTGACAACGTTTCTGTAAAAACTATGTCACTCATTCTTCTGTTTGAGGGTCTCATGAAAATCAACTGAGGAAAGGTCTGCTGAAGTCGCTTCTTTAAATTCCATGTGCGATATGGAGCATCGATGCCATGGATTTCTCTGATTTTACTCACATACAGTTTATTCAGCCTCGCCAATGTCAGGATTTCCTTATTTTGAATGAGACGCTGTCGGATCACATCATCAGAAAATTTAGAAAAAGCATCCTCGTATCCAGCTTGAATTGGAGTGAGGGGTCTGCTCTTCTTGCTTAGGAATCTGGTATATGTTTTGTAGCACTCGGGATGATACTGTAGTTCCCTGGCGACCAAGTCTTGGCCATCAATTTTCTGAAGGAGATTGGTGTCTTCCTTTTTGCGTGCAGCTGTCAAGAGTTGACCTCCTTTAACCTGCTCACATTTTATTAACCTTACCACTGACCTTTTGCCTGAGACACGATCTCTGCGATATTTTGTGCTATTACACAACAAACACTCATCTGGGAACATGTGTCTTCTTATCCATGGTCTTGCCCTCTTTCCTTCAGAAGATCTGAGCTCACGCTGAAAGCTGTCATCAACAGTGCTCAAACCAGAGCATTCTCCATGGTCTTCGTCTATGTTGGGGTCTGGTTTTCGAGGAAAGGGAAAAAATAAAATTGTTATACCTTGAATGCCATATTTCATTTATACAACGCTAATTATTAAGAATTAGTTTACTTCAATGTTAACAATGAACATCATTTGTCAAAGTAAACATTTATTATAATGTTCTCATTTCAACTCTAAGCCCATAAACAAGTCAAATCATGTGACATTTCAACAAAACATGAAAAAGACAAAAATACCTACATGAAAACAGTTATGGTAGCATATTTCACAAAATGCTCTTAATCTGATAGAGCCCCCCCCCCCCTGATGCTGACAGACAACCCCCACCCTGCTCATCTTCTTCCCCCTTCCCCCACCTCTAACTGTCAGAGCAAACGTAGGCAGCACTGTACGCATTTGTATGCTCAATAAAAAGTATGTGATTGCTCTTTCAGTTCGTTTTCTGTAATTTCTCAAAAGCCATTAATTATTGAACCAACAGTGTTCGAAAACACGGTGTAAAAGTAAAAAAAAAAAAAAGATTGTCACTGGGGTTTGAAATCGCAAAAGATTCAAAAGCAGAACTAACTAATGATCAAACAGTAAATGTGATTAAATTACATTCAAGCAACATGTAAAAATTTAATTCCTATATATGTCAATAAGGTACACAAATAACACCCCAATAACACCCCCCCCCCAAAAAAAAAAAAACCACACACACAAAAACACCAAACGTCTGTCAATTATACCAAGTAAAGTGTGCACAGCAAGGTAGGTGAACTATGTGCACACCAAATCCTAAAATACTACAATAAAATTAAATACAAATCTGGGGGTGTTTTTTTATTCAGGAGGAAACAACTCAACGCTTTCCAATACTTTGGGGATTTTTATTTTAATAAAAAAAATATATTTATAATTCTACCATATGCTTTCCCTTTCCCAATTTAAAACTAGGTAAAATTCGCTACAAACAATTTATGATCATCCAGTGGCTGGGCAGCAAACTGACTTTAATGATGTTCAACATACAATTTAAAAAGGGTTGCTAAAACATATGAGTTGGTGTAGGGCCGAGTTGACCTCATTAACTTGTTTACCCTCACTCCATTTCTTTTTTTGAGAAGGCATAATACTCCCACCCCACCTCTCCAAGATTATCAAAAACCAAAAATCTTACCTGTGCTATTCACTTCTTTCAACTTCTGGGTTGTTTCCTCTTTTCTCCGGATCTTACTGATGTCACAGAAACGCTTATAGCACTCGTAGTGGTACCCAACGTGGTCCGAGTTGGGTTTTGCATTCATACATTCTTGCTCATTATGGAAGTCAATACCGAGATTGACTGCAGAACTCCGTGCAATTTCTCCTTCTCTGCAGTCAAATTTTGTCCATTTGGCCCCAAAACTTACAAATCTACTCCAGGAATCCTTGCTAAATTCAATGAACTTACTTTTTGTTGATGGTACTATGTGCATCACACACAAAAAGTCTGAAAAATGTTGACTTTTACTCCCCACATTGTCACACGTTGGGAGTGCCGCCATTCATGCCTTTGTTGTATCACGACTCGACAGCACAAACTCTTTGCTGTATGGCCTGCCAGCTACTGAACTGAAAAAACTCCAAAAGATCCAAAATTCTGCAGCTAGGATTCTGACAGGTGCATCAAAGCATGATCATATGATAGGCCATAATACATGGAGGCAAAGTGTCTCTATTTTTCAATTTTCGTGCAACACGGCTGGGGATTACTTAAAACTACTTTGAACGGGTTGCAAATATGTATCTAAATCCAAAACAGCTTATCCCCAAGCGTGAAAACTGCACATTAATTTTTTTGGGGGTTATTAATAAAACTATATGAATAATGTCATTTTACTAATAAGCTGCATTTGCCATACATTAAAACACTGTGTTGATATGCTTCAAAAGTTCAAGTATAATGAAATGTGGTGTTTTCCAAAGCAGCTCTTGAATAGGGTGGTGTTGGACACTTTCATCTTGAGTAGTGGTCTTGCCCGGGGGTGGGGGTTGGGTGGGATGGGGTTAGGGGAGGGGGTGTGTCCCCCCCTTTTTTAAAACTTATAGCCAAAGCACAATGAAATGTGGTGTTTGTCAAAGCAGCTCTTGAATAGGGTGGTGTTGGGCACTTTCATCTTGAGTAGTGGTCTTGCTTGCCCGGGGGTGGGGGTGGGGTGGGGTTAGTGGAGGGGGTGTGTCCCCCCCCTTTTAAACTTATAGCTCAAGCATAATGAAATGTGGTGTTTGGCAAAGCAGCTTTTGGGTAGGGTGGTGGTGACAACTTTCATCTTGAGTAGTGGTCTTGCCCGGGACCGGAGGAGTGTGGGATGGGGGGGGGGGGGGGGGGGGGGGGGGGGGGGGGGGGTGTCACCCCTTTTTAAACTAATAGCTATTTAAAGACATACTCATCTACCAACTGATCGAGTGTTCTCTCTCATGTGTAAATGTTTATTTTAATTTTTTGTTACCTCACAAATCAGTAGCAAGCCTGTATTTAACGGTGGTTATAAAATTTCAAATTTAGCTCAACAGTTGGGGAGAGTGGAAGGATATGCATTATTGTTATTTCAAACCAAGGCCCAAACACCAGACCTGATTGGGTGCACCAAAATATATGTATCCTCTACCTTTTTTCTAACCGTATTCTTACTGTGGAACCCCCTGCAACCTCCCCCCTCCCAAAGACTCCAACCCATAATATTTGTTTTATTTTCTGTTTAAATCGTTTTAAAGACAGATGAACAAAATCAAAAATGGATGTAGCTTTTGCAGTTGTTACAATTTTGAGCTAATGTCAGCACCGACAAAAAATACTGTACATGCTTCTCATGACACAGGTTTTTTCATTTCAATAGAAAGGATTTACATGTACAGTGTAACCAAATTCCCTTTCGGTTGTGTCAGAAATATGTCGTGGATGGCAAATTGTTTTGGTAAGAGCTAACAAAAACAACCAATCTGAAGATGTTACTTATTTCTTTGTTAGATTCAATGAAAATTGCACAACGGCCTGCCAAAAGGTTAAGTTTTGATTTGCGATTTTACATTATTAATTTACGGAATAAATAATCCACGTGAATCAAAAACGCTGTTGATTTACAACTCCCTTTGTTTTAACTTTCTATGCACCTGAATTAACCAAGTTGTAAAACTCAATACGTTTTTATTGAGTATGTTTTAGAAATGTTTGAAGAAAGAAGCCAGAGCTCATAACCAAACGAGTAAAACCAAAGTTGCCAGAGGAAATCATTCATCAGCCTCAGAATCGACATCATCCTCTAAATCTTCATCTGACATGGAATCTTCCTGGAGATTGTCACACCCAACACACGTGCACAGTTGTGTACAACGCAGACCGATCTCAACACAGCATTTTGACTTGCTTCCAGCAGTTACAACATAGTTAGAAGAAAGCTTGCATTTTGACTTTTTACAAGTACAATACATGAGTTCCAGCATACTCTCAGGTGCAGGTGGCAAATCACACCAGTCAATTTGCAGAGTTGTAGGGTTGTCCTCAGAATTGTCAATTGTCCATCCTCTTCCATCGGGGCTTGGTATTTCTGGGCACTGCTGTAGACTACGCCGACATATTGCAGATTGATAGCTAGCTCTCTGAACATGTTTAACCAGGGCATCTTTGTTGGGAGGTAGTGCCTCCTCTGCATGTGTTCCAAGCCGAAACTTGTTGTATCTTGCCTCATTGATATCCGTAGCTTTTTCCTGGCCATACAGATGACACACAAATTGCTCTAGCCTGGAAATCACATCTTGAGGAGCATCAAAAGATTCGCCAAGTTCTTTGAAAACGGAAATGTACTGCTGATTTTTTAGCATCAACTTCAATGCCTGGACTTTTCCCTTTCCAAAAAAACCACTGACTGAGTCGCATCCAGTAAATGGATGTAATCCAAGAAGAGCGGCACAAACCTCTGCTCCCAGATGTTTCTGTATAATGTGAACATCAATTGTTCGAACTGTGTCTCCACGGCCAGTATGGAAGAGTAGTTGTGAACTGATATCTTGTGCAAATGCTAGACTAATGACCAGGACATCAGTGTCTGGGCTCTTGATGACAATGGCAGGAGGATTTGATGGTGTTGCAGAGGTGACTTCAGACATCTTGCTATGCACATAGGCAGCATGTAAAAGGAGCCTTGTGTCTGCCTCTTCGTGACTGCATTCAAGTTCCGGGATCATGGTTACCTTCACCGTTCCATTCACTGGACCTATTGCATGACATTCTCGTCCATGTGCAATGTAAACGGTTACGTTCTTGAATGTGCTGGCTGGGGTCTTCTTCCAAGCTGAAAACAGGTACCTTACCAATTCCTCCTTGTTTTGGCCTGCGCTCAGGAATTTTTTCCATAGGGTCGGTCGCTTCTGATTTGTGTTTGTCGCTTGGATCTTGACAACTTGTACTCCTGTTGCTGCACGATGGATCCGTTCAGCATTTTTTATACTGATGTCAGGATAGGTGTCGGTGATGAAGTGGACAGTTGATGAATGATGGTGTTGTGCCAATTTTACCAACTGTTGAAGAATGTATTCTGCCAACAGAAAGAATGTTATCGGTGCTTTTCGGGAGTGCAGTTGCTGCAGCATGGCCATACCATCGACAAGCCAAACACTGCCTGATGGAATCTTGTCAATGGTCACTTGCTTATCTACTATGGATTCCAGTTTATGAAGTAGTGTTGCTTTGTTTGTCTTTATCAAAGTGCCTTGTTGTGTTGCTAAGGGCAGTGGTACAGGTCCAAGACAGTACGACAGCATTTCCTTTAAGTTGATATCCCTTGATTTTCCTATGAGCATCAACCGTGCAAACAATTTCCTGTTGGCTTCTAAGGTTATCCTTTTCCCCTTCACCTTGGTCACTGTTTTTTTCTTGACTCCAAATGTTGGGAGGTTCTGTCTCTTAATTGGCTCGAAGAAAGTTGATGTATCGCATTGGCTTTGGAGACGATCTCTCGCAAAAGTGACAAATGCTTTGTTGCCATGTGAATGTGCTTGCAGCAAACCATTCTGAACATTTCCTGGTGCTACAACACCTGAAGATAGATGCAGCAATTCACCGCCCTCTTCATCAAATGGGTTTACCATGCTGCGTACTGTTGTCATCACAGCTATCACATCACGCTCATCTCTGGAGATTCTAGCCTTGTCAAGATCTTTCCTTGTTCTTGAATTTTCGACTTTCCCTGCCATTGCCTTGCACTCATTTGTGATTGCTGAAGTTTCATGTTGGGTCAGGAGCCATCTCATCACCGCACCTGTGTTCAAGGTGAATCCGACAAGGCCGCCCCTTGTTTTTGCATCTCTGTTGCATGTTTGTTCTATGCACATGTCACATTCAACTTGAGCAAACCCATGACTCTCCTGGCGTTGAACAGCAAACTCCCCAGTTGCTAAGGCATCATATACAATGGGATGGGTCTGTGGTAGGTCACACATTTCTAAGTAGTAGGCTGACAAATATCTTGCATAATTGGGTCTGTCATAGGCAAACATCCAAGGAAGGATGTTTCTTACTGCAGATAGGTGAAGTTCCCAGTTGCCGGTTCTGGTAGCTCTGGTCAGCAGCAACACATTTTCAACCATCTCAATATAAGACATCCAGAATGCAACTGTTGGGCTCTCTTTGCTTCTCTTCTTGTTGAACTCAGTGAACGAAGTAGCAATGTCTGTGAATGATTCACTGCTAACTACACCTGATATGTCGTTGTTGTGGAAGCCTGTAGCCAATTTGTTTATTGTGACATTTACCACAACAAGTTCTTCTTCATTTAGACTGTCCATGTAAGCCTCCCACTGCAGGCGACGAAGGGCCTCATATGTTATTTTATGTGCTCGCATGCTCCTATTATAATGATGTCCATTCATGACGCCATTCAAAGAACATTGTGCTACAAGACCAGACTCTATCATTATGTCACCTATTCCGGCATCACTATACCTCTTCCCGATGCAAGCCAAGTAGGTCATCTTGGTGTGAAACATTCCAAGCCTGACAACAAGATGTTTCTTGAAGTTGTCATCACGCCATCGTATTTGTTGAGCTTTGGCATACAGGGCCTGGTCGAAAACAACAACAACAGCATCTTGATGTAATTTGTCGGCATAACTCAAGGTGCGTGTAAGAATTGTTTGAACTGTGTCCATTTCTGTTGGGTTGGCGTCTATGACAGGAAGATAAGCAATGGTGGATTTCCCCGGCAACAAGATACACAACTGCGTGTTGAAGCCTGTCCATCCTGGAATGTCTGAATTTTTCAACTTCACCAGATTATACGCCATATCTAAATTTCTTGCTGCCATCTCAGAGCCATGATGTACATTTTCAGAAACATCAATTTGCCTTCCAAAACTTTCAGGTCCTTTCTTCTTGCCATGCCCGAAAAATGGAGTGATGTCGGTGGGAGGGGGATTCAGACTTCTTTTGCGGGTCCTTGTTATGGAGGGGGGCTCAGTTGTACTTACATCAAGGTTTGGGAAAATTGCTCTCTGAACCATGATTCCATTGGTGCTGTGCGTTGTTCCCTTCCCCGATAAAGTTTCCTCGCCAAAGTCTATATTATCCCATATCAAAGTAGTAAAGCAATGTGGAATAATGCCTGCAGGAATGGCTCTATCACCAATTGCAATTTGGCGTTTTGCAAGGCCTGTAATGTGTTCCATTAGAGTAGGGTAGGAGACGCAATGCCCGAGACCATTAAGAATTCCAACTACCTGGGCTGAACCAGTCAAATGACGGACTGCCACAGCAAGACTTAAGTGTTTTGGGGTTGCACACTTGCCTTTAGAAGCCAAGTATACAAGATCCTGCCCAATAGAAAGCAGTTTACGATGGCACTTGTCGGGAACAGCAACATGCTCTGAATACTCTGGTTCTGAAGATTCTCCAACAAGCCAGGCCAGGAAATTGTATAGTTCACAGGGAATTACATCTTCTGCTTTCTCAAGTGACAGATGGATAGATGTTGGGGGCCATGGTGGTGTCTGTGGCTGTGTGGTTGACATCTTAGACTTAAGCAAAAGTGCAGCATTGTACAAAGTTCGCAGATTGGAAGTAGCATTGGGACTTTGTGCTGGCGGTGCATCATCGTCCTTGCTAATGTGAGCACTGTTGTCATCTTCTATTGAGCTATCACCTGATGTTGAATCTCCCAACAAATCTTCGACAAGGTCCTCAGCTGACAACGTTTCTGTAAAAACTATGTCACTCATTCTTCTGTTTGAGGGTCTCATGAAAATCAACTGAGGAAAGGTCTGCTGAAGTCGCTTCTTTAAATTCCATGTGCGATATGGAGCATCGATGCCATGGATTTCTCTGATTTTACTCACATACAGTTTATTCAGCCTCGCCAATGTCAGGATTTCCTTATTTTGAATGAGACGCTGTCGGATCACATCATCAGAAAATTTAGAAAAAGCATCCTCGTATCCAGCTTGAATTGGAGTGAGGGGTCTGCTCTTCTTGCTTAGGAATCTGGTATATGTTTTGTAGCACTCGGGATGATACTGTAGTTCCCTGGCGACCAAGTCTTGGCCATCAATTTTCTGAAGGAGATTGGTGTCTTCCTTTTTGCGTGCAGCTGTCAAGAGTTGACCTCCTTTAACCTGCTCACATTTTATTAACCTTACCACTGACCTTTTGCCTGAGACACGATCTCTGCGATATTTTGTGCTATTACACAACAAACACTCATCTGGGAACATGTGTCTTCTTATCCATGGTCTTGCCCTCTTTCCTTCAGAAGATCTGAGCTCACGCTGAAAGCTGTCATCAACAGTGCTCAAACCAGAGCATTCTCCATGGTCTTCGTCTATGTTGGGGTCTGGTTTTCGAGGAAAGGGAAAAAATAAAATTGTTATACCTTGAATGCCATATTTCATTTATACAACGCTAATTATTAAGAATTAGTTTACTTCAATGTTAACAATGAACATCATTTGTCAAAGTAAACATTTATTATAATGTTCTCATTTCAACTCTAAGCCCATAAACAAGTCAAATCATGTGACATTTCAACAAAACATGAAAAAGACAAAAATACCTACATGAAAACAGTTATGGTAGCATATTTCACAAAATGCTCTTAATCTGATAGAGCCCCCCCCCCCCCTGATGCTGACAGACAACCCCCACCCTGCTCATCTTCTTCCCCCTTCCCCCACCTCTAACTGTCAGAGCAAACGTAGGCAGCACTGTACGCATTTGTATGCTCAATAAAAAGTATGTGATTGCTCTTTCAGTTCGTTTTCTGTAATTTCTCAAAAGCCATTAATTATTGAACCAACAGTGTTCGAAAACACGGTGTAAAAGTAAAAAAAAAAAAAAGATTGTCACTGGGGTTTGAAATCGCAAAAGATTCAAAAGCAGAACTAACTAATGATCAAACAGTAAATGTGATTAAATTACATTCAAGCAACATGTAAAAATTTAATTCCTATATATGTCAATAAGGTACACAAATAACACCCCAATAACACCCCCCCCCCAAAAAAAAAAAAACCACACACACAAAAACACCAAACGTCTGTCAATTATACCAAGTAAAGTGTGCACAGCAAGGTAGGTGAACTATGTGCACACCAAATCCTAAAATACTACAATAAAATTAAATACAAATCTGGGGGTGTTTTTTTATTCAGGAGGAAACAACTCAACGCTTTCCAATACTTTGGGGATTTTTATTTTAATAAAAAAAATATATTTATAATTCTACCATATGCTTTCCCTTTCCCAATTTAAAACTAGGTAAAATTCGCTACAAACAATTTATGATCATCCAGTGGCTGGGCAGCAAACTGACTTTAATGATGTTCAACATACAATTTAAAAAGGGTTGCTAAAACATATGAGTTGGTGTAGGGCCGAGTTGACCTCATTAACTTGTTTACCCTCACTCCATTTCTTTTTTTGAGAAGGCATAATACTCCCACCCCACCTCTCCAAGATTATCAAAAACCAAAAATCTTACCTGTGCTATTCACTTCTTTCAACTTCTGGGTTGTTTCCTCTTTTCTCCGGATCTTACTGATGTCACAGAAACGCTTATAGCACTCGTAGTGGTACCCAACGTGGTCCGAGTTGGGTTTTGCATTCATACATTCTTGCTCATTATGGAAGTCAATACCGAGATTGACTGCAGAACTCCGTGCAATTTCTCCTTCTCTGCAGTCAAATTTTGTCCATTTGGCCCCAAAACTTACAAATCTACTCCAGGAATCCTTGCTAAATTCAATGAACTTACTTTTTGTTGATGGTACTATGTGCATCACACACAAAAAGTCTGAAAAATGTTGACTTTTACTCCCCACATTGTCACACGTTGGGAGTGCCGCCATTCATGCCTTTGTTGTATCACGACTCGACAGCACAAACTCTTTGCTGTATGGCCTGCCAGCTACTGAACTGAAAAAACTCCAAAAGATCCAAAATTCTGCAGCTAGGATTCTGACAGGTGCATCAAAGCATGATCATATGACCCCAGTATTGAAGCAACTGCACTGGCTGCCTGTATCATCAAGAATTGATTACAAGATTCTCATGTTTGCTTTCAAATGTTTACACGGATTGGCACCTCACTACCTAGAGGCCCTTGTTCCAAAGTATGAGCCTGCCCGTATGACAAGATCAGCTAGTGATGGTTACCTATTGAAGAACAACTCGACAAATTTGAAAACAGCAGGAGATCGTTCATTCAGTCATGCAGCGCCAACTTTGTGGAACAAACTTCCGTATTCAATTAGATCATTAGGATCATTGTGTAGTTTCAAGCAATCGTTAAAAACGTACCTATTTAAGTCGTATTACTGTTAGATGAGATAACTCTAGATATCGAATCTAGTGACTTTAGATGTAATTATATGTGATCTTAGTAAATACAGGAACAATTAGGTCTCAACAAGGTTATTTTGAAGGTATTGTTTATTTTGATTTTATGAAATAGGTTTTGTTTTTTATTGAATTTGGTTAATAATTTTAAGTAAATTTCTTTATATTCCCGTGTAAATTTATTCTGGACTCTAATTTTCTGTTATGTTAACTAGTTTTGTTGTTAAGCGCCTATGAGCCCTGGGGATATATGGCGCTATAAAAATGCCTATATTATTATTATTATCTTGGTTGTTGACAACATGTGGAATGTGGCCCAACTCAGAATATGGCCCAATTTGAAATTAGTATACACAGATTGTGCGTACTAGATTCTAAGTTGGGACAGATTGTTGATTGGGTAAAATCATTATTTTTCACAAAATTACGGTCATTTTTTCGTCATTTTCTCAACCATGTGCACGAAATACATCTGGGGATAAGTGGATTTGGCATTAGTATGACATTTTCTTTGTATGGTGAAAAAAGTAAGTAATCCCCAGCTGTGTTGCACGAACGAACAGAAAAATTACCCATGTATTATGGCCTATATGGGGATCTCTCTGCAACCAGGGCTGGCATGGCCAGAATGGGGCTATGAGGATCACTCTGCGATCAGGGCTGGCATGCCCATAATGGACCTATGAGGATCACTCTGCAACCAGGGCTGGCATGGTAAGAATTTGGCTATAAGAATCACTCTGCAACCAGGGTTGGCATGGCCAGAATGGGGCTATGAGGATCACTATGCAACTAGGGCTGGCATGCCCATAATGGACCTATGCGGATCACTATGCAACCAGGGCTGGCATGGCCAGAATGGTGCTATGAGGATCACGCAACATTCCATCAGTGATACTTGTCAATACTCCTAGGAGAGAGAATGGGGGAAGGTACACGCAAATATGCTCTCCAAAGTGCCTGGATCTCGGTTCTGAGCACAAAGGACTTGGAATTCGTTGTCGACGGCTAAGTGTGGATCGGAGAGGTCTATGTGCGGACAGCCTTTGGAAGATCGTTTGAATGACCGCTTGGTTGAGATACCGTTATGTAGGGAAACATTTTCCTATGGACAGCGCATCCGCCCTGATTCTTCTAGCATATAGTGAACTCTGGAGAGAACTTTGACGTTTTTGTCTTGTACTTTCATGAGTGGTGACTGAGTTCCACCTTGTTGATTTATGTAGGAGACGACTGTTGGGTTTTCTAATTTGACAAAAAACAGCGTTCCCTGTGACAGTTCTGTGCAAGTGCCTCAATGCCTGGTACACTGCCAGAAATTCAAGGACATTGATGTGAAAGTGAGTCTCCTTATAGGACGAAGTCACAGACAGAGCTTGCTTCCAAGTGTGCCATTAACTACGGTTTGAAGCATCGGATGACCTGTACGGTGCAAAGATTGGACCAATTATGTGAGAAACATTGGATGCATGGGCTGGCCACGAGGTGCAGGAGACGTAGCCAGGCTACAGCTGGGGCAACGTAGACAGAGGGATGAACTCCAGAAGGCTTTAAATGTGCTCCCTGTGGGGAAAACCTAGACCTCGTTAAAGGTCTGCCCCTGAAAAATGTTAGCTAGTTGGAGATATTTGGCAAAGATTTATCTTTGTTTATTATGAACCCCAATTCTGAAACGAGGCTTCAAGTTTGGTTCATGGTCCATCGGGTCTCACGTTCCGAGTTGCCTATCACTAGCCAGGGAAATTATTGTTCTTAAAGTTTATGGGGCCAGCAACTTTGATTTTTTTAATTAATATTAATGTTTGCATTGCCTTTGCTTCAAATTTTGTGTTTTGTTTTGTATAATAATTATATTTTTGATAATTATTTTCATAATAACTATAATGTTTTTTCCAACTATTCATGTTTTTCTATTAACTACTTTTTGTACCTTTTAAACATTTTTGTAAGAACGCATCCATTTGGCCTGCGGGCTACGATTTGTGTTTGTTTTTAATAAAATATCAAAATATCAAAAAAATAATAATGAATACTTCTTCTTCTTCTTTTCGTATCACTGAAGCGTGATGGTTATATGGCAGTTTCCCATTTCTTTACAGAGTCCTTTGCGTTTTTATTGATCACTACAAGGTCTTCTGAGCTGCAAGGGTTGGGTAGTAGAGGGAAGACAAGGCAGTGCTCCATAGTATGGTCTGCTTCTCCACATTCACAGGTGGTTGGGCCAGTCTTGTAGCCCCATCTGACCAGAGCATCTTTTGATCGTCCAGTTCTCGTCCTAAGGCGGTTGAATGTTTTCCATTGAGTCAATGGTGCTTCTGGGCCAGGGAGTAGGTTTTCAGTAGGGGGTATTCCCATGACAGTTGGAGGAGGGTCATTCTCAAGCTCTTCCATCCAGAGTTGGATTCTGGTTTCTTCCCAAGACTTTGTTAGGGGCTGGACATGGCTGAGAAATCTTCTTCTTGACTTTATAAGCCGTAGGGCTGGAGGATGACATCCATGGAGGAGATGGCGTTCATCACTAGCAACTTTGGTTTTCTCGACTCTGCTGGCCACTCTCCGTCTAATGTCAGCAGGGGCAATGCCAGCGAGAAGGTGCAGGTTGCTTGTGTTGGTGGGTTTCAAGCAGCCAGTGATCAGGCGACAGGTGTTGTTCAGTGCTGAGTCAAGTTTCTTAGCATGGGTTGACCCCTCCCAAACTGGACATGCATATTCGGCAGAGGAATAGCACAGGGCCAGAGCAGTAGATCTTAATGTGTGTGCTGTGGCTCCCCATTTGGAGTTGGTCAGTTTCCGTAGGATGTTGTTTCGGGAACTGACTTTGGATTTCGTGTTTTTGATTTTTTCCTTAAAGGAGAGAGTACGATCCAGGGTTATTCCAAGGTAGACAGGATTGGTACAGTGATCAAGTGGTGTTCCAGACCATTTGATGTTAAGTGGTCGGTTGGCTTCAGGGTTCCTGAGATGGAATGAGCAGACTTGGGTCTTTGCAGGGTTGGAATGTAGGTCATCGAGGGCTGTGGTGAGGTTTGCTTCTACTGCTTCAAACAAGTTCTCTTGAGATAATACACAGAGATCGTCGGCATAGATGAAGCGCTCAGTGTTCTGGTTCATTGGCTGGTCGTTGGTGTAGATGTTATATAGTAGTGGGGCTAGCACACTACCTTGAGGTAGGCCATTTCGTTGATGTCGCCAGCGACTCTGCTTGTTATTCAAGACAACAAAGAAGCGCCTGTCTTTCAGGAGGGCTCCAATGATGTCTGTGAGTGCCAGGTCTTTTGTTAACTCCAAGATCTTTTTTAGGAGGAGGCGATGGTTCACAGGTGTCATATGCGGCAGACAGATCAACAAAGACTGCTCAGGACCTGTAACCCGTCCTTTTTGGAATCCGTCCTCAATGTGTTGAGCAGAACAGCTTGTAGAGATGGCATAACAGAGAGATTGGGCGGAAGCTCTTTGCATGGGCTGGATCTTTGCCTGGTCTGAGAAGGGCAATAATCCTTGTTTTCCTCCAGATCTTTGGGATGTTTTTTGTTAACATGCACTTATTCATCAGCTCGAGGTTCCATTTCCTCATCAGAGGTCCAAAGTGTTTGATCTCGTCGGCGAAAATGTTATCCAGTCCGATGGCTTTACCAGTTTTAAGGGTGTTGATGTTGATATCGAGCTCATCAGGGGAGAACGGCTTTAGTCAGTCCCATGGTTTTGGAGTGCTTTACTCGATCTACCTTTGGTCTTGGATGTTTAGTGGTGGATTTCCCATTGAGCAGCAGCTGGTGCGCAACTTGATTGACAGTGGTCGTATATTGTTGCTGAGTTGGGGTTCATGGATCGTTGCTAATTTTTCTGATGAGGCTCCATGCCCTTTTGCTTTTTTTTTTTTGACATATCAGTTGTCTCCAGCAGGTTTTTCCACCTCAGCTGGTGGCATTCTGAAGTGGAGGTCATGAGTCTCTCACCTACTTCGATGGTAGTTTCAGCAAATAGGTCAGATTCATATAGAGCTGTTGGTATCGCTCATACATTTCGGTACTTGTGGCGTCAAGGTCCGTGATGTATTGAGTTTGGCAGCCTCTTGGGATGTTCTTGCGGGCTGCTTCGTGCACAAGCTTAGTGAGCTTGTCATAATTCTTGGGGTCTGATGGGAAATGGGCAATCTTCCTTTCAAGATCTTCTTGGAAGCCAGGCCAGTTCGCTTTTCCACAGTTGAATCTTCTTCGGAATGAAACGGGGTGATGGAAACTCCTTCGAGCTCAGTGGTTAGGACTTCGATGTTGTTTTCATTGCTCTTTGATGTTGATTCGGCGATTTTTTCGTCTTTTGCTAGCATGATGCTTGCCATAGAGGGTGGTCATACCTTCCACTTGGGGGCGAGGATGTTTTGGTCCGCAGTGGGTTTCCTGTAAGCAGAGAATATCGCGCTGGTACTCTTTGCAGAGTTTTGCAACAAGTTCTTCTTTAGTTGCAGACAGTACTTCAACAATCAGAGATATGATGGTCAGTGCTGGCCTTGGAGGCGGGCATTGGCCTCTCTTCGTGCTCCGGACTGGAGGGCTGCTGTCATTTGTTGAGTTTCTGGACATCATTGTCTTTCACTCGGCTTCAGTGAATTTGGTAGAATTCGCAAGTTTGTTTAAACCTGACAGGGATCGCGAACGTGAACGCTTCTACAATGACCCCCAATGAATACTGACACATCTATCTCACTTGGACATTACTTATCTCCTTGTTCAAGAATGGATAGCAATACTCCACCTTTACAGAATACAAATCAAAAGATAGAACTCTCATACAAGCAGAAACAGACCTCTTATTGCAAATTTCAGGTAACATTTTTAAAAGGCGGCCATTTCGGCCGCAATTTTTGGCGCCGTCTTTGTTTTAGATAATTATGAAAGCTTTTGAGGTAGCTGGTCCTAGACTCTGGAATGAATTTCCAATCGTGATCAGATAGACAAAAACAATTGAGGGTTTCAAAAGCCATCTGAAAACATGTTTTTTTAAGAATAAGCTTTTAATGTTTGATTGTGTTTTTTATTAAGTTGTTTCTACTAGGCCTAGTTGGTTTGAGTTCACCACTGTTTTAATTACGTTATTTGTACTTGCTATATTGTTTATTTGTTTGTGCTATTGAGGTGTTGTACCTCAATATTTTCAGTCACTGGCTGGTCCGGCTTAAACTTTTAACTTTAACGTTTAATTTGTATAGGTGTGTTTTTAAAATGTATGTATTTTCCTGAATTTTAATTCGTCTTATTGTAAGGCGCATTTGATCATTTTTAATATGGAAAATGCGCGATATAAGTATCATTATTATTATTATTATTATTTTGATTAGTTCTAAACTCTCAAAATAATGGTTCTATTAGATTCCTTGTGCATCAAAACCTATGGTTTGAGCCTTGAATTGTGTTTACAGCATGTCAAGTTGCATAAACATGAACATATTTTTAAATGGCGGCCATTTTGGGCGCCATTGGTTTTAGATACTTATGGGCTATAAAATCTCAGCATAAATTATCCTATTGGATTCCTTGTGCCTCAAAACATATAATTGTAGGGATCCCAAGTGCGCCCTCAGTGTTTATTTTGTAGAAAGTTTACTTTGGGGTCGCGACCTGTCGACCCAGTCTCTTTTCCAATTTAGCTTTTTAGCAAGAGAGAGCACATATACTTTTGGTCTGTATTTCTCTGTATTTTGTGGGGAGCATGGCTCTGGCCATGCTCCAAGTAACATTAATCTGGGAGGGATAATGTCCTAGAACTCTCTGTGAGTATCACTTTTAGCTTAAATTATCTTTTGACCATAGAAATATAGTCATTTATGGGGCGATTTCATTCTGTATAGGCTATAATATTGTAAACTTGTGTGTGTGTAGCCAGCCTCGTGTTGCGCTGACCTTTTGCCCTTTAGCTGTACATTTTACTGTGTGCATTTGTATACATGTGCTATTTTGTATTCGATGTGCTGTATTGCATTGAAGGATTAAAATCAGTACAGGAGATCATTGTTTTATATTTAACACGTCATCATGTAGAATTTGTTGCTTGCTTTTATTGTATTGTCTTTTGGTCAATACTCGTCCTTTTTAATTAGAGGACCGGCCTCCTTCCCGTGTCTCTACATAATTAAACACTTTATTTGTATTTATATTGTGTCTGGTTGCATAGTTATGAGCATCTTTTTTTTCAGTCCATAGTTTTTCGTAAAGTTTGATACTTTGCTCGGTCGTTTGATAGTTGTTGCAATTTGTCTTCAGCTTTTGTAACCGCCCTCAACCTTTTTGTAATAGCTAGTCAGGTTTGAATTTTAACAATAGTTGTTAGATATCACTTTATTTTGACTTATATTTTCGGGGACTTTTGGTATGTCATTCTGAGCACATCCCTGTACCTATCCTGAAAAATCGGCTTGTTATAAGCAATATCTGGGGTTTTGGCCTACATGACCTAATGCTCTTGGATTATTTATGTCCGACCCATGTCCTACACACAATTACGTTTAACCCTCTGTGTGCGACGTATCACCTCCGACCAATTAAGTCGTACGAACCAATGTTGTCCAACCCACTATGTCTGACCCATGTGTCAACCATTACTATCCAACCCAATGTGTCCGACCCGTTATGTCCAACCCAATGTGACTGATGACTAACATTATGTCGTATTGGGTTTGGTATAATGGTTCGCGTCGGACACAATACTATCGAGAAGACCAATTATGTCGGACCTATTGTCAATAGGTCCGACATAATTGGTTGGACATAATGGTTTGTAGAACATAATGAGTCAGACATTATTGTCTTGTTGGACACAATGGGTCGGATATAATCACTCAAAAATGTTGTCGGACATAATGATCATAGTAGGGAGGTTTCGCATACGAACGGATACGGTTAATGCGACGGATACGTCATCATTATGACGTCATACGCTACTCGCTATCCGCTATACGTGCAGACGACACTGATATCCCGCTTGCTACACGTAAGTAAAAAACACGTAGGAAAACTCGAACTTCTAGTAATTCTCCAGTATTTGTTTCCAAATATGCATGAATAGTATCAAAATAAATGAATCACTGAACATGTACGTGTCATTTTGTTGATTTCTAAAGACTTTGAAATACGAAAAAATGCACTGTTTCTTCGTCATTTTCCTCTAAAGCTATGAACATAAGCTCGTCTATGGAGGATGCCATGTTGAACAGCGCCACCAAGTGCTGTGCTGGAACAGCGAACAGTGCCACCAAAACGCTGGGATTGCAAAACAACAGAAAGGCTGCTAACGGTTACGGATAGCTAAACGTATGCGTATGCGTATCCGTTCGCGTGCGAAACCTCCCTAATAAGACATATACAGGTGCGTAACAGAAGTTGCCTAAAACAAGCAAACCTTTAAAACTGATAAACTGGAAATTGCAAGTAAAATGTTTTAAAGAAAGCTTCAATTTTGCTTTCCTACCATACATTGTTGACACCTGACTGAAGAGCTTTGTAAGTCAATTTCTGACGTTCAAAGTGAGCAGTTCAATCATTGTAAATGTAAATAAATCGTCAAGAGATTCTAACTCCTCGTTCACGCTCTGATTAAAACTGGTCATACTACACAATTAATGTCATATATTTTTGTTAAATTCTTCTTTCAGTAACTAACTTAAGTCTGTGGGGTTCTGTCTTAGCAACTGGACTGGTTTGCACAGCTTATACTACAGTTGTAAGTATACTTCATAATATGTATTCGAGGCATATCTTAGATAGTGTATACACCGAGCCGCAACGGCCCACAACGGCCTACAACGGCCTATAGTGGCCCATAACGGCACACAAGCGCCTAAAATTCATTAAAAGAAAGTATTTCTTGGTAACACAAGGTACACGAAACCCGCATTGCCCATACTAAATTAGCATGTTACATTATATTAAACATAAAAATCCAAGATGGCCGCAGAATAGTGCGCTCAGCCATTTTGGATTTCCAAATGCATTTAAAACTACAATACAACGTGACACACCACCAACACTTTCCTTGCCAAAAGTGACAAAAATGAAAGCCACAAGTCAATTAAGAGTAAACACCACGTTAGTACTGATTTATTACTATTTCCATACAAAATTGTTTCAATTCCCAGGGTGGTATGAAGGCCGTGCTATGGACTGACGTCTTCCAAACCTGCGTCATGATGGCAGGTTTTCTGGCTATCATTATAGAGGGTTCCACGAGACTTGGTGGTCTTGGAAATGTCTGGAAGATCGCAGAATCAGGTCGAAGGATTGATTTTTGGAAGTAAGAATTTACTCAAACATGTTTTTTATAAGAAGAAGTACACCTGGTAGTACGAACAGGCCCGTTTAGCACTATCTTCATAATGTTTATTTTTTAAATTCAACCCCACCCTAGCTTCAACTTTGATCCAACCATTCGGCATACCTTTTGGTCGATCCTGATTGGAGGATCCTTCACCTGGATAACAACGTACGGAGCCAATCAGGCTCAGATACAACGCTGTATGACTACCAGGACAGTTACCAGGGCCAACATGTAAGTAAACAAATCGGAAAATGAAGAACAGTCTTATTTCAGGCACCGTACTTTGTTTGTCACTTCATTATAGGCATCAAACACAAGACAATGTTAAAGGGATGAAATTATAACACGATAGAATTACTAGAAGTAAACACAAAACAAAAATTATACAAACATGGTCCAATATGGATATCACCCCTGGATTTAGAGAAAACAATATAAGCAATAACTACTAGATAACGGACATGTCCTATCATCAAGCCAATCAAGTAATGACTAGATTGCCAGTTTTCCAACACACTACAGCAACCGGGCTTTGATCAAACTGGAGGATTGTGGGAAATCCCACAATCCTAAAGCAAGAGTTATGAGCACGTGACTTTAAACTGAAGTAAAAACGGGAATGTACAACGTATGGTCATGTAATGAACAGAATAGAACATTCAGCCAACAAAACAAAATATAGGTATCAAATAATAAACCACAAGGGAAACTGACTGGGTAAATTTTAAATGATTTTGGGTTGAACAAGGAAAAATTGACTAGAGCGGGATTTGAACCAACGACCTCCGGATTGACGTTCCGGCGCTCTACCCTTGTTCAACCCAAAATCAAAACAAAATATATGTAAATAAATAAATACAGTCCTTCCCTCTATATAATTTCGTCACCATCACGAAATCAAACTTTTTCATTCGGCGTGCACACACTGGGTCGTTTACATTGACCTTGTAATTTTTAACTGAATACTGATTAAGGAGGGTCTGTAAACGTTTGGTAATCACTCTTAAAATTAATGGCAATACAAACCTATTGGTTAGAAGCCTACAGCAGCTTTCGACAGTATAAAGCATTTTGAGAAATATTTCACTTCGAGGTTTTGTGGTTATGTAAAATAGTATCGGTTTTTATGCCCTCAAAATTGAATATGAGAAACGTTTCTGTATTGGGGGATTGGGGGATTATTCTTTCTGCATGGACACAATATTCGCTCCGGATTTTCGGCGATATCTCAAAAACGCGACCAAAAATGTTCACAGGTTAATTTTATTGTATATATCTAAATTTATGTAGGATTAAAACAATCTAACGCTTCCAAAGACTAAAGGTATACTTTGCCTTTAACTTGAGAGAGAAATCAATTAAAGAGTATTTCTCTAAGGCCTGAAATACTGAGAGCTTATAAAACAAAAACTTTGTTGAGACTTTCAGTTGCTAACCAGTTGTTTACACGGCGTGTCACGGCAATTGAAATAATATTCCCAGATATCATATTCACAATATACTGTGACGCGACAGGGTGCCTGGTTAATATAATATTCCCCACATCAAACCCAAAGTCAAATCTCAGTTTGAAGTTTGCCAGAAAGATGTTTATTTTACGTTTTCCCATTCTTGGTTAACTTCAATTTCTACTACTACGAAGGTGTGTGTGTGTGGGCTGTGGACAGTATTGATATAAAGTTAATTTGTTGTTATAACAGTGATTTATAAATATTTTACTTCTTTTACAATAATAATGGTTTGGGCAACGAAGACACACCATCCGGCCTTCATCTTATCCTGATCCAAGAACAGGCACGCTCGCTTCCAAACTCTGCTTGTAGCGACTTTGAACAATCCTGTCAGATTCCCCCATGTAGCCCAGCCAATTTCACGAAACTTTACGCAACTGCCTTAGGCCACATGTGCAAGATTTCTTGTATTTGTGCACAACTTACGCAATAAATGTTGCGCAAATGGACTTACTCATTTATGCGTAAAGTTACGTGAAATCGGCAGCTCTGCAGTTCTTCCCTGCTGTTCTCACTGCGTCTGCAGGATTGAGTAAAGTTTTTTTTTCAAATTTAACCAACTACATTTAACTGCAGTTTTCCAAAATGTTTAATTTTCTTAACATAGTGAGGGATATCTTTAAAAGGCTTTCTTGAAAAACAAACTTTAATCTCAAAGGTTTAAAAATAAAATTCTTTCATTTTCTGTTTTAAACAGTGCCCTATTTTTGGCTGCCGGAGGTATGATGGTGGTTGTGTCATGTGCCTGCTTAACTGGAGTTGTTATGTTCGCATTTTACGAAGATAAAAAATGCGACCCAATTAGCAGTAAGAAAATTGCTAAAAAAGATCAGGTAAAATTGTTTCAACAAGCAGTGGCGTAATAACCAGATTAATTATTGGGTTTTTTAATTTTTAATGCTAATACATTTTTATTTTCTTATTTATTAATTAATTTATATATATTTGTTTATTTGTTAATTGTTCATTTGTTTATTATAATTATAATTTTGGGGTTTTGTTTAATGTATTTATTTATATTTATATATATATGTATATACATGTAATGATTTTGGGTTGAACAAGGGAAAATTGACTAGAGCGGGATTTGAACCAACGACCTCCGGATTGACGTGCCGGCGCTCTACCAACTGAGCTATCTAGCCCTATGATGGCGGTCTCCCTATTTTGTCAATATCCTTGTTCGGTGGGTGCCAGTCAGAAGCCATTCAACCGTAAACTGCCGTGTAGCCAAGGATCACACCCAAGTATAATAATAACTAGTTCCTAAAGATACAACATGGGAAGCGGCAGCCAGGGGATCACCAATAAATTTATTATTAAACTAACATGGATAACATCTGAGTTTAGAACTTATTTAAAACGAAAGGGAAATTACTGTGTTGTTTTGGTTAACGACATGGTGTGAAATAAGGCATTTGTTCAAGTAAAGCTTACTGACTAAGCAACATATGCTATGATGTCTGGTGTGAAATAAGACATCGTTCAAGTAAGCTTACAGACTAAGCAACATACGCTATGATGTCTGGTGTGAAATAAGACATTGCTCAAGTAAGCCTTTACCGACTAAGCAACATACGCTATCATGTCTTCCCTGACGGATTTTACTAGTTGATCCCGGGCCTACTTTCGCCTCAGGTTATAGATCACGAAGTAATCTGAACGCTAAAGAGCTTTGTCCGTTTTGGAGGAAATATACCGCCGATTGTACTCGATTGTCTCTCTCTAAATACACATTAAGCAATGCACCAATAATTCACAACAGACATCAACTTATAAACAACAAGCTTCAACAGGTTTAATTATATTGTTGCCTTTCTCATGTACTGTTCAACAGAATAACGTTAGGTAAACTTATCTAATGCATCAAATAAATAGATCACTTAGTCAACCACGTACTGTGTTCTTTCCTCTACTGTTTATTGCCCGTACAACAGCTAGCGCAATTATCGTGCCTAGTCAACCACGTGTCACTACACCGTGTCTTAACCAGCACTACACCTGAGCATTGACTGGAACACACATCAGTCAACCCCAACGCGCACTAGAGCATAGGTTTACTACAGCAAAAGCTTCACGCAATATCGTGAACAACGGTTCTTCGGTCCTTCCGGTCAACCACGCACGCAGCGATAGTCAACCCGGTGACAACCGTTCAATCTGACCGATCGACTAGCCCGCAGCTATCGTCAATTGTCAACCTCAATAACCCTCACGGTTAACTGGAACACACGTCAGTCAACCCTGTGAGTCTCTGACTCCAAACTCTTAACGCACCTCGCATCAACCACTCGCAAAAGCAACGCAAAAGCAATTGTACTGCAAAAGCATGCAGTAAACAGAACAATGAACACGTACCTGTTACTCCTTGAGTTTCTTGCAGCAGACTGGTTCGCCTCGTGTACACCTCGTGTACACGACGACCAACCAGCCCCACGCTCCGCCTGGCACATGCGTAGGTCGGTACAAGTCACCGACCAGCTCGCGCACGCGCCCTCGCATACAATTTAAGACATACAACATGCACTGACCGTCACACTATGAACCTGTTCTGCACATGCTCGAAATATCTGATTGTTGACCCGCTTCTTGACTGTACTACACTCACTGAGCTAGACACTAATTGAAATGTAAATGTTCCTTTGCAGCTCGTTCCTTACTTCATGTTGGAGCTATTCGGCTCTATGCCGGGTTTGCCTGGTCTCTTTACCTCCGCCATTTTTTCTGCTGCCCTCAGGTTAGTTGACTACCCTTTAAAGGTAGCTTTGAACTTACAGATCCGTCACAAGCCAATATCACGGCCTGCGTTAAGGCACATCATTGCTGGACGAAATAAGCGTTATTGCTGATTGACGTTTGTCTGTAATTCTTTAGCAAAAATTAATTGAAACATCGTGAAATCACCAACGCCCACTATCAGAGCCGCTTATTTATAAGAAGTTATAACATGATTATCGGAAAGTGCACTCAACAGAGATTAACCTATTGATACTGAGTTGCGGATCATACCAGCTTTCTAAGTAATGTTTTTGAGTATTCATCCGTAGATGATGTACACGTCAACTCTAGGCTAGTTATAGAGATATGTATATAGTTTTGTTTTTTCGTACCAATTAGTGTTTTAATATTTTAGCACTGTGTCATCTGGATTGAACGCACTGGCTGCAGTGACGGCTGAAGATCTCGTCAAGCCATGCTTTCCTCGTATGAGTCAAGAAAGATTTACACTGGTTACCAAAGGAATCGGTGAGTACCGGTGTTAATGAGGCTTTTTGTTCATCTACTCATTATCTTTACTTATTTACACTTGCCCCCTAAAAGCATATTTCGACAGAAAGAAAACAAAACAGTATGTAATATAGTGTTTTTTACCGGTTTGGTTGGGGCTAAAAGCAATATGTCATTAGTGCGTGATACTGGACGGTTATCTCACCAGAATTGATCTTACACTTTGACATTCTGAATGAAGACTATCCCATCTGAAATAACTAGAAGGGGCGGTTCGTAATATGAGCGCAGTTTGTGGATGATAGCGCCCTCTCGTGGGGAAAATTATGACAAATCAACACAAAAGGTCTTCCACCAAAACTATTATTTTGTAAAAACAAATTGATTTGTGTCTTGTTTGGCAGCTCTTGGATTTGGTCTCCTCTGTATCTTCATGGCATTTATCACGTCTCTGCTGAAGCAAGGTATTCTCCAGGTATGCTTGCAGTAATATCCGCATTTTTGAAACCTCATTGTGTCAATACATGTTTACTTCTATCTTATGTCATAGTCTCGAAACATTTCTGTAAGTCTCTCTCTAATTTCATAGAGGGGCTTTGCAGAAAGTACTTGACCTTAGACTTCACACCATTAGGAGATGTGTAATGGCTTCTGTTTCAGGGCTGCTTGCCAGATCCTCCTATCATCGTCATAGTGTGGTAGTAATTAGCTGGAGATCTTTAGGTTTCTAGATATGCAGTCTGCCTTCACACCTTCCACACATGTCTTGAGAGGTTGATCCTCCCCTTGGTCTAGCACCGTGAATATTGGCAACTAAGAATATATTTTGGTACCTGGTTTCATCCTGACGATATGAAAGGATTGGCGACTGCTGTGTGTGTGTTGTGTTTTCTTCCAGTCTGAAAGTTTCCCTTATTGTCGAGTGTGGTTACACCTATTTTCCCGAGGCAGATCATTTCAAATGTAAGTGATCTGTTCTCGTCCTACTTTTTCAGTGTCCATGTCTGCGAGGATGGAAAAGACAAGGACATTTTATAGAACTTTTAATGTCTTTAGCAGTCCAAAGTTTTTGAATGTGATTTTATAACCTTTTCTATTTTGTATCTACTATTAATTTTCTACAGTTTTTTATTTTTTTCTTTTTTCTTGCTATTGTCTTTGTTTCTTTGTTTTATTCTGGTGTGTGATCAGGGGTCTCCATTTAGTGGGCCAGCGTACCTGCTGCATGGTTTCCCTTTTGCACTACGTTTTATTTTGATGTTTGTGCAGTAAAGGTAATAAACTAAACTAAACTAAACTAAGGTTTTGAACAACACCCATGGCTTTGCCTATTCTGTGTGTGACATTTTCTGAACATGTCTGTGAGTGTTGTTGTACTTCACCAGATATATGAAGTATCCCACTTGTTGCAGTTTTGTTCTGTTTATACTGATATTGATATTTTTAAAAGTACCTATGTTCTAAGACAGTTCGGGAGAAACTCAAAATGATTTTTAAGCCAAACTGAAAAACAATTTCCGGTGTGTCTAAAGGAGATGTTCAGTCCTTTTGATCCCAAGGATAGTCTGAGGGAGAGAATTCCAACGTCGGGTGTAGTATGGCGTGAATTATTGCTGATGACTTGCAGTTCTGGATACCACCTGATGACCGATTGTCATTGGATGGTAATTACCAGAGCTGCGCGACGATCTTGTGTGTTGATGGAAGCCATGTTTTAGAATGGTGGCTCACAATGATAGACCCTGCCTGGTATAACTCATGATGAGCTGCCTGTTGTATGCTTGAGAGACATGTAACGTTTCGACGGAGTTGCAGAGGATGTTAGTGAACATTTTGTGAGGTTTCTTCTGCAGTACGTCGAGGAACGGGACAACGCAGGGGTGGGGGGGGGGGGGGGGGGGGGTGGGGGGGTACTTTAATCCATACTGGTGATGCCTACTTCATAAGGCTCCTCACACATGCCTTGAACACCCGGGCGATGTAAGAGGTAAAACGTTCCGAAACCTGCGAACAGCATGCATTGTAGCCTAGTTCGGAAGCGCATTGCTGCCAAGTTAAATTTAAAAATTTTTAAAATTAAGTCGTTCGAACGAAATAATTAAGTCGTTCAAACGAGATAATAACCGCCCTGACACGCTCGGTCTTAGAGTTACCGGGGACTTGTCTGCAGAGCCGCTTCGTGGGTGTCTGAGCGCCTTTGGCACCCATCAGCCTGCGCCTCAGAACGCCTCCGACACCGTACTTTTCCGTCTTCTTGGAGGGTCCTCTCCTCGACCAGGCAGGGGTAGCCTAGCGGCTCTGGACCCAGGCAGACCCTCGCCGCCCTGGCACGCTCGGTCTTTGCTTTACCGGGGCCTTTGCTCAGTGTTCATTTATCGTGTGCCAAACGTTTAGCTATGTAAAATTTGTTGCTAGGAAGGCTTGGATTATTGATGTGTTCTAACTGGTGAAGAAACACCTTTTAAGTAAAAAATTTTCTGATAAGCAAATGCATCCACAATGAAGTTTCAACCTCGTAGTCTTTGAATTTAGCCCAATATTGTGCCAATAGTTTGTGTAAATTGTCTTTAAAATAGTCGTCTAACAACTCTTGAAAACGGAAAAGGAGGTTGGGGTTTACAATTCAATGCATAAAAGAATGACAAAATAAGAATCTGAGTCGATTTCTTATACAATTTCTTTGCGGTATACTAGGATGCATTGTCCCTCATGTCATGTAGTGTCGATGATGTTTTAATCATTGTTTTGTTGTGTACACTAACTCCTAACAACGACCGCAAGTCATCATTAATGTAAAATTTTAGTGGATCGTAAAATATATTCTTCAATAATATCGTAAATGGTTATTAGTAACGTAACATGTGTTTGATTGTAAATCTGACCATGATAACGAACTGATATTAAACCATTATTTGTTTTCTCTTTATTTCAATAACCACAGTTGGTGATCAGCCTTTTTGGCATTGCTGGAGGTCCTCTCCTGGGCGTGTTCAGCCTTGGAATGTTCTTTCCATGGAGCAATTCTAAGGTCAGTGAGGAAGCCTTTTATTATGGAGGAGCTTGTAATATCAACAAACTGACTTTACAAGAAACAAACTTTCCCCTTGTGTGTGTCTGTCGGAAATTGGTTTGTCAAATGGTGACAATTATTGTTTAGGATCTCTTGGATTGGAGAAAAAGGCTTCTCAAGTAACTCACCAAATGATTTGTCTGCTCGTCGTAATAATGCTGTAAAAAAATGTGGAATTTGAAATGCGGACACCTTTGGCACGACAGAAAATTACCCAGCAATAATGTGAAAATTATAAAATTCAAATTAAAAACCGCTATACTAAAGCAAAATTAATATAAGTCTGGAGAATCTACTCCACAAAAGGAAATTCGTAGAGGAACGAAACTAATCAAAGGTCCCGCTGGATTTTGGTTCCCAAATATTGCTGCTCGGCATTTATTGACCTTAGCAGGTAACCAGACGAATCGATATAACATACGAGTATTTAGGTAAAATGTGGCTAGTTATCCCTCTGGAATAGTTTTCTTCGCTTGAAAAAACGATTGACTAACCAGTTGACTCAAAATATTTGCTCTTAAGTGCACAGTCCTTTAAATTAAATATTGTTTTCTTTATAAGGGTGCATTGGTTGGTTTACTCAGTGGATTGGCTTTCGCATTTTGGGTTGGAATAGGCGCCATCTTTGTTTACCCACCAAGCTCTGTCAAGCTAGAACTGAACATCTCTGGTTGTAATATTACTACAATCTCATCAGTCGATATGATGATGTCAAACATTACGGAGATGCCAGCAATTGTAGAAGAAAGGTAAATTCATTGTTCACATAACACGCTCTTAAAGATGAAGTCTATAAACGTTTTAAATGTAATCTAATGTTCATACAACTATTATTACAGATGAAGTCTAAAATGTACAGAGGTAATTCAGAGTGCTCTCTGTTTACCTTCACTAGCATGTCCCCTTTGTGGATGTTGGGTTTCCCAGTGGTGTATTTGTTATAGATGTTTGCTTACTATGGAAGTTGATTGGGGTTTTAGTGAAAAACTAAGTACCACACTTAGTGCATGTGAAAACTTAAATGGCTTCTTTTTATTTTCTTGACACGATTTAGACCAGCAATTGCAGGACTATATTCTCTTTCCTACACCTGGTACACCTGCGTCTACTGGTTGGTAACTGTCGTCGTTGGGCTTGTTGTAAGTCTCATAACAGGTAAGTTACCTTTGCAGCTTAAAAAAAATGTTGACAGACGTAGTATTAAATTCAGATTAAGATATATTGATTAAAATTCACATTTCAAAAACGAGTTAAAAATCAAAACAGCTTTCAAAAATACATATAACAGTTTAGAAAACTAAATTTTGTAGGGTTGCTAGAACCCCGGATTACACGCGAAATTTAGGAAGAAATGAAAAACCTAGTTTTCCATGACTGTCTTCAAATGTTTACGTGTGGAAAAAGAATGGAGTTTTATATAGCCGACGTATCTACAAATAAGGTACTCAAAGTGCTTTAACAAAGAGAAACATTTTGAGATAGGGTTTTGAAGTTTTTGTTTTGTAGCACCTCATAAGGGTTTACAAGGTGCTGCGGCGCATTCAGCAGCCGCTGCCAGAAACACCAGGGCAAACCTCTTCTTTGACTAGTGTAACGATGGGCTCTTTTACGTGAGTGACACAACACACGAGACCTACGGCTTAACGTACCATCCGAAGGAAGAAGTAATAGTGGTCAAGTGTCGTACTTCGGTATTGACGTTGTGGCCGGGCGGTCAAGTGCACCGGACTCAAGCTCTGATCAGGAGAGTTCGGGTTCGAGTCCCGGTCGTGGCACCTAACCAATATTGCTTTGTCCTTCTAATGAGACGTAAAGCCGTTGGTCCCGTGTGTTGTATAATGTAGAGAAGGGGTTCACACATGATTTTTCTGGCATGGTCTGACGGCATTAATGTGACACCTCACCTTGTATACCTTTCAAAGTGTATTATGGTCTTGCGACGCCTCTTTTGCGTGTTCCAATTTATCATTTTGCATTATGAGAGCTGCTGAAATAGTTGTCCAATTGTTCGCGCTTAATGAATGTATTATGAATTTGCAACGTTGTGTCGTCCTGTATGGATTGCCTGGCTTACACTATAAAGCCATTGCCCTCAATCGTCTGTGAACGATACCCGTCACCACTAACTATGTTCTTAATAGGTCGAGGAAAAAGAGCTAATAGAGATCCAAATTTGACGCAACATTGTGCGGATGGCCTGTACTGTTTCCTGCCCGAGTTACTCAAGAAACCTTTGCGGTGTGGTGATGAAAAATTGGTGAGTAAATGGAGGTTGGAAGCATTTATACGGGGCCCCTTAATGGACACCCAGGTCAATACTAAATTCAACACTCTGGTATAAGACCAACATTTAAATCAGTTTTTTCCCTCGAAAACATATTTTGTTACATCGAAATCATTTCGTTCCCTCGAAACACTTTTTCGACGCGACAAAAGAAACTATTTAGATGGAACAAATTAATGAAATACATAAGCGGCTCCGGATTCCTTGATATGCCGTTTAATTTGCAAGTAATCTTTTCGAGATCACATTAGCACCAATAGTCAGTTTATGTATTTTTTGTTTATATTATTTTCGTGGTAATTAAATCAAAGCTTTATGTGAAGTAGAGTTTGAAGAGAAGAGTAGTACAACGGAAATCAGGTTGTCTTCAATTTGTAGCGTACAAAGTAAATAGTTATATTACTTTGGCAATAACGGTGCTCCCATACCGGTTTTCACTGTGTGGTTATGAGTGGTTTGTGGCATGGCCGCTGTTAATGGACCGAGGCCAGCCACCAACCAATGGTGTAGAGTGCATAAACTCTCCGAGGTAGGGCTAAATACAAGATGCATTCTTGACAACAAAAGGGCTGTCAATTATTCTGCAAGTGAAAAACAACTCGATACAGTGGTCAGAAAACTCGGAAAGATTCTAAAATTATACTTTGTAATATCTCGATAAAGCAATTGGCATATCAATGGCTCTGTACCAGCTAAATTATTTTGTCCTTCGAAATATTATATATTATTCGGCAGGAAAGAAACTTTATTCAGAGGGAGCAAAATATTCTTTCGCAGCCGCTTGATTATTTCGTTCATTCTTTCCCTCGAAATAGTTTCTTTTGTCGCGTCGAAGGTGTTACGAGTGAACGAAAACAAAAACAAAACTTACCAGTTAAAATTCGTCTTTACCGTCACACGTTCCATAGTGGTTTATTTTACCTTATCACTATTTTGCCTTTTATTTTTGATAAAGTAAGCACGAAAAAAAACCTGACGAATATAAACAGTGATTTACCATGTATTTTCAAAATGTTATCTCTAAACTAAATATTTTGTTTTATTGGTTGTTTCTATTTACATCGTTTTATCACACAGCTTGAACATTATAGTGTGCTACTTTAAAAGCCAATGATTTGCATTGTCATTTTCTCATAATTGGGGAAACCTCAATGTGTTCTAAATAAAATCATTAAACTTCCCAACACTTTGTGATTATATGTCAGGTTCACTGGGATGAAGACGACGAAGATTCCATTGTGCGTGAAGACCAATACATCCACAATGGCGAGGTTGCATTGACGGAATACGGAGGAAAACTGCAACAATAAAAACACTGCTTCTTAAATAAGCTATTTTAGAAATTCTTACTAGAGAAAATTGACACTACTAGATTGTTATATTACCACATAAAAAAAAGAGTAAGTTCATATTCTGAAGTCGAGGTTGAAAGATGACATAAACTGTTTTTAACAGTCTGTTTGTAAACAAACTTTGTTTACTCTGCCCCCCAAAACAAATTAAAATTTAAATTTTTTCAAAAATGCTAAGTTCCTTCTTGAGATCTAGCATGTTAAAAGGGAAATACCCATGGTTGATCCTTTGATTAAACAAAATTACATAGCTGATCTTTCCCTTTTAAGAATTCCCACAGGGTTGGCCACATCTGGCTGCAATCAACCATGTCTTTGCCAGATGGCTTCCAGATGGCTTGTCGGATTGGAATTTGTTTCATTGAGTTCAAAGGCTCTTATCTGAAGTTTCAGACCACTTGAAATGAATTAGTTCACCCAAAAGAAATACATGCTAATTATAAAGGTACTGTTAGAAACAGTACAATGGTGAAACCTTGTGAGTTAATTCTGATGGTGTCACGACAGCCACCTCATGAGTGGTCAGAAAGGGTGTCTTATTTGCCGCTACCTGAGATGTGACTCCCCCAAAGCTAGTGAAAAAGGTACTAAACTTTGATGCTGTTCAATTAAAAAACAGGGGGTGGAAAGAATTTATTTTGATAATTATATCAAACATGTATTTAAAATTAAAAAAACGAATGAAACCGGAAGGGGGGTAACTTATTTACGTACATTTTTAAAATAAAGTGTTATAATGGCACAAAAGGACAGGATAGTTTTAATAAAAACAAATCAGTAACTATTCGTTAAAAACAGCGTAACTAGCATTCAAGCGTTACAAACTATGTATAAAGGGTAATTAGGATTTACAGAGTAGTTAGTGTGTGCAGTGTATAGCGCCTAATATTGACACCCTTGCAACGACACACGACGTGGTTACAGTCTTCCAAACTGGCAGACCATGGCCATTTTTGGAGTCAAATTGCATGTAGAGATGCTGAGATTGCAAACGCGCTCGCCTCTATAAAGTTGCTAGCACAATTTTCGCCGATATTATTATTTTTATTTTTATTTTTTTTCTGAACGAATTTTGACAAAACGTAACAAAACGAAAAACGTTCGCATAGGCCACTGGCAATCCAAATAACTTCTAACATGCAAAATTGTTTATTTCCGAGAACACCTTTAGTCTTTAATGTGTAGTGTAATAGTTTGTTTTAAAGGGGGTTTGTTTTAAATGAAGTGGGCTTTGTTTAGAGTTGCTGTGTTAGAATGGAGGCTAAACATTAAGAGAAAGTGTAGAAAACAATTTTACGAGTTTTCCCTCATGCTTGTTTCTATATTTTGGTATAAATTGTATCGGGATATTCTCTGGAATTAATGCAATATTTAACTAAGAGATCTATAAATTGGTTAGTTAATGGAAGGTTCTGTAATACATAATTATTCTAGCTAAAACATTAAAGTTGGTGCAGTTTTCCTAAATTTACAGCCTTCTTGATTGGTAACCCTACTTCATTTCGGATGAATGTGGCAATCCCGTTTTCACGTTTTACCTAAATAAATTTACCTAGTAAATCACAGAGGCGTCAATTCATGTATTATTATAAGGGACATATCAATCTTGTTCATATGACTTTTGTTTATGTAGACTTACATCACCTTTCATGCAACACATTTACGATCATTGGGATACAGAGCTACAAGCCTGCACAGCTTTACTATAAGATTAAATTCAACGGCAATACTCTATTTCTAAACTCAAACGCTAAAACGTGTTTAATCGATCAAAATAAATCAGTACATGGAGTTACACTTAAACCATTAGTCCCGAGATTTAAGATCAATGGTTTAAAAGGTCGATTTTTAGCTCACTTCGTGCAGTACATGCTCGGCCAAAGTAATATTAGATCACAGCATGAGAAAACTCGTATACAGAGCAAACTACAGTTCAGTCATTATTTCATCATTTCTCTCATATGATTTGTTTTTGTATACGCCGGCAAGGTCCGAGGAAGGGTTACACGTTGTCTGTGTACCCTCGTCCAGTATAACATTACTGAAATCGTTTGCCATTTTGATTTCATCTTCTTGAACACAGTAGACGTTATTGTCGTCTGAATCCTTGAAATCATCCTCATCCTAAAAAATACAAAACGAAACAAAACCAAACAAAACCAAAAACAGGTGAAACAGTATATGACAACAATTAATTACAACATCCAAATTATGAAAATACTAAACTTTGATAAAGGTCAAAGGGACCAGACCCCGCGTGCGGATCAAATTGACTTGTCTTTTATTACCAAACTGAACCAGAATCAATACAATAGTAACCAGCTTAATCTGACTGAAAATTCATCTTATCAGTGATTATAACCCCAACTGAGCCTCAGCCATTTGAAACACATTTGGGTATTTTTTTCCCTGAAAGGTGTAGGATAAACTGCACACAGGAAACATTCTTATTTCTAGTATATAAAGTGAATTTGTTGAATGAAGTATTGATAACATGACGAGTGTGTAATTTACACATATTCATTTATGTGTTTTTTTATATAATAATATTGATCAATGTTTTCTCTTACCAACTTGTCATCGCCACATCGCATTGGTTTCTTAATCGACTCAGGTAGACAGCAGTAACACCCATCGGCAATGTGCTGCTTTAGAGCTGGGTCGATATCACGGCGCCTATCCGCACCTGTTAATGATAAGTATTCAATTTGAACCTCTGGTCAGCTCAAGAACTTAAAAAACAATGTCAAACCTACCAGACCCGTTGCCAAACGTCATTGATATATTAGTGCGTATAGAACTCAGTTACAAAATACAAACTTATATTGAGTGTCTAGTTTCTTGGGAAGGAACCCTCCTACAAAAGCAAAATGTTGGGGTACCATAGCTTTTTTATTTATTTAGTTAGTCAGGAATACATTTAAAACAAATATTTGTCAACAATTGCTTACCAGTAAGAAAGCTGACAAGAAGACCAACAACCACGGTAATCAACCAAAATGTGCAGCTGTACCATGCATATGACAGACTGTAGAGCCCAGCAAGCTTGGGTCTTGAGTGAGATAAAGAAACAACACAACTGGGTATTAATCACACAATAAACCTCACATAAATATTAAGTTCTCCATGGATCTATATGTGTCTGTGAACTGTATTTACAAACAAATAATGGAGGAACCTTGGCTCCTCGTGTGGTTACGTCATAAATGGCACTCCAGGAACACGTGGCTGGAGAATTCTATATTGAAATAAACTGGTGTATGTATTAATTTCTCTAAACAACTTGTGAACAATTGGACTCGCCTGGTTTCCTCAGGTGATGACGTCACAGTAATGTTCCAGGAACACGTGACGTTGCAGACACATCCATCTGTGACGAGTTCTGGTTTAGAGACCTCAGGAGGGTATAACTGAGATCCAATCCCAATCCAGAATGCACATCCGAGCCCGCACATCAAACCAATCAGAGCACCCTTGTTCGATTTAAAAAGCAACAATTTGTTGGTGTTCAGGCCGTTGTTTGGGAACACTGAAATGTTTTTGATTACAACAAAATTATTCACCATTTTCATATCAATTTGTCATCCATGTATACTTTAAAGCGTATTTGTATGCGCCTTTGATTAAGTATGCAAAGAGAAAATTTAGCATCCTTGATCCTAGCTTAGTCAAGTTATGCAGGCTATAGTTTAAATTTAGCATCTTTCAGTAGGGCCAAAGGGTACTACCATAGTTAAATATTGGCCCGTACCCCCAACCAGAAAGCACCGGCAGTCGTCATTACATGAAGCATGCATGTAGATATTATGTACAATCATAAGCGATACACGATCGGTTTTAGATCTACAGCTGCATGGTTCGTAATGACGGTACAATCAGCTCAACTGCAGTGACCACTGGGAACAGTGTTTGCTTAAAAAATATGGTAAGTTTTTTGTGTTGTGTACTTATGTTATTAAATTAGTTATTTCTTATGACCTCCCTTTCACACATATCCAAATTAGAGGATCAAAATGGGACTTTTCTTCCATGTCAAGTGTTAATACTCACCTTTGAGTTGGCATATGGGAAAAACAATCCGAGACTAAAGACACCCATCAAAGGACCACCAGTCATACCAAAGAGACTCAAAGCCAACTGCAAAATAGTCACACAACCAAGAATTCAAAACAAAAAATGTCACACTGTCTGCAGTTATTTAACTTGTTTATTTTTAACAGTTTTTATAAAGCTTAAAAGTGGGTCATAATTGGTAACGACCTCGAAATGTTTGTGTATTTATCTCCCCGAAAGCCTTCGTGTTATATAAAGATAGGTAATAAACATCCCACGAAATTATTTTGTATGAAGTGCCCCGTCAACTAGAAATCAATAAAAATTTGTCGAACAATTTGATTCTCCAAAGATCGCTTTCAGGCGACTCAAATTTCCGCGGTGTCTTTTTGTGAATGCTACGGCCAGAGATGCGGTTGATACCCGCTGTCAACTCCCTAAAATATTTGACGTTCTTGATGAAAATGCCGAGACAGTTTTTTGCTGTTTTCTCAATAAATCAGCCGAAACTTTTACAGGTGACTTTTACTGTATCTTTATCGGTAATTTGGACTATAAATCAAAATTAAGTTGACAATAACCGTTGTATGACCCCACATATTTAAGGCAACCTTCCCCCTAAACCCCACCCCCCACACACAAAACAACCCACATTTTATTCTTACCTGTAAGATGCCTTGGTTGACGAGGGACACGATATATGCAACAAGGATACTCAGCAAACCAAATGCCATTGCTATTCATTAAAAAAACAAACCAGATCAACGACCATCATAACTACTGAGCTTTGAAAGTCCCATCGTGCACCGTGTTAAGGTCAAATCGAGATCTTAGAATGTTAACTTCACAGAGAATTTATCTCCGGATGGAGACATTTTGTGTAATACTGAATTTTCCAAGATAATCTCAAGATGGTGACATCTTGAAAATAACCTTACGTCATAATAAAGTAATTTATCTTGCGAATTTTACACCTTGTCGATATAATTTAATCCCCAGGTTCCTGAGACATTCTTGTCGCATTCCTGAGAGAAAGACCTCAGAATTTCGACAAGTCGGATGGTGCTTCCATACCTCCGTACATCTCAGAGAAGAAAACAATCAACATGTTATATCATTTATTATTAGATCTGGACGATACTAAATTTCATGTATACATTAGTCTGTGCTCGATATGTCAGATATACCGCCAAGAGGGCGCACTTTAGTTTACTTATAAGGCTCACCTATTCCTTTTGTGATTTTGGTGTACGTTTCTTCACTCATTTTATTAAAACACGGCCTGACCAAGTCTTCTGCCGTCACGGCCGCGAGAGAATTGAGCCCAGACGATACGGTACTATGGCGAAAAATAATGGATACGTTAGCTGTTAAATGCACTTCAATAACAATCAGATGGTAGTCTTGTTCACTTTACTAACCAACATTATTTAGAAGAGGAGATTCATTCAGTCTACATCATAGGGAACATGCTTTGTCTAATGTTCACCATTATATAAAAAGGGTAAACAATAGAATAAACACTTTACTGATGAGATAAACAGGACCACTTTTCTAAGGTTGCCCACACGAGACCTAAATATGGACGTCAAATTTCTTGGAAAATGTCACGAAGATAAGTTCCCCTATGTCCCGAAATTTTACGCCCGCACTAATGTTCAGGGCACCACGCCCAAACAAAAACCATCTTGGTTGTAGCAGCGCTAGTCCAAGATCAGCACTGGTCAACATTGAGTCGACGGGTAGCACCAGTCAGCATCCCGTCACGAGCTTGTCTAAGTAGCAGGAGGACACGGCGGGATGGCAGGCATGAGATGGCTGTTCGAACGTATAAGACACTTTTGTGACCTTAAAGGCACCTGGCAGTGGTATTTTGCCAAAATAAAGCTTTTGTCATTAATATATATATTTTGATGAGTGGAATGTGAATAAACAGTTAACTAAGGTTTAAAAAAAAAAAAAAAAATTTAATTACAAATTTAAGAGTAAGCCCCCCTTTACCTTGACCCATGGTGGCGCTGTTCATGACGTCAATCGAGGCGCGATATTTGAAGAGAAAATGTGTAGTCTGGCCCCGTACATTACGTCTGGGTACCTGATCAATATGATGCGTATGCGTATGCGGACGTTACCCACAGTGTACAAGCTAGCTTATACTAGCTATCTTTCTCTACTCTCTAGACGTACCACGCGTGTACGTACTGGTTCTCTTCACACTAATTTGTGTAACAAGTCCAGCAGCGCAGTGTAACTAAAGCAGCGACATGGCCGAACAAGAGAATGATTCCTCATACTCTTCGACATCATTTTCGCACGAATCGGACGAAATGTCGCGGATTTCTTCGGCAAGTTCAGACTCAGAAATTAGCTCTAGCGGAGACGAAAGCGATTACTAGTGTATTACAGTACTAATAAGCGCTCGCAACTTGCTGAGGTCCGTGTTTGCGGCTTCGCATGCAACATTCAGTTACCCGTCCCCCGAGCTGTGCGGCGTGTAGGACCGGCGTGTACACTGGCTTCACGCGGGGTCTCAATTAGAAACCGAGGAATTCATTACATGGCATATCACAACAAATTTAGCCACTATCTTATTTAAATAAATTATATCCTTATACAGTACGTACGTTAAAACTTGAATGCCTCGTAGTTTAAAAAAACACTATCATTATAACTAGGTGACTTGTAAGTGACCAAATGGGCTGTAAAACTGTTAGCCTACAACTACGGTCACGGAGCAGACTGCATGCAGAGGAAGGCTGCTGTGTGGACGGTCCACTCGGATACCGTGCACGGTGAATCGCATGCAGTGGCAACAAAAATTCGTGACGCTTGGCGCAAGCTAAAAACATGCCCCCAAAGTTACCCAAATGTTTTCACGTTTGGCAAATGCTCCTCTAGGTTCGTCAAGTCTTTCAGGTAGCTTCTTCGACTTCCCACTAGCTGGAAAAATGGTTGGGATGGCTTCATGTTTTAGAACGACTTTTCTCTACATGTCAAATGTGTGGTATATTCCGGATTCGAAGCACGACGGCTCGAAGTGTTCGCTGCATAGCTCTGAAAACGACGTCGGACCGGACCACTTTGCCTTCGTTAGTCTTACTTTCGCGGACCACAACCGCCTATACTTGGGATCTGCAGGAAACAGATGCAGACTTACCCCATCTTTAGTTGTTTTGCTGCATCCAGCAGCAATACACCTGGTCGGCATTGCCGGAAAATTGCAAGAAAACCCTTTTTTTCGAAACGTACAAGCTCATTACTTGGACCTACTTGTACGTGTGTTTACAACGTAAATGCAGGCAAATTCGAGGGGGGTCGATGTTTAATATACATTTACTCTTATGTTTAATTTTTTTTAACTATTTCCAGGTGACCATAACTATACCTCAGATACTCACCTTAGTGCAGCACTAAACACGGATGACGTGAACAGACCTGGTAGACCGGGAAAAGATCCAAAGAGTTCCATTATAAAGAATGGAATCAGCTATAAATCGGTCCGCAACAGTCATGTCAAGAAAATAGCAAGAAATGGACACATCAGTTAAAAAGTACTCAAAAGAAAAGGTTCCTTATTTATTAAATCATTAAATATGGTTCATCAAGCTTTCCGGCATTTTGTTATATTCTTTATTTATTGATATTTATTTATTGCTGGCAATATTTTGCTACTCAATGAATGCGTTGGAAACTGTTCTGTTGAAGAAATATTTTGTAAATTTGTTTGTTGTTACGTGCGATTGGAACATTGTTTCAATCTCTTTTTGACAACTCCCAGTCAACTCTTATGTACAAGATTCAGTGAGGCGGCCTGCCTCGCACACGAAATTCACACCAGTATGGCCAACGGGGGGGGGGGGGGGGGGGGGGCATGCGTATTTTTGGTAAGATGAAACAAATAATTATGATATAACGATAACCGTCAAATTATTGATCACAAATCTGTAAATTTAGTATATTTAAAACCCTACAAGTTTAATTATACCAAATTACACTATTCATCTACAGGGTAGCTGCCGACATTCATAAGGAAAACTCGTTGTTTGCACTATACTCTTATACAAAACATGTTTACAAGTTCTTCAAATGAATTTCTCCTTTGAGGGTCTCTAATCAACCATCAAGCACAGAATAGAGAAGGTCGAGACAGCTGCGAGCCTAATAACAAACTCTACAAATGGCTTTAAAAACAGTTCAATCCACTCGTGAAAACCTCCTGTCTCCGAACAATCACAACTCTACCACCATTTGTCGACGACCTCCAGAGAATCTCCGAGGGCGTTAGTAATTGGCAACGGTATCCTAACCAAACCCGAAATCAGTAGTCTCTCGTGAACCTCACATCAAATCAAGTACACTGTCAGTTGCACTTGAAATGATCAAAGCCATGGCAAGAGATGCAAACTTCATCGAGAGCATCGACTGCCTCATCACAGACGTTTGGACTAGTAAGACAATGCCAAGCAGTTGGTTGACTGGTTAACTGCAATGCCTGTTACAAAGGGAAAGATATGAAATAGATCTACTCAATTGTAAAGAGCACTCACCCTCAGCTCTACTCTCTGCAAGGTCACGGCCATGAACCTCGGTTCTCTGAATACTTCAACCCTGGTATCTTGAACAAATATCTGACCACCAGCAAGGATTCAGAGCAAATTGAACGACGGTCGATAGAATGTTCAGGATAAAGTGAATTTAGTAGCTATGGAGAGAAAGTTGGATAAGGCGACCCTTTGTTTTGTTGACTTTTCTCGTGCTTCTAAACAATGTCAACCGTAAAAGGCCATGGAAAAGCTTTAAATACAGGCTCCCTATGACACGATTTACTTCTCTCACCCACTTGAAGCGCTGTGCAAGCAGACAAAAATCTATGTCGCCGCCAATCCCGAGCTTGAATTTGATACCACTTCGGGAGTCAGGCAAGGAGAAAACGAGAGCCCAATATTGTTATTCAACCTTTACGCTATGTGCACCTACTCAGATTGCTGCATGCATGCTCGTCGACAGCATCAACTCTCTCGATCTGAAGTACGTGCACCAAACCAGACTCAGCATCCAAGTAGAACGCAAAAACCTCGGGTTATGTCAATGTACAACGTGGCATGGATACGCAGACGATATCGTTCTCATCATTGACAAAGCTTCAGCGAAAAATGGCCTGGAGATACTCAACTTAGTCCTCAAAGAGTTCTCTCTCAAGATCAACCCCACTTAGACCAAACTGTGACCCTCAACTTCCTCAACAGCAATCCAGGTAAAAGGTATCCAACATTGGTAATATCACTGAAAGAAGCCGAAATAGAGAACAATCTCGACATCAAATACCTTGTAGCGTTCATCCAACACGACCAACATGGTCCGGGGAAATCTGAAATCAACGCTCGCATCTAATATGACCAAGCCATCAAAACAATGGAGATTTGCCTGGATGACATCAAATCATGGTGTGTCACCAATAAATTAGTCTTTAATGGCAAGAAGACTGACCTGTTGCACTTTACCTCTAAGTTCAGCACTGCATTTCGTTCACCAGCTACTATAGGGGACCCAGCTATTCATCCGGCCAACCATGCTCGCAATCTTGGTGTTGTCATGGATTCGTCTCTCAATATGACACTTCATGTGAATTCTATGTGCAAGTCATCCCTACTTGGAATTAGGAAAATTGGTAAAATTCGAAAATATCTGGATGATAACACTACCGTTCGGCTGGTGCATGCATTCGTTACATCACGACTCGATGCCTGCAACTCACTGCTCTATGGTTTGCCTGAAAATGAAATATCTAAACTCCAGCGTGTTCAGAATGCTGCTGCGCGTCTGGTTCTACGTACATCTCGCAGAACACACATCTCACCACTCCTACATCAGCTTCACTGGTTACCGGTTAGGAAAAGAATCACCTTCAAAATTCTGTTAATAACATACAAGGCCATACATGGACACGCCCCTCACTATATAACCGATCTGGTTGAGCTCTACACCCCAGCCCGGACTTTGCGTTCATCTAGTGAAGTCCGCATTCAGCCTTCATGCGCAAGACCACGCACTAAGTTCTACGGAGAGCGAACTTTCTCCCATGCTGCAGCTTATCAGTGGAATCACCTGCCAACCAACCTTCGTCAAGCAGAATCACTGAACACTTTCAAAACTCTCCTCAAGACTCACTTATTTTCGACTTAAGTAATTTTTGTGTGTTTATAAGTGCAGCCATTGCTTTGTTTTATGAATGCTTGGGGGACTTTTAGACAATTTGTGTTCTTCTTTTTAAACCTACTTTTAGTCTAGCTTGCTTCCATGTTTAATTACTTGGCTACATTATGTACACTTTTTAGTATTTTAAATTGTTTTATTTGTATATTGTTTTGGTATTTTATTGTAGAGGTTTCTCAGTCTTTTGTAAGGCGCTTTGAGGTATTTTTACATAAGGCGCCATATAAATGCATTTTATTATTATTATTATATTAATATGCCACTGCAAAGTTCTACGCACAAAGTATTAAACCTGCTAAAAAACGGTCAGAACCATCTTCATGTGACGGATATGTATACGACCAAGACTGGTCTATGGCTGCCCAAAACTGGACTCTAGATAAGTCTGAGTAGGCCTACAATAAACTGGACGCAACTTACTCGGGTACCCAACGCAAAATCATGTTATAAATGGTTGTATGAGGAAACCTTCAGATAACCCAGATCTCGAATCCACTGGACCACATGCAATTCAAATACACGAATGTCGACGTGTACCGTTTCTGCAAAGCAAGCCCTGTGTCTACAACAACAGTCAAAGTATCTGGCTCATCTGACGACGTGTACCGTTTCTGCAAAGCAAGCCCTGTGTCTACAACAACAGGCAAAGTATCTGGCTCATCTGACGACGTGTACCGTTTCTGCAAAGCAAGCCCTGTGTCTACAACAACAGGCAAAGTATCTGGCTCATCTGACGACGTGTACCGTTTCTGCGAAGCAAGCCCTGTGTCTACAACAACAGTCAAAGTATCTGGCTCATCTGACGACGTGTACCGTTTCTGCGAAGCAAGCCCTGTGTCTACAACAACAGGCAAAGTATCTGGCTCATCTGACGACGTGTACCGTTTCTGCGAAGCAAGCCCTAGATACGAACGAATCGAAGCAATCGGTCAACACTACTGACCATATTTAATATGATACAAGTCTGTAAGAACCAAACCAAAATGATTGATGAACTGATTGAAGACGCAAATGAACGAAGATTGTCCTTTTGTAGTTTGACTTTATGCCACCTTCAGGTCAACTACTGGATGGATTGTGTGGCTACAGGGGTGCCATTGCGATGTACAGTTGATGGTGTTTACACACTTATTGCGCTACTCTAGAAGACAGTTAGTGTTTGAGCAGTTGAACATTTCAGCTTTTTAATATAATATATAAACAAAAAATATTTAGAGATGCAAAACTTAAGAGAATGCCCTCCATACGGGACATGTTCATATGTTTTTAAAGGAACAACGCTGCAGATGACGGAAAATAGCGCCTTAAAAGAAATATTCATTTAACAAAATTGTTTTCTTACATTAAAATAATAATTACTACACTACTTACAATTTGGTGTACTTTAAATTTAGATCTCGCAGAGAGATATTGTGCACAATACACGATTTTTGTAGTTTGTATATAATCATTATTTGAGATATGTTTACCACCTCGCTACCACCACGTGCATGGCCCGACTATGCGTTGGTGTCCTCACATTGCGCCCTTTTTAACGCTATGTCAACAAAAACTTTACCATCTTGCTGCCTCCAAAAGCCGGGTAAACTATGCTGGCAAGATGTCTCACCCTATGGTCACTTTGGGTTTAAAAGAATATAAAAATGTCACATCGGTCCATGTTACCACATATATACTGCTTTTTTATCTAAATACCTGGTCGGTTTGTCCTATTTGCTCCGATTTAAATGGATCACATCCTTTAGTGAAGTAGTAGGAATACATGACCAATCCCGCAGAGCATGCACATGATACAACAATCACCATTCCAATAGTAGCTAGATATAACGATCTGTATAGAAAGGACGAACAACAAGCATTGGATTTAAATAATAAACCAATCACAATGACGTAATAGTCTTGGCCAGAGACGTTTGTAATACATACTAACAAAGACAGACTGGTTCAGTTTAATGATTATGTAATACTTAATTTTTATTCCAGCCTACAAATCGAAACAATTCTTGAACTACATTGGATCATCGTTCGTTCTTACTTATTTTGGGAGCACGTGATTAAGATATGTTGCCAAGGATCCAGAGTTTGTCATACTTGTTGAAGGCATTTATTTATTCATCGTAATAGCGCCAAAATAATTATAAACTTTTGATCTTAAAGATATATTTCTTTTGACAAGGCGGTGTTTTATTCACTGAATGTCTTCTTGACACAATAACGCAAAATAGCGTTTTGAACTCACATCTTGGCCTTCTTCACGTTTCCAACAGTCAGATAGCGTTGAACTTGTGACTGATTGACGCCGTAAGTTGCGCTCCATGTAAAACAGCCTCCAACGCACACTGACCAAAACGTGTGCCGAATAGTCGGATCTGGGGAAAAACTATATCGAAAAGGTGTTCAGTGAACTGCATTAAAGTTACCAATAGGGCATAATGTTTGTTTGTGGATTGAGGTTACCCATTGTAATAAACGAACATTTTTTTCCACTAATTATACAAAACACCAGTCACTCTGTGGACTTTCCTTTATTCTGTGCACTAAAAGAAAATCCTATTTTTCAACACTGTAAAAAACACTGTGTGGACGTCTGAAAGTCCACATAGTGTTTCAAGTCCCTACATTATGTGAACCCCTTTATTAGTGGCAGGTCCACACTTCGCATGTAGCGTTAAAACACGCATTCAAACCGAGGACTTGGAGAGGGTTTTAACAAAAGGGATCCGGGAAAAAGTCACACCGATGACGTCCTCGATTCGATTTCGTGTACAAAACCAATGGGGATGTCCAAACAATGGGACAACAAAGAGAAGTCCTCGGTTGACACCATAAACACGAGTGCGTGTGTGTGTTGTTGTCGGGACCCCACAAGGGCCCTTTCCGTAAGCCCACACACACAATCTTACCGATCGGGTTTATGGAGTCCTGCTATTGTTATTTTATTCCCTTTCTAAAAATTATATTGTGTGGTCCATTGTTTCATTGTGTTAAAGACCGCACGCGCAACCCCCCCCCCCCCCCACAAAATAAATGTGTTTGATATAACATCAATTTGATGAACCTACTTCCGGAAGTCAATGCGCCCTCCATTGTCAGCAATGTCCCAGGCTTCCTTGAAACCTCCAAGTTTAATTGATCCCTGTATAATAACAGCTAAGAAACCAGCCATCATCACACACATCTGGAAAACATCCGTCCATAATACTGCCTTCATGCCACCCTAAAAAAAAAACATCATCATTATCAAATCAAACCTGGTGAAAAAAAATAATACATATTTTTTTACTTTATGGCGTCAAACATTCAGTTTTTGGGGGGCGGGATGAGGTGGGATGGGCTACATTTTAATTGAAGATGTATAAGCTGTTTGTGCGGGTCAGTAATCGACAATGTGTTTTATTCTTTCTCTTTTATATTGTTCATTATGCTTTAAAATGGTGGGATCTTTTGGGGAAGTAAGAACATGCTTCTGCAATTCCGGCCCTTTTTATACAACGGAGGCAGCACGCCATGGTACATAAACATTTTAAAGATTTTTATGGGAAGGATTTTTCTGCAACAATAAGCGTATATATATCAAAAATACCCGGTCACGTTTGTTTAGGATGAAAATATGACTTTATAAAAATCTGCCCCTCTCCTTCCAATATTCTTCACTATACCGGTGCAAAACTGATCATATCAAACTTAGCAAAGCAGAAATCGTACCACTGTAGTGTAGAATGTACAAGCCAGTCCGATTACTACGACAACTCCCCATAGGTTCAGATTGGTCACTGTAACACAAATTTACAAACATCTTTAGTTTTCAAAAAACTATCGTCATCCTGTAGCTGTATATATATCAAATTTTTTTTTTCAAATATGAAATTACATTTTCTATGCTAAACATGCAATTCACTCATTGCAAGTTCATTAGTTAAAATGGGCTAGTGATTCTTAAAATTGCTTTACCGTCAAACAAGCTGCTGGGTAATGAATGTGACTTCACAATACAGATCACTAATATGACGATATTGACAACTCATCTTATGACGGATCGCATGCTCAGTGAAATCGAGACAAGAGCACATGGTTAAGCAAAGAAAACATGGTTAAGCAAAGAGCTACGGTTAAGCAGACAATTTTGCTTCACAACTTTGTGCTTACCAAGAATTAGCAGGATAGGCCTACTAGTCAAAGATGGTGCATGTGGTATGGTAATTCTGCCGGTTACCATTCTGGTAAGCATAATATTATGTTTTGCTTGCTTAGCTAGCTTTTGTGCTTAAGCAGCTCTATGAAACTGGGCTATTGTCTAAATTACATAGATTGATTGGTTTTTAACTGCATTCAACTCCAGAACTGTGCAGGAATCGCAATGGCGTGTCGTGGCTGAGCAGTTTAGTGCATCGGACTCAAGTTCTGGTAGCTAAATCATCAGGATATGGCCGTTCGAATCTTGGTCATGACACTCATGTCCTTGAGCAGGACACTTAAAACCATAATTGCTTCTCTTCACCCATGGGTAAATGGGTACCTATGAGGGCAGAGATGGTTCGCTTGATTTAGCTTGGTTCGCTACATATTTGCGTCACAGATTAGTACTCCCCACACTGCAAAAAATATTGGTTAAATTTTGACCAACATTTTGACCAACGTTAGGTCTAATATGAACTCACTAAACTGTTGGTCAAAATTATACCCAACAATGCTGGGTAAATATTTTGACCAACTAATAGGTCTATTTATATTGCTATACTGTTGGGCAAAATATTATTACACTTTGTTGGTTAATTTGTTTTAACCAATTGTTGGGTAGAAAGGTTTGATGTATCAGTTGAGCAGTTATACTTGACCAAGTGTTGGGCATTTTTATCAACAAAAGTTGGTCAATATTATGTATTGTGTTATCCAACAAATGGTGAATATATTTAACCATTTGATTCACAGTTCCTCCTGTGATACGTCGTACAACCAGGCATAAAAACGATTTTTTTCCACAGTGGCAAACGGTGGCGAGCTGTGCCCTTGGCGTCTCGCTCAAAAACGTGAGGTTGCCCAGTGGTTTATAGATGCCTTTGAATTATTTAACTAAAATAAAGTTTGTTTACTGTTCAGTTGTTGTACACAGTCCTGACAGTTGCAGCGCAAGCAATGCAGTGATAGTTTTATGCATGTATTATCATACATGTACAAAATGTACACACACATAATGTACATGTACAACACAACATACATGCATACATGCTACGGGCCGGCGTTGCACATAAAGGCATGATAAAACTGAAAATAATTCAACGGCAAGGGCGTCGATGGGTGGGGGACGGGGGGGACATGTCCCCCCCCCCCCCCCCCCCCCACTTTTTAGGCTGGGGGGGGGGGGGAACAGCATATCAGATGTCCCCCCACTTTTTGATTGACTGTTCATTAGAAATATGCACAAAAATATAAAAATATACACCATTTTCTTGATTTTATATTTCATTACAATTTTTGTTCAAATAACAGAATAGCGAACAAACGGTGAAATGTTTTCTTCATTTTCATCTTTTTCTGATGGACTACGCGCAGAATGGTATTTTGGGCCTATTTCCGTTTCTATAATACAGACAATAGACGACAAGTTTCGTCCAAGACATGAACGCCAAAATCCCGCTAATTACATATCTTGTTAGCATTCAAGTTATGCGTCGTTTGTGTGTGCTATAATGTACGGTACACGATCCCTCCACAAAGGAAGTCTGTGTGTGCGTGCAAATGCAAAATAATGTGTTACATTTTGTTACAATCGCACAACGCACAAAATGTAGTAAAATCCATTAAAATAAATAGGAGCAGTTTGTTCAGTGTTATTATTTTTTATTCTAAAAACAAGGTATAAATTAAAATAAAAGAAAAACGAAAGAAGAAACAAAAACATCAAAAACTCTCTCCATTTTACTGAATAAATTGTCGCTATGTTGTTACAATTAAAAAGGATTGTGAATATGATGTTTGTATTTGGTAGAATCTCGGTTTTACATAAGGGAAACCCAGGCCCAAACCCCATTTCGGATGATTTTATTGTTAAATATCACCCCCTAACTCGCCTCCTGGTCAAACAAAAAATAGGGAACAAGTGTAACACAGAAATTAAATGTACAAGTAATGGTGTGGAGTGCAATGTACGATGTATTTTTTCAAGACTTGCTCGCCCGTCCCCCCTACTTTTCAGTAGCGATCGACGCCCCTGTTCAACGGTAGTGTCACTGTTTTGCTCGCCCTGCAACTGTCACGACTATGTACGACTGAATAGGAAACAACAACTCCACATTTTAGTTAAAAACTAACCTTCAAAAAGGATTTAACCACAGGGCAACCCCGCTCGTTTAAGAGAGACGACACGGTCACAGCCACTCCTCCACTCGCCATGTTGGAAAAGATTGTTTTTTATGCTTTTCACGTCGTATGGCGTTTGGCGGGAACAATGCCCAACTTTTTGGTAAAATGTGTCCAGTTGTTGGGCAACTATTTGATCGTAGTGCGCATGATCGGACGATTTTGCCCAACTAATGTGCATCATTTTAACCAACAATCACGACTAATTAAAATTACCAAAAAGTTGCCCAATATATGGGCAATAGGGTAACCAACAATAATGATGAATTCAGATTACGAAATATTTGCCCAACACTTGCCCAACTTTTGTTCCACTTCTTATAAAAAAATGGGCAAACAAAATGTTTGTCCAACAACACCAATTATTGCTTTCGTTGGGCAATTATTGACCAATAATTGTGGAAGTTACTTTGCCCAACAAAATGTGTCAAATGATTTGACCAACGTTTTTGCAGTGCAGGGAGCTGAGATGGTTTAAAATGGAATAAATGGCCCAGTGATCATGCAGGGGTAATAATGTTGGAGCACCTTGATGAGCGTCTATGAGTGACGGATTTGAGCGCTATATAAAGAAGCCACTATTATCCTTTCATTATTGTTAAACAGTGAATAAAATAAGGAATATTAACAAATTACCTGCATTGAATGCCAATGCCGGCGCATAGATTACAATGCCCATGTACAGCACCTTGTGAACAAATTAAAAGAGAAACACTAAATACATTGGCTTGTGTTTTTTGTTTTGTTTTTTGTTTGTTGTTGCGATGCTTGCAGGATTCAACACAGTGTCTAAACGTATTCATTTCTTTTTCGAAAAGTGCATCACTACTGTTACAAAGTATAAATGCAGATTGCAAAGAAAATAAGTATCTTGATTATCATCACGAGGTGACAGAAATTAATACGTCAACAAATATACCCTCCAGCTCAAAGTCATAGTCATTTCTGAAAACTTCTAACATTTTGTTTGATTCCAGTAAAACTTGAAGCAAATTAAGTCTTAAAGGCCTTGACACTTTTGGTAATTACTCAAAATAATTGTTAGCATACAAAATTACTTGGTAACGAGCAATGGAGAGGTGCTGATAGTATAAAACATTGTGAGAAACGGCTCCCTCTGAAGTAACGTAGTTTTTGAGAAAGAGGTAATTTCTCACTCAAATAATAAAAGACTTCTTGCTGAAGCCTTTTATTATGCATCTGAAAGCACACAAAGTAATGCAACAAGGTTGTTTTTTCTTGCAAATTCGATGACCAATTGAGCCCAAATTTTCACAGGTTTGTTATTTTATGCATATGTTGGGATACACCAAGTGGGAATACTGGTCTTCGACAATTACCAAACGTGTCCAGTGCCTTTAATATATCTGAAATTAAATCAAAGAGTACATGAGCTTTGTAAATTGAAGCCAATACGTTGATGAACTTATGATGGAAAATTAAAAGCATAAACGCCATTTTCACACACATAAAACAACACCAAAAGACATGATACAAGATCGAAATAAACCTTTCCCTGTATAATTGCTCTTGGTGTTAATTGAAACAAGAGAACAAAGTCTTTCCTAAAAATTGTACAGGAGTTATTGCAAAAAATAACCTAAGGTAAAATACAGAATCTGCTAGAATATTCTCACCATTTGAAGGAAGTAAGTCAACGTGCCTGCCACCCGGACGACCTTATTAAACCGTTTCTCAAGATACTATACATAAAACGGGGGGGGGGGGGAAACATACGAAACCAAGAAAAGAGGAAAATAAAAGCTCAAAATAAAAGCAATATTAGTAAGAATATTGTTATATTTTTCCTTCTCATCTACCAGCAGTAAGAGAAAAGGGTGGCCTGTGAAGGTAGTCGTTAGAAACACTGGAATAAGATCAGGGATTATCCAATTTACCGTGTGCCACCTGATTTTCATCATTTCGATTGTATATAACAAATTTGGTTTTTTGCAATGCTGCTTAATTTCCCGCTCAATTAATCTGTCAATGTTTACAAATGGAAAGTATACTCAAGCACAGATTTTTGTGCATGTTTCTCGTGCTCACGTGGTGTTGCACCATGTTCCACTTGCTGACCTTTACAGAACTGTTCACATTCAAATTGATATATTTAAACTATAGTATTATCCCGTACCTCGTTTGCGCTGGTAACGTTCAATCGGAAGAACACAGGGAGGAATAACCTAGTCACAACAAGTCCAGTAAGTATGTAGGCCACACCGAAAAACCAGAACATGGTCCCATAGATGTAAACCTCGGCTGGTGTCCCCAATACCGTGATTGCAGAGATGAAGCTTGCTACCAGAGACATGGCCACCGGAATAGGGTGCATGCTTCGGTCTGCCATCAAGAACTCCGACGTGGTCTTCTGCTTTCCCCCAGTGCATCCATAGTACAACCCGATGAAAACAGATATAGCGAGCATGCAGCTGAATACAACATAATCCCACACACCAAAAACATTCACTGCGTCAGCCATGGCTAGTTTTGTTTTAATTGACTCGTCTGGCAGACTTGTTGTTCCTCACTGTGTTAAAATGTACCGGTACGGTATTAAAAGAAACCCCACACTGATGATGACCAAAATATGACTGCACAAAGAATTGACTAACAACTCAAAACACTCTCCCAGCTGCCAAATATTTCATCTTCAATTAAATGAGAATACAAGTTCTTGACAAACATAGATTGTGCAGCTAAATAAATAATGCTAACTGTCATGGGCAGACATTACAATGTTTTTCTTATATGAACGACCAAGTTCTGCCTTTCTTTGTTATTTGTTTTCGGGCGTTTTTATGTTTGCATTTGTATACATGCCCTGAAGGTCAACAAATCGTGCCCCATTATCACATTGCCAATGGCATTCACGGACTTGATGATTTAGTATGAAATAGATGCAGCTTTTACAGGTATTATGTCAATATATACCACCTAGTTGGTGTAAATCAAAGGTCATCTTAAAATCAATCAGACAAAGTTCAAGTTAGTTTTTCTCTCCTATTGTTGAAGTCCATAAAGCCTCAAAAACAGCCCCTGGTTCTTTGAGTGCAACGTTTGGCCAGGCACCACGACCAGATTTTTTGGATTTTTTTTGGATTTTTTTTTACCGGCTACTACATCCATGAAAAGTCATCAGTCTTGCCAAGCCATGTAATCCTTTCATAAACATCACTAACATGTTGGTTCAGGGGCTCAGACCGATGTTTGCTGGGATGGGCTGACGCCCAACTGAAAACAGCCACAATTGTAGTTTTTATAGGAAAAGTTGTTCGTTAAAACTTCAAGTTAAAATGTTTAAAAAAATAACAACCTCTCAGTACAAAGGAATAAGAAATAAGGGGGTACTCTTACAACATGACTGTATTTGGGAAGAACGGAAGAAAACGTAAATAAACTAAATTTTCGTTATTTGGCTTTTACTAAAATTGTGTAAACCGAATTGACATACCAGTTATGTAAAAGTAGTATACAGCAAAATGTTGGAAATGGAGTTGCCTGCATTTTCCTGTAAATTTACAGGATTTTGTTTTACAGTTAGATCTGGTATAATAATTTCTCCTATCATCTGCTTGAGTGGAATGTGCCTGGTTGCTTGGCATCATGGAGGAGGTATAATTTGTCAGATCCCCACATATCATTAATTCCCCATTGCCATCGTTGGCTGATCATGACTTGCCCCAGGAAGAGTGATGGCTGTTGAATCCCCTTCATGTACTTTTGGGTGGTGGAAGGTTTGTAGCTTGGAGTCAGGTCTCTTGACTTTAGCTGGTTATATACACTTGTTACAGTGACACTGGGGTGGGAGCTTGCAACCTTCATGTGGTCCACCCTAGCTGGTTATACAGTGACACTGGGGTGGGAGCTTGCAACCTTCATGTGGTCCACCCTAGCTGGTTATATACACTTGTTACAGTGACACTGGGGTGGGAGCTTGCAACCTTCATGTGTTCCACCCTAGCTGGTTATACAGTGACACTGGGGTGGGAGCTTGCAACCTTCATGTGGTCCACCCTAGCTGGTTATATACACTTGTTACAGTGACACTGGGGTGGGAGCTTGCAACCTTCATGTGGTCCAACTTTTTCCGACTTATGCAATCAAATTGACAATGGGCCGAACCAGACAAATTACTCAAATTGTCTGTCTATAGTTTACCAGCGCCCTCTCATTGTGTGAACAGGGATTAAAAAGCTGAATATTGGGGAAAATAAAAGCGTTCTCTTTTATAGACCTTATGCATTGACGTCACCAAGCCGCCATCTTAGAGGTAAACTGATGATGAAACAATGGAAACGCGCACAGGCCTGGCCAATGAACATCTTCCTTTTGACCTCTAGGTGAGGGCGCCCTATTCAAATGACGTCATATGCATAAGGTCTATTGTAGAAATATTTATGGTTGACTCATGAGTTTTTGAATTAAAACAGTTCATTAAAAAAAAACTGGTTCTGCTTTTTTATTTCGGGGGAATGAATTGAAATTGTATGCCAACGAAATAGTTTCGAGGGAATAAAATAATAATTCTATTTCGATGGAACGAGAACAATTATTTCGAGAGAAAAACAGAAAGAAACATTATATCAAGGAAACGAAACATTTTTAGGAAACAAAATAATATTTGGAGTGAATAAAATAATTTGATTTCTTTGCTTCCCCCTTTTTTGATTTGTCTTTTTGGGGGGATTTATATTATATGGTTTATTTCAAATATTATTTCGTTCTCGAAATAGTAGGTCGCTGGAGCAAAACAACATTTCAAAGGACTACCTCCCATGGAATCCATGCAGTAGTTTTGACCATTTTAATACAAAAGAAAGACAGTGCGATGATTCTTTGGGATTCAACATAGACTAAATTAGCAAAATAGGAATTTGAAAAACAAGTTTTTTTCACAACAAATTGCCATAAAATAGACTGCTGATTCAAATCTCGTAATGAGTATTATCGAACTGGAAAAATGAATGATGGTCACGAACACGGGCAGGTAATAACACACAAAACAAATCAAATTCTGCAAAACAATTTTAATACACGAATATCTGTCAAAACTACAATTAATTAGCTGCAACTCTTAATATAATTCATTTTATAAAGCCATGAGAGCAATCAATGAGTAAAATTAGTTTTTCATCTTAATGTCCACCCACCCCATGAAGGCAACAAGGGACAAAATCTGCATCATGGCGGTAAGTGTACTACTTGTTTAGTTATACCTCTCTCGGGCGTAGTACCTTTCAACATCAACGTTTGTCAACCTTACGATCTACTTACAAAACATTAAAGTTTGTGCTTTGTTAATCAATCAAAATTCAAATAGAATTATTTGCATGTAACTATTGCAAGTTCTTTTTGACCTATAGCGAGTTCCTGTATTAATTTGCGTATTAGTAAACAAATTAGTAAACAAACCAGTGGCTTGTTTACTTTTGGTATAGCATTTTTACTAGCCGTTCCCGGGTGTTGCTACTTTTATTTAATAATTGGTATGGAACTGACGCAGTAGTATATGGATGCCCTCAATATACGGGCACATTCACTGATTGGAGTCAGAACGAACCAATACCTCCTGAAACTGTCAACCGGAGAATTCGACATTTCTTAACTTTGAAAGGAGATAGAACGGGAGGGGGGGGGGGGGGGGGGGGGGCTACATTGAAGGCTTAAAAGAAACCAACCCGTTTTGTTTTCTGGTAGGCGTTCATTAATAAGTTGTTCCCATTCTTGCATGTTACTCTACAGGCTTATTACATTATTATAAAACAAGCATCCTACATAGTGAACCGTTGAACAAATCATTGACTAGTTTGCCACTCAGATATTCACTGGCCAAGCTGAAAGATTTCTGAGTACTAAGTAACACGTTATAAAAAAGTTAAATTTAGTGGTTTTGTATTTTATGCACCACACTTTGAGATTTGCAATGCTATATGTGGCAGCAAACATGTTAACATGAATGGAAAACTGCACAAGGAATAAAAGACTATTAGACAGTTACTCTTCACTTTAATAAAACATGATGCATGACCCGACCACGTCTGGGAGACTGGCCTCTATGTTGATGTATTGCAGTTGTTAGTTTTGATAGCAAGCTCATTAATTCAAATCAATGCATTTTTTTCTAACTGTCTGCTACAGCATTAATTCAATTCAATTCAATGCACATTTATTTTAAAACTAGCTTGTATAGTCTATATAACAAGAATACAAATCACAGCAAAGCCGCATATTCATAACTACCTAAATAACTATTATACAAATAATGGATGCATGTGGGTGCAAAGTTGCAGCATATAATCACAAGATGAAATCTGGACTATTCCGTTTTAAGTATCATCAAAATGATTATGATTGCGAAAACGATATGATTGCATCCACTAATTGTTTTATATAACTCACATATAGATCCTCGCAATTTGAAAATGTTTTACTCACAAAAAGTCAAACTAGACATGGAACTCGTCCACCCCTCACTCTGTCACACAACGTGGACGGCTCCATGTAGACACCAACCTTGTCCGCCGTGACACGACCTTGCTTCCTTTAGACAACGGGCGGGGAACGATTAGTTTGGAAACGACGCTCTATAAATCGTCACGGCAGTTTACTTGGTACAATAAATGATGACACGTGACGCGCAATCCACCAATCAAATGACAATAATCTATGTGTGCGGAATATAATAGCCCTTTTATATACATTGTATATATTTAAGTTCATTTCGAAAAATTTAACACAAATCAAAACTTCAACAGTAAAAACTTCACCCCAAAACTAAAAAGGAATATTAGGGTTCTTAGGCCTATAAGAGAAATTTAAAAAAAGAAAAGAAAAATGTTAGCGAAGTAAATAAAATTTGACAATTTAAGTTAAACATTTCAAACTTTTCCAAAAGGTATGGTTCAAAGATGCAGGGCAATAACATTCAACAATACGAAAACATAGTTTGATTAAGATAGGCCTATAATTATTTAATATATCGGAACAAACAAACACCATTTACAATAGTTTTAAAATAAAACAGGGTTAAAACTTTTAATTGTTAACCAACCACCCACATTTAGTACACAGATTCCATGACAAAGAAACAACATTTATAATGCATGAAATTGCAGTTTAGTGGTCATTGTACCCACCAACACACTTACATGATTGAGTACTTACATGAGTACAGTTTTAGCTGAAACTGCACGAAATGTCAATAAAGGGTGCGTTTTCTTGACATTGCCCTTGTCAAAGACACGCGAGTCAGCCCCGGCAAGGACTATTCAACAAACGACAATGCGCCCTCTCAAGCGTAAATGTCAATGACAATGTCACCGTTTTTCAAATTTCCTTATATTCACCAAAATACTAACATGAATATCACTTTTGGTAGCCTATCAGAATTGTTTATCAGTACATCCTAACCAGGGTATCCACCCTATATTTAGGTGGCGAGAGGTTTCGATACGGCGCGCTGCACATGGCATAAAAGCGAGACCGAGTGAAGGCTGACTTGACCAGAGTGACGTCATGAGGAACAGGACACGAGGACCGGTCCGGCAGCTAGTAAGCGAACACAACAACAAAATAAATATTGAATGAAAGATTCACATAACACTCAGCCTGAGAAAATGTTCCACCTTAAATATAGGGTGGAAAAAAGTTGCCCCTAATTGTTGAGATAGAACCATAAGCTTTGTAGGACGTTTTATACAATTTTCGTCCAATATCTTAACAAAAGAAATTTCCAAACCATACTTACCCTGATAACAAAACAGTTACACTAACATAACTATTTCGGCATTACGCCAACCTACCACCTCTTCCCATAACACAAAACGATAGTTGCTAAAACTATAGGACTTTCTTATACGTTGAAGAAGCCCCACCACCAGAATATTGAATTCGTGTATCGCACAAAACACCCTTCATCTCCATGTAGGCCTATGTTCGACTTGTTGTTTACAACTTGGTATCGTACTCTATTTCTGTTGAATATGCCGGTGGAAGGTCTTGTGTGTTTGGGTTTACGTCACTCACTGGTTTAGTCTCCAACCCATTCTCAGCGTTTACGACAACTCCCTCCTGATCAAAGACAAAAAACCCGCATAGGATATTTAAACTTTTACTTTGAAAAATTTGCAATGGTATTTGGAGCAGGATTACTCTAAACTGGTTGACCCTCTTAACAATATTTTGTATAACTCACTATTTCCATTTGCCCAGTTTCCGGACATCGGCGTATTAATTGACCTGACCCTTTCGCCGTTCGATAACAGTGACCGAAACTAATGAGAATGTTTTGGCTAGTGGATCCATCTATAAAACAAGATGGTTTTTCCCCAAGCTTCAATTGCCTAAGTCCGAGCACGGTCTTTTACAATGTACACAAACGTGATCGGTACACAAAGCTCAATGATTTCACGAGTCACGATTTTTCACTTGCTTCTGATTGGCTGCCACGGTACAAACTTCATTTAGAACAAAGCGCTTGTATAATAGCCTACAGTTCCTGACGTCAAAAATCTTATAATTCATATTTTTCGTTGAACAAAGTTAAAACAAAAGTATTATTTCAAGGGAATGAAATAAACAAAATCATTTCTTGGTCCCGTTCGGGGCTCCGTACACTACAAGTTCCTGTTAAAGACGAGCTCAATTTACATTCAATGTACAGTCTGTTCACTTTGGGAATCGTGTGTATTAACCTTCTTTACACAGAGTTGCGTATTGAGAGACTTGCGACATAGAGAGACCAGTTTTCTTCGGTCCCGTAGTTGCTGGACGCCAATTTCGGTCCAAATGCAGCACAGCCCAATGGGCAGACTAGTCTGGCACCCTGTATTCGCCTTAGCGTTTTTTTGGACTGAAAATGGCTTCTAATCGCAAGTTGTCGCATCTCTCTCAACGGCTCTGTCTCTGCACATACAATTGTGCCACCAAGTGTTATTGACAATTTAGATGTGACTCGAAAGAACACATCAAATATAATAGGCTACAGACCCGTGTATCAGCTGACGGGGTTCAATGGTGTTATAGTTTAGTTATGAAAACAGGTTACAATCACAATGAGTATATGAAGTGCTTTCACTGTTAGTGTTGGTTAATAATTCTTACGTATGCAAGAAATGTGCGAGTAAAGCAAGATTATTGGGTGCAGATCTATAGTGTGGATGATAAGTTTCAAGTTAGAAGGAAAGTGATGCACAAAAATATATACTGTACAGTGAAGCATAAACTTGAATCAAAATATGTAAGAGATCATCAGTAACAAATTATTGGACTATGGGATAAACTTATGCCGACTATACTATGTCAATCAGGTGTTTTGAACAACCATTGCTGTTTGCTCATTTGTTGCGTTTTCTGGGAACATATCGGTGTATTTCATTTTACTATACTTTTTTTTTAAAACAATGACACACTTTAACTGTTCAAAGGAAAGACCTTCGGACCAAAAATAGGTTAAGAGTCCTGAGCATGCTCATGAGTTCAGTTATTTCTTAGATCAATAGGATTTTCCCAGTAAGTCTGCCATAATTAAAGTCAAACCCGACAAAGACCGATCTGAGCTCTACAGCTTCTATAATGAGTGAAAGGTAATACTTTAAATTTGATATCCTAACTATTACGTATGACAAGTCGTAGAACTTGATTCTTAGAATTGTGGAGGCCTAAAGAGTCAGTGGAAAGCTTTGTAATAGTTAATCATATTTTCAGAGCCAATACATTCTAATCTCATGGGATAACCCCCAAACCTCAAATCTCAAAGAAAATGATACCCAACAGTAGAAACAAATAAACTCTGTTATCTGAAAGCTTGTTTTTCGAGATCGGTGTTTATCCTAAGATCGGTTAAGGAAGATGAAGGGAACGCATATTTAATTTTCGTCTTTGAAAAGTATGAATAAATAAATACTAATTTATTGACCATCATTCGTAACAGAAACACCGTTATTTGCACAAGAGACTTGTTCTGAAAAAAAACAAAAAAAAAACATACACAGTTTTTGCTTTTTATTTGGCAAATCGAAACTAAATTGTGAACTTTACAAATTCATTGAAATACATTAATTTAACTGATATTCGTAGTTTCTCTTTCTCAAACGATCAGGTATAGTTTGATGAAAATGTGCACAGCGTTGCATACAGCTGAATGACTGGAGTGAAAGGACTCTTATCTATACATCGATCAGGTATTATACTAAGTTTATCATAATTTACCCTTACGTGAAAGTAGACAAAACCAACATAGAATAGAAATACGTTACTGTATTAAAATAGTTGAGATAACTTAGTTTTATAACACACCCAAATCAAGTAAGAAATAAAGCAATGTTTTAAAAATGTTAGTCACACTATTCGACATTATTTACTACAACGAGCACTTTTTGTAATGAACAATAGACCATTTTTACACTCAGCGCTCGGTAAACGTCACAGACCTTTTTCTTTATGATCACAAGCCCCGGGTAGCAAAAGTTTGCCAGCAACGGTAGAAAGTGGCAGTTTTTTTCAAGCAGGTAGAAACCAGACTTTAAGCTAAACTGACTGAAATCAACCTGTATGCCGGTTGCTGTGAGAACTGCTTCATTTACACCTCTGCAACCGATTTTCTGTAGAATTAGTTAGACAAATTTGTTGGTTTTTGTAGTCAAAAAATAATGTCTAACCAGGAATGTTTCGCGAGGGTTAGATAATAAACGTTATCTAAGCTGGGTGACCGCAATCATTCCCATTCGGCCGTGCAATAAGTCTATTGTACATACATGTATAATCAGGGGGGGGGGGGGGAGCGGTTCTGATACACGCTGGAACAAAAAATAACTTGAATCTTCATCAATCCCTCAACTGAAGCAAAAACGCCGTCAAGCACAAAACAATCAACAATTACAAGAATGTCAATTAGTCGTCGCAATCCCAACAATAGGGGAGTTGACTCACCTGTAGGAATTTCTTCATTCTCATCTCTGCAACCGATGTATTTAGCAAATTTCAGAAAATTATGTTCAAAACTACCACTCTTCGCAATGTGGTTGAAATTAAAAAGTAGTGCCATTACTAATTTAACTTCTTGCAATTACACAACAACACGATTTCCTTGTCGGTGTTTCCCTTATTTTTATGGGAATAACTACAAATAAAATAAGACACGTTTTGAAAAAATTGCCTCGCTTTCGAATGTTCAAGAATTGTTCTGAAATTAACGACACAGCTCCCAGCGCTTTAATGGGTTATTTCCATATACAGTGCGTGGATTTGTTGGCTACAACAAGGTGTGGTTATTACATTGCAGTCATTTTAGAGTGATTTTTGTTGTTTGTTCCAGTATGTACCCGATCACCGGAAATGCTACACTGACGACCATGTATATTATCATATGGTTGGGGTTGTAGGGACAGAGGTATAGTTCAACTTACAATAACTCAAACGGCCCGTTCAAAGTCAGGATCGTCAGACACTGGGCCCAGTTTATAACTTGTAAACTATAAGGAGCAAATTTGAATGTACAACTTTTAGTCAGCACAACAACAACAACAACAACGACAACGACAGCGACAGCGATAGCGACAGTGACAGCGACAGCGACAGCGACAGCGACAACGACAACGACAACAACAACAAAAACAACAAGACTAAAATAATTATACAGTTTCATAACTTCATGCTGACAAATAACAAAATAATAATAATAAACAACAGAGTATGCATGATACAAAAGTGAGAAGTGATTTAGCAGGGGTAGGATGATTCCACACTTAAAACTCAAGTTAAGTTACAGACCTGATACATTTGAATCTTTTTCCTTTAGTTCTTCCAATAAAAACACATCGTGCAATCAACTTGAGACAATTTGAACAAATGAGGTAATTATGGTGTTACGTTGTGTCGGGGATTTATTTTTTCCGGAAAATGTTTTTGAAAAAACCAAAAAACTACACACAAAAAACCCACCCCATATTGACCGAAATAAGAAAGTGAATGTTGGGAACGCTTTTATAAGAAATACACTTTTAGAATGAAGAGTCGCTCATTTGTTCTTCTTAACCATAGTGTTATAAGTCTGGGCAAACAAAACTGGAGTTCAGGTGGAACTATTTGACAGCCACCCCTTTTCCACGTCACTTTTTAGTAAAGCAAGTAGTGATAGGCATTTGCAAGCAGCTTTTAGCATTTCAAACAATAATGATTCTAGTACATGGTGTGGATGAATTGCTGAAACATAATGCGTGTCATGGTTGTGTAACATGGCCTAAAAAACAAAAACAAAAATTACTGCTTTTAATCACTCATCAACGAAAGCTGATTTTCGAGAGCAGTTATTGCTATTTTAAAGAGCAGACATTTAAAATATTCGAGGGCAGTAGCCTCATTTCTATTTCAAGAGCATTTATTTTTATTTTCAGGAGCAGTTGTTTTTTATGTTCAAGAAGAGCAGTTAATTTTGTTTTTATCAAATTGATCTCAAAGGTGATCTGGAATCAGGTGCACTTCGAGCTGTCTCTTAAACATATAGTTAAGGACACAGATTCCTAGGTAATTCTGCAAAACTGTAATTTCTGGGCAGTGCAATTATAGCCCACTATGTATCTTTATTCTGGAGTTTTCAAAATTGTGTATTCGGCTCCCTATAAATAATTTGTGTGGAGAAATTCTTGTTCATGCATGTTCATGTGTGTTGGAAGAATATTGGTGGAGGAAATCTAAACAGAAATATGTTTTACCTTTTCAGCATCATCTGATTTGACCCTCTCCACCCCACATCGGAGTGGGGCTTTCCATTTTTCAGGCAGACAACAGTACATGGCATCAACCACTGGACATAACAAACGGGGGTCAACCTCGGAAGGTTCGGTATATCCTGCATAGATTAAAGAATCAATCAAAAGTTGTCATCATTGCAGCAACGAAGAGTCAGTTCCTGCCACAGAAGTATCTGTGTTATTAGCTGTTCCGACCTTCCAGTCGGAACAGCTATTGTAATCGTCGAGATTTGTATTATATGATAATCAGCAAAATCCCATTGGCTTAACTACAGTGAATTTTTCGAACGCCATATCTCATTTTTAGGAGAACAAAACACAAGGCAATTTGTTTACCATTTGGAAGCTGAAGGCTTGACTTAGTTTTTAAAATGTTGCTAGATTAAAATCTCTACTTAATTAACCACGTTTAAACGAGGTGAATATTTAATTATCCAACCTTGTTCGCATCATATCTCTAGAAGTACACATCCGATCCTTAAACTGTTTTCAGTTATGGACTTGTATTGTAGATATTAATTCTGGCCTAACATTCTCCGTCACGTCATCATGACGTCACTTTTTTGCACATTTATATCTGTGTACAAACCGCATTGCGCTATAAGTGTAACCAATTTTAAAACTATATTTTCAAAATAAGTTAATTGTTAGTTTCCTGATCTACATAAAGTGTTTTGAAAAGTAAAATACTACATGTATAATAAGTGATGTTCCAAGCCCCAAAAAATAATCAAAGGACCGCTCTAATTAGCCATAATTAATTATTAATTGGTCCTGGCACCATGGCTACAACGCCGTACTTTTTTGATTAGGTCCAGTCAACTTCACTTCCTGAATTGAACTGGAATATGGTTCGCGCACTGAGTAAAGCCTGTCGAGAATGGGACTTAATCAGGTCGCCCAGAATTAATTATTACATGTTACAGACAAACATTCTTAATTAATTATCCACGTGACAGCGGTGTGAATACTTAATTAGCCAAAATTGTGTCAATCATATCTCAATAAGTATACATCCGGTCCTCAAACTTTGTTTAGTTATGGACTTGTCTTGTAGTGTAGTACACGTGACGTCATCATGACGTCCCTTTTAGCGGTTTTCTATCTGTGTTCTTGTACAATTTGCATGGCGCTATCAGTGTAAATATTTTGCTGGTTAAAAACACAATATCTTTCAAAACAATTAAATGGGAATAAGTTGCATAATCATCGTGTTCTTTATCAAATTTGTTAGTACGAAAAACATAATTTTTTACTGTGACGTCACCAGGTGTCAAATTACGGTAATTCAAAGTTTATTACTCAAAAAATCATATCTCCCGAACCACAAGTCATAAAATTGTAATGTTTGTTTTGTATGGTAGCTTTCAAAAGTTTCGAAATTTTCTTAACCAAGATGACCCCACTTTGACCTTTACTTCCGGTCCAAACAGGAAGTTCAAACATTGAAAAAATCATATCTCCCGAGCCAAATGTCATAAAATCGTAATGTTTGTTGTATTGTAGCTTGCAACACTGTCGACATTCAAAGCGATGACCTTGCTTTGACCTTTATTTCCGGTCTAAACAGGAAGCTCAAAACTTTAGATAATCATATCTCCTGAACCACATGTCATAAAGTTGTAATGTTTGTGTTGTATTGTAGCTTGCAGCACTTGCGACATTTTATTCAAAAAGATGACCTTACTTTGACCTTTACTTCAGGTCTAAACAGGAAGTTCAAAAATTGAGATAATCATATCTCCTGAACCACATGTCATAAGGTTGTATTGTTTGTGATTTCTTGTAGCTTAGAAAGCTCGAAATTTAGAAAATTACCGGAACAGCTCTGTGATTGTTAGTTACAATCACTATCTCTAGTTATGCTTGGTTTTTTTACCTGTAAATTGTTTGTTACTTGTCCTTTATGGAGCTCCATAGTATCTAATTCTATGTCACGGTTTAGAAGTGTTTCAATTGAGACAATTAACTGGTTGTGAAATTGTCTTGCCACAGTGTGTGTGTGTAAGAGGAATTAACAACTTTGATGTAAGTGTGAAAAGGGGAACAAGAAGAAACATTTTGCTTACCAGTTGCAAAGCTTCCAATCAGGCCGGTAATAATTACTGTGAGCCACGCGATGGCACTATACCACGCATAGGAAACGGAATACAACCCAGCAATGGCTGGCCTGTATGCAAAGTAAGGAACAAGAGTGTCAAACTCACAACAATTTGCAGCAAATAAATATTTACATTTAATTTTGAAAATTACGTGATGAGTTTGTTGGAGAGAATGAGTAAGTTAAGTTATGTTTCCAGAAAGCAGGATTGATCTAGAGGTCCTTATTGACCTTTGACTTTATTTCGGCCAGTAATATTCCTCAGCGAGCTTCAAAGTTGAAAGTTATGCAACTATGCAACAGTCTTTAATCTATCCTTTAAAGATTTTCTTTAACTGTAATTTACAGTAGTCATGATAAATTTAGTTTAATGATAAATTTCAAAAAGGTATTTTTTAGTTAAAGGCATTGGTTAGAACTGTCACTTCTTCAGCTTCAAATCTCATTCCCAATATATGTCACGCCGAAAAAGCATAATTTCTGATCAACGTCGATCGGTGTTTTGCATCAATCAATCATTCTTTTGAACCAATCAATCGGTCGTTTGAATCGATTAATAACATAAGAGATGAAAGAGAACGAAGCCAGTCATCAATCATATCCTCATCTAGGGTGGCTTGGTAGTCATCACACACATTCTGTGAGAGATTTATTTAACAGATCTGTTTTATTTCTTTTCTGTATGGTTATGTTTGAATAAACATCTAATTTAGGGTACTTAGATGCGGAGCTTCACGGCAAGCCTGTCCGGCGTCTATCTATCTAAATCTGCACAGGTTCCCTATTTTTACATGGACATCTATACATACTGGTAAATAAGCAAACCTAAACAAGCTACACACGTTCCATTTGCCATACTACCTCTCTGTTGGTTCCATTGAGGGAGCTAGAGATGTCATCATCATGGTCTCATTCATCATCATGGTATCATTCATCATCATGGTCTCATTCATCATCATGGTCTCATTCATCATCATGGTCTCATCGGTGCAATTGTCAAAGGCTGTGAGGCCGGGAGTGATTACAATTGGTTTGTATATTTGCGCACCAATCCCAATCCAGAAGGACAATGCCAAGCCACAGATCAGTCCAAATAAAGCACCCTACATTTTTAAGAGAAAACAAGAAGTAATGTTTGATTATATTTATTAATGAAACTGCCTTTAGCCTTTAATTCGAAATATTGTGAACTACATTATTGAATAAAAACACAAGTGGTTAGACTTCTGCTCTAGCAATACAAAGGTCGTGCGTTCGAATCCCACCTAGGTTAAATTTGCGTTGATTTTTTTTCACAGAACTTGGGAAAATTACTGAGTATACAGGGCTTAATGAACATCGATGTAAGGGTAAACACTAAAATAAATGTTTAACTATTGCTGTTCATCGTTTAGTGTACAGCTATAGGCGTTTGCTTACTTCATTAAAGTTGCCTTAATGCCCACCCGAAGTTCAATAGAAAAAAACAAAAAACGAAAAGCTTCCGCATAAAAATTACTTCAGGACAAATTGAACAAGAACTTTCACAAAGCGTGCTCTGGTCACTGTCGCTGACATACTTCACACTTTACAAGCAACATTCCATCAAAATTACGGCAATCTTATCCTGATTACCCAACATATGGCTGTACATGTTTTCCCCCCTTCCTGGCCAATTCCGTAAGCTCAAACTTCCGCAACACCCGCTGTTTTCCCCTCTTTATTTCTCCCATGCAAAATTCCTAATCTCTCCTTGCTTTAAAAAAATCTTATTGTTACCTTAGAATTGGCCCAAGGGAAGAATATTCCTAAGCTAAAGAGCCCAAGTAGCGGTCCTCCAATCATTCCAAAGATGCTTAGAGCTGCCTGCATACACAATTAGACAAAATAAATAAAATCAAAGCATATCATGTGGTTCAAATAACATTTTGATTAATTATTGTACTCGTATGCACAAACAACCAATGGTGAGAGATACATTTATGCAGTGCTACATTTTCTGAAATTTTAGTTTTTAAAATTTTAAAATTTACTTAGTACGGTGTTGCTTTAGGTTACAAACAATCCTAATGTTTGTTTTCTGTCTCAGAGAAAATATGTTTGAATCCTACCCTTTTTATGTGATCAATTAAGTACCATAGAGGATTAAAAAAAAATACCAATCGTGTAGCATCCTTTCAGACTTCTCTTTAACATGAAGACAGATACCCATGTAAGCCAACCCTCCTTGATAAATGCTAATTGAACAGTGGCTTTGATAGATCGAACTAAACACAATGAGTCGAGGCGTCTTACCTGGAGAACATCACCAAGGAATGATGCCACAAATGCCATACCAATACACAGGATTCCATACAGAGCAGCTGCACAGCAAAAAGAAAAGAAAACATGCATTATCTTCAGTAAGCTTGCACACAAACTAAGAGAAACACAGAAAAAGGAAGATATAAAACTCCACTCGAATCACATTTTCAACATTGGTAATTGTCAAAGTCTAGTTTCTAATGTGTAACCCAAAATATACATAAATAGCTTAAATGTTTTAGAAAATCAAGTTTCTGTCTGGCGAGATCAAAACTGATTGTTTTATTCTTTACTCATTTAAAACAAAAACTACAGCATTTCAGACAAAAGGAATTTGAAGGGGAGTTTTCTACCATGACGGACTTCATACCATGTCAGCACATCTGCAAACATTTATTTTTTTCAATCTTGTGCACACCCTTTTTTACATCAATAAGTGGCAGACATAATTAAAACAAATTCTAACAAAAAAACAGCTAAAACAAACACACAATCACCCCTACAACATGCACCATATTAGGAAAAAATACAAATCTAAATCATCGTTTGCTTTACCCAAGCACTTTGTGACTTTGGTGTATTTGATCTCCTCCATATCTGGCCAGATAGTTTTGACAATATCTTCCCCAGTCACTGCTGCCAAGGAGTTCAATCCGGAAGATACCGTACTTTAACAAGAAAAGAAAAACAGGGAATATGTCAGTGCCCGTCATACATCCGTATCCAATTGCCATTTGCCATTGATTTTCTTTATGTCTGACTGCTGTCGATCAGTGCATGTCATACACTGGGTGCGTTCGATTAAGCTATATCTTATACACGAGTATGTACAACTTACACGAGAATGTTCGATTAGTCATCACGTGATACTCGTGTCTGCCCCGGGTGTAAGCCACAACCCCAGCTCGCGAACGGGTCTCTGGTGGATGTACAGGTGTAATGACGTATCATACCAAGATGGTGTGGGACAAGTTGAATTTGACGGGAGTACGAAAGTACAAATTTACACAGATTTATCGTCATGAAACAATTATGACAAATGGACAGGAAATATATTTCCAGAAAAACAAACAGATGGTAACTGTGTGCAAATTATGACAATGTTATTTTTACATTTAAACTGTGTCGTCACGGACATCTACCTTTTCCAATTTTTAGCAGACGACGGCGCTGTCTGAAGTTTGCAGCATTGTCCCGGCGCTACGCAAAAGTCTTTGACCTTAAATTTCCCAGAGTGCCAAGCGAATACACCACAGCGTTCGATTAGCCTCGTTTCGTGGCTAACACGAGTGTAAATCCCCGGTACACACGGGTAAACTAATATAATCAAACGCACCCAATGTATGTCTGATTCTTATCTGCCAGTGCATGTAATCTTTAATATGATTGCTACTTGTCAATCCTATCCGTAAACTTTGTGTTTTAATTACTCTTAAAGTTCATTTACAGATTCCCAAATCGTCACAAAGTAAAACTTTTATTATGAAATCATTTTGTGGCATTGGAGTATAGAATCTGCTATCTCACATTGGCCAATTTCGGTCCATCAATGTGTAACTAAGTCAGTGAGATGAAATCTTGACAAAAATGCAAGTAAACGGTCAAAATATTTGAATGTGTGTACGTACCTAAGAGCAGCACTGAAGACAGCAGAGACCAACAGACCTGGTAGACCAGGGCTGGTGTGAAATAGGTCCATCAGAAAATATGGAATCAACTGCAATGTGTTAACATCAGGAGTAAATTTAGTGTATTGTCTGAAGTGCACGTGTTAGCTCTTATTTGTCTCACCAAGTGTATGATAATAACTGTTTTTGTGCATGCTGTACGCCGAACCCCAAACCTCAGCTAACAGCCCACTGAGTTGCCTTGGTTCTTGCTAATAAAGTTGAGCTTGTCTTGTATGAATGGGTCTAATTAGCTAATATTGTATTTGTGCAATAAATGTCATACTAGACAGATGCCGGCCCTAAAGGTAAATGTTTATACATTAATGTTGTTATCATCAAGCGAACTATCCTTGTTTCTTATTGGTAGATCCATGGCAACGGGAGTGTGATATTATTAACCAACTCTGTGTTTTGGGCGCTTTGGGCTATAAAACGCGTTTGTTATTAAATGAATTTGGTTGGAAAGAAGTAGCATCTAATGGTCAACACGAACATACTTCGAATTTGCGTGGTTTCCCTTTTACTTCGTGAACTAACACTGTCCGCCATTTTGTTGAGTCAAAAACTTGGGCCGTGTTAGTTCACGAAGTAAAAGGAAAACCCCCAAATTTCGATGCACATTTGTGTGGATCATTATGTTCTACTTTTACAACATCCAACCATATGCATTTCATAACGGATGGTTTCAAACGCTTTTCATAGCCCAAATCGCCCACGAAGCAACGTTTCCCTTAAGCATATCCATGCACACCTTTGGGATAGGGACAAAAATAGCGCGTCTGCATCGCGAATCAAATTCGGCCTAATATTGGATTTAGAATGCTGTTTTCCGTATTCTACTCGCTCTGGTGTGCTAGCAAATGTCAAACATGCAAACAATCCAAAACAGTATCTCAATACAGATGATGAAGAGGAAAAAAGATGAAAGATTGTGTCGATTTTGTTATTGGCGTCACATTGAACATTGACAATCTGTCGATGTGTTTGAAACCCAGCTATACATTCTGTGGCTTATAAGTCCCATCAACTCAACTGATACCGCGTGTGCTTTTGTCGAGTGTTTTTCTTTAAAGGTTCATTTGCTTTGCTAGGTTTAAAAGCATATTGAACATTCGAAACATGTCGCTTGCCTGATCCATAAAAGAGTGCCAAAATGTAACTTTATTACTATTAGTAACTCTATACACGGCATTTTGCTTCACGTTGTAATCCATAAGACTTCACCTTCATCATTCGAAAATTCCATAAAGCGTCATATCATATCTTATCATATCAAATTATACCTTTTAATGTAATATCATACAATAAAACATCATGTAATACAATATCGTTTTATACAACCCAACGCAATGCAATGCAATGAATTGCAATATAATACACAAAAATATAATTTAATGTAATAACATAATTAATATAAGCCACAATTCAAAACAATATTAACAACAGACAACCGAGCAAGGGTGCTATATTATAAAGTATTACCTGATCGCTTGACTCCACATACCCAAGTTGAAGTGGGTCACAGTTAACATAGTTAGCATACATAACTAGCCCAGCCAAGCATGCCAAGCTAACTACTATCACCATACCAACAACAGCAAGAAACAGGGCACTGAAATAGAGTAGATAACACATTACAATCGTCAACTTATCGATAAGCACACAATACTAAAAATCTATATATAAGAACCAATATTAGGTGTTACAAATATTAGATGGTACAAATATTATATGGTACAAATAATAGATGGTACCAACATTAGAAAGTACCAATATTACATGGTACAAGTATCAGATGATACAAATAATAGATGGTAGCAATATTAGATGGTACCAATATTAGAAAGTACCAATATTACATGGTACAAGTATCAGATGATACAAATATTAGATAGTTCCAATATTAGAATGGTACCAATAACACATGGTACAAATAATAGATGGTACCAATATTAGACGGTACCAATATTAAATAGCACCAACATTAGATAGTACCAATATTAGATGGTACACATTTTAGATGGTGCCAATATTAGATAGTATCATAATTGGATTGTGCCAATATTAGATAGTATCATAATTAGATGTTGCCAATATTAGGTGAACCGTTTATACTGACTGAGCAACTAACTGAGTTTCCTGATACATGTACTGTGAAACGTGCCGCTGAGAAAAGGTGTACTTATTCAGTGATTGGGCACTTCACTTTTTTTAAACATCTCCAGAACGTTTGAACGTTGGAGAACGCAATACTCTTATTACAAAGAGTCAAAAAGCTTGCACTTCCTATGAGCACTAAATGTACAACGATGAGAAAATACGCGTTGAAGATGAACATTTTATTTCTTTTGGTAACGTAGGGAGCCCAAGTGCGCCCTCATTGTCCATTTTGGAAAAAGTTAATATTGGGGTCGCGACCTGTTCATTCACTCTCTTTTCCTTTTGTAGCTTTAAGCACGAGAGAGCACATTATTTTCGCTCTGTATTTCTCTCCATTTTGTGGGGAGCATGGCTCTGGCCATGCTCCAAATACTATTTATCTGGGAGGGATAAGGTTGTAGAACTCTCTGTGAGTATCATTTTGTCTTAAATTATCTTTTGACTATAGAAATATTGTGATTTATAAGGCTGTTTGAATCGGTACATTGTAAACTTGTGTGTGTGTGTGTTTAGCCAGCCTCGTGTTGTGCTGACCCTTTGACATTGCCTTAGTCTTTCAGTAAGTATATACTGTATTGTATGCTATTTTGTAGTCAATGTGCGGTGTTGCACTGGATTTGGATTAACTCAGTACAGGAGATTGTTTTATATTTTACACGTCATCTATAGAATTTGTTACTTTTATTGTATTGTCTTTTGGTGAATCCTCGTCCTTTTTAAATAGAGGACCGGCCTCCTTCCTGTGTCTCTACAGTAATAAGCCACAAATAAATAAAACATTCTGTTTGTGTGGAAACTCTTGACACAGCGTCAAACTTCCTGTACTAATAGCGTTGATTGTTTTGGTCCCTCGGCTTCCTGTAAGATGCATACACACAATACATACATCCATAAGAAGAAAAAAAACTTACAATTGGGCCACTGGTTCTTTGCCGCATGTCAGGTATCGTTGAACTTGTGCTTGATTGACACAGTAGACGGCTGACCATGTGAATGTGCCACCAACCACTACTGACCAAAAGGTGTGGCGGACTGTTGGATCTGGGTTGAAACTGTACAAGGAATAATCATCAATAGATGATAAACCAATCCATTCATTAAAACCCTGACATACTGATGGTACATGCTATTGAGTCCGAGATCAGTCCATTAATAGCAAAAAAATAATAATATTAATAATAACATAAAACAAAACAGCATATTTGATAACTGCAATGTATCATACTTTTCTGAGAATAGTGTGTAAAACGACCTGTGTCCACTTGTTGAGAAAACAGCAAAAACCTGTCATGGTATTTTCATCAAGAACATCGAACCCATCCACATTTTTAGAGGTCGAGAGCGTACCGACCGCATCTCCGGCCGCAGCATTCACAAACGGACGCCGTGGATATTTGAATTTCCCAAACTCACCTTGACGTGGGTTTTGAAAATGCAAATTTGTCGAGACATCCGTTTACTGATTTCTAATCAAAGGGGGGCATTTCAGACGAAATTATTTCGCAGGATGCTTACCATTACCATCTTTATAATAAATAAACTTTCGGATGAAAATTACCCATTTTTTTTGTCTAGCCATTACCAAAAGTATGACCCTAACGTTCATGCAATCAGCTTCCGCAAGACACACCAGTGCTCTTTAAGCCCAAGGCACCATAGTTCTGTATAGGTCCCAGCACCCTACTTTATTGGCACCTGTGTTTATCTCGTTAGTTGTAGTGTCTACATGGTTACCGTGAAGAGTTACAAACATATGTTTTTGTAGCAACTGTATAGAAAGTAGCAGTTTGCTTATTTTTTTCACTGTACCAACAATCTTGGGCAAGGATGTATAGTTTGATTAGAGCAAGCAGTCTTGATTATGTTAGAATCAGTCATCGAACTGTCAATTGGGAACCTCAAGATGTGTGCTATCGACATGGACTGAGCGCTAGAATTTTGATTATGCACAGATTATCAACGAATTTGGAATTCACCGGTTTGAGAGAGAATTTTGCTACTTCTCGCCCCTCACAGTGTAAGTTCTATTCATTTCAGGATGGAGGTCTGCAGCAAAATTGAAGAATAGGAGAATTTCCCCAAACTTACAGCTACAGTAATATTTGGCTTTGTGATTTGAAGGGTATTCATTTTATGAGTTACACAGCGTATTTTTCTCTGAATAAACCTCCTCATAAATCACGAATAACGTTACACATTACAATGCAAGTGGTTCTAGAAAGCTTTCTTTAAAGTGTATTGTTTGATGTTGTTGAATGACTCACTCAAAAAAGTCGATACGTCCTCCCTTTTCGGCCGTTGACCACACAACTCCCATGCCTCCAACACGCATGCTGCCAGCAATGATAAGAGCAAGGAAGCCACTCATCATAATGGTGACTTGAAACACATCAGTCCACAACACAGCTTTCATTCCTCCCTTCAGTCAGGGAACATTGGAAAAGGATTTTTAAAATGTTTTGTTTCCGATTAAACAGTGTGAACATCTGTGAAGGTTTTGGGCAATTAAGGTGGCAACGTTTGAACCCCCCCCCCCCCCAAAAAAAAATAATAATAAATAAAATAAAAAATTGTACTGAATATTTTAAGGGGCACCGAGGAAAAAAGGCCTTAGGCACAAATAAATACAATTGGCACAAAATTGAACACAAGAAGCGGTATACGTTTTGAGGCAATGTATGGCAGCCTAAATTGTTATTGAAAGTTTGGAACATGGGTTGTAGGAAGTTTTTAAAGTCATTGAACACTCTTTGAAAAACAACTGATATTTATTTCAGTTTGTAAAAATTTGAAATGAAATCCCGAGTTCTCCAAACACCGATGAGTGTACAGCCATTTGACATCCCATCCTTGGTACAGCAAGTCTTGTCAAGCATTCAATAGGTTTTACAAGCCAATTTGAATCACAAAACAAGGTACTCCTGCCTGTACTGCGTGAGATACACAAGTTCAAACCAACCAAAACAACGAAGTGGTTGTTTTCATTCAGAAGGTTTTTACTTATTTATTTGTTCTTCTTTTCGTGTTATGTATGAGGCCAATACGTAAATGAATGAGTGGGAACAGATAATCATAGTCTTTTGTGTATGGCCTAAATACCCCCCTCATCATGGGTTCATAAAAATTGCTAGAGTGTGTTAACCCACAGCAGCACAACAATTATCGTTACACAATTTGGAATATTTTCTTTGCTTGTGAAAAAAAAAATTAATAACAATAATTTAGGTCAGGAAGTGACCGCCATCGGATACATTGTATGCCAATTCAAATTATAACCTACTTTTTCCTCTAGTGTGGTAAAACGGGTTAGGCCTACACTACATGTTTGTATTGTCTCCTCTGTTACCTTCACACTTGCTTTATAATAATTATAATCATTAGTTCTTACATAAAATGGTGCTTTATGCACATTATTGGCTGAACTTACAATTGTTGTGTAGAAAGTACACACAAGTCCAATGGCAATGACTGAACCCCACAGATCCAGCCCAGTAACTGTACAATAAAGGCAAATATAAACAAAAACATTTATTAGTCGTGCCTTGTGCACGACTAATTGATGTGAAGTAAACGCATAAGTTACTTCTGTGAAAAAATGCTATTATGAGATAACAATTTATAAAATAATTTAGGCTTAAATTTTAACAAATTTCAAATTTGATGTAACCAAATGCTTTCGAAGGAGTAGTAAAGCAGATGGAACTATGGACATTAATTCAAATCATTCGAACTTTACACTTATTTCCATGCTTCATGAAATTTCCAAACAGTATATATAAAGCCAAAACATTGATTTAAAGAAGTAACCAAAAAAGCATTATTTACAAGGCAGAAAATTAATATGGAGGCATCATCTAGAAGCCGAAGCTTGTGGTGAGATGCCTGATGGACAGACAAACAGAACGTAAACAGGAACAAGAACGTACGGACAGACAGGTTGGACAATGACAGAAATGATGAAGATAATATTAATATTATAATAATATTTATTAATAATAATAAACATGATAATAACAATTATAAGGAAGTAATGTATATAAAGAAAGAACATCAGCTGACTAATAAACGTAAGTAAAAAAGAGAACACTGTGAAGACTATAGCCATAATGAGAATAAACTATGTTAGATACTGGGAGAGGAGAGCTCTTATAAGCACATTTAAATCGACCCACAGAAGATTGTGATTTAATTAGACTGTCTTAAACCATTCCAAAGACGCGGTCCGAAGAAACGAAGCGTTTTTAGGTGGAATGATGTGCGGTTGAATGGCACATAGAGGTGTGAATTTTTATGCGATCTGGTTGACTACCCATGGGTGTCACAGACAGAGGTAAAGAATGAACTAAAGGAAGTGGGTAAAAGATTGTGAGTAAATCTGTACATGAAAATACCTGTATGAAATGTTTTAATTTCAGCAAGTGCTAGTGAGTGTAATTGGGCAAAGAGAGGTGTAGTGTCACGTGCTCCCGCGATTGAAGCTTGTTGTTAGAAACAGGTGCCCAAACGATATTACAATAGTTAAGATAGGGAAGATTGATGGTATTGTAAAGCAATACCAAGGATTTGGGAGGAAGACAAGCACAAAGTCTAGACATGACACCAGCGTTGCGGGAGATGGTTTTAGCGTAAGGTAAGAGACTAAAAAAATGTTTCTATTCCCTGGAGACACCATCTATTGGAAAAAATGTAAAAACTTAATATTTCAGAGCATCATTTAACCGCTCTTTAACAGTTTTGCAGTCAAAGTAATGTTTGACTAAGTGCCGGCGCTATCGGAATAAGGTTCACCACATGGAAGGACAGAATCTCCTGGGGGGGGGGGGGGGGGCAGAATATCCTGCTACAGTACCGGTGTCATAGGGTAATCTGTCCCCCGGAGATTCTGTCCCCCATGTGGGAAATTAACGTGGGCTGGAGGAGGAGGATTCAAAAGAGGGCGCTATCAGAAGCAGTTTGTACACAAATCTCCATATTGGGGGGGGGGGGGGGACACCAGAATCTCCTGCCACACCGGCCCTTTTTCTGTTGTTTGCGTCGCTGAGAACAATGGAAAAGTACCGTTGAGTGAGACGCCCTCTATCTTTACCAGCGAGTATAAAGATGGCAGATTAGTATTCGAGTGCAATTTGTTTTGAGACCTGTGCGGGTCAAATACTAAATAGTACTGTAGCGGTACATTGTTCAGAGTTTAAACTACTTTGAGGTCGAATCATACTGTATGTAGATTGATAGACTGTTCCATGACGTAATGTCTCATTCCGATTGCATGAAAAGTTCTTGGAATTGGTCCAAGTCACGTTCTAGTACGTGTTGGTATAAGCTTGAAATTGTACGTTACTCAATGGAACAGGATATTTACGTTGTACCTATGGGGAGTTTTTCTATACAAATGTCTTGGTAAAGTTGAGACGGAAACGGTTGAATCAAGAAATCAGAAAATTTAGAAGCCGAGGGAGAATTATAAGAGTGTTTTGTCTGAATGTTTGTAACCATTGCTTGATGTTAACTCGTGAGCATTATGAATGAATAAAGGCGTCCGACCACTGCAGCTTGAAGACAGTCTCTGTCGTCTGTATTACTAACGTCTCGTTTTGAGTTAAAGGTATCCAGGGTTAAAAAATGTAGGGCCCGCTTTAGATCATAAAGACCCCGGGCTAAACTAGTTCACCCCTCTTCATCCCGCTACCCTTCTTCCCATCCCATTCCCAGTCCAGTGTTTGACGAGACCCCTCTTCATCCCGCTACCCTTCTTCCCATCCCATTCCCAGTCCAGTGTTTGACGAGACCCCTCTTCATCCCGCTACCCTTCTTCCCATCCCATTCCCAGTCCAGTGTTTGACGAGAAGTCGTTGGTACTGTATGTTGCCTACCACTGCAGTGAATCAACACCACCGTGCCAACGCTGTATCCGGTGCCGACGCCCTGCGACAGGTATCCCAGTACACGTTTATGGTTTGTTTGTTTGTTTATTAATTTCCACTCAAGTAAACAACAAGTCATAAATCAACGGCTTTGAAGAAAATAATACATATTGAGCGGAGGGCCATCTTGAAACCCATAGGGCTTGTATCGATGACCCTATGTAAGTGCCAATGGGAAAGTGGGTGTATTCATGCAAGACTAGAAATATACAGCCGAGTACGACTACTTGGGTCTCAGGTAATATTGTGGATCGAGCGTGAATCTCATTCATCAGTTTTGTGTATTGGATTCAAGTTGGTACAACCTTAGTACGGATTGGGAAAAAAGTAACTGCACGTAGGCCTAGCCTAATGAATCAACCTTGCTATAGCCATAGGGGGCCTACTGACTTGACTATTCTTACCTGCACTTAAAGCGAGAGCTGGAGCATAGATTACAATGCCCATGTAGATGATCTGAGGAAAAGGGGAATACAAGTTAAAATACATTCATCAGTCAGTTGTCGATTGGGTTAGTTAGAAGCTGCTTGACAGGTCATAAACAATCTCAGCAGGAGCTCCACATTATTTTAGTAAACTAGGAACCTGCTTAAGAGGTCCTAAACAATCCACACACTGGGTCAGTGGATACCCACACCAACTAACAAACTAGACTTAACAAACACTAGGTGTTCGGGTATCGCTGGGGTCAGTGCTGTAACAAACTACACACTTTAGCAAAAGTCTAAATAAAAAACACGATTAAAAGCCAAGCATTAATTTGATTGTTAACGAGGTTTGCATGAACGGCTGTTTTGGAGACTAACAAAGCGTAGTGTCAAAAGCAGGTTGCGCGAACCTTGAACAGAGACTAGACCACAAGCATGTTTGATTGACTTTTGAACCTTGCGGTTGATTTGCTCACCGTTTAAATGGTTTCGATCGCGTTTTTGTGTGTATCCCGTGGTTTGACAGCGGGTCAATAAATATGTTACCCTAGTTTCGTCGCTGGTTCTATTCATTTAAATTCATATCATTTATTCTTGTTGTGAAGCCAACTATTCTCAGAAAAGCACGATTAATCACTGTACTAGCCAAGAACCCCATAGAGACACGACAAGGAAGGCAGTTTCAGTTTTAGATGTTGGAGGAAAACCCCAGATAAATTTTCCAGGGAAAAACCACACAATCATGTAGGGACTGAAAACCTGGGTCCTACAGAGGTGGAAGGCCATGAAATATATCACTATGCCAACCCAACCGCGTCATTTAGCTGTCCCTTAAGGGGCACCGTGGTATATAAATTATGAGTGTATTTATTTGTTTACTTTTGTATGTCATCTCTCCAAACAATGTCCTTTGCAAGGAAAAGTGCAATACTCTCAACGAAATCAATTTATTCCCACACACACACACACACACAAAATTCAAAAGATTTAGTGTACTTGATTTATTGAATAGATATGTACGTGCTCATAACATAACGTCGACAGCTTTTCAGGGACAACGTAAACGCAAACTTGGCACATAAACAAGAAAAGAACTAAAGTGTATTCTGCTAGACCTTACCATCTGTAGAAAGAACGTCATCATACCGCAGATTCGCATGACCTTATTGAACCTTAGCTCCAGATACTGTGCATGGGAATGAACACAATAAAAGACATCTGTTAAATGAAGTTCATTGGCACACACCTGGAAATACGAACGTTTGTTACGCACCATTATGACCTACATGGACCATTATGTCCGACAATATTTTTGCACCATTGTGTCCGCCCCATTGTGTCCTACACACCATTGCGTCCGCCCCATTGTGTCCTACACACCATTGTGTCCGCCCCATTGTGTCCGTAGAACCATTGTGTCCGCCCCATTGTGTCCGTAGAACCATTGTGTCCGCCCCATTGTGTCCGTAGAACAATTGTGTCCGCCCCATTGTGTCCGTAGAACCATTGTGTCCGCCCCATTGTGTCCGTAGAACCATTGTGTCCGCCCCATTGTGTCCTACAAACCATTGTGTCCGCCCCATTGTGTCCTACAAACCATTGCATGTGTCCGCCCCATTGTGTCCGTAGAACCATTATGTCCGCCAAGTTATGTCTGATGAACCATTATGTTCGACACATATTTTTGTTTTTTAATCGAGGCAATCCCGTTGGGATTTCTATAAGATAAATCAATGTTTAGTATGATCCCAAAAAGACGTATTTATTTTCAGTGTAGCCCATTTTCTCCAAGTACTGCAATTTCGTTGTTCAAAGGCTTCACCAGTGTTTGGTTAATAGTATTATTTGAAACGTGGCTATGCTGAAGTTAACCGATTGGGATATTAATATTGCTATATAAATATTAGATAATTAATGTTGATTGCTTCGAGTGCTTTTGTTAAAACTACGACTCCCTTATCCCAGGAGCGCTCTGTTTTCCATAGATGAAGCCGAGGGAAAACAGACCCGCTCTGGGGTCACCGAGGGACTCGTAATTTTAACAACAGCACGAGTAAAAGTAGGTATATTTTGTTTAATAACACCCCATACGATACATTGCCAGATGTATGTACCGATATTAACCTTTCTTTGCTACGGGTAAAGTTTGCTATGGGTATTTGGCATTTGTTGCTATGGGTTTATTTCGTCAAGTCCGCGCAGCTTTTTAGTAAAAGTAAGAAATTATGCTCTAAGTCATTCACAGGGTTTTAATTGGAATGTTTTTCGAAAAAGTCCAGTTTTGTTTTGCTAGAAAAACAGTAAAGTTAACAAAACTGGTCTAAAATCTTCCTTGTAATGCTCACGTGTGTGTTTGCTATTTTAACATTTGCGAAAAAGATAAGAAATAGCACAATACGCAAATTAGTAAAAATGAACACAAAAAACCGTTAAAGTACATTAAGTGAACTTACAAAGTTTCAGACGAATAATCTAATGGGCACGTACTCGTTGCTAGGGACTTTCATTATTTGAATTTAATAAACGAAGTCTAAGAGCTCCAATCAAAAGAAGGAACAAAAGAAAAAAGAACTTGGTATTTACACAAAATATATATTAGCATAACAACTTACTCGGTAACGAGCAACGGACAGCTGTTGATAGTATAGCACATTGTGAGAAACGACACCCTCTGAAGTAACGTAGTTTTTGAGAAAGAGGTAATTTCTCACTATATTAATATTAAAAGACTTCAGGCCTGAAGTATTTTATTGGCATCTGAAAGCACACAAATGTGTGCAACAAGGGTGTTTTGGGCTTTCATTATTTTCTTGCAACTTCGATGACCAATTCAGCCCAAATTTTCACAGGTTTGTTATTTTATGCATATGTTGGGATACACCAAGTGACAATACTCATCTTTGATAATTACCAAACGTGTCCAGTGCCTTTAACCTATTTTGACAATAATTGTATGCAAATTATGGTATAACTTTGGATTGCAAAATGCTACATACTTCTAACATACTCTAAATTAAAGCTGAGAAAAAGCCCTTTACCATTCCATGTATCTAACTCCAAAATGATTTGTTGAGACATAACAGTCATTTTTACAGAGCGGGTCACATATTATGTGACTTTTTGGTTAGTTTGGGAGCAGGAGCGGGAGCGGGGGGGGGGGGGGGGGGAGGGGTTGAAATCTTACATAGATACAAACATAGTACCCATTTCTATTATCGGATTAAAAGTCCTTGCAGTGCCCACAATGTGGGGGCAGTTGACCCCTGCACCCCTGGGTTATACGAAAACCTATGTGTATACTTACATTGTTCATGTCTTGCAAAGACCAAAGGTACTTGGCCCTGTCAGAATTATGGGTTTTTGTCACTAAGAAGTGTATTTGAACGATGAAATGCAAGAATTTCGGGTGTGTGAAGTGATGCCAGCCACTCCCACTATTTTTGTATTTTATTATTGTTTTGTTTATTAATGCTCTTGGTTAAACAAGCCTCTTCCCTCTACCTCCCTTTTTCCACTCTCATTGCTCATCCCTTGATTTTTTTAAGTGCATTCTGCTTCTCTATTTTCAACTATTTCTACCTGATTGCTTCTGTTATACAGTAGCATGCGTGTTGTGTGTGCGTGTGTGTGTTGTGTTGTCATGAAATGTTGGCCTTTGAGAAAGACTCTGTGAGGATCAAAGTGAGGCCATTGACAAGTGTTTGCAAAACATAATAATAATAATGATAACGACATGCAAACTGGAAATGAAACTCATTTATTACGATACGAATTCGTACACACGGTAATTTGAGTAAGGAAAATAATGTTAGACTTTGGGGGGTTGAACAACAGTGTTTACAGGATATGGACATCTTCTGAGTGTCCCCATCAACATTGAACCTCTCGACCCCCAGACTTCATGTGCGCCGTACTGAAGCGAGTGCCATACACAGTTCAACAACTGTTGTATGGTATTGTGTCGGTTTCACATCCACACCACAAAGCGGGAGGACGTACAATTTTCTGCAAACGAAAACACTATAATGGCCACTGTGTACATGAAATGTTGCTTTACATATTCAATGGTTTTATTGGCATTCAATAGTTTGAATGGAGTTATTCGCTATGTATGTTTTTCAGTAGCCTCATGCACAATAACTAAAACATTGACCTTTCAGAATGTCAAACACCAACACTGTAATAGTTCTTTATGAGAAGTGAGCCTTGAGGGGGAGGATACGCCCATGGATGTACATGGGGTTGAATAGACCACAAAGTAAGGAATACAAAATTATACCATTACAACGTATGTTTTTTTCTTCTCTTCTTGTCATTGTTTCCCTGTCACTGCCGTTCTTGATTTAGATGGGGCCAACAGAAACAAGTTCTTCCAAACATCCAATCGACTTATTAATCAAATGTGCTAAAATACCAACACAAACCTAAAAACATTAATACAAAACTCTCAAACAAAAGGCTTCTTTTCTCGGAAAAAACTAAACCGATCAGAATTTGTAACGATCGAAACGAATGGATTCTGCCCTTGCACTCTTCATAATATCCTAATTATGTTGTGTCATAGGAGGGAAAGGGTCGCAGAAGTCGGAGGACTGCTTTCTGAAAGCTTTTTAAAACATTTATTGGTTTTTAATTGGCTATGACATATGCAACTGTAGTTCGTTAAAAAAGGAGGAAAATTCCAAGCACAGCAATTTATTCAAATTACAATGGCACTGACTGAGCTTAGAAACCAGAACGGAGAAACCAATCAGCTGAAGAAGAGTTGTATGTCAATGCCTTCGGTTGCTATGACAATGAAGAACAAGTTGCGACTCTGAAGGGATTCTTACTTCTAAATATGACGTAGGCAGACGAGTTGATGACTCATTGGATAATCCTTAAATTTAAATTTGCTTACCTCAAAGGCGCTTGTCACATTCAGCCTAAAAAAGATTGGCATGAAACACCTCGACGTGACTACCCCCGCTAAGATGTAGGCTAAACCGTACAACCAAAACATGCAGCCGTGAGTGTAGTTTTCTGCTGGTGTTCCCAGGAAGGTTATTGCTGATATGAAGCTAGCTACTAGAGACACAGAAACAGGGATTGGATTCATATTGCGATCAGCCATCAAAAACTCATTGGTGGTCTTCTGCTTGCCTCCCGTCACGGCGTGGTAGATCCCAATAGCGCTGGACACTAGCAGAGTACATGCAAATACTGCATAGTCTGCAGCGCTGAACACTCGCATTTCCTCGTCAGCCATGTTTACCACTCTTATTGACTAACTTCAGACTGTTTAATCCAACGACGTGACGCTCTCCGACAATCCGCGTAGTGAGCCACTGGAGCTCGGTTAAGTTGTGAGTGCACGCGACCTTGGAGGACGAATGAACCAACTCGCGTTCCGCCGACCCCCCCCCCCCCCCCCTCCCCCGATATGAACTGCTTTTACAAAATCACGCATCACTGATTATCAGAAGCTTGAATACCAACCAAAACACTGCCCTACAAAGCATCAGACATTTATTCAATCTCCTTTCAAACTTTTGACCTAGATCTACGTCCAAATGTCAGTAACAACCACGGAATCCCCCCGATCCACAACAAGCCACGCCTTAATGCATATACCATGGCCATTATGCAGTAAGGCCTATCACCTGGTTTGTTAAGTTTTTCATTTTCTTCCACTGCCAAGATCGAACGTGTACCGAGACCAAGTTCAATTTTAGATTAAGGCCCAAGTGCATGCTACAAACTTGGGGTGCATTTCATTCATAAAAGGATACGTTTTAATGCCAAACCCTCAGGTTTGATTTACTATGACGGATCCGCCGGATCTGTAAAAGTTAGCAATCGATTGTTGTTTTCACACCCCATCCACCACTAGTACAGTAGTAGTAGTCCAACTTATTTACCGCATGACAAATGCACCAACAAACACGAACCAAATGAACTCATGTATTGGAACATTGATATAGATAGGCAGGAAATAGTTTGTTAAGCTAAGGTACCAATACGGAACAAACTGAAAATGTACCAGAACTTGTCTGGTACTAAACATACCACATGGCTTTTCCAGTTTTCACTTTTTAGAAAGGAAAGATGAGTAGACACCGGGGAGTGGGGTTTACCCGCCGCCCCCCCCCCCCCCCCCCCCCACCCCCCACCACCCACACACAAAGAACATGTATTTAATGCCGGTTGCCGATCGTCTATTATCTATGGTGGCCCTGAAGGGACAATGACATTATTATTAACGTCAATATCAATTAAAGTCGTAACAGTTGTCATAAATATTGGCGTCAGTATTCACGACTTGGGGAACAAGTCATTAATTTTGTCATCGTCAAGTTTAAAACGACTTGTCGTCGGAAATATTGGCGTCAACACTGCAGAATACAAGTTGACAATACTTTTCATGATAAAATTTCCCGCAAAAAACAAGACACTGTCTCTCGTTGTTGATTTGATACAGATTTTCAAAGATAAACAAATCTTGTTTAACATATTTTATGTTTAAATCAATGACGTCGTCATGATATCACCCATTGTTGTAAACCTTTAGTGCACACACTTTTCGGGAAAGCCATTTATCTTGATTTAGGTTTGCACTTCAGTTTGCAAAAGATTCAAGTTTCGTCATAAATGAGAAAGAATACATTTCTAGCCTCCCACAGACAACCGCAAATCGATGCTAATATACAGGACTCGGGAACTAGTGTCGAGTATCAGTAATATACACGCATTGGTGTAATGGGTAAAACACAGCTGTCTATTTCTATTTTATTCCCGATACAAATGTTTACCCTCCTTCTGTCCGTCAAACTTACGTAGGAAAATTATTGCTTCAACTGGTTCAAACTTTGAATCCAAACTCGGACGAAATTCAGTCGTTACCTTTTGACCGTCCCAGTAATGCACATTATTTTTTTTGTCGCACTTCACATGTCCTCCCTTTTGAGGAGGTGCGGGGGGGGGGGGGCAAGCACTAACGAACACGTGATGCTTACATTATAACGTAGATTTACAACCTCCCTGGCGGGTTCATCAGCAACATACGTCACTTTATTGTTCTATTCGTCGCCTACATACTCTAAAATACCCATACAATCTCTGCTTCAGGTTTGACTTCACATAAAAATACAAAAAATGTAATCTATGGGCAAGGGGTTGAAGGGGAATTTTCCGACGCGCCGGTGTCATAGGGAAATCTGTCCCATAGTGATTATGTCCCCCATATGGGAAATTAACGTAGGCTGAAGGAGGATGATTCAAAAGAGGGCGCTATCAAAAAAGTTTGTGCACAGTTAGACCATAGAGAAAGGACTGGTCCCTTGTCTTTATCCGCAATGATAAAGACATGCACTGGTTTTACAGGCCCAATGATTTCATTGGATACAATTATTTCATTGGATAAACAATGGAAATCAACGGAAATCAATGGAAATCAACATTATTTCGGTCTTTCTGTCCCTCCAGGGCCACCATATAGGCCTAGGGTGTGGTCCGGGAAAAGGGTTCACCTTGGTACCCCTGCCGCCATGAAGCTGAGCATAGTTGAGGTACACCGGGTTAGTTACGTTACATGTGGCCACATGCAGCGATGTAAAAACATTATTGCAAAAGGATTATTGAACAGCTTTGAAAGTTTGTACTGAACGATACGTCCCTACATTGTTTTTAATAACATTTTTATTGTCCCACAAAAGGCTTGTGATTGATCATAGCCCTTCTGTTCAATTATGTGACTCGTTTGGGAAGCTACCCGAAAAGCACACTATCCGATACCAGATTTTTGTTTTCAATATTAGGATAGGAGGCTGAACATAAGGTTGGTTTGAAATACAAACTAAACAAATAAAAGAGACACCCTATTGTATAATAAATGTGACTCAAGAATAATTTTACTGAACAACTTCACCTCAAAAGCACTGGTGACCCGAAGACGGTAGAATATAGGGAGGAAGCATCGAGATGTCCAGAGACCAGTGAGAATGTAGCTTGGTCCATACAGCCAATACATGCAGCCGTGTACGTAGTTCTCAGCCGGAGTCCCCAAGAAGGTAATTGCAGATATGAAGCTAGCCACCAAGGAAATCGCCACAGGAATTGGATTCATGTTACGATTTGCCATGAGGAATTCATTTGTTGTTTTCTGCTTGCCGCCAGTGAAAGCATGGTACACGCCAATACCGCACGCCACGGCGAGGGTACAGGCACAGACTACGTAGTCCGCTGGCTGGAACTCTGTATTAACTCGGGACATTTTGATCTGCGATGCCCTGGGACTAGCGGCCTTCTTGAAGATATCGAAGCTACCTGTGAAATAATTGAGACCAATACAAATGAACAGTTGTCGGCCAAAAAGATTTTGTAAAAAATAATTTCTGCTATAATCCGGTTTTCTCGAATTATGTTCTATTTCATCGATAAAACAAAAAACAAGAGCCCACGGAGGCCAGATATATAGTGCCATACGTGAATATTTGTTTTGGACCATTTATCTGGCGATTATCTGGCTGGCAGCCGCCACACAATTATACATACATTAATACAAACTTTGAGTTGGTGCAACACACATTTTTGTGCCGTAATATAACTAAGTGGCGGCCGCCAAAGAAAAGGGGAGAAACATGTTCACGCCCTAGTCAAAAAATAGTTCACCTCTTATCCCCTGGCACTATCCAGCAGTTCGGTACTATCCGGTACTATCCGGCACTATCCGGCACTATCCGTACAAGCCTGACTCTGAGCGTGGGCGAAATCAGTAGAGCTACATGTGTATAAGTTGCTCACGACGTGTGTGGATCCTTCAGTCCTTAACTCTTACAGTGACAACAGGTCAAAGCACACTGCGTTAAATCGTGTTCACAATGAAAGGAATTGCACAAAACAACGTGCAGTCTACAGCCGTTGTCAACTTTGACCTTTTATTATCGTGGAGCGTGGGAATACGAGGGAAATACAAAGAGAGTACCTGCAAAAATTGGTGACGGTAAGGACTCAAGTCACCGAGTTATTTGCGTCCCGGATTTGGACAATCCTGACATGGACTCGAAGACTTGACCTAAGGCCTACACGAGTCCGGGCGATATGAAAGTAAAAGTACATGTAGTAATGTAATCTGTTTATTTTTTTATGAAGCATTCTTCAGTTTCCTTATTGAGATGCTCTTTTAGGCTGCAGCTCTCAGGACCCATTTCCTCGATGTTCATCCAGTGCTGAAAAAGACACATCGCTGCAAATGTGACCCTATTATAGTTGGATTTGAGTCAGAATAATTTTGGAAAGAAGACTCGGCTTGTTGCACTCTGTATAAAAAAAATGACGAGATTTTTTTTTTCACAAGTAAGTGGATACTGCATGCCCCAACATAATATCACAGAGCATTTAAGGCTTTACTTTAATCCAATATGCCAATGCATGCAGTACATGTAATTGCACATTCACTACGTGTAATAAAGGTGATCATGTACCACTACACAAACAGCAGGAATTGTACGTTCATGAACTGCATATCGAACTTAATGCAGCATATTCATTCAATTCAATTCAATAATGGGTTTATTCAAACATGACTGGCAGTTAAAAACTGAATTGCACATGTGTACAGATCATAAAAACTACAAAATTACATTTAAACAGGATCGAAGGAAAATAACCAAAAAAAAACATCAGACATTAAAATTACAAGAGCATAAGAGACAATTTAAAATGTTGTTGACAATTATTCTACAACAATTAATTACGAAGCATTTAAAATGTTGACAATTTGTGGGAGGGCACTGTTGGCAAATCGCTTAGTGCGACACTTGAACTGTTCGTACTTCTGAGTAGTGATCTTAAGTTAAAAAGGATTTCTACGAGGTGGTACCAGTTACAAATATTATGAGATTCTATAGATTGAGCACAAACACTGCAAATATTCTGGCGTCTTTCCTGGAGTGTTTCAAGGTTGCATGTGTTCAAAGCCTGAGCATAACTGTTGTAGTCTTTGCCGAGTAAGTTTACAAACCTTTCTTTGGATGCTCTCACCTATACGCTTGGTCTTGGCTGAGGTTACCATTAAACACAGGGACACAATAATCCAATACCGGTCTAATGCAACCTTTGTAAATAACTAAGAGATCACTGACAGGAAGGTTATATGAACGTAGGCAACGGAGCATGTAGGGCCTACAACTTTCTGTTGCTTTTTCTAATGACTTCAGTAACCTGTTTTTCCCACTTCAAATCGTTTTGAATTATTACGCCTAACACTTTAACAAATTGCACATTTTGAAGTTCAGTATCATCTAAAAACAAAGGAGCAAAGTGATCAATATTTTTAGCAAATGAAACTGTCATAGGCTACTAGTACAGCACTTGTTAGCATTTAATTTCATGTTATTCATAGAAGTCCAGTTCTGTAGGTTAGCTAAGGATTGTTGGATGGTGGTTGTATGCATTTCCGGCTTTCAACAAAGGTCATCAACATATTTGTAATATGGAGTAAAATCATCTTTACATGCTGTATTAATCATGACAAGGAACAAAATAGGAGCAAGTTTGGTACCTTGGGGGACCCCACTTTGGATTGTTTGCCACGCAGAAAAATTACCATCATACCAGGGGCGGATCCAGGATTTTCCAAACAGGGGGGCGTGAAAACTTACCAAGCAGCAAATGGTGAATGCAATTTGTGGCTCCTACGAGCGCGTAACGCGAAGCCCTTACGGCATGGGCCGGTTCCGGGGCCCGCTTAAATGCTCCGAAACAGTTAGGATTCTAGATGCTCTGTGGTGCGATCTCATGCAATATAGATCATTATTAAAACAATATTTTCGAGTTGGGAGTCATTGATTTGAATCAGCCATCCTGAGTTATAAAAATCAAAATGCAGGCTACAATTAATACTTATTCAGGGGGGGGGGGGGGGGAACTGTTGAGTGAGACAAACGATAGTGCAATTTTTAATATAATTAAAACCTCTTTGTCTATAAGTTTTCACATACTTGAGGATTAGAATGTGACACAAAATATGTTACTATATACTGATAAGAACAAGTTGTTCATTATTCATTAATCTTGTTTGCAATGATTTGACTAAAGTCATTAGAGTCATTAGAGTCTATGCCTGGGACTTCAATGGGTGGCTGATCTCGTCGGTTCTGATTGGTAAGTACCTTTATCTGTTTATGCCAACCAGCAGGATTATCAGTCTTCAGATGACGAACTTTGTTATTGAAGTAGTTTCTCTTCGCCATAGAAATAGTTTGTGTAACTCTGTTCCTAAGATGGCGCCACAGGGCTAAATTTCCCTGATTCCACGCTTCCTGTCTTTGGCGGATAACAGCTTTTATCTCCCCCGAAATCCACGGTTTGTCAGACTCGTGAAAGTGAATAACACGAGTAGAGTGGAGATCTAGGTGTTCTTGAATTTTCTTACACAGGAGGTCACACTTTTTTGATGGGTCCTCTACTTGGAAATTCTCCTCCCAGGTGTGACTGGTAATCCACGAGCCAAATGCCCTCCGTCCGCTTTCAGTCATGGGACGGACAATCTTTTTCTTTGTGGTAATGGCTTGCTCGTCGGGTATCCACAGAACGCAGCTGTGGTCGCTCCTACCAATCGGACTCAAAATTCGAATCCTTGAGTAAAGATGGGCACAATTGGTGATGATTTTGTCCAAAACATTTTGGCCTCTGGTGGGTAGGGATACAACCTGTGCAAAGCGGTCATCGTTGAGGATTGCCGAGATGTCTAAGTCGTTCAAGTCCCCCATGATGGAAATGCCGGTTCCGGGATACTGGATCAGAAGCCCGTCAATGGTTGAGAGTAGATGGTTGATGTAGTCTTGAGCATTGGGGTTTCTGGGTGGAAAGTAGACTACGCAAGCAATGAAAGATGACATTTGGCGTGGTAGTCTGGACGGTCTCATAAAAATCCACTGAGCTTCAATGTTATCAGGTACTTGCAATGGCAGTTTCCTGGCCTTCTTTTCATGCTTGGCGTAAAAGGCTACTCCACCTCCTAGGCGTTCATTCCTCGATTTAAAAAATGAAGTGAACCCAGCCATTGCAAATTGTTCCGGTGGTGTATCAGAGTGCAGCCAAGTTTCAGTTATAGCTATACAATCGGCATTGTTTGCATTGGCCACAATAGTTATTTCATCAAACTTATTGGTGATAGATCTAGAGTTGAGCAGAAGCACTTGGGGTAGGTTGTACTTGTAATGCTTTCTGTGGCGAGTGCTGGTGAAATTGTAACCATCGTCAGGTATCTTGTCTGCGGCCTAATAAAGGTCACCTTGTTACAATGACGATTCCCGTCTTGACCGTCTTGCGCCTGCGCAAAACATACATGTCAAAACGTTCTATGTAGCGTGCATGTAAGACGGTTCACCATGACGATTAACCATGCCATTTTGGCTCCTAACTTCCCGAAAAACGGTTTTTGTTCAACGTCAAAAGTGCATTACGGTACACAAACAACACATAACCTGTTCACTTTCTTTTCAACCACCTCATTCAGTTATTTGGCAGAAAAACAAACGGTTAACCATCAACACCAAAATAGAAAAGAAATTAATGAATCTCCTTCTTTAATCTACTACGGTGAATCGTCGGCTTCACCACCCCAAGTTCGAGTCCAAGCCTGGACTAAATGCAATTTTTTTTCTCTCTTTTTGTATCGCCTTATTCTGTATACAATGCATGCTCATTGTTTGTGCCCAATCTTGAAGTTTTTTCAAGTCATCTTTTCTATTTTTTATTATTTATTTTGTGTACATGCTCACAAATTTCAGACAATCCTGGGCATAATGTTGTGGCCCCAAACAAAAACACCCTTGCTGTTTTGTATGTTTGTTTAACGCCCTACTCTGCAAGCAACGAACATTAACTGTCTGTGCATATTAATAGTATTTTTTAAGCCTTCTTTTGTAATTATTATTTTTTTTTTTCACGCTGAAAAATTTCAGACAATCCCGGCCATATCTCGTTGGCCCCCGCACCACGGCCCCCGTGCCCCCTTTCAATGTTGGCTCTCATTGCGCGGTCTGCGCTCTCGTGGCTCTCATTGCGCGGTCTGCGCTCTCATTAACATTGAACGGGGGGACGGGGAGGGAATGTTTATTGCACGGGGGAAGTGTTTATTGTCACGTTGCAAATGGGTGGCCCAAGCATTTTGGCCGGGATTGTAGGTAAATTTTAATGATTTTGGGTTGAACAAGGAAAAATTGACTAGAGCGGGATTTGAACCAACGACCTCCGGATTGACGTGCCGGCGCTCTACCAACTGAGCTATCTAGCCCTATGTTGGCGGTCTCCCTATTATTGTCAATATCCTTGTTCGGTGGGTGCCAGTCAGAAGCCATTCAACCGTAAACTGCCGTGTAGCCAAGGATCACACACCCGAGTTTAAGATACAACCTGGGAAACGGCAGCCAGGGGATCACCATAAGGGGATGCGACTTTTTTTATATATCTGATATCAAATAACAAACCACAAGGGAAACTGACTAGGTAAATTTTAATGATTTTGGGTTGAACAAGGAAAAATTTACTAGAGCGGGATTTGAACCAACGACCTCCGGATTGACGTGCCGGCGCTCTACCAACTGAGCTATCTAGCCCTATGTTGGCGGTCTCCCTATATATATTGTCAATATCCTTGTTCGGTGGGTGCCAGTCAGAAGCCATTCAACCGTAAACTGCCGTGTAGCCAAGGATCACACACCCGAGTTTAAGATACAACCTGGGAAACGGCAGCCAGGGGATCACCATAAGGGGATGCGATTTTTTTTATATATCAGATATCAAATAACAAACCACAAGGGAAACTGACTAGGTAAATTTTAATGATTTTGGGTTGAACAAGGAAAAATATTTATATATGTAATATGTATATTTATATATATAAAATAATAGTAGGGTAGATGGCCTCTGCTTTCGATCCAAACTGGACCTTCGTCAGAGGCATTAACAAGTACAAACAAAAACATATCCATTTATAGCAAAAAGAGGAGCAAAGGATTAGGGGAAGGTATCCAGAAAAAAGCGGGAAGATTATAGCCAATCAAAGTTATTAATTTACAGACAATGGGTTGGCTAAGAACCAATCAGAGTAAAGTAGTGAGGACAAAGGATGGTCAGTGTGAAAAGGGTGGATTACTGGACCATAAAGGTGGTAACTGCATTCTGGGTATAATAATAATATAATACCGGTAATAATAATAGTGGCTTCTTATATAGCGCTCAGGTCCGTCACTCAGTGACGCTCATGGCGCTTCAACATTAGTACCCCTGGTCACTGGGCCATTTTTGTGTCATTCCTTTAACCATCTCAGCTCCCTGGGGAGTATACAGCCTGTGCTGCCAAATATGTAGCGCATCAAGCTAAATCAATCACAAGAACCATCTCTGCCCTCACAGGTACCCATTTACTCCTGGGTGATGAGAAGCAATTATAGTTAAGTGTCTTGCTCAAGGACACAAGTGTCACGACCGGGACTCGAACCCACACTCTGCGGGAAGCATGAAAGGGTAGGATTAAGGGCAAGTTGCATCAAGATAATGCAACTCACAATAGGGGGCAAGAAAAAAATAACTAATGAAGAGAGTTGACATCTATGTAGGCCTTCATTTAAAAATGTCAAAATTAGCACGTTACCGAAAAAATGGCAAAAGTTACTTTTAATTAGTTTGTTTTCCTTCAAATCATGTATGTTGAGAAAAGACCCTACTATAAACATAAATGAAAAATAAAAACTTTAAAACATTAATTTTTGGCATTTTTCCAACTGGTAACGGAATTACGAAACGGTAACGGAATTACGGTAACGGAATTACGCATGCACAAAAGTATGCACATTTCCTCCAGATTATGTGCCATTCGATGTCGAGTTTGTAAATAATGACACAAACTTTAGATTCAAAGATGGCAGTATTGATGATGCTACACTCTTGCTGGATGGTCTGCATTTATCTGATGCAGGTGCCAAACGTCTTCTACGTAATCTTGGTCTATGTGATTAGGCTACATACAACCCTCGGAAGGGACCAATGAAGTGGCCAAATCAACCAGATAGTAAAACTACCAGACATGATGCCTTACCAACACCTGGGCGCTTCCATCCTCCAAGTGCTTCAAATGGCTTCAACCCCAGATTAAAGAGCCACCAGGATCAAAGTCAAGTTCGACAACCTACATCCATGTCACACAGGGGAGCAACAAATAGATTTATCCCTCGTAATAAGCCACATCACCGGACTCCATCTGGAAAAGCCCCTCATGATCGGGTCCCTCATCATACTAGACCAAAGTACTTCGCTACTCAACAAAGCCAGCCAATATGTCATTACTGTGGTGAAACCGGACATACCAAAAACTACTGCCGGCGTGGGCACTCTGTCGAATGCTGGTCCTGCTGCTGCTCCCTTGGACACAAGGCAAAGCATTGCCCCCTCATCTCCACCTAGTATGTTGGCAATGAGGACAGCGCCGTGCTAAATGAGGCACCCCCGTTGACATTTCTAACGTAATTGATTTCAACATGTATGAGGTCCTTGATGTTACCAACACCTCTGGTGATATTGTTGACAAGTCTAATGATTTATTAGGTATTGGTAAAGTTAAAGATGATGTCAGTAGTGATAAGCTAGACAATCATATTGAACCTCAATGCAAGCATGATGCTTTGGGTGATTGCTTTATCTGTAAAGGTACTTACACACACTCCTCCACCCCGCCGACCATCCATTCTATCATGTCTCAGAATCGTGTGACCATCAATCTGAATTTCAACATTATTGATTTTATCACACAGCCAGGTGATATGCATAAAACATCAATATCATGTGTGCGAAAAAGTTGACTAAGTGTAAAGGCATTAAGATCGCCCATTTAAATGTCCGAAGTCTGTCCACCAAAATGGATGAAATTCGATTTCTAAGAAACTTGATATTGATGTTTTATGCATATCACCTGGCTGTGTGATAAAATCAATAATGTTGAAATTCAGATTGATGGTCACACGGTTCTGAGACATGATATAATGGATGGTCGGCGGGGTGGAGGAGTGTGTGTATAATTATGTATTGTTAGGAGTACCCTGTCTTATAATGAAAGGGTGGACCTGGCTAACGATGCACTCGAAGCTTTGTGGCTGGAACTCAAATTGAAAAAGAGTGACTTATTACTGTGTTGCATGTATAGACCTAGCAATGCTAACTGTGATTACTTTAATGGGATCCTTGATGTTTTAGATAAAGCTTCTGTTGAACATAAAGAGATTGTTTTACTGGGAGACTTTAATATTGATTATAAAATTGATGGATCCTTAAGCAATAATCCTATTCATTTGATTGAAAGTTTGTATGTTCTTAATCAACTGGTTACTAAACCTACACGGGTCACAAACGAGTCGTCTAAATGTATTGATCTCATTTTAAGCTCAGTACCCGAGAAACATACTCTTTGTGATGTGGCCAAGATAACTCTTAGTCACCACTATATGGTGTATACTTGCATTGATTTAGATTTTAAAGTAGCCAAACACAAAACCGTTAGGTTTAGGGATTACAAGAATTTTGATGAAGATGCCTTTTTAAATGATAGGGCCTATTAAGTGTTGTTCTATTTAAGTGCGAGGATAGCTACACAGAGAGTGAAATGCTATGGACTACCTGGCGTAAATGCTCCTATTAAAACGGTAAGAGTTAAGAATGGGTATTGTCCTTGGATGACCCCAGACATTGTTAAACTCATGTATAAAAGGGACTTTTTAAAATCTCTGTCTATTTTTAATGATTGTTCTGACACCTTGAATGAGTACAGAAAAGCCAGAAATCTTGTCACCTCATTAACGAGACAATCTAAACGTGAGTATTTTGATGTGTCTGCTAAGTATAAGAACAATCCCCAAAAGTTATGGCGTGAGGTTCACAAAGTCACAGGTAATAGTAAATTCCGTTACCGTGATTAAAATGAATATTATGAAAAGAGTGATTATTTTTTCAACGTTGTTCTGCATTGTAGCTAACAACACCCCTAAATTCAACAAATAACACGTAGTGTCCAATTTAAAAATTTCAACACTTCAGAGAGTTTTATTAATTGATGCGAGAACTCAAATATTCTTGTCCTCTGTCCGTAATTCCGTTACCGATATTAATCTCCGCCCCCTAAAGGGTAATCTTGTGGGAATTCTTTTGGGGGGGTCAATCAATTCCTTTGAGTCTTGGCTCCCTTTCCATGTTTAGATAGTTGTCTAGCATAGAACATTATTTTCTTGGGAAAGAATAAGCCTCGACAAAGTGACAAATGGGCGTAATTCCGTTACCGAAGAATTGCCCATTTCTATGTTTGTTGACTGACAAACATACGGCGTTTTGGTTTTGCATTGAGAGTTCTGAGGACCCGTGTAATATTATTACAAACGAGTTCATTGCAATTCTTATTTGTTTTCTTTTAAGTAGGCTATAGAGCTGAAACGTGTTGAAACAAAGCTAGTCCACGTTGATCCATTAGCTCCAACTAGTTGAACAACGTTACCAGACTCGAAAGAGGAAGAACATTTCTATAATAGCATTTCACATCCGGAACTATTGAATGACCTATGTTCGGCAACCTATTGTGAAAAGAAAATCATCAGCACCCAACCCTTCCGCCTTCGTCAACAAGTTCACGGCAGTGCTCTAAGTGTTCAATGTCATTATCGCGGAAAAGCACTATATTATAACCGGTCCACGTACACGCACCGCGCTGTTTTTGCGTTGTTTAGCTCAGCTGGTGGTTTACTTTGGCCTTGGTAAAGTATTGACTGTTGTGATGAGTAAATCAATCTGATATCAATATTCTAACAAGAAAATTGTGTTTGAATTGATCTACTTAGATCGGGTTGTGTACACAGGTCAACCGTCGCTATTTAACCACAAACATGATAGGCCTAAAGTAAATTAGTTTTCAGATTTTTCTCAGAAAACTTATGGAGTATAGACCATGTTACCTTTGTTTACAGAAACGGTGACCTTGTACATTCTAATGCATTTCCTGACGGGCAAGCTACTACACCGGCCAGCTGGGAAATTTTGTGTCATAATTATCACATAAATTCAAGAGTTACTTAAGAATCAGCTGTACAGCTTTTGAGATGTCCCCCCTTTCTTCATATCAACAGTTGAGAAAAATCAGACAGGGCAATCTCCATAAAACATACGATTTATTGTATTCTTCCATTGAGCTGCGTACGAACTGTGCCTGTAAGAAATCCAGGCTCTGTGGCTCTTTTGTAAACATGTGATGTCACAGGTCACATGGTCTACAACAAACAACCTTTAAAAAAAAAAAAAACTATGGGTATCAAGAATATATATTTTAAAACTCGATTTCACTATTTCACTCTCCTCAGCACATGCTTTACTAAACTGGGATGGGTTCTGTGGCTAGGACGCCAGACTTAAACACAGTGCAAAATTATTTTTGTTTCTTGTTATCTAACCTAGAAATGGGCTGCGTAACTCAATTTGATATAAGATTTTACGCGAACATAATTACTGTTGATTATGAGTATTACTATATGTTATGCCTGGAAACTTTAGCACAAAGTTACAAAGTCCGTTAGGTATCGAATCATTGTGAAAAAGATGGTCGTAACTTTACATAAAAAGAAGGCTTACCGACCGTGTTTGATCCTGAACTGGTGAAAAATTGGTCATGGAAACCAATCCCGATACGACAGAATAATTATTGTTGATTTTACTGTCCCGTTGACTCGTAACCAACTTCCCTGATAGCAGACTGACGTCGTGAAGACGTTGTCAATTGGTAATCTCGTCGTACGTCGTATGAATAATGTAATTATGACGTGATAATTACGTATTTCATAAAATGATTTTTTTATCGTCGACTGAAGATGTGGCTGACCATATTATGACGTGATTTTCATGTCAGTTATTTACCAGTTTTCCCCCATTGTTTTCTTGATTGGAATATGGCGTGATAATCACGTCAATTCACGTAAACAAAATTTAAGTGATTATCACGATCGTTGGACTAAAGCCAAGTCAGCAATGACCAGTTATAAGTCATGGCTGATGTTTGTGACTAATAAACAAAACATGATTATTTGAAGTTTAATTTATCTTTTTAATTATTTTTTGCTGGGGTTTGATTATACGCGACTCAGAAAACGAATCCGATACGGTTGCGCATCACGCGAGTTCCTATTGGTTGAACCGCAAACTGGTAGTTTGCGGTGCGCGTACTGTTCATGCATCTCATGCGGATTGAATGGGTACCATTGAAATGGAACCGTCGGGGGTTGTTTAAATTTTCGCTGCATCGCATCGACGTGTGTACATACTGTTCCGTTTGGAGTAATTGTTTGCTAGAATATCGACACAATCCACTGCAATCTTGCATTCATCAAAGGGATCAAACATCAAAACACAGTCAACGACCTCAGAAATGTCAACTACTGCAAGGTAAGTCCAGTTTTAATACGGGTCATTATCGATCATGAAACCTTACCGATCGAATGCTACTCGATCTCACTGTGTATTTGTACTGTAGGCTGTAGTGAGTGTAGAGCGTAGTACTAACAACAGTCCAGTACCCCCAGCCTATTGCTGGAATTTGTTGCAAAAACATCGCACATTTTGGTGGGAAATCGATTGCTTTTCGAGTCGCGAGTGTGAATTTTCAGCTTGCTCGAAAACCATACTTTGTCTGGTTCGCTTGAAAACTCCACAACAACAATGATACGACCCACTGCTACGATCTAATGGGGAACCAGACTGATTTACTCCGCGCGCCGAGCGCAATCTAAGTTTTGCGCAATCTAAGTTTTGTGAATTAATTACGAGTAAGGTTGGCATCTCACGCTATTCTGCGCAATGATAGTGCTCAGCGCGATGCAGTAATCAGTCTGGTCCCAATTAGATCGTAGCAGTTGATCGTATAATTATTAATTGAAGTTCAGTCTTTAAGTCAAATCTGATAAATTACTCCTGGATAAGAAACATTTTATTTATTTGAATAAATTTAATTCAAACGTACAGTCAGAGCAGATAACAATATTGACTTGCTGAAGGGGTTTAAATGAGAAGCTGTTGACTATTGTCAATGGACAATGATTAGTTCTAACTTCTAGTTGTGATTTGTAATGTATTAAATTTTGTCATTTAAATAAACATTGTTTCAGAGGCAACTTCTGGGGTTGCACTAAAAGCAGACAACTGCCAAGGCCTGACGACAACTGCCGACAACACATTTTAAATGCACTTTAGTCTTTACAACAATGTTTGAACAAAAATAAACCGTAAAATATATGACGTGTAGAATCTATACCCATTGGTTCAAATGAGTGTTGTGTTGTAGAACAATAATATTGTCACACAATGCATCATATGCAGGAATGTATAACGCTATAACTCATTCATATTAATTGTTGTGAACATTGCATTTCTTCAATGTATTCTTTGACAGGTTTCAACGTATCAACTGAAACTGTTTTCAAGAGTTGTTCTCGGCCAAAAATGTTTACCAGTTAGGCTGACACGTGTTGAATCAAGTCCTACAATATAAGAGATAGCTTGACGTTTCTCAGAAAATCCTTCTCTGCTCTTTGTAGCATGTTGTCTGAAGAGAAACTGCCATTTTGAGATGTAATCTTCCTTTTATACTGTACTCCCCCTCTGTAATGCCTATCAATTCCCTTTTACTTTCTTTTTTAGATGATTTCGGTAAGGCCGACAGGAGATGTAGCAGGGCACTGTATACATCAGACATGAATTCAGACCAGCCTAGCAATTACGAGTCAACCATGCCTACCGCGGCCAAACGAAAACCAAGGTAAATAGGTCCACTTGACAATATGTGTGCTTTGAGCTTGTTCGGGAAATTATCAGGCCCATAGGGCGCATTATGTGTAACAAGAATGTATCCAGTAATAGTGTTCTGGCAGAACATTGTGTAAATGGATAAACATTCTGAAATTCCTCTGTTGTGCCCATAAATCAGGCACCTCTGCATAATTATTTCATGTTATATCATTTTTGCCAGTTCTTTAGTGGTGTGTTACAACGGCTTTGCTGTGCATCCCAGTACTGACATCAGAAGTTTAACCAAGGACACGTTATTAAAAATAACACAAGAATGGCAACTTTCATTTCGGGATCCATCTCTCCCTAAGATTATCAGAAGTTTACTTGTACTGTATGCAGATTACAAATGGTGATACAACCTTTTTCATAATTTTCTTGCAGACCAAATACTAGATATCAGAGCGAAAGCAGCTCTGAGGAGGAAACACCTGTCGTCAGGCCTATAAGAAGAAGCGCCCGAAGACATCAGCATCGTCTGAACCTGCTGGGTCAGAGAATACGTTTCCTGCTCCTCCAGACATCACGTTTTCCTTCCAGTCCCCAAACAGCCGCTTCTCAGCACCGAGTCCTCGCCCTTCAGGCTCAGGCTCTCTGCAACGCTCGAGGTCAGAGAGCCCAGTCATCCAGCAAAGATCTCCATCTCCAGCAGAAAATGCCGGTAAATATGTCATTGTTGTTATGTTGCTATTGTTGGACTATAGAGTGTGTAAGTTGACTCCGAGAACGTACGAGAGTTGACGAGAAACCCAACATCCGGGCACCTCAAATAGGAGCTTCTTGAAATAATTTGTTTTGGTGCCATTCTTTTTACTGAAAGGTAGATAAAAGCTCCAACAACAATATTATTTTTCATTTCAATTGACAAAAGGTGAACGATATTCCAAATTAGGGAAAAATGAGAGCAAAAAGTCTAGATACGTTATACCTACGTGCAGTAGTCTGGATACCAGATCTGACAAATTGACAAACCTTTTATACCAGCCGGCTCGGAGATGCCCGGAAGTTCAATTGTGACCTTTGTGCATGAGACTTGCACACTCTATTGCCTTTCTTCTGATATCGGATTGTGATGGAATCTGTTGTACATGTAACGTACGTGTTGTCAGTTAATAGTATGGATATTTCCATTTATTTAAGTCTTTCTCATCATTGCAGATCTAAAATCAGTGCACATCAAGTTGGAGGAAGTTAAGCACGAACTGCGGGAGAACCGTAAGCTTATACGGGCTGTTCTTAACTTCCTCCGCAACCAGGAGCCTGACGATAAGGCTACAGAACATGGTCTTCCGGATGGCGTGGTCCTTCCGCTCACCTCGTCTGAGCAGCTTCAACACCTTGAAGAGAGACTGGCGAATGAGGCAGCTGCCCGGAAAACCATGGTACGTATTGAACCGTATTATTTTGTTCTTGTTTTCAAAATAGCAGTCCCCATAGTACAGCAAACTTTGAAAGGTCTCACAATTCTATGGCAAGTTGCAGTGTACAGGAGGGTGTTAATGCATATTTTCCTTTTTTTCAGGTCATTTACCTAAGTAAATGTGGAGGTCTGACTCTGAAGGACACACTGGTGTGGGCAGCGTGGCCCCAAGAAGAAGTTTTCTGTGCTCAAGGCAGTTGTGAATGTTATATTTGGTAAGTATGATAATACTAGTAATTCACTTAGTTTACTCTCCCCCCCTACAATTTTGGAATGCTGTTGCGCGAGAACGAAAAGTCATAGAGACCAAATTTTCAGAATTTGAGTTTCCCTGAGTATCTTTCAGTACACCAAAAAAGAAAAAATTCAAAGAGGCATGGTGTACACTATTTGTTGAGTTGGCGTGGAATGACCCAAAAGTATGAAATTCCTTTGGATTGCAGGGGTACCAACAATGGCAATCCCCCCTTCCACCCCGCATCAACATTACTGAATAACCCTAACCCCCGGACAACAAAGCAAGTTGGTGGATTTTTGAGGATTTTAATTCTTGAGAAACAATGCTCAGGGGGTTAGAGTTAAACACTAACAAGGTGATTCAGAATTCAATTTTTCCTTTTTCCTTTCAGAATCTGTGCTGAAAAATTTGCCAACTTCAAAGACCAACCTGGGGCAAGTCGAGGGGGCAAGTCGAGGAGGAAATCCAGACCTACCTGAAGTACGTGTATCAGAAGATACGGTCTAACACCAAGAGGCAACTGAACGGTGGACAAATTAGGCAAGGAGTAATTGCTGCTGCAGAGCAACCTCAAATGCCTTCACACAGCTCATCGGAAGATGATAACCTTTCGTAAAATATATCTAGGGTTATAATGGTAGAACAATTGCCATGGCAACCGTTTCTTTGACCTTTGGTCAACTTGTTTTCACTGTTTTTAGTTAATTGTGAGTATTTTTGAGCTAGTTTTTAACTTTAAAAAAAATTATTCTCTTCAAAATTGATAGTGATGTGTGAAGTCAGCCATCTTGGATTTTGTTGTTTCAGCCCGTAATGGACCGTTCCGGCCTGTCAATCAACCAGAGTTTTTTTACCAATAGAAACACACCTCTTAGTCAGGTGACCACGGAAACTTGACATCCTCCATTAGCTCGGTCAAACACTCGGCCACATGCAGCGTAAACTGTACACATTGCAATGGGCTCGTGGAGCTGTGCACCTGTATTAATCAACGTAAACTAGTTATTATTATTATTATTATTATGTATTTATAAAGTTTTCTATACAGTATATAGTTAATAAACAAAATGTTGGGTTTTAAATAAACCTGAATTACCAGAATATGCTGTCTTTATCATTGTTATTCGCTGTCTTTATCAACACAGGAGTATTGCCATAAATTGGTCATTTTCACGTCAGGAAGACATTTTTATCATTTTATTATCACGTGATTAAGACGTTATTGGCAGGACATTATCACGTCAAAAAGACATTTTTATCACTTTATTATCACGTGGTAAAGACGTCAGATTTCTGACGTAAAGACGTGGTAATCACGTAAAATGTGCAACGTCTTCACAACGTCTTACATCTGTGCAAATGTACGTCATTAAGACGTCGTTTGAAGACGTTATAAAGACGTCTAACACAACGTGATTAAGACGTGATTTTAACGTCTTTCTGCTATCAGGGTTGAACTATGACCCTAAAACTTACTTGTCACTGGAGGGCGGTTTAGCAAAAACATTCGGAAACACTTAAAGCAACCATGTAAACAATGCAAATGAACAATTACATCTTGAGTAGTCTGTAAGCAAAATGTACAAGTTTAACATGTAAGACTTCGCTCTCGTCTGAATAATCACCTACTGCATTTTGCAATGATGTGACGTAATAAAGTGGGGTGTCGTGGCCGAGCGGTTAAGAGCACTGAACTCAAGCTCTGCCGGGTGTTCCTGATCGGCAGGGTGCCTCGAGACCCGGTCGTGACACGTCCCTAAGCAAAACACTTCACCACTTGCTTCGTCCTTCGGATGGCACTTAAAGCCGTTGGTCCCGTGTGTTGTTATAAAAACTATCAACGCACGTAAAAGACCCCAGTACACACTTATCGCTAAGAGAAGGGGTTCGCCCCGGTGAGTCTGGCAGTGCGACTATCTTCAATCATTGAAGGCTGCACCCAGAAGGAAGAAGAAGAAGAAGGAGCACAGTGGCCCGATCCACCGTAACTTCTTACCGTGGAATTCTGCAATTCCGGCTCATAGAATCACTGCAAGTGCTTTAAAGACAGACAGGGTGCCGTAAAGCGCAGAACTCTATGGTAAGCAGTGCCATGAAACCGGGCCCTTCCCAGCTCAGCATGACCAGTTTTTCTTTTTGTCAACATATTTCAATTTACATTAGTTCAACGTCGGGAATTTCAATAATATTATCGATGCATAAAAGTGAGAACAAAATCAAGTAGGCATTAGGCTTATTTGAGACAATAATATGGAATGATTTGTAAACAATCCAGCCAACATAGAATAAAAGTAAGCAAAAATGCACGTACTTCCCCTTGGACAGACAAGCACAAATAACATGACAATGGTATAAAAAAAACTGGACAGTAAGACCATACAACTCATATCTAAAAGAGGCTTTTACTGTATGTTCAATCCTTACAACAGCACTAAATTTGTGGCCTACATTTATTAACCCCCTGAAACGATTTCAAGTTCTGACATATTTTATTAAATCGCCTATATTTAGTTTTTTTAAATCATAAGGCCTACATCAACGGAAAGCTTACTCCCTCCACTCTGAACAACGAGACCATTTCGCATAAATCCCTTTTTGGGGGGCTCAATTAAGAAACTCGGTTCGGACAATATTGTCAATTCAGACCAAGGACTGTTGTTAAATTTAAAGCGCATGCACGGCCGCGCCCCAGCCACCGGGAGGTCGACTTGAAATCAGTTTGATATAGATTCAGTGTGATTGCAATTCGCAATAAACATGGAATTGTTATACCAAGCATTTACACCAAGTTGCACGTGTGTCTATGTTATATAAAATGGTTTATAACATTTGAACTATTTCAATTATCAAAGTTAATCACTTCATGCTTCATATAAACCTCAGTCAGCTAAGTATTATGGGAAATACTGTGGATCCCTCTGATTGCCTACAAAGTAGATTTACTACAGTATGTGAGAAAATGTCTCCGATATCTCGGTTCGTAGTTTACTTTGCCCAGTCAAAGTTACATCTTACGAACATGGACGAAATCCCTGACGAAACAAAATTCGGGCGTCCCTTTCCCCAGTGGTTACTAACTCAGATTGAACATTTTTGGCTTCCGAATTCCCCCAAACCAACCCCATCTCACTATGTTGTTGTTGTCAAGTCTGTAATTGTTGTATTTTTTGTAACCCCCAACCTTAATTGTCTTAAAGGTCCCACACATACATGAACATAATACATGTACACAATTGAAGTTTGTAAAACACCAGCAATTGGGGACCTCCTATTGTGCCTCATTTGTCTCTGCTACAACTTTTTGTTTTGCAACAGCTACCACTGGTTTGGTACATAATGTACTTTACTTTCCAACTTGGGATCGACCTTCACCCAACCGGGACCCTATTATATACCCGGCCTTTTTAGGCTACCTTCCCATTTTTTCGAGCGGGTAAATCGAATTATATTTGTTCTCCCCTTGTTTCGACCCAGTTTCTGTAACGACTTCTGCCCTGGTTTTGCACAGTCATGAAAGCGAAGTGAGGACTTGCTCAATGTGTACAAGATCCTTTTCGTTAGATAGTAAAGGTCCTCGGTTTCAAAGAGGGGTGACCCACATATCAATCAATCAATCAATCAGTTTATTTCCACAGTTTCAAAATCACAATCAATATCAAATCATAGGCAATGTATTAGTTGGAGATAAAGAAATAAATAGTTGTTTGATAAGATTAATTAAATGAATAATAAGCATTGACATTTGTGAAACTGTGGGGGACCCATACAGAAGCAAGGCTTGTAAGGGTATGGTTCCCTGAGCAAGCTTGTGCATTGAGCCGATAATTATTTAAATTGATGTGTTGTGGAAGAAGATACCCCTCCAGGTAGGAAACATGTCCCGGAAAGGACTGGTGTACTCAAAAAGGCTCAGTGCACAAGCTGCTAACAATGAAAGTATTTACCTATAACAACGAACAATGGACAAAACAACAAAGACAAACAAAGACGGGTCAGCAAAGTAAGAAAGGCAACATCTTCCGACTATATAAATTCATTAAAGTTCACTTAGATTTACAATGTAGGAAAGACATTATCTATCAACAATATGAATTCAACAAAGTACACTTAAATTTACGCTTAAATACAGAAAGACTTTTTGAGGCTTTAAGTTGAGAGTTGAGCGAGTTCCAGAGCTTGGGTCCCTCAAGTTTAACTGTTTTATAAGCAAGAGAAGTACGGGTATATGGTATATGAAGGTTGGAGGCTTGACGAGTAAAGTGTGAGTGAATCTCTTGATTGTGTGTAAATATACTATTAATTGAAGATGGTAAAGTATTACGGGTAGACTGATACACGAGGGACCCAAGTTGGTGATAATAAATGTCTTTGACTTTAAGACTAAGAGTCTTATGTTTAGTAAAGTAGGGACTTGTATGTGAACGAAAATCAGCAAAATTAATGGTACGTAAAGCCCGTTTCTGTAGGAGGAGAATTCTGTTCAGTTTGTTGATTGAACTACCTCCCCATGCCAGTATACCATAATTAAGATACGATCCGATTAATGTATTATAAAGAGAATCTAGTACTTTTGCAGGGACAAGGAATTTGATCTTATTAATCACCCCAATATTTCTAGAAATTATTTTACATAACTGGTCAATATGAGAATCCCACTTTAAACCCGAGTCAATATATAACCCCCAAAATTTACAACACTCAGTTTGTTTAATAACAGTGTTAACAATTTTAACATCGCAAGGAATTTCATTGGCAGTACTGCTAAACAACATGAAATTGTTTTTTTCAATATTGAGAGACAGTCCATTGACTCTGAACCAGTTTGCGACATGTATCAGTTCAGTGTTGATCTTTTTAATGAGGTAATTAAGATTACTATGGGAATAAAATAAATTTGAATCATCAGCAAATAATATAAAAGAAAGTTCATCTGAGGATTGTGTGAAATCATTAATATATATTAAAAAGAGTAATGGTCCTAATATTGATCCTTGAGGTATGCCATGTGTTAGGATTCTGGTACTTGAATTAGTACCATCTATGGACACATATTGAGATCTGTTAAAGAGATAACTTCTAAACCAATCAAGTGTAATTCCTCGAATGCCATAATAGGAAAGTTTATGCAGTAAGATATCATGGTTGATTGTATCAAAGGCTTTCGAAAGATCAAGGAATATCCCCAGTGTGCGCTTAGAGTCATCGATTGCTTTGGAAACCTTATCAATAAAATCTAAAAGGGCATGGGAGGTTGAATGTTTACTACGAAATCCAAATTGGGAGTTTGACAAAATACTGAATTTATCTAGAAATTTAATAGTACGTGCATAAACACATTTTTCAAAAATTTTAGAGAAACAAGTCAGAATAGATATTGGTCTGTAATTGCTAACACAACTAGAGTCACCTTTTTTAAAAACAGGGTTAACCTTTGCAACCTTTAACTGAGATGGTACAACACCTGTCATAAAAGAAGTATTAATAATATGTGCAAGTGGTTCATGGCAGTTATTGAGTGTTTGATAATAAACATGTTTATAAAATCGTGCCCACAACTCTTTTTGTTTTCTAGATTGTTAACTATATCAGTAACCTCATATTTATTAACTGGGGTAAAAAATAAAGATTTTTTGTTGGGGTTAGTCAGGGTGTCAGTAAAACTGAGAGAAGAATTTGTTTGTTGGATTTTACTTGCAAGGTCCGGACCAATATTGGTAAAATATGAGTTGAAGCAGTCAGCAATTTCATCAGGACTGGAAGTTAAATGCCCATCAGAGATAATTGTTTTAATAGTTTTTGAAGATTTGTTTTTGTTTAAAATTGAATTAATTTGCTTCCAAGTGTTTTGAACACTTTTTTTAGCCTTTTCAAATTGATTGGCGTAATAGTTTTCCTTAGAAGTTCTTAAAAGGCTAGTTAGTGTATTTTTGTATTTAGTGTACTTTTTTTTGTGTGGAATTGTAGGATTAGACATATATTGCCGGTAAAGTTTATTTTTCTTATTAATTGATCTTAGAAGTGAGCATGTTATCCATGGTAAGTTAGGTGAATGTTTACGACTGGGTTTATGGTTGTGAGATTTAGGTGGAATATCTTTATCATACAAATAGTTAAACTTATTAATAAAGTCATTGAATGACTCTTCCGGGTCATTGCAACAAAACACATCAGCCCAATTTGAGGCAAATAGGTCCTCGTTAAATTTCTGTAGGTTTGATTGGGAAAAATTACGATTAGAATGATTATTATTATGACTGCTAGTGCTACTATTGGGGACATTGGAGTTTGGGGACTGTATTGTCATTGTCATTGAAACCTTTTCGGTAGAATAGTAAATGGAGTTATTAGACAAACTGAACAGTTCATTGTTATTATACTCTTCATCAATTACAGGATTAAGGCCACAAATAACTTAGTATTGGTTTTAGACAATCGCTGACCTGCGATACACACAGCATACACAACAATGACACATAAGACAGTACACTGACAAAACAAATAGTGTAAATCAATATATTCATAAGGAACGCAAGTTATGTTCAGTATATGGATTGTTGCATCTCAAAACTGCTGCCGTAAATACAATAATTAAGTACAAGTACCAAACTGTAATTATTTTCCAAGGTACACAGATTGATACCAGACTTAGTTTAATTTAGACCACCAGCTGATAGTTAATAATTGAAGTAGGCTTGATGAAGTTATGACAGTTCTCAGTGTGGACGCGTCTCAGATGGTGGAGGGGTGTACTTCTGTCCGTTGATGTAGAGATTGCCATTCCGGAAGACGGGTTTCTTGCCTGCTTTGTACGCGACTTTCATAACCTCTCTCAGGCTTCTTTTTTTAGCTACATCTGCTGCTGGAAGATCCTGCAGAACGAAGATCCCGCTATTAGATAGTGCTTCCTTGGCTCGTTTCAAAACTGCTAGTCGTTCATGACGATATAGGAACTTGACCATAATGTGCCGAGGTCTGTCTGTGGTTGTTTTTGGGATGCGTCCTGATCGGTGAACTCTTTCCATCTCTGGATGGAGATTACATTTATCGGCCAGGACATCCTTTATTATGTCGTAAGAGTGTTCATTTTCAACCTCCGGGATGCCTCCAAATCTCAAGTTAAAACCTCTCGAGTATCGCTCCAGTTGAATGGTGGATTCCTCTAGTTGAACGACTTTACATTTCATAGATTCCAGTTCTGAGGTTGTACCCTTGAGGTTAGTTGTGAGTGCTATATTTTCTTTGCGCATGTCATCTACTACTTGGGATGTGAAAATGACAGATTTTTCAAGCTCCTTGTGCTTGTCCTCAATTGAAGTCATTCTCGAAAGAAGAGATTGTTGGTTGGTGAGAACTGTATCAAGTTTATTTTGTATACCAGACTTCATTTCTTGGAGCTCTTTTCGTAGTATGGAGAAAAGACTGTCGGAATTAGAGTCCGAAATGGCGCCATCATCGTTGACTTGGTCGTCATTATGGTCAGCAGTCAAGACCAACCGTTTTTTGTCTTTTTTTGGTGGCATATTGGTGATTATTGAAGATTAAAAATTACCTTGATTTCAGCACAACTGTGAAGTAGAGTGTATTAACGATTTGAGAGCAGGTGACGGTGGATTCAGTGGTGGAATTTTGTTAATTTACGGAGCAGTTTCTAAATGACGTGTCAATCCATAGCGCCCGTGTTGAAAAAAATAAATATAGAACAGCATAAATAAAATCAGCCAAAGTATGAACCACTTTATTATAAAAATGACAACATTTAATGTAATTACTGATACTCGTCGATACAATAATCTTTACAGGGTGTTTTACTTCTCCGACGTTTCCAAGGTCAATGTCACGCAACTGAGCTTCGACTATACTTAGGCCCACGTATGCTGGTATGATTCGCAGGAGCAGCGAACATGTCATAGGCTTAGTCTTGATTGGCGACGCTGTTTTTTGTTTTAGCCACCGGTAGAGGGCGCTACATTGACTGTTTGGGAGGCTGACTCAGAAGGACTGGGCAAGTCTATCAATCTGGATCAAAACGTTTTGATCCAGATGTTCGTGTGATACAGATATCTATTCTCCAGTAATGTTCGTGTGATACAGATATCTCTGCTCCAGTAATTCGTGTTGCGGACAGTAATTCGTGTTGCGATATCGCACTACGTTAAACAAAATGAACGTCGCCAATCAAGACTATAGTCATAGGTCAAACTTTAAGCCACTCTGGTTGCAAACGGGTCTGGGTAGGTCCTCATCCCATGAACAAAGGGAGCGCATGAGCAAAATATAACGGCTCTGAAAACAACGGACAATTACTGCGAGTCCCACATCGAGTAGTCTGGCTTTAAACTGTTTCTCCACAAGACTGTGGCAGCATTCTTGAGTATCGGTGCAGCAGCAAGATGCACAACCTTCACATTCACGCATACAAACTCGAGTAAGCTATACTTAATTATTGCACATTTAAACAGAAAGTTGAATTCGCGGTTCAACGTATCACTTCCTTAGTTTGACAACATTGGTAAGATTGAAAATATAAATGGTCACAGATTTGCACATTACTTACAATTGTATTAAGAAGTCATGGTGGAAAACTTCCCTTGAAATAGTTTTGTTTGAAATGCTATAGATTTTTGGAAATATATTATAAGTAAAAAACAATTGGTCTTTGTCACGTTAATATTATGCGATTGTTCTAATCACTGTGACATTGTGAGCTTTTGCTCACCTCGCTGATAGCATCGCTCTTGCTCTACGCTCACATAGACAGACTCGCAACACAAAATTATGTCACCATTGAGCTTCCGTGCACCTCTGAACTATGGCAGAGTACAATCTTTAGTGATTTTTACTTTTGTCACATCACTTTTCTCCACCCCCAAAAACAAATGGTGGAATCATTACATTGAAATCTTGCAATAGAACTTATAAAATTAAGAAGTATTGCTCGACCACGTCAAATGCGAATTTTCAGTTGATACTGTTGATACATGACTGCACTTTTTGTGTTGCAGGTAGCATGTAGAGAACAAGCTAAATGCCACAATACAGGCTTTAGCTCTGCGATCGAGGTACTTGCGATATGTCGAGTAAACCAGCCACTGGCGAGGTAACATATGGAGGTATATTGCGCTTTGAACATCCATCATACACAACACACAATGGGGTAGCTACAGCGGTAAACATCCACATCCCAGCCATAGTGCAAACCATAGAACAAACCATGAGCATTATGGTCTAGAGATTACAGAAGGTATAACCCCGGGCAAAAGAAAATCAATACTGGCCATTAATTGTATGCACAAAGCAAAGTGCATGGAGGTAGAATTTAACACACTGCAAACCAACCCAGCCTCTGCTTGATATTATTGACGCACTGTTCACTGCATGAGTAGGCGTATTTTTTGATTCATGCAAAATACACCTGTTTGGAGAGTCCTTCGGAATTGTGCAGTTTCGTGAACCTCCTGATTATTTTGCATTTACTGTTGTATTGTTGGAGGCTAGCCACTTCACTACAAAAGATAATGAATTATTTGTAACACGATTTAATACTATATGTGACAACTGTATTATCTAACGAAAAGGATCTTGTACACATTGAGCAAGTCCTCACTTCGCTTTCATGACTGTGCAAAACCAGGGCAGAAGTCGTTACAGAAACTGGGTCGAAACAAGGGGAGAACAAATATAATTCGATTTACCCGCTCGAAAAAATGGGAAGGTAGCCTAAAAAGGCCGGGTATATAATAGGGTCCCGGTTGGGTGAAGGTCGATCCCAAGTTGGAAAGTAAAGTACATTATGTACCAAACCAGTGGTAGCTGTTGCAAAACAAAAAGTTGTAGCAGAGACAAATGAGGCACAATAGGAGGTCCCCAATTGCTGGTGTTAATACTATATTATTCAACAACTGTCCGTAGACCACACAATGCTCTTTGAACTGAGATCGTTAAAAATAATAAATTTAGAAGCCAAGCATATAATTATATGCCCTATAGTTTCGTGCATCGTTGAGGCTCACATTTTTATTTGAAAGAGAAATCAGGTGTCACTCAAAGTTACAGTTTTTCTTGGTCTTTGTTATTTGTGTGCATGATTATTGTTTTGTGAATTAACAGAATTGCACTTGCAAAAGTGACGCTTATCAACCCAAATATAATAAGTGTAAACTGAAAAAAAGACTCACGTTTTGATCCTAGTCTTAGGTAAGTATTGGATTGAAGCATATATAATGTGAACTTACCAGTTCAGAAAAAACACGTAGCAACTTTTCGGAACTGTCCTCCCTCTATGGCAACACGCAAGCTCGCTCGGCGTCTGTCAATCATTAATAACAGCAACTATCCTTCAATATCTGACGTCACACTGGAAGGCACATGAATAACCCAGATACAGTTATCCTTTGAATCCAATACGCTCGGGCAGGGGGGGGGGGGGGGGGGGGGGCTGGGGGCGGAAGGGGTAGCGCCACCAGCGCGCCACCTACGTTGAAAATAATCTCATTCGACCATATCGCGACGTGGACTGGTCGAAGCTCCCCACGTCCGTACAAACGGATGTGTGTGTATGCACACTACACTATTTTAATTTACGGTTGCTCTCCGCTGCGTGCCGTTGAGACTGCCTGGACGAGTCCATTTTATCAGAGGGTATTGTTATCTTCAAATGTTGTAAATTCACAAAATCTTTACACCAGAAAACATTTTTAAATTGTTTTTTTGCGTTGCCAACTGCTTCAGTAATTTAACAATTTAATAAACAACATATTTAACCTAAACGACATGTATAACATATCTGTTTAAGATGTGTATGTTGCCTCAGAATTACAATTACCTGCGGCAAATGTTCCCGGCCGTCAACAGACCGTCGCTTGAACGCAAACTATGGTATTATAATAATAATAATAACTAGTTCTTATATAGCGCATTTTACAATAACGTATCAATGCGCTTTACAAGTATCAAGTGCCCTGGTCATTGGGCCAATAACATTCCTTTAATCTTTCTCAGCTCCCTGGGGAGTATACAGTCCTGGGCTGCCGTGGCGCTCCGAACACAATATCAACCTCTACCCTTGCAGGTATTGGCGGGATCCATTCTCTCCGAAAAAAACTTTTAAAAATCGTCAGGAATGAAAGATCTATTCCTAAATTATACGTTAATAGAAAAAAATCAGAGGATGAACGATAATTGTTTTCACATTATGTCGATATTTGTAGCCATTTTAGGGGAGACCATTTGTAACGAAATTCCCACCTGGACCCATTCATACACGTTATAGCCGCTGCAATAAACCAACGGAAAATTTTCGGTAATATTTTTACGCACTTTATTTAAAATTAAGCATCTCAACAATTGAAAATACTCTTACGATATACACTGTTATGTTTTCAGTGCTGATAAAGAGAGAATTTTAACGATATACATGGATTTCTTTTTGTTTTTTAATGGTCATTACCTATTTTGAAAATGGAGTGTACCCAAACAGCGATCGCAAATGATTGCGCAACACCCCTTCCGCCCCCCCCCCCCCCTGCGCTCGCCGGTGTGTGTGTGCGTGTGGGTTGGAGGGGGGAGTGGGGGGGGGGGGCTGGTGGACACGATATTGAGCAATCTTGACGGTCGTTTTTAGAACACGTCCTTATATAGAGGGTGTTTGATCTCCAAAGAAAAGTAACAAAATGTTGACATGTTTGTGATACTAATTCAATTTAGATAAGCGTAAGATAAATTCTGTTTAATATGCTACTAAAATCATCTGCAAAGAAAAAGAACAGTTAAACAACTAAAACAAGATGGAAACGACTTTACTCTTCTAAGAACCAATGATGTAATATGCATAAACCGTTGACATGCGAATTGAAGCTAGAAACTTTGTTTGAATGAGCTATTAACTCTTTATTTGAATAACGTAGAGTGTCATGGCCGAGTGGTTAAGAGCTTCAAGTTCTGGTGGTTTAGTCATCGGGGTGTGGGTTCGAGTCCCGGTCATGACGCTTGTGTCCTTGAGCAAGACACTTTGCTATAATTGCTTCTCTTCACCCAGGGGTATAAATGGGTACCTGCAAGGGTAGAGGTTGATATTGTGTTTGAAAAAGCCTTCGGAGCGCCATCACGGCAGCCCGGGCTGTATACTCCCCAGGGAGCTGAGAAAGATTAAAGGAATGTTATTGGCCCAATGACCAGGGCACTAATGTAAAGCGCATTGATACGTTATTGTGAAATGCGCTATATAAGAACTAGTTATTATTATTATTATTATTGAATGAACTCATGTTAAATGATGCCTCGTCTCTTTGAAATGTCGCTAATAGTAATACTAGAAGATTGGAATGTTTTAAAAGACCTACTTGAACGAAAACGGCCGGCAACAAGTGATCTTTGCTTAAAATATTAATTTAATTGTTCAATCAATAAGGACATTGAGTTCACATGAGATTAAACAGATTCTAATTGTGTAAAAAAAAAAAAAATCATTTTTGAACACCCTTTCGCAAAAAGCACTGTTGCGTCATCATTCATGTTACGTCATAATGTAGGAGCCCCGTTTTGTATAGCCGCTTTGTCGCAGCTTGGAGGTATAGCAAAGCCAACTCCCACACATGACGTCAAAAATTGTTGTCATTTTGACGCACGCCGTCAACTGCAGAAGTGTTTTAAGTTTTTGAAAACCTGAGGTTGGGGCCTAATTTTTTAATTGATAATACGAAAAACTCAGAAGTGTAAGAAATATATAAATTACATTTAAATGATAAACAAACACAAAATAATTTTTTTTTTAAACAGCATTCCCGTTGAAAAAAAATCGCTCAAGTACCTGTTTGAAAACAAAATGTACCATCCCTACCCTTGTAACTTTCGTTCCCGTTGAAAAAAAAATCGCTCAAGTACCTGTTTAAAAACAAAGATGTACCATCCCTACCCTGGTAACTTTCGTAATCTTGTTCTATACTTTTTTTTTTATTAATAATAATAATAATAATAACCACTTTTTATATAGCGCTTTTCACACCCGAAGGGCGTCCCAAAGCGCTTCCAACATTATTACCCCTGGTCACTGGGCCATTAATTCATTCCTTAAACCATCTCAGCTCCCTGGGGAGTATACAGCCTGTGCAACAAATATGCGCTACTAAGCTAAATCAATCACAAGAACCATCTCTGCCCTCACAGGTACTATGGTGTTCCATATCTGCCGTCGTCCGTCGCCCGTCGTGTGTCGCCCGTCGCCCGTCGCCTCTTGCTCTTTATTGTATCCCATTTCTGCCATTTGTCAGTTCCATATATGCCATTTTTCGTCGTGCGTCGTGCGTCGTGCGTCGTGCGTCGTGCGTCGCCCGTCGCCCGTCGCCCGTCGTGCCTCGCCCGTCGCCCGTCGCCCGTCGCCCGTCGCCCGTCGCCCGTCGCCCGTCGTGCGTCGCCCGTCGCCCGTCGTGCCTCGCCCGTCGCCCGTCGTGCCTCGCCCGTCGCCCGTCGCCCGTCGCCCGTCGTGCCTCGCCCGTCGCCCGTCGTGCCTCGCCCGTCGCCCGTCGTGCCTCCTCTAAATTATCCCACGTTGAATTTTATTTTTGGGGCAAAAATAACACTTGGTTTGAATTTCAGAATAAAAATATATATTTTATTGTTTATTTTAATTTTGTGCCAGGGGGATAGGGCCAAGGATTTCAGGTAGGCCCTAGTCCAGCATGCACTATTTATAGTGCTAACAAAACACTTTTCTAAAGTCTTGTGTGTACCTACCTGCAATTCAAGTCATGTCGAAGCTTCAGTATACAACAAATTTCACTGTATGTGTACCCGGCATCAAAATAATGCTGAATAAGTTCATCTCGTGGAAACTATTAGGGAATCTAACATTATGAGTATTTACTGCATCAGTTCACCGTTACTATGGTATGTCCGGGGGTCTGATTTGTGATATCGTGTACACGTAACAGACAGAAATATTACAATACAACTTAGGCCTGAAGTCATGGTTGTGCACAATAATTATGAGTTATGCCTAGAAATACAATCTACCGTTGAGTTTTATTTATTTATTTACAGTACTTATTTAATACGACAAGGTTATTATTTTCAAACCAAGTGTTATTTTTGCCCCAAAAAATAAAATTCAACGTGGAATAATTTGGAGGAGGCACGACGGGCGACGGGCGACGGACGACGGGCGACGGACGACGCACGACGGGCGACGGGCGACGGGCGACGGGCGACGGGCGACGGGCGACGGGCGACGGGTGACGCACGACGGGCGACGGGCGACGGGCGACGCACGACGCACGACGCACGACGGCAGATATGGAATTCCATACAGGTACCCATATTACCCCTGGGTGGAGAGAAGCAATTATAGTTAAGTGTCTTGCTCAGGGACACAAGTGTCACGACCGGGACTCGAACCCACATTCTGCTGAACAGAAACACCAGAGCTTGAGTTCGGTGTGCTTATCCACTCGGCCATGACACCCCATCCTTCAAGTCTGCAAAACGATCATGATCGTACACACAAACTTATACAAAAGGTTTTGGCTGTGAGACCATCAAGTCTTTAAAAAAAAGTTATTTACAGGTACTCAGACGAATCCGCATGTGAAAAAAACCCAACAATGTCAGGTGGCGTGCATGGTCGCTATCTTAGTGCAAATATTATGAGTAATTGATTCAAATAAGTATGCCATCGTAAGCATCGAATCGTAGCTGATATCAATTTTAGTATATCGAGCATCTATACTGAACTAATAAACAGTAGGCCTACAGTAGAATTGCTAGGAATGAATTCACTTTTGGCACAAAACTCGTCTTGCTTAATAAAGGAACACGATGCCTTCGGATTGGGTGCTTTGGGGTATAAAGCGTTTGTTAGAAATAAATATAGATGGAAAGTTATTTTTAAAAAGTAGAATATAATGATTCACACAAATAGCCCTCGAAATTGTTTGGTTTTTCTTTTACTTCGTGAACTATAACAAGAAACGCCATTTCGTGGAGTCAAACAAGTTATCATCATCATTTACAAAACTTTACAAAATAACGCAGAGAAATCTTATATTTTTAATCGTTTACTTTTCAGCAATAATTTTATTTGATGTATAATAGTATAAGTTAACTCTGGACTTAATACAGGCCGATGCACTGCCCTTGCCTGACTGCTAATATGCAAAAAATACTTCGCGGTTATCGTTGCTCCAGACTCAACTCTCCCCTCTTTCTTATCTTTTGAATAAATCTTGATCCGTCTGTGGTGTTAGTTGTACTTTCAGCAATAACTTTACATTGGGTTTTAGGAACTTTGATGTACCGTTTGACTTTATTTTTCATGTTTTCTCGAGATATCTTCGAAGTTCGCGAGAGTCGAATAAGATTTAATTTCAACGTTGGTGGCAGTACCCCTCCGCCTAGACTGGTCCTCTTATTCGCACGGATTAAGATAGGCACTGGTTTTACAGGCTCAATTGCTTCATGAATGCGAAGTCAATGCGAGGTCAAATGAATGCGAGGTCAAAGGTACATCCGGCGGGATCCCGTCGGGTGCTCAAGGCTGGTATCTGGCGTTATTCACGAGCCTCGAAGTGTGACGTCAGATGTTCAGGATAACCTCCGCCCCGCTTCCTGCAATTCATTTTATTTCATGTAAACATTTTCATAATTCCATAGTGATTGCAATATTGACAGGAAAAACAAAGGAATTGTAGTAACCTACTGTTCTAAGTTACTGTGAAATCAACACCACCTTCACCCTTTAATTCATTCTGTTCGTTTGATTTATTTCACCCATCTGCCCGTCATCATTATTTCCAATTTCAATAATAGTAATATTCTTCGGACTCATCACTCTCGCCTGCATTTTTCCCTTCGGAATTTCCCTTGCCTATAATGGTATGGCCCGACCGTCGTTTCCGTCGTATACAGCACTGTAGCATGTAGCCGCACTTTACTGGCGGTAATTATTACAATGAGCAAACCGTCTTCGCTCTACTGTGATTATTTATCAAGGTTTTTTCCCCTCTTCCTTTCCTGCCTCTCTCCTCTCACTCCTGTCGGTTGTGAGAAGGCTGGGAGACCATACAATCTTCCGCGGGGGAGGTCGCCGTGTATATGAGTAGCTACGGGGGAAAAACAGCACCACAATACGCAAGTGTATTATTATACGACTTGGGACTGCACTATTTGATTCATCACTTTGCATCGCGGTGGCTTTTCCTGAATCTTGGCTTCCGCTATTTCTACTCGGGAATACCTGGATTTATTTTACGGGGAAAATTTACTGTTGGAGGCATCATTTTGCAGGCAAGAGACAGCCACACCCCGGGAGCTGATGGTGCGTGTATGCCTGGCATCATTGAGTACTTTGCAGGTTCGCCTTGTGCAGGTAAGACCTAGTCATTAGCGGCCATCTTGCACATCTACTTTGGGATGCAGGGATGGACTCGCTTTGTTTGTGAGTGAGAGTAGGTATTAACAATTAAATTGATGTGTGTTTTAATAATTTACAACCTCACAGTGGCATTGGTTTAATGCGACAAAGATAACGCTGATTGTCCTGACTTGACACTGGACAGCCATCGAGTGTTTTCTTTATTATTAAACTGCGCGCTGGTGTTATACCTAATTAACAGGCTGTCGTGACAACTAAAGCATAATTATTCGTAACGGTTAGTCGTATTTTATCATCATGCTTATAATATTGTAGCAATTTGCAAGGGGATAATGCATTACACAGTTAGAGATGTTCTGGTCCTTCATCAGCCAATTATTCTACAACTATACTTTTCTACATCTGCAGCCTGTTACTGATTCTACAGCTGTAGTCTGTTCTGCTATGCATCTTTACTGCTAATTCTGTTTTATGTCATAGCACTGAATCTACCACTGCTACTATATGCCTCTTATTCTGCTGCTCTAACACTACTGATGTTGCTGCTGTTGTACATGCATCTTAGACTTCTGCTATTATCGTTGCTGCTGTCATGCAGCTGTGATCAGTGCTACAGAAGTGGTTGCTTCAACGTGCTGTGTCGGCTACTAGGTGCTGATGGTGCTAATGACGATAATTATTCTCGCTGCCATTGGTTATGATTACTACTGCAACTACTGCTGCTTCTGCTGTAGTTTCGGCACCACTTTTCTTGTTGGTGCTGTTACTGTTTGTCGTTGCTGCATGTTTCCGCAATGTAATTGTTGCATGCAGTTATTGCACTTAAGCTACTTCTTAAAGACCGGTGTCACGTCCTCGACGTTCCGGCGTACTGAGCGTTCCAGGTGACGTACGCATGCGCGGCCGTACTGTTCGTTCCAGCCGTGTTGGTGACGTGGTCTCCTTCTCGTGCTCTTAAATTGTCCGACAATACCGCGTCGTAAGAATATTTCTTAGATCGGGCACGTACAGCCCTCTTTCCCCCCTCTGTCAGGCCTTCCACATACCTCCCGCTGGTAAGGTAATGAATTATTATTGATGCCTTCACACCTAGAGTTACGAAACGACTTGACATGCTTGTGCGTTCATCACTACTAGTAGTAGTACTACAGCTCATGAGCGACGCCATGACAGCTAGAGACTAGAGGAACACTCAGTGCTACACAAAATTGACTACTTTCGCTTGCTGCGCGCAGGCATGACATGACGTAATGTATTATATTTAGTCATCCGGAACGTTTAGTACGCCGGAATGCTCAGTGCGCGACACCGGTACGGTACATAAAGCACATACACAGGGAAGAAACAAACACCTATGTTTGAAGACAAATATTCCTGATACGTGCGTCATAATTGACGTACGGGCAAATTATAATAGAACAACACATTTGTTTTTATTATAATAGAATTAAAGCAAACATTTGATGCAAATGGTCCTATATTTACAAACCGACTCGTAATACCTGCCGGAAGTTTAGGAATGAATGTGTCACCACTTTCGAACTCTATTTATTGGCTAATTACAAAATGATATATCGTTGTAATTAACATCCAGTTACTAATTTGTTATCTTAGATGCTGCAAAGAACTTACTTAATTAAACAAGTAAACATATTTTTATATAGCAATCAAATTAAATCATAAGGGATCATGGAGTATTTCGAACCGAAAAGTGTTTGTGAATAGCCCCGCATTCGCTGAACGTATAAATTAAGGTTTCTTCTTGAAAAATTACAATTAAATATGCCATGATGCCAAATATCGAAGTTTAAGTTGCCGACACTTATTGTGGCATAGCACAAGTAGGCCTAGGCCTGTAACTAAAAGTTGTGTTTGTTGTTTAATTAAGCCGTGATGCATCACTGTTTTTGTCAATTCATAAGCAACTATAAAAGGGGGACTATCTACTTGTATGTCAGCATTTCAATATGGCTTATTTTCCCTTAAAAGGAGAATAAAAAGTGTTGTTGTATGAGTATAATTTGATCCTTTTCATTCCTTGCAATGCCTGATAGATGATGAATCTGTAATGCATTAATCGATGTTGTTATGTCATGGATCTGTGTCATGAAATATCACCCTCGCTTATAGACCATGTTACCTTTGTTTAAAGAGTAGTGACCTTGTACATTCTAATGCATTTCCTGACAGGCAAGACACTGGCCATATGGGAAAATTTACATTTTGTATCATAATTTTCACATAAATTCAAGAGTTACAAAACCAACAGCTGTACAGCTTTTGAGATGTCCCCCTTTCTTCATAGTCAAAAGTTGAGAAAAATCAGACAGTGCAATCTCCATAAAACATGAGATTTATTGTATTCTTCCATTGAACTGTGTACAAACTGTGCCTGCAGGAAGTCCAGGCTCTGTGGCTCTTTTGTAAACATGTGATGTCACAGGTCACATGGTCTATAGCTGACCTCCTATAATGATAACATGATATTGGGTTACGGGGCAACAATTTTAAATTTACATTAATCGCATCATTTGTTTTCAGTATTAGGAAATATTTCTTCGGAGGATTAGACTGGTGAGCTAGAAGACTAAACCCAAAAGACTAAAGTGTTTTTTATATTTTAAAATCCTGCATTTAGGAGGCTTTTATTGAGATCTGATTTTATTAAAATTGATATTTGCTTTAAGATGTTTTATGGTTGTTGTATGATTTTAAAAGGTAGTGTCATAGATTGGTATTTACTCCAAAAATTAATTACCATAAAGAACTTATTGATAAAAAGCACTGCAGCTGTTGATAATTAACTATTTTGGGACAAGATTTCTTTCGAAGTAACATTGTTTGGAAAATGTTTCAACCAAAAACAATTAAATCTTAAACAAGATTCATGAATCATTTCTCAGATTTCTGAGGGTTCGTGTCTGTTCGCGAATACTGAGGCCATGGATTTGACGTTCGTGTGAAAATACCGTGACAGTCTGTTGCTGTTTTCTCAGTCAGCAGGTATAGGCCATTTTTCATAAAGCTGCTTAACGGCCGAATTTCTGCGTTTCTATCTCATAGCGCTGCTAACCGTAAGCACACGAAAAGGCATGCTAACCTTCCGGTGCTTACTGCACGAAAATGAATGACGTAACGATGCAAATCCATGGTGAACGCGCAAGCAGTGCCTAATTTTCATGCTAACCTGTGAAATACGCTTACGCCTAAAGCAACGTTTTCTGCTGTCAGCACGGAATTTTGTTTTACCGTTAAATGTAAAATATACCTTTGGTTTTTGGAAGCGTTTGATTGTTTTAATCCGATATAAATGTTTAAGTATACAATAACACTAGCCTGTGAAAATTTCATTTTAAAAGTGGTCGCGTTTTTGAGATATCGCCGAAAATCCGGAGCGAATAATTATGTCCACGTAGGAAGAATAATCCCTATGGGAATACACAATCTGAGAAGCGTTTCTGACAGAAAGGTTTTTCAGATTCAAATTTTGGGGCATAAAACCGATATATGTTTACATAACCACAAAACTTTGAAGTGAAATGTCTCTCAAAATACTTTATACTATCGAAAGCTGCTACAGGCTTCTAACCAATAGGTTTTTATTGCCATTCATAAGAGAGATTACCCAACGTATACAGTCCCTTTAAGCAGCGCTATGAAATTGGCCCCTAGTTGCAAGTATTATTTTGTATGCTGTTTGTTATGTTCAACAGGCATGACAAGTGAATAATTTAATTGTTTATGATTTTCAGAAGTGTAAACTGCAATGTTCATTACATTGACTGGACAAAAATCAATGTCATGTGACCATATAGGACCTATTTACAAGTGCTGCTTCTATATTTTCTCCGACCTATCTTTTATTTAACCGTTATTAAACAGTTTAATATAAAATTTTGATATTTTACAGAATGAATGGAATCTGCCTTGTATTCAACTCGCTGTGATGTATACACTCACTGACAACAACTAAACCATTTAAGGGTTAGCAAATGGAATGAATCCCCAACTGAATGGTGCAAACCAAGGGACTACAGCAACCCAAGCTCAAATGGAGACTGGAAGTGTCGTTAGACCACGCCCGCCGGTGCCTAAACCCGCACCGCCACCGCCGGCTTCTACTGGTAATACCCCACAGGCAGCACGCCGTAAACTAACACGACCTCCCCGCCTAGAAAGTGTTTCCGAGAGTGAGAACAGCGACAAGTCTTACGTGGAATCCCCTGTGAGCTCTGATTCATTCGGCATCAAGTCCTACTTGCATAAGTTCTACGAGGAGGATCCAGCCTTCAAGGACCGCGACGACATCTACTGCGAGGATGAGGAGCATCCACTTGTTGACCTTGCAGCCAGGAAGCGACGTCACCTCGGTGCGTGCTGCTCTCCCGTGTGGTGGAAGGCTGGGGCGTGGGTCGGCCTTAATATCCTCATTCTAGCTATCCTAGCTCTTATCGTGGGTTACTTCATCAATCCACGTAAAGAGATATTAGGATACAATGACGATGTGCCAGTAGTTGATGAGGAGGCTCGTGTATTCAACCGAAAACTTGATTCAGCGAAGCTAGCGGGCCTGATCATGATGTGTATCGGGGGGTTGGTCATAGCAATTTCTCTCCTCATACCGAGCTTCTCGTTTGCTACTGATGATGATGAGTACTGCCGTGATGAGATTAGGGTAGATGCCGAGAATACATTCCCACCGTACATGCCTGTCGCTACCCAGCAAGAATCAGCAGACGACGGAATACCGTACACGTCGGCGGTAACCAACGTGCAACCAGAACGAGTAAAGGGCGAGTCGGTTGTTGCAGGAAAGGGCATTGTTAGCGTTCAAAACTGAACCAAATTCCAAAACCAATCCACAGATTTCTTCTTAGCAGAAAAATATTCCTACAAGACAGTGTCGAAGATGTTTTGCTACAAGTGGTGTTTTCAACGAATGTCTTCAAAACCAACACGTAAATGAATAAACTTCTATATGGGTAAACAAATAAGTAAGTATGGGTAAAATTACAGTAATTAATACGAGTGTGCCATTAGACCTGCAAGGGCACTGCTACACCTAGTTAAGAACGAATTATAATCCTAAGATTCGGCTTAAACAGCTTTACCGATTGAACAAAAAACCGTGTGTTTTTATATAAATTGTTATAAACAAAGTTTGTTTCGAAGCAAGGCAGTTCCGGTCTCAGCATTCATTTTCTCAGTTCAACAATACATTGATGTGTTGCTGTCACAAAATGTATATGAAGCCCAATCTTTCCAGAACTAAAGCTAATTGTACTTACATGTCGTCGTGCATTCCAGGAACACCTGTATCCGAATAGGTTTAACAGCTTTTGTGGTATCAGGTGATATGGTGTGATTTATAGCTAAAACCATAAAGCCCGCATGAACAGCCCACACTCACAATGTACATGTACAATTAGCAAGTTTTGTTTTATAATTGAGGTTATCGGGGCATCACTTCATGTAACTATAAGTAAACATTGCCGATTTGGAGAAGATAGCATCCAAGTCGCATGCTGTCGACCTTTATACCGGTCATTATGGAGAGAATGAGCAATTGATAAGACATGGCCAATAGTAAATGTTAAAAAATTATATAATGAACCAATGACATTCCATGTATTATGTAATTTTGTTTACAAACAAAAGTATAGTGTATAACAATGTTAAATGCCCAAACCATGTAGATGTCTTCAACTGCAGATAGTAATTTTAATTTATTTATTTATTTTTTGTATTTATTATTTTTTTTGGGGGGTGGCAAATAATGAAGAAAGCCCTGCAACAAAAATAATGTTGGCAATTTTGTTTTAAGTACACAATCAACACGAATAATTTGTTTTCTCAGTCATTAATCTTTTCTCCATTGGCTGTGTGTAACGCGATAATAAATTACAGAATAGCAGATCCACATGCAATTTACATACAGGCTGATCTGTGAGCTTATTTTTCACCGATCAAATGGCAAGGATCTATAAGTGCTTTTCATAGAGCGGAATATAATCACTCATTGAAGTCTAGACTGTTCTATTTCACTCGTCTTCACCTCGTAAAATGGAACAGTCCAGATTTTACCTCGTTATTGTATTCTGCTATACTGTACTCATACGGATCCAATATTTGTATAACAATTTTAGAGCCAATCGCCGCCCTCACATGATGGGTGAATGGTCTGAGCTCATTGATCACAGAGCTGAGAAGCGAACAGCTCTGCTTACCTTATAAATGGCATGATGTGATGTAACATGTATGTTAATAGTCCTCAACTATATTTCTTAATTGACGCAGCTCAAATATTTTTTCCATTTTGGTGTAGTGCGATTCAGAGTGCTATAATATGAAGAAATAGCCACACAAGCCAACAGTTTAGATACAAGCCACATTCCAAAATACCGTCCAGTTTAATTTTGTGGATAACATTACTGTGTGAGAGCGCCGTGGCGTTATATAGCTTTTGAAAATAGTGTTGAGAAGGGATGGCTTCGTGGCCGATTGTCACAGCAAGTTTAATTATGTCAAGACCGCGGCCTAATTTCCTAAAGCTACATAGCACAATCATTGCTTAGCGCAGAAATGATTACTACTAAGCTTAAACAAATAAAACGATTGTTAAACAATACTCATTGCTTGACCGCTTTGTGAAATTGTGCCACGGATAATTGTAACCTCGTTCATGTTATGTTCCTTTATACATCCCTAGTACGCGGGAAGGAGCGGGTATCAGAACTTAGTCTTATAATGATGAAAACACTGCCTATTCGAATTATATTGTGATATACATACACTTTGAAAAGTCTTCTGTAAACCACCTGTTTCTTAACATCTAAACCTTGAGACTTATAATTGTCAACGTTCTATATTATTTACAACCAATTCAAATAATAACTAGTGAGGTGTCGACAACCCACAATCGTGTATTTGAGATAATCGTTGTTTTTAAATAGCCGACATTTTGTATCACTTTTTCAGTTCGTCACAAGTGAATCAAATCAAGTGAGCTTATGGACTCATGTGTGAACCGCTTTATTCTTGTATTCATATTGACCATTCTGAATAAGCCAAAGTTGTATAAAAAAGTATTAAACAAGTCTGTTTGCAAAAAAACTGATTTTGTGGATGTCAACGAACCGGGGTTGTGTGATTAAAAATAGTTAATGTTATCCTTGTGTGAACTTATTACTCACATGTTAACGATAAGGACAGTATTTTGACAGATTAAAACAAATCTGGAGGAGGCTAAGGAATATGCCATTAGTAATGATAACCTAGAGTATTATTGACGTTTGTGATAATATATTTTGATGGTTGGCGCTTCTGATTCCAAATTGAATAGTGCATAAATTTGTTACACACCGTATGTGTTTTATCTTATAGAAAGAGTTGTCATGAGTTATCTTTGTTCAAGTCTGTCCCATAGCGAAGTTCCCGTATAAAGAGCATTGGCCATTATCTAGCGTATTTTGCTTCTGGATTATGCATCAATGTTTAGCCTGGTGATTGCATGCTTAACCCAAACAGGTTTTTAAAAACCATAATTTTTGCAATCCTATGAATTCCACTTAAATACAAATTGAGAAAAAGTTATTAACTAAATTTACTAAAAAAATACTAGCGACTGTTTGCCAAATAACGGTTGGGAAAACTGCTTACCGCCAGATTCTATGCTTGCGATCACCATTCTTCACTCACAGGGCAAGGGCCGAACTGTTTGCGTTAATACCGATTCATACTTCCTGCGAATGCAAAAGCGAAGCGAATTTTGACGTCACAGTTCTGTTTTCGCTGCGAATGATTCGCAGAAGATGAGTACAGGGCAACTCTTCTGAATTATTCGTTGCGAATTTGTGACGTCGAAATTCGTATCGCATTCGCATTCTCAGGAAGTATGAACCGGGTTTTAGCTGTGCTAATGAATGCCTTGTAAACGTAGGTATAGAGTATACGTTCAAAAGCAAAAATTCTTGACGTCAGCGCAGAATTCCCAGAATGCCAATTGTTTATGGTAAAAGCACAGCCATGAGATTGGGCTCGTCGTTCATCCATAATACGAGTGCAACGTTTCAGGTTGGCAAAAAGAGTAAACTGTCATTTCTTGTCTAGGTCATCCAGGCCGTTCCCAAATGGATTTGAGCATCTCTTTGGTGGAAGAAATTGCCAAGATAGTGAATTCCTCAACGGCAATGTTGCTTCCGTTGAATCATCTGGTACCTTCTTCGTCCTGGCTGTTCTACAGTACTTGGTTTTCGGAGCGTTGACAAAAACCCAAATTGAAATCGTGCGCAGCGTCTTTGATAAAGTGCGGCAGTGCAGTTGCATCAGCTGGGGTATAAGGCCCACTGTCTGAGGGGAGCATGAGTTACTGTTTGTCGACATAATCAGCGTCTGTAATAGCAACTGCACAAAAGCGCCGGCTTTGAGAACGTGAACAGATTATGAACAAGTACTGTTTCGCCCTGTCACTTGTCGAAATGTTGAAGAAGTATGATTGTGTCTACGTCTGAAGGATGTGTAGAGCATCCTGATGATGCATCATGGCGGATACAGTTTAAAGAGGGATGTGATATTTATGCTAACCGAATCTCTGGAGTCATCAAGGGCTTCAGACAAGTCAAAAAAACTTGAAAGTTCTTCGCCTTGACCCTCCAAAGGTGCGCATGACCGTGACAAATTACCTGGTTTTGGTTCCATCTAACGGCGTATTCGATTCCACAACATAGTCTGTTTAGGCCGATATTATTTATGTCGTTATCCGCTCGGTTGTTGGTGTTTTTTACTCCTATTATATGTCTCCTTTCTATCAATTTATCGAATGGTTCTTGGTTATATAGATGCCGTTGCACAGCTCGGCGTTGAAATTCACCTGTTTTCCAATTTTCTGCTGGGACGTTGTCTTGACAACAATTAAGCCTTTCATTTTTGTAAGTTTCTTCATGAGAGGCTAAGACTGAAGCTGCAAAGGTGAAGAGATGACGTCAGGGTTAGGCAGTTTCGTCAAATTATAGTTTATATATACCGGTAACACCAATCTGCGCCAGTTGTTGTGACAACTCGCAAGCAGCGGAGGCAAGAACTTTCCAGTAAGCCTACTATTTGGGATCAGCCAAAAATTCAGCACAACAGACCAGCACACAATGGGTGCGATTAGGTTCCCCGGGTCGACCCCGGTGTGCTCATCCGGGTGAGCCCCTGACATGAGCTAATCAAACGCCAACTTCCCCCAGCATTCACATCGATGCATCTTAGGACAGCCGACCGGAACTAGTTTCTTTGTATGCATAGGCGTCCGAAACTTTCCGTGGATTCACGAAAAGGAAAAAATTCAACGTTTAATAATTTTACAGGGCCACCGTGATACAGAGGTCAGCTTCGAATAAAAAATACTAATTGCTCGCAAAAACGCTGTTTAATGGTGAAAATGTGTGTCAAACCTCCTGAAAATGTCCCGCTGAATTACAAACAAAAGGGTGGCCATTGAGAAAGTTTTCCGCCGTGACGTCATGAACCAGGGTCAGTCCCAAGTAACCCGTTCCACAAGCAGGGCACTTGGGTCTCACCCGGGTGAGCCACGACAATGACGTCAATGGTAATCGAACACACTGGGGTCAGACCGGAGTCGACCCGGGGAAGCTAATCGAACACACCCAATGGTTAATGGATGTGGAAGATGCATTGAAGGACGTACAACAGCAAAAAAGAATCAATATTGACGTGGGCTGGAGGACTTAAAAGAGACAGTTAAGGAAAGTGCTGAATTAGATAGCCCGGGACCAGACAAAGTGTACAGGTGTTGGTTGAAGAACTGTCGTAGTTTGCATGGACGAATGGCCAAACAGTTGCACGACTGTCAATAGTACAGGGTATGACAGGGTATAGATGACAACGTGCACATGATCCCTGACAAAACTTAAGTTTGTGTGTTGTTTTTTCACCCTAAGCGCTACCACTAATTGGTGTTTCGGTTTTGAGTTTGTTTTTTCGCCAGAAAATGTGAATAATATAGGGGACAAATATTGAATTTTGTCTATAAAGTCAAAAATGTGCTTGTAATTTGATATCTCATGTCAGTTTATCAGTTTGTTTTTACATCGATTTAAAAAGTGTAAGCTATTGGTTGTTTAAAACTTAGTTGATGCATCATACCTTTAAGATGTCTGACAAATGTGTTTACGACGAGCTGATGGTATCAACTCACAGTAATCGGCACGTTACGTGGGTGGGTTTACATAACGTACATGAAAGATTAATATCACAATATTGCCAGGCAGATTCCTGACGCTACTATGCACGGGTTCACACATTATTATGCAGACAGTGTTACTTATTTTGTCATTAATTTAATCAGAATACCATACGTGACTGTTTGCTTGATGTTTAGTTTCAAATTACCATACTTAGGCTAATCAGTCTATCTCAGCACAAAACAAAAACAAACAAACAAACAAACAAAAACTGAGGGAAGTAATAATTATGTTTACATATATAACTTCATGGTAAAGTAGTAATTGTGAGTTTACATCGTGGTTAAATATGAAACGAAAAAATACATGTCAGGTTGTATTGCTTTACGGAGATATTGCAGTGATACATAACGCCGGTGTGTCTAGTTTGCAATGTGTGGGTAGCGCTGTTGGCTTGTGGGAGAATGAGACCTAATTATAAAGTAGAACTATCGTCTGTCGATGAATGGTCCCACAAGTCATTAAATTATGAAGCGCTGCGATGAAGATAGCTTTTATTATAATTATTGGCGGGAAACATCCAATGAATTTAACAGCATTCAGCTGCACAGCTGTTGCTAGGGACAAAGGTTTCAGCTCTCCAAGTCTAAGCTTAGCCTATAATATAATACTCTTCTAGTCCACGGAATATGGAATTACGAGGGTACATTGATGAGTTAATCCAGAGGCAATCAATGCGTCATCTCATCGGCTCCCTCCGTCAGATTCACCACTTATTTTCACTTATCCAAGAGAGGGCCAGACTGTTCTCCCTTCCGGCCTTGTTATTCAAATTTATAAATAATTAATAATGATTTATTTATAGTCAATGGATGGAGATGTCTTTAAAAGCTCACCGTGTATTCCAGCTGTCAACTAAATATGACTTTTCCATCTTATGATGTTACAGATCAATGAGAAGGCTAACAGCCTAGTTTCTGTCAGTCTTTGTCTTTAATGAGCGAGCAGTTGAGGATGACGTTTCGAAATCAAATGTATTTCAAAATTGAACAATGATGCGGGGGTGGGTACTTCAGCTATTATTGACATTGAATGGATAAATTGCTCCTCAGGTGAAATAAACAAGGTTTTGTTTTCTAAAGGAAAGGAAAGCATGACGCTGCTTTGTGCCAATAGAGCTAACGGTAAGAGTAAGAGCTGAAGTACTCTCTTACGTCTCATGTTTTTATTGATTGGATTTAGATTGAAACACAAAGCGTTACAGTGAGATGTGATGCTACATGCCGATACCGAACAAACCTCTGACAGCCTCTGATTCGAAATAATGACGATGAGCGTCACTTTGGGGCCTTAACTACCTTCGCTTAGGCAGACAAACTTTAAAATATTTGCCGTTTCACGTGGTATTTATGCATACGGAGGTAGGAAAATAACACGTTGGTGGAGTCCCCTAGATCTTTTGTACAGTAAAATCATGGACAGTAGTGTAATTACTGGAATAATTGACATTGGCGTAATTATTGAAATCATGGACGTTGGCGTAACTATATAATGAAATCATGGACATTGGCGTAATTATTGAAATCATGGACATTGGCAAAATTATTGAAATCATAGACATTGGTGTAATTATTGAAATCATGGACGTTGGCGTAATTATTGAAATCAAGGACATTGGCGTAACTATTGAAATCATGGACATTGGCGTAATTATTGAAATCATGGAAATTGGCGTAATTATTGAAATCATGGAAATTGGCGTAATTATTGAAATCATAGACATTGGCGTAATTATTGAAATCATGGAAATTGGCGTAACTATTGAAATCATGGACATTGGCGTAATTATTGAAATCATGGAAATTGGCGTAATTATTGAAATCATAGACATTGGCGTAACTATTGAAATCATGGACATTGGCGTAATTATTGAAATCATGGACATTGGCGTAATTATTGAAATCGTAGACAAAATTGAAAAGGCGCCTGAAAAATTGAAAAGGCGACGGACAAAATTGAAAAGGCGACGGACAAAATTGAAAAGGCGACGGACAAAATTGAAAAGGCGACGGACAAAATTGAAAAGGTGACGGACAAAATTGAAAAGGCGACGGAAATGAGTGGCACATATGGAACACCATACATAATACAATATTTGCATGATGTTTCATGACCATAATTCATTGTCCTATGTCTTCAATTGGGCAGTATTCATGATTACAAACTATGACCACGTTTATTTAATCTGATCAAATGCATTTTCGATCGGGCAGTACTCGAAATAGGCAATTTACAATTGATAAGGTCAAATTATTCAAAGGTAATTTTTGTTTAAAAGGATATAAATTGTTCTAGTTTTCCGATTGCTAAAAACCGATTACTGAGTTATTTATTCCTATAATAAAAATGGCGTGGACGACTTCAAATAAACGTCGTGTTCTGTTAGGATAATGTTAAAATTGAGGAATCCATTTTTGATTGGTATACATGTACTTTGATATCTAGCGAGAGACAGCGTGTAACGTTGGTGCCTTGTCAATTGCAATTGCACCTGATACAAAACCAGCGCATTGATCGAAAACCACTCTCACTGAAAAAGCGAATAACACGTCCCTGAAAATGGCTGGCCTCGGGCACTCCCTCCCCTCCTCTCGCTCGCTCCCCTCATCACAAAGACAGACCCTGGCAATTACTTCAAATTCATGTGCTCTGATGAAGAAGCATGCACTCACGGAAAAACAAACCCGGTTTCATGCGGAAATATTGAACAGAATAATGCCATTAAATCTTCAAAATTGAGTTGCCGTTTGACTATAGGCCTACCTGAGCTATTTTTAAAGAGGCACTAAATATCAATCTATTGTGAAAGATCACGCTCTGTTGATAAGATGCATTAGGAACGGTATTCAATTATTAAGGCAATATTAACATGCCTCAAGTGGCATTTCAGAGAAAATGTATCTGCCTTTTTAGTTCCCGCACCTTAACTGACTTAGATTAGGGATCAATTTAACAAACGTTTAGAAACCAAATTCGCCCAAACAATCGATCTGCATGCAGAAGCCCGGGACCAGCTACAAATTTAGTGTACAAAGCACGTACATTTGGCCAAGTAACATTTTGAGCTCGAAAATTATAGCATTATAATATCTTTATATTTTTTCAGCCGCTTGGAACTGGTGCGATTCTTTAAAAAATAAGATTCCAAACAACACATCGACAATGAATTAACCTGTTTGGATAATGCAACCCTGTGAGATTGAGCGACCATATAGCTATACGTCAATTGCACTAATAGTGGAAATTTGAAAATACTAAATAATAAAATAACATGACGTATATAATTATATGACTGATAAACAGGATGAACGGATGTCGATAGCTCTGTCCAGTTTGGGTAAAGTAGGTCAGCTGGTGGGTTATTCATGTGACTGGAGGCGAGCGACTGTTGTTGTCTCTCAATTTAGCTGGTTTTCCAACAGAGAGCCACATCAGCAGACGCATCCATATTGATTGCATTGATTCTGTCTTCTGAGATGAATTAATCAAAAATCCACCTCGTGTTGAAAGAAAGGTCAAGGTTTTTCAATCAGCAGGAAGGTTTACATAAACAAACTTGAACTTTGAATGCTCATTTCGATTACTTTCATTAAGGTTCGAAAATGTACTTTTAATTATGATAAAGTTCAACGCAGTGCATCAAATCTTATCAATGTTTCCAGCTGCATAATTCCTTTATATTTCACTTGGAAAGATAAAGGGTTTGACTAATGAACTCTACCAAAATCCAATCCAATTATGTTTATTTCTGAAAACTAAATTATTGAATTTGCTGTTCCGAAGCCAGTTATGAACCGCCCGTTAATAATTGCGCAAAAATAATAAAGCACTTCACTTTTGTTTCTCTATTTTTTTTTATACGGGGACGAGAGGGGGGGCGCTTTATTTTCTTAAAATGTCCTACCAATTTGTTGGAAAAAATCCCCAAACAAGTGGAAACTTGTTAAAATAACACAAAATCACTAAAATGAAATCACTATTAATGATCGGATGCATTGTTAAAAGCTACTGGGGAAAATATGGCTGAGTACATTGTGCCCCCCCCCCCCCCCCCTCAACCCGGTCCTGATAGGCTTAAATAATAATTAGAAAGCACTCAACAGAGCGCACCTGACACGCTGAACAGAGACGATAATCCCATACTTAAACTTCTCTAGAATGCTTCTTGAACCATAATATACCGATTACTAAACCTTCAGACCCAATTAATTCATTCAGAGTGTGGTTTAGTGATTCGTTCGAGCCAATTAAAACCGTGCGAACGGATATTAAACGAAAATAAAACCTTTTTAATTTATTCCCGGACTTTATAGGAAATAAATCAAACCAAGTATTGAAAGTATAACTTTCGGAATTTTGCTGACAGAGGTATAAAAAGTGAACCCATGGGAAATTACCAGAGCATCGTTCAATTTATGTTAATGATACCGGTGTATTTTATTACTTGTGCGCTGAATAGTTCGGAATTGAACAATTTTGTCAAAAGAGAACTCCATTGTTGCGTGCTGGTGATGAGTCTGTAGACTCACGACATTACCAAAATCATGTTTTTTTTTAGTAACGAAATATTATTTTTAGGGAACGAAATAGTATTTTCAGGTAAAGAATTAATAAAAAGAACTAACATTTTGAGGGAACGAAGGTAGATTTATTCACGAGAGAAAACTATTTACATGGAACGAAATACTATTATTTCGTGGGAAATACTTAAGCTGATACGGAGCCCTTTGAATTACAGTAGATTTTCGGGATATAAAAACAATTTTTAGAGCATTTGTTAAAATTTCTCTTACAACTTCATGATGTTGTATTTTACTTACATTACTAATTGAGCGATACAACCAACGCCCAGTATAATAATTGACAGACCTTTTGTTGCCAAGGATGCAACTTATCCTTATCCCTCAAAATTGTACAGTGATGTTGTTTAAATTGTTTATTTTGTCCACATAAATTTCCAGACTCTCTTCACAAAAGCTTTAATTTGATCATCAGAAAAACGAACTAAACGACAAAATAAATAAATTAGTGCTACGGGAATCTCGGAAGGAAACTTTGGAACTTAAATGGTATATCAAGGGCTCTCTAGCTGCCTAACTATTTGAGGTAATAGTTGTGTTCCTAAAGCAATGTGTATGTCAGCCTATATACACGCACTTTACGCATGGTGAGACGATCACTTGCATCTGTAAAAAAATAAATTGTGTATCCAACAGAAACTGACTGAGTTCACTTATGAGTGTTATGATCGGCTTTGGTCGAGTGGAGTTTCAATTTTTAAACTTAACGAACCTGAACACTTAACATGATTATAATTGCAATAATTCCCTCATTATTACTTTCAGTTTCGTTTAGTCAGAACCGTTATTGGGGCCATCCAACCATGTCTAACCTAATAAGGTCTCACAATAATATCAGAGCGTTTCGAAATGGCTACAAACATGTAGTGTTGAAATCCTGTAGGTCTATTATAAGAAGCACAAGGAGAGCTAAATTGGTGAATGAATCCTATTCTGAAATGTCTTTGTTTTCTAATATTTATATTTATTAAAATATCATCGATATTCAATAATAATTATGAATAAAATGACAAAATCCTGGCAGCAAAGTGAATCCACTGCCCGAGGATGCCAACAATTAAAACACCTGCCTGTACATTGTTCTGATTTTACAAGAGGATATTAAGTATTTTGATAACTTTATGTTATTTTATGCAAGTTCACCCCAAACAAGGCTTAAAGCCACTCTTGGTACGGGGCTACAAGAAGAAAGCATTTAGATGAAGATAACCCAAGGAGCTGAAGGTAGGCATTGATATTCCTCTTAAACAGTCTAGATTGTAGGATGGAGGGAAACAGGCAAGGAGTTCCAAAGAGATGCAGTAAGTGGAGTAAATCTGTTGGAATGATTCTTTATTCCATTTCAGCAAAGCGAGAGTATAGTTTTACGCTTAAACACCCTGATAGGCCGAACCAGTTCGGACTCACTGATGGCGAATTTAACAAGAACTTATCTGTAGAAGACACAGAGGCTAGGTACAGATCTACGGTGGGAAAGAGGTTGTAACGTTGATCCCAACTTCACCAACAAGATTAACAAAACGCTTCTGCACTCTATCCAGTAAAGATAACTGACAGGCAGAAGCTCCGGCCCAATTGTGACAGTAGTACTCCATCAGGGGTTGTTATTGTCTTATACAAGTAGAGAGTAGCATCAGGAGATAAAGACAACCAACTCTTTGCAATGCCTGAGATACATCTCTCCCAACTGGCATTAGTGAAGATGTCAAATCCAAGAAGGTGAAAATCTTATACCACAGGCAAAGTCGATGGGCCCATAAGAATAGATGGAAATGTATTTTCTCTAGAGCAAAACTGAGACAGTAGTTTAGTTTTCTTTGCATTGAAGGTTACAAGCCAATCGTTCTCCAACTTCAGCATGCTCTTTTAATCATTATTTAAATTAGTGAGACACTCACCTTACAGCGAGAAGTGTTATGGGAAACACAGTAAGGGTTGAATCCTCGTTATAATGGCAAGCTGAGACAAAACTCTATCAGACAATCACTGAAAGTCGTCTTAGTACGAAACTGCCAGTAGGTCAAGGTAAAGGTAAAGCCGTAATAGGTAAAGCCGTATTAGCAATATCTTGATTAACAACGACTGAGCTTTACCGGGAAGTCCTTCTTTTACGTTTTTATATGTTAAACGACAAATAAAACTACCCGGTCTCCAGCCTTCGCTATTGTGTCTCGAAATAGAGCCCTGATGTACCCATCACCGCAGTTCAACGGAAGATATAGCTGGAAGTAAATGCGTTATGACTGACACTAATTGAAGAGTAATAAGAACGATATCGTGAAAGGTTAAATCCGCTTTCAAAATCTAGTAGCTGATAATTATATCAATGATAACATGCAGGTACTTACTGTTGATTTTACGAACTTAAAAAAAGCAAAGAAAAACGCAATTTTTTGAAAAGACCGCGTGTTGCGAATCTGAAAAGGCCGAGGTCACGATTGTTGCTACGTGACGTCATAAACATGAAAACAACGACTGACTCTGTCTGATATCCAGACTCATCAAGCACGCTACGCTATACTACCACCCATTATATGCTGTGTGGTGTGCAGCGCATTCACTCGCTGATAGTTCTCTCGATAGTTGACAAGAAGCAAGCATTTTGACTCGGAAAAACTCCGGTGACGAAAATTAGGAGGAAATCAGCGTAGATTCCGATGGGTTAGTTGCATATCTGAGAATTCGTCTGGGATTTCATCCGTAGACAGCGACAGTGTAGAGCCCCAGCCTGATAGCGATAGTGACACGAATGAGGTAGAAATTAGAATGTTCGCGGAGCTGAGCCGTACACGTTCGACCCATTGGCAAGACAACGCGTGCAGCAAGACGACGAGGCAGCTAGCGAAGACGACGCAAATATACCACCAGCTGCCAACTACTGATTGAATAACAATGACTGGTAATTTCTTCATCATTATATACACATAACTACTTACGACGCCCCCCCCCCCAAAAAAAATAAAAAGTCCGCCCCCCTAAAAAAAAAAAAAAAAAAAAAAAAAATTAAAAAAGAAAGAAAAAAAGTCCGCCCCCCCCAAAAAAAACCAAAAACCCCCAAAATCAAAAAAAAAAAGTCCGCCCCCCTTTAAAAAAAAAGTCCGCCCCCAACCCCCCGAAAAACCGCCCAAAATCGCCCAAAACCGCCCCGAAAAGTCCACCCCCCAAAAAAACAAAACCCCCCACAAAAAAAAAAAAATAATAATAATAATCCGCCCCCCCTCAAAAAAAAAGTCCGTCCCCCCACCCCCAAAAAGGGCCTGGGTTTCAGTAAAAAGAAAACATGAGCCTACGAGTACGTGGTGAATGTGGTCGTTGATCTCTCTGCCAGCCATTGTCAGCGGTGTCTTGTGACACGGATACTGAAATAAAAGGTGTACTCAACTGAGATATTGCTTTACAAGTGAAAAAGTGTCGGTTGGATACGGAAAAAAATAATAATAAAATGTTTGTTTTCATTTTTTTTAAATACCCATTCTCTAAATGAATTCCCATGCATGTTGTTCTCTTGCTTTGAAGGTGTTCCTTTGGCAAATGTGTGGTCACTGAGTTCGTCCACAACTGCCTGTGTTGTAAGGAGGTTGAGACAATACAGGAGAAAAACTGGCACCCTGGAGTCAATCCAGATTTGAATTGCTTCACTGACCTTCCCTGGTATGAAGCTACCTGTCTCAACCCTGGCACACTTGAGACGGCTTTTATGCTTACAAGCAACAGTACAGTCCTAGTAGTAGGCCAGCCAAAGTGTGAAATTACACTTTGGACGGCATATTTTGTTAATGGCCGGCAACCATTTTAGATCTATTGCTCATAGCATGGGGAAGAAAATTACGGTGGATGCCACGCTTGATTTTGAATTTTAAGGTCATTTTGAGGTCAAAAGGTCAAATAAGGTCAAAAATCAGTATTTTCAAAATTTGTACCAAGTTTGACCCAAATTGACAGATCTATCAAAAAAATATATTTCAAACTTCATGTTAATATTCCAAACCTATGAAATTATCGAATAAACTTTCATCTTGTACACAAATGTATAGCAACATGAAACTTAAAAGTGTGGTTTTCTCAAAAAGTGCTCATCTTTGGGTGTAACAAAGTTTTGTACACTCCCTATCTCATTGGTGCATATATTTGTTTCAAACAACTTTTTTTTCAAGGTAAAGGTACCCAGGTAGTTTTTAATAGAAAAATAATTTCCATATTTTTGGGTGTAATGAAACAAGAAGGTACATGTATGTTCTTCACGAAGTAAATTTGAATGTGTAGTGGTTTTATAGTGTGACATACTGCTTATTACTTTGACAATTATTTCGTTGTGGCAGGGTGGATCTTTTTTTCTTCTTTGAATATTTCTGTGCCCACCTAAGCTTGTTCACAATAAAAAGAATGGACAAATTAGTTATACATGTAGGTGACATACATGTACAAACTGCTCAATGGGACAAGTTCTCCATCACGACCTCTTGACGAGAAGAAGTTGCTTTTCAAAGATTTTCCAGCACATTTTCTTCACATAGCCATGAAAGGTGTAGGTTGTATCACATCCTGTAAGGGCATGAAAGCTGAGCAGATTATCCCTCACAGGTTGTATACGTGTGAGTCTCTCAGACACTGCATGTATAGGGTAACATTTGCGCTTCTTTGCCGTTCCAGAGATCATTCAAAATTCTGTTGCTTTTGAAGATATAAAGTGCACCAGAAGTAACATCACGTCTGTATCCCTGCAGATGACCACCACTCTTTGATATCCTTCATTGACTGCCTAACATCAACCTGGTGTCAGCCTCCTCATGGTTTCCTCAAAGTTTTGCATCGTCTCTACTCGTGTACCTGGCATCTGTAACATCAAAGAACCCACTGCATCTCGTATCTTTGCAGTAGATCCTTGCCCTTCTCTACGATGGCGTCTGACAAGAACTTGGCGAGATCAGATTGGTTCCCATCCAAGGCAATGAATTGGCCTCAAACCTGTCGGAGTGGGACCTGGGGTCAATCAATGAACTTTCGAATTGGCTTTTTCTTTCCCATTCGCTTTGATCTCAAGTCACTGCCTTAATGGAGCCCTCTCCATTCTCTAATGTAGCAATCAAATACCACGTCATTTTTTGTTGTATTCTACCCAAAGTATTGGTCACACTATTTATGAAAACACCAGCGTATATAGTCACCAAATGTCTGACACCCATGAGGCTTTCCGAGAGCTTGGTTAAGTGCATGACCATCTATCAGCACACATGTCTTCAGGTTGGCATTCGGTATATTTGTGGGTGTGGTAAAGCCCAGCTATTAAGATGTTGATCAGATCTGCCTATGGTGTTGAATTCATCTCTCCCCCAGCTTTGGCTATAGACAGTGGGACTGGAGACAGCGAATGCTGGAGAATATTCACCATTTCCAATGTTCAACCTCCAGTGGCAGCATTGAGCAATTATTGGTGCAGTAACTTTTTGTCAGCTTTCAAAATTTTCTATAAATTTTGTTTGGTGAAAACATTTACTTCGTACAGATCAGCAAAAGTTTTTGGGCGATGTTTTTTCAAGGTGTCATGAAAACCGACAGTTTCTTCAACCAGACGTTGCTTCACGTTGGTCATATATGGCTGAAGATCACTTACGACATCACTTGGTGCAATGTTTGTGGTTGCGAATGATTCCAGTGGTATATCTCTTACATCATCACAGTCAGTGTCATCTTCTTCTTCAGCCAAGGTGAGGTTTGCTCGGAACACATCAAATCTTGTTAACTGTGTGGTAAGCTTCATAACGTCATCAACATCTTGCTTTTTGCTGGATGGAAGACTATCAAAGTGGGTGAAAGTGGTTTCTTCCTCATCTCTTCCAGATTGAAGAGAGATCTTATGCCTTGTGTGATGCATGATCGCTCGGACCATGTGATACAAAATTTGTCCCTGGCGTGATCATTTCTCGTTATTGTAATTATGCCATTCTGCATTTTGCATGTCCTGTTCATCCACTCAGTTGCCTGATCAGGGGGAACCTGGTTGAAGCGCCTTTTTGTTCTCTTTACAAAAACATTTTCATTACTGAATTCTGCAAAAAACCTCTGGTGCTGTCTTCTTGAGGAGTTTCATATCTGCGAGATAAACAGGTCCCCACCGGGCATAGTTGCTGTGGTCTTAGATGGTGAGCCATGGCAGCATTGCTGAAAAAGCTTCTCGAAGGAGGATCCAGTTTCCGTCCCTCTGAGCCCTGATGAAGTTTAGCAGAATCTCCACCATCTCCATGTAATGAGACGACAGTCAGAAGTTTGGATTTCCAGAGTGCTTGTTATTGAAGTCTTTGATGAGCTCTTGAACATTGTTACTGCTCAGAAAATCTGACAGCTGGCCTTCTGTTCGGAAAGTTCCGCTCAGTGATTGCCATTTCTCTTTTTGAAATGCTTAACCACACTTTGGGCAAGTTTGTCAACTTCCACATCTTTTTGTTAACTATTTTCAACCAGCCAAGATTCAAGCATAGACCGTTGATGTGCCACAGAGCCTCAAAAGGCAATCCGGAATGCAAAACTAAGGTTTCGCAATAAACTTGAAGATGACATCTCTGCGACTAATTCAAGGGAACTGTGGAAAGGTTTCCATAAAATTACAGGCTACAAACCAAAGCCAAAACAAGCACCCCAGGACGATACAACACTTCCGGATCAACTGAATGACTTTTTTACACGCTTTGATCGTCCAAAAGATCGTTTACCGGATATGAGTGAAACGCTACCTCCCCCATTTGAAATAACACTCACAGACACTCGTCGTGTCCTACGTCAGCTAAAACTCAACAAGGCACCTGGACCAGACGGCATCACCCCACGACTTCTCAGATCTTGTAATGACTTTTTATGCAATATTTTATGTAAATTATTCAATTGGTCTTTGAAAACTTGCCATGTTCCAAATGTTTTTAAAAAATCGACCATCATTCCTGTGCCAAAACGTTCACCAGTTACTTGCCTTAACGACTACCGCCCTGTAGCTCTAACTTCAATTGTTATGAAATGCCTTGAAACTTTAATTAGCAACTTCATCCAATCTCAGCTGCCGCCTAAATTAGACCCTTTCCAGTTTGCGTACAAGGCTAACAGGTCAGTTGACGATGCAGTATCATGGTCTTTATTCAGAGCATCTCAGTTCCTCGATAAGAACGTCCCAAACTATTGCAGGATTTTATTTGTGGATTATAGTTCGGCGTTTAACACCATATCTCCTTTTAAATTGTATGATAAACTTATAACTTTGAATTTTAACCATTCTTTGTGTCGTTGGATTTTAGATTTTTTATTGGATCGCTCACAGAAGGTTAGAATTGGTCAATGTTTCTCTAAGTCACTTGTCCTAAGTACAGGAGCGCCACAAGGATGTATTTTATCTCCAATGCTGTACTCATTGTTTACGCATGATTGTGAAGTAAACTCTGTTAATAATTTTATGGTAAAATATGCTGACGACACTACATTAGGTGGACTTATTTTTAAGGACGATTCCATGTATCGTGATGAAGTTAATCATTTAGTTCAATGGTGTCACGACAATAACTTAGAATTAAATGTTCAAAAGACTAAGGAAATTATTGTAGACTTCAGAAGAAATCCAGACAAAGTTGAGCCGCTAAATATTAATGGATCCGAAGTGGAAATTGTCGACTCTTTTAAATTTTTAGGAGTGCACATATCAAACGATCTTAAGTGGGTGACTCATGTTGATTCCATTGTTAGGAAGGCCCAGCAACGGTTGTTCTTTCTTAGAAGATTGAGGAGTTTTCGTGTCAGCCAGGATTTGCTGGTAAAGTTTTATCGGGCAGTTGTTGAGAGTATTTTGACGCTCTCGATCGCTGTCTGGTATGGCAACACCACGGCAGATGACCGAAAACGCCTCAATCGTGTAGTCGGTTCTGCTAGCTTTATCATTGGTCGTGAGCTTCCTGCTTTGGATAAACTTTATACTGCTCGGGTTCTGAAGAAATCTAGATCTATTATTTCGGATGAATTTCACCCTGCGAACAGTTTGTTTGAATTAATGAGATCAGGTAAGCGATATAGAGCGATCAGAGCCGACTCCAACCGTACTCGCAATAGTTTTTATCCCAGTGCAATAAGGTTACTTAATGATTAATTCTTTTTAATTTGTTTTTGGGGTTTGCAATTTTGTTACTGTTATTGTCTCTCTGCATATTGTGCGCATACTGTTTATTTGTTCGTTATTGTATGCCTATGTGGTTTTAGGGTTTTCTGTATTTTTTAGTAATTTTTGTAATTGTTACTATTTTTTGACTCGCAAGCCGAAGTGAATTTCACTGTATATGTATTTATATGTGTGACAATAAACAATTGAATTGAATTGAATATAGGTCAGTTGGTGTTCTCTAACAGCGTGATAAAAGGCTTTGCATTGAAGCATGATGATGATTGTGTTTGTGGTTTGAAATGACCACAAACCGATTGGTGAAGAGTGTGTCATTGTCATTTGCTGGTACCTACATGTAGGTAGCATCTTTGCTGTTGTCACAAGAGGGGTCAACTATACCAGTGGCTTCATTGAGTGCTCCCCATGCAGGAACAGAACAATCCTCTTCATTCAATCATCACCATTTATTGTATGCGTGATACAACTCATACTAAATATTTGGTCTGTGTCTTTGGCCTTTCATTATAGATGATGTTGAACCACTCTGCCTCTATTTCCTTCCTGATAGCAAGGTAGCATGATCAAGCCTTTTAAACTCCTGCAGAGCATCATGCTTGATAGCCCTTTGCTCTTTAAACATAGGCTAATGTGTTTCATTTTTGGATCACCTTGATCTTGTTGTGGGGCAGGTCCTCTTTGCCATACCATCATCTGTGTGCAATGGAAGGCATTTTTTCCATCAAGTGTTGCTTCCAGGACATCAATGTTATCTGGGCAGTTGCTAGGCAACAGAAGTACTTAATGTGTCCAGCTTATTTGAGAGAAGTAGCCTTTGAGTGCCTGCATGGTCACTAGCTCTGGAGCTAGCTTTGAAACATGGCAATCCACATGTTACAACATGTAGCTTAAAAGCCTAAAATGTATCACTGGACGATACCCCGATCGTGTAGGAAACAACCAAAACATAGGATAAAACCACTGTTAATGCAAACAAAATCACCATTTTAATTCATTATTGACAATTGAGTTTGTTGACTGTGTAGGAATCTGAAGAAAAAAGGAGGAAAGATTGGAAGTACAAACAACTTTGATATCAGAAATAGGCATACAGTTGTAGAGCACCATGTCAAACTGTACACCCATACGCGTTCAAATTTACTGCGAGAATAACGTACTTTCTTGTTTCATTACACCATATATGAAGGTGTGATATAATTTATTTTTTTTGATGAAAAACTGCCTGGGTATATTAACCTTCCAAAAAAAAAGGTTTTTGAAACAAATATATGCACTATTGGGATAGGGAGTGCAAACAACTTTGGTATATTCAAGATGTGCACTTTTTGAGAAAATAACACTTTTAGTTTCACTTTACCATACATTTGTGTACAAGATAAAAGATTAACTCTTAATTTCACAGGCTTGGTATGTTAATATGATGATGAAAATTAATTTTATGGAAAGATCTATCACTTGGGGTAAAATTTGGGGAAAAATCAAAAAATTCCCATTTTGACCTTATTTGACCCTTTTGACCTCGAAATGACCTTAAAATTCAAAATTGAGGGTGGCATCCACCCTAATCGTCTTCCTGATCCCATGAACAATAGATCTAGCATGGATGCCAGCCATTAACAAACTATGCCGTGGAAAAATTTCTAGAGGACTTTTTAAAGTTTGGCTGGTCTACTATAGAGCCATTGAGGGTGATCTTTCAAGGTAAGATTGGAGAAATTGTTGTAACTTGCATTATTGTTGGCCATGTGAGGTAAATCAAAACATGTCCCCGACCCCTTATGCTTTTTTGTTGTTACAAATTTAAATGGAATTAGACTTTCTTTTTAATATAGCTGTTATTCATTGTGTAAGCCAATTCCTTCCCTACCATTTACACTGGCAAGTTGTACAAAAAATAAATACACTGGTTTACTGAACTAACGAACAAGTATACAGTTTGTTGATAATAAAAGATATTCTTATTTATTTTTGATCACAGGAAGTACAGGCATGTTTCATATCGGCAGGTCAAAAGATGGACATAAAGATTATGGATACCTCTGCAGACACAACAGAGTACCCATCCCATCATGCATCATGCATAAAACGCGGTCAACATTCCCAGATGCAGACGGCAACTATGAAGGGTTCAGATACCCAGTTCTTGATGAAATGTAAACTCACAAAATAAATGACCAGTAGCTCACGTACGCTCTGTGGCAAAGTTTAGCCAAGGCCTTCTGATGTCAGGAAATATCGCTATACCGTGGGACCATGAAATTGTGACGGGTTCCAGCGCGCTGGTGCACAATTCAAAAACTAAACATTGCAGGGTCAATGGAAGCAGAACGTACGTGAGCTTAAAGCAATTATTACATGCCTTTGTTTCTTTTCTAAAAAATTTCCCAATACCCCTCAAGGTGTAATATACTAAAAATCGAAATTTCAACAAATTAATTGAAACTAAACAAGCCAGAAATTTCTGTCTTTGCTTCCTTTTTGGGGAATATTGATGATACATGTAGGCCTACTGTTAAACACTTTAAGGCTTTCTTGCAAAAGGTAATGTATTAATCCATTGTTATTATTATTATTATTATTATTATAATCATTATGACTGTTATACACCGTTCTCAAGTTTTCTCAAAGTGATTTATTCCTTGTGTATAAGTTCAGGGAAATGTGTCAATTTGTGGAACATTACTCTCTGATGCGAGTCTACCAACTCTGACCTATAAACCTTGTGCAAATACAACATAAACACATTTAGCAACTGTATTATTTAAAGAATATGTGATGTCTATAAATGCAGGAAGGGCTTATGCTACACCCTGTCATATCAACCAACGGTAATGCATGTAATTTCCCGAATAACACATTCCACATTTACATGTGCAACCAACAAACGCACTGTCAAAAAGAATACAACTTTTTAGGCTTCAAAACAGTACTTAATAGAACACTAATCACTCAACCAGTTCTATAGCTTAGTGACACAAAAACTAATGTACCAACCGTTTAATAAACCTTGGCGGGACTGTTACTTTGGGCGAAGAAATCAGCACGTAAGTTGCGATAAATTATGAAGCTGAAACCATGTTGTTTTAGAACCCTAGTTACCGCTTAACCTCAACAGCGCCCTCAATAGACAAAACAAAGTTCACTGAGTTTGGGCATTACATACCGGCCCTCTAATTGGCTATTGATCAATAAACAATTACATAATATTAAACAACAACGCCAAACTTTAAACCTTAAACAAACAATTGAACACTTGGTGAATCCAATGCATAACAATAGGTCTACTGAAACTACTCAACATCGCCTTCAACTAGAAGAAACAACTTTGTCACAGGACGAACCAAAGTGGAAGTTTCTCAACTTGGCACTTCTGACTAATCCGTGTTTATCCTTGACGACTTCAAGTACTCTCCCCAGTGCCCATGCATTTCTGGGAGTCGAGTCTACTACCAACACAACATCTCCCACAGCCACATTCCGCTTTGGGTGGGTCCATTTCTGCCTTTCTTGAAGTAGAGGCAGGTACTCCTTTGACCACCTGTTCCAAAAGGCATCTGCAAAATACTGAACATGTCGCCACTGCTTAACAGGACACTTGTCTCGCTTGTCAAACAAACCGGGAGGCAGATTGGGAGTCATCATTTGGATTGTTAGGGCATTCGGTGATGAGTGGTCGTCCATTCATAATAGCTTCAACCTCACAAAACAAAGTTTGCAGAGACTCGTCACTTAGTTTGTTTGTTTGTTTGTTTATTTATTTCCATTCATACATAAGCAACAGTTTGGTAAATCCAAACATAGTATAATACAAATATGATAATAAATATAAACTTGAATAATACCAAATACAAAATTGAAGTATGAATGGGGGAGCCATCCAGAGAAGGACTAGCCTTCTGTAATCGGAGCACCCATGAAACTGCTGTCAACAATCACTATTAAGGTCACATGGTATTTCAACTTAGGAGAAAGTAAATAAAGGGGGGAAAAGAAGAGAGCACAATCAAATATAATAAAGAAAAAGAAATTTAAGTTAATTACTGCCTCGCTGATTGAAGACATGAATAACATTTAAGTTTCGTACATACAAACGTTGCATAGTTTGACAAATAAAGTTCCTTGAGATGTTTCACAAAAACATATCTAGAAGAATTAACATAGTCTCTAATGTTCTGAGGTAGAGAATTAACAATTTTAGGCAAAATATAACGATAATTAGCAGATACAACATCCACTCTACAAGAACCAGGTAAATGGATAAGGTTTTGTTGTCTAGTAGAGTAAGAATGAAGATCTTGATTTAAAGGGAAAAAACTTTGGCTACTTAGATTGAAGGGAAGTAACTTATGAGAATAATCATAGTAATGAGTGGCAATTTTAACATTATAAAGATCCTCAAATTTAAGAATTTTAAATTTACTACAGAGGGGGGCAGTGTGAGTGTTGTATTTAGCATGGCAGGCATTCCTAATACATTTGTTCTGCAATGTAACAAGTCTAGCGAATAGAGAGGGGTATATCTTGATCATACCACCCCATGCCAAAATACCATAATTTAAATAAGAATTAACCAGAGTGTTGTAAAGAGCCAGGCTATCTTTAGTCCTGAGAAGGTTCTTAGTTCTATTAATAATATAATTAGCTTTGGAGACTTTGTTACACACTGAAGAAATTTGCTCCTTCCAAAGCATGTTTTCGTCTGTTTCAAGACCCAAGAACCTAGTGCAGGAAACCTTTTTAAGAATAGTGTTTTCCAAACATAAAACAACATCGGGCAAATATAGTCCCTTCTGCTTGGATGAATAACAAATATAGAAAGTTTTTTCAGGATGAACCCTCAACCTATTGGCTCTAAACCAATCTTGAAGAATCAGTAAATCTGTACTTACAGTATGAGCCAGCTCAGTTACAACTCTACCAGATGCAAAAAGAGTTGTATCATCAGCAAATAATACTGGTTTTAAAGAAGAACAACACAAAGGTAAATCATTAACATAAATAAGGAATAACAATGGTCCGAGAGTGGATCCCTGGGGGACTCCACAATTAATGTCAAGAGTGGTTGAAACCACACCATTCACAAAAACATACTGCCTGCGATTGTTGAGATAACTAGTAAACCAGTCAAGTGGAACACCCCGAATTCCATAGTGATGTAACTTGTTTAGAAGTAAATCATGACTGACTGTATCAAAAGCCTTCTTTACATCAAGAAAAATGCCCAAAGAAATATCAGGGGGAGTTTTATTAGTAGCATCAGTTAAGTTATTATAAAAATCGAGCATAGCATGTACTGTACTTTTGCCTGGACGAAATCCATATTGAGCTGGAGAAAGCAAATTATTGGATTCAAGAAACAATGAAACTCTTTTATACATAAGTTTTTCAAGAACTTTAGAGCAAGTATTAAGTAAAGAAATAGGCCGATAATTGCTTGGGTCTTGAGCATCCCCTTTTTTAAAAATAGGAACAACTTTGGCTATTTTGTACATGTCGGGAAAAATTCCATGACCAAAAGAAGCATTAAATATACACGCCAAAGGAGAAGAAATGATATCAACTACTTCTCTTAAAATAGAATTGCTTATTTCATCAGGGCCAGAACTGCTCTTATTCTTAAATTTCAAAACAATCTCAATAATTTCAACAGAGTCAGTAGGACTCACAAAAAGAGTATTAATAGGAGACTGAGCAAAATTGACATAATAATTGCAGTCCTTAGTAGCCTCAGGAACAGCCCGACATATAGATTTACCGATGGAACAAAAATGATTATTGAAAGCATTTGCAATGTCCTTAGGGTCAGTAATCAAGCTATTATTCAAAATAATACTGCTCAAATTCCCAGAAGATTGTTTAGGACTATGTTTAATCATAGAGTTAAGAATTCGCCAAGTTTCTCTGGCATTACCTTTTAAATCATTAAGCTTATTACGAAAATATGAAGTTTTGGCAATACGCTTAAGCTTGTTGAAAATATTATTGTATTTTTTATAAAAAGCTAGCTTGGTCAAACTTTTATTTCTATTAACAAAATGCTTTTGTTTATTGTAACAGGATGTCAATAAACCCAAAGTCATCCATGGAGCCCTAAACGAGCGACGTCGAGAGGGTTTTGTATGTACAAGTGGAAATGATAAATCAAATACTGAATGCCAAATTTCGTTAAAAACGGATACTTTCTGATCAGGATCCTCTGCTTCGTAAACTTGAGACCAGGCAGCAGTAGAAAGTAATTTACGAAAAGCTTGCCGATTGGCAGAATTAAATTTTCTAAAAGTGCATGGATGGTCCATTTCTGACTTTGAGTCATGACCCTTTTCAAAAGAATACAATGAAATAAAATGATCAGAAAGATCACTTTTTATAACAAATGAGGCCGCTTTACTATCAACTCTATTAGTAAAAATATTATCGATCAGGGAAAAAGAATTAGAGTTGGAATCAATTCGAGTAGGCCTTAAAATCATAGGAACAAAATTGTCAGCAAAAAGACAATCTACGAGTTCACTAACAAAATTTCCATAGGATGACTGTCTTCCATAATTAAGCAAATTAACATTTATATCACCTAAAATATAACAAGCTTTGACTTTAGTCTGATTAATCTTAGTAATTAAATCATTTAAGAAATTCCTAAAGATTTCTAAGTCATGAGGTAATACTCCTGGTGATCTATATAGAGAGCAAACAAAAAAACTATCCTTCGATTGAGGATAAATTTCAGCAACAATAATTTCAATTTTATCAGAAAAAAAAGACAAGTCTTCTCGAACAACAAAATTAAATTGATCATCAATAAATATAGCTACACCTCCTCCCTTTCTGTCAGTACGGTGTTTTTCACATAGACTAAGAGGATGATAACCTGGAAGATTATCAAAATCACAGCAGTTCTTATCATTTAAATAAGTTTCAGATAAAGCAATAAAATTGACCTTTTTCTTCTCGCTCAAAAAATGCAAATGTATCTTGAAATCATCCCATTTACTGGGTAAACTAAAAATATTCAATTGCATAAAAATAATAGGCTCAATGTACCTCTCAACATTTAAATTAAAATCTTGGTAGGTTACATAAGGACTTGAAATTGAGGAGTAGTCAGATTTGTAAGGAGACGGCACACAAAAAGAAGCATCCCCAGCATCCTCATTGTCATCAAAGAGCTCAGCAAAACAAATATTATCTACGGTGGTTTGAAAATCACACATAAATCAGTACTAAAGAAGTAAGTTGTGCTCAAAGTATACCATCTAAATGACATGAGATTTTGGAAAGGTAAATTGTGGAAAATGGTACATAAACTCATATTGGAACAAGTAATAAAAAGAAAAGACATGAGACCAATGATCGTCAACAGCAGTTTACAACATTTAGCATAATATAAGGCAAGTACAAACATGTGTGTGGCTGCGTAGGAGCTCCATCAGCAAGGTCCAAAATGGTTTAATAATAAAGGACCCAGTGAATCTACAGTCAACTCAAATAAAAACATGATGGGTACATACATGTAAACTTTCCGACAGAACTGTTAGATATTGACGAGGGAACCCAGGACACTATCGTTCGCCCAATTTTGAAGAGTCCGGCAAGGACCAAGCTTCGATGACTTGTTCGGTCTTACCAGCAATAAGCAGGCTAACTGAACCTTGTCGAAAGTCAATCTTGACCCGAGGATCCTTTCCAAGTTGTTGAGCTGACTTGAACGAGGGACTTGCCTTAAGTTGACCATGGGCAGATTTGATCTTCTGTGGCCACTGGGAAACCACTCTCATTTCCTCCATGCTATCGGGTTTGGAACGTGCAGACTTCAGAACATACTCCTTGTCATCCCAACTGAGAAAAGCAACCAGGAAGTTTGGGTTTGTAGTCTGGGTAGAGCCAAGTCTACGACGTTTCGGGAGAGGATGAGATCTTCTGAGGGCAATGGAGTTGGCCTTCTCGACCGTGACACCACAACGCTGCATTAGACACCTGGCCTTTACATCATGGTCCATCTCTGGGTTGAAGCTTGGAGGATTTAAGAAAACCAAGTTGTATTGCATACTACGAGCTTCCATGAGTAGAATTTGTTGTTTGTAGTTGTTCTCTACTGACTTTATTTTCACTTCAACTGAAGGAATGGCCTTCTCCAGATTGCAAATTTTTTCAAAGGCGAGTTCAAGTGAGGCTTGAAAGCTTGTAAGTTTTTCAGCATTACCCTTGGTGATTGAGAGAACTTCAGCCAAAGCAACTCGATTATCTTCAAGGGCGTGGCGTATCTCTGCTACATCTTTCTTGGAGGCCATTGCTACAACAAATTGTTATAAGCTGCAGTCAAATGTGTTCAGTCCGATGAAGTGGTGTGAAAAGACGAACCGTGGGACAACTCGACCCTCAGGCAGATAGTATCTCGTGCGTAGCGACGACGAAGCATGCACACGTGCAAACCACAGTCCACATCGGCAAACAAGTTGTACATTCTGCTCTCGCAATAGGGAGTAGAAGATTTTCCTGGTGCTTCTTATCAAACGCTCCCAAACTCCTCCAAAATGTGATCCTGCTGGAGGATTGAAACGCCAGGATATGCCCTTTTGCAGCAGATTGTCATTGATTTTCTGTTGATTCCAGGCTCTCATCTGCTCCTGCATCTCACGTTTTGTACCTACAAAATTGGTTCCATTGTCAGAAAGAATGCTCTTTACTGATCCACGACAAGCACAAAATCTGCGGATAGCATTTATGCAGGAATCCGTATCAAGCGAATGCGCCAACTCCAAGTGGACAGCTCGCGAAGTTAAACAATTGAATATGACTCCGTATCGCTTCACGGTACAATTCTTCCATGCTTCACCTCAAAGGGTCCAAAATAGTCCATTCCAACCTTGCTAAATAAATGGAGGCTCGTTCAATGCAAATCGTTCTTGCGGCAAACTGGCCATTTTCTGCTGCTCAGCTGGGGCTTGGTATCTCCTGCAAGTGACACACTTCGAGACGATACTCTTGATGATGGAAGGTTTCCGAATTATCCAGTAGTGTCGGCGGAGCTCTGCCAAGATATATTTTGCCCAAGTGTCTAACTGATTTGTGTATATGCTGAAGAATCAGCCTGGATACTGGTGAGTCTCTTGGCATCAGTAGCTGGTGCTTGTACTCAAAGTCGAGATCTGTTCTGCCAATTCGCCCACCATCCACCAGCTTAGGATCAAGCCTTTTCAACGAAGAGGAATTCTTTACTGGCGAGGGTGGTTTCCCTTCATAGTCTCTTTTAACAACTTAATTTCCTCTTTCCAATATTTCTGCTGGACATAGTACACCAAAGCCCTCTCAGCAGCCTCAAGGTTCTCTATGGTAACTCGAGTCTGGTCAGGAACTTCTCTGGCAGGATCGAGTTTCTCGAACGCTGCGCTGGTCTGATTCAGGCTTTGGAGAGTGGAGCAGTGGATTGGGTTCTTGTTGCTCCAACTCTTGCTTCACTGACTCCTGTTCCAACTTCTTGCCTGCAGCCACTCTATCTTGGGGCGTTTCGTCCACATCAATATCCAAGCAACTGCCCGTTTCAGTCTGGTCCAGTCTGAATAGTGCTCCAGAAGTCTGTCAATTGGACTTATCGATTTCTCTGTGGTCGTCATTACGGTTTTCTTCACCTCCACATCATTATCTGGTAACTTGGTCAGATCTGCATCTTGCTGAGGCCATTCTGTTTCAGGCTCAGACAAGAAGGCCGGACCCTCAAACCACATGGGGCACCGAAGAAACTTCTTTACTGACTGACCACGTGTTGCGGAATCAGCAGGGTTAGATTTGGTGTTCATGTACTTCCACTGCTGCAAGCACGAGGCATCTCTGATGATTGCAAGGCGATTCGCAACAAAAGTCTTGAATCGACAACTCTCGTTTGCGAGGTACCGTAATACCGTCATGCTGTCTGTCCGATAGTAATTGCTATCTACACTGAAGACAAGCTCTCGAGAAAAGAACTTTGCCGAGCTTTACTGCAATGGTTGCTCCAGTCAGCTCCATACGCGGGATAGTCATGTTCTTCTGCAATGGTTGCTCCAGTCAGCTCCATACGCGGGATAGTCTAGTCTTGGCCCAAGACGTCAGTGATCGATAGTGGATAGTGTAATGCGCTCGGTTACAACTCGTTACAGCGCGCCCTCTTGTGGCTTGAATTACCCAACTTGACTAGCTCTCACTAACGTCTTGGGAATCTCGTAGCGCTGGCTTAACTTTTTCATTGTTTTCTCCCTAGCCTTTCCTAGGGAACCAATCAGCGCGCGATCGTAGTAATAAATTTGCACAATTACTTATGTGACCCAGGGTCATGCTTCAGCTGCATCATAGTGCATGCAGTAATGTCGACATGGCCGCCAGCTGTGAGCGATTCTCACTAGAATTTAGAAAAGAAACAGGCTCGTGAAAAACTAAAAGTCAAACTAATTAAACCAAAGCAGTCATAAGCTATTGATGATGTTCTAGATGGCAACTACCCGTTCGTCTGCTTACAAACCGGCTTCGGTATAAGCTTAATTTTCCAGTCATTTACCTCTGTATGTCGATGTGATTTAGAAAAACCTTCTCTATGCTTTATACACATTGCCAAACGAGATAGATTCAGTCGTCGCAGTTTGTGGTGGATTCACAGATGAACATTATTAAGGAGAAGGCTGCCATGAGTGCCAGAGGCAAATATTGTTTTTTTTTACCAGTCCCGAAGCCCTTATCAGCATAAAATGACGTGAATTTCTGCAGTTGTACTCGGTGTACAGGCTTGTCTGCGGTTTATTCATCACAGGAGAGAGTCATTGGTCACAAAGTGGTGAGTTATGAGAGAAATCCCATTTTGTTTTACTTTGTTCAATTGTGGATAAAACTGAATTGATTTTTAGTCTTTATAAGCCACATAGTTGTCAGTCGTATTCGTACTCTCCCAGAGTCCCGGCAGAGAGGGGCTAGTTTAGTTAATAACTATCTGTGATAGCTGAGGTTTTTCTTTTTGAGGTCGAATAAATAATAATAATAAATCATTTTACCTAAGTAAGGCAATCCTGACAAAGCAAGTCATATTCCGAATGCACAAGTATGCATTATCCATTGATTTGACACTGGCTCAAATTGTTGATTTGTGTCTGATATCTACCTTCCATGTATTGTTGAAGCACTCGTTTGTAATCAGTTATTTGCAATGATGATCGTATTATCCTCCATGTTCAAGCGTTGCGTATTGCAATCATTTCAACTAGCAATCGGTAAAACATCATTTACAACCCCCAACCGAAAAAAGTAAATAAATAGATCAATAATAAATAAACAAATAAACATAAATAAATAATGTGTACAGTGTTCAAGCTTCATATGCATAATAGAGACCACAAAAGTGCTTGAAGTGATCCACCCAATACACATTATTGCATAATATTATTAGTTTCCATTTATTCTTCTCTAATAATACACACCAAGATCTGAGCTTATTGTATTTATTTTATTCTTCTTTTTGCAGGGGCCAGTCATCAGGAAAGAAATCGTATGCCAAGCTTGGAGAACCAGGAAGTATCATTGCTGCCATGACAGTGACAGCAAGTCTTGCCACACGATTGGCAATCAGAGATGCCTTGCAAATATCATGAGGAATGCAGTTCTTATTCAACAGGGACCGGCCCGTGACAATATCAAGCAAAACTCAAAGATGTGGAAGAAATCTTTGGATGGCTTGCAGATGATGTCTACAGAAAAAAGGAAAAGATGGGGCACATCGTTAAATATACTGTCAGTCAAGAAAGACGTGTGCAGAACTGTTCTGTTTTCTGATGCAAGCTTCCATCATCACATCACAAATTGTTCAATATGCATCATACTATTACAGAGAGTGATGTTTACGATAGGTTTCTACGTAGCTTTTTCGACCCTGAGGGAGCTGTGCACATACTCTTCGCAACCGTTGCTTTTAGACTGGGGGTTGATGTAAAGGGGCCTACAACTTTGTCATTTTTTGAACACCTGGCACCAAGTGAAATTGATGATTATGTACAACTAAGTGGAAGAGTTCGGCATGATGAGAAACCGAGTCAATCAATTGTAATAAACTATCTTATAGAAACAGAAACACTTTAGGAACAGATGAAAAACTTCCTTGACACCCAACAATGTAGAAGAGCTATGATACATGCAGCATTCCATGTAGCAGGCTCACAAGTACAAGAACTTGTGCCATAATAACTGCTGTGATAACTGTGCATTTTAAACTGCTGTTGTGGGTATTTCTTGTTTTAGCCTGTTCGAACTTAATCAATCTTCAGAATCACAATTCTGTGAAAGATTTGTCTTTGGCAATAGCAAAAAAATAAAAAAATAAATTAAGAATGTGTTTGGGCCATTTCTAACAGATCAGTCTAATCAATTCATTATCCGCATACAGTGTATGTTGCAGCTTACAGTGAATATGCTGAATTATGTGTTGTATTTACAGTTACTGAAGCATTTCAAAGTTGACCTGTTATTATTCACTTTGGCCCATAGACCAGTAACTTAGTTATAGGTTCACCACAAGTCAGTCAGTCATAATTCAAGTAGGCATCTATTCAAATCAACTATTTAAAGAAAAGCATTCCTTTGTCATTCTTCTTCATCTTTAGTGTGACACACACATATTATTGACTAAAGTCTGCATTTCAGTGCAGCACAAGTATTTCAACAAATGTTTTGTTTTTGTGAGCCTTTTTTTATTGAATTTTTAAAATTTATTTAAGCCAACAACATTTTTTCCAATGTGATTTTTGGATCAAACATACTTGATGTTAGCAACTCACTGAAATGAGTGCTGCGTTCCTCATTTTCAGAGCATCTCCAATATTTGTCCCTTTGCATTCATATCAAAACAAGTTTAAACTAATTATGGTTTATATTCAAAATCACATTTTTGCCTCATAATGGTGCATTCCAGTAGAAAGAGGCATTTATAAATGTTATGATGTTGGAAATATCTTTTTGCCGTATTGTTTGGAAATAATTTTAATTTAACTGTATCAGATGTTTTTATAGATGTAAGTTTATATAACATAATGACTATAATTATAAATATATAATGTGACAGAGAACTCACAAGAGAAATAAACTGACGTTCATGTATTTCAAAATATATAAACTTGTATGGATACATATGTCAGGTCATGTACAGTATAGTAGGCCAGCCAAAGTGTGAAATTACACTTTGGACGGCATAGTTTGTTAATGGCTGGCATCCATGCTAGATGTATGGATCATGGGCTCAGGAAGACGATTAGGGTGGATGCCAAGCTTGTTTTTGAATTTTAAGGTCATTTTGAGGTCATTTTGAGGTCAAAAGGTCAAAAATCAAAATTTTCAAAATTTATATAATTTTTAATCACATTTAATAGATATATCCGAAAAATATAGTTTTAACTTCATGTTTATATCCCAAAGCTAAGTAATTAATGAATAAACGTTCAACTTGTGCACAAATGTATAGCAAAATAAAACGTAAAAGTATGATTTTCTTGAAAAGTGTACATCTTGGGTATACCAAAATTATTTGCACTCCCCATCTCAATGATGTATATATTTGTTGCAAACAACTTTTTTTGAAAGGTTAACATACCCAGGCAGTTTTTGAAAAAATAATAATCATATAACACCTTTATGTTAGGTAAATTTGAGGTCAAAAAGGTCAAATAAGGTCAAAAATGAGTATTTTTGAAGTCGGTATATTTGTTAACCCGAATTAATAGATCTATCCATAAAATGTACTTTTAACTTCATGTTGATTAATAACATCTATGAAATGAATCGATACACTTTCATTTTGTAAACAAAAGTATAGCAAAAGGAAACCTAAAGGTGTGATTTTCTCAAAAAGTGTATACATTGAGTACAACAAAGTTTTTTTCACTCCAGATCTCAATGGTGCATAATAATGTTTGTTTCAAACAACTTTTTTCAAGGTAAAGGTACCCAGGCAGTTTTGATATCAACAAATATCCATACCACAATTTCATATAATTTGATGATGTAATGAAAGAAGAAGGTATGTTCTTCAAGAAGTTAATTTAAACGTGTAGTGGTTTTATAATTTGTAGTTGTTTTTTATAATTTGACAACAACTTTGACAAATATTTGTTTTCTTTGTACATCAGAATATTTATGTGCCCACCTGAGCTTTCTTAAAAGTCAATTTTTAGTCTACTGGCCAGCTGGGTTGTTGCAGTCAGTTGCGTCACATCCGCAGGCATAAGTGCACCTTAGGTCCTTTTTGAAGCAAGTGCATCGGGATGTCCTGCACTTTGATTTGCAGCCACAGGAAACTTGTTCAAGACACGCATCTGGGATAGGGGGTAGTCTTGTCCAGACAGCTTCCAGGTGACCTGACTCTTTCTTCCAAGCTAATGTATCAGTTGGAGGTGGGACATCTATGTATTCCTGGTCTGCCTGAAGCCAAATCTTTGCCTGGTAGTTGGCGCGTACTGTATGAAGCTCCAGTGCATCTTTTGTTGGCGGTAACATCTCCAGACCCTTCTGCGCCTTACCAAAGAGTTGGAGTCTGGCATGGTTGATGGTTGGCTGCTCAGGTGCACCATATAAGTGACGAACAAACTGCTCAATGGGGGCAAGTTCTCCATCACGACCAATTCCTTTGACGAGTAGTGGTTGTTTCTCAAAGATTTTCCAGCACATTTTCTTTCCATGGCCATGGAAGGAGGAGGTTGTATCACATCCCGTAAGGGCATGAAAGCTGAGTAGGTTATCCCTCACAGGTTGTGGGAGTCTCTCAGATACTGCATGTATTGGGTAGCATTTGCGCTTCTTTGCCGTTCCAGAGACCATCCAAACTTCTGTTGCTTTTGAAGTTATAAAGTGCACCAGAAGTAGCATCACATCTGTGTCCCTGCAGATAACCACCACTCTTTGATACCCATCAACTACTGCCTCAGATGCATGGAGTATCAACCTGGTGTCAGCCTCCTCATGGTTTCCTCGAAGCTTTACATCGTCTCTCCTCGTGGACCTGGCTTCTGTGTCATCAAGGAATCCACCGCCTGTTACCATCTCATATCTTTGCAGTAAATCCTTGCCCTTCTCTATAATGGCTTCTGACAAGAACTTGGCGAGATCAGCCTTGTTCTCATCCAAGGCAATGAATTGGCCCCATACCTGGGGGAGTGGGACCTGGGGTCCATCTATGAGCTTTCGTATTGGCTTTTTATCCCCCATTCTCTTTGATCGAGTCACTGCCTTGATGGAGCCCTTTCCAATGTAGCGATCAAATACCACGTCAACTCTTGTTGTATTATCTCCAAAGTGTTTTGTCACACTATTCATGAAAACACCAGCATAGTCACCAAATGTTTGACACCCGGGAGGCTTTCCAAGAGCTTGGATTAGTGCATGACCATCTATTAGCACACATGTCTTCATGTTGGCATCAGATCTGCCTTTGTCGTTGAATTCATCTCTCCTCCAGCCTTGGCGAGAGACAGTGGGACTGGAGAAAGCTCATGCTGGAGAATATTCACCATTTCCAATGATCGAAATCCAGTGGCAGCATTGAGTAATCGTTGCAGTAATTTTCTGTCAGCTTTGATGGTCTTCTGTACATTTTGTTTTGTGGACACGTTTGCTTTGTATAGGTCAGCAAATGTTTTTGAGCGATGTTTCTTCAGGGCGTCATGAAATCCAACAGTTTCTTCTTGCAGACGTTGTTTCACGTTGGTCATCACATACTGCTTTCCACGATCTTCAGCAGTTAGAAGATCACTAACCACATCAACTGGAGCTATGTCTTTGGAGGCCAATGACACCAGTGGTATAACTCTAACATCATCAGAGTCACTGTCATATTCTTCAGCCAAGGTTGGGTTTACTCGGAAAACATCAAATCTTTTTAGTTGTGTGGTGAGCTTCTTAACGTCATCAACATCTCGCTTTGTGCGAGATGGAAGACTGTCAGAGCGGGTGAAAGTGGTTTCTTCCTCATCATCTTCCAAATTGAAGAGAGATCTTACCTCTTGTGTGATGCGTGATCGCTCGGACCATGTGATACAGAATTTGTTCCTTGCTTGATCATTTCTTGTAATTCCAATTATGCCATTCTGCATTTTGCATGTCCTGTTCATCCACTCGGTTGCCTGATCAGCGGGAACCTGGTTGAAGCGCCGTTGTGTTCTCTTCACAACAAAATTTCCATCAATAAATTCTGCATAAACCTCGGGTGCTGTCTTCTCGAGGAGTTTCATATCTGCTAGATAAACAGGTCCCCACCGGGCGTAGTTGGTGTGGTCGTAGATGGTGAGCCACGGTAGCATTGCTGAAAAAGCTTCTAGATGGAGGATCCAGTTTCCGTCCCTCTCAGCCCTGATGAAGTCTAGCAGAATATCTACCATCTCCATGTAATGGACCACAGTTGGAAGTTTGGATTCTCAGAGTGCTTGTTATTAAATTCTTTGATCAGCTCTTGAACGTTGTCACTGCTCAGAAAATCTGACAGCTGGCCTACTGCTTCGGAAAGTTCTGCTGTGTGATTGCCATTTCTCTTGTTGAACTGCTTCACCACACTTTGGGCAAGTTTGTCAACTGCCACATCTTGTTGTTTACCATTTTCAACCAGCCAAGATTCAAGCATGGACCATTTGATATGCCACAGAGCCTCGTAGGTCAGTTGGTGTCCTCTAACGGCGCGGTAATAGGCTTTGCCTTGAAGCATGGTCTCAGTCGTGTTGGCAGCATAAACACCAGCCTCTGTCCACAGATCATCAAGCCCAGCACTTTCCATGTGTTGACCAATAGCCTTCAGGAAGTTGAAGCAGATGTGGAGTCCTCCCATGAGAAAAATTACATTCTCATATTTTGGATTGGCCCATACCAGTTCCTTTCCTCTGCTGTATAGTGGCTGGTCCGCTGTGATGATGAACCCACTATGCGTTCAAATTTACGGTAATTAGGCATACATTTTTTATTTAATTACACCATAAATGAAGGTGCGATTTAATTTTTTATTTTTTTTAAAACTGCCTGGGTATATTGACCTTCCAGAAAAAAATTTTTTGAAACAATTATATGTTCTGTTGGGATAAGACGAGTGTTCAACTTTTGTATATTCAATATATGCACTTTTTGAGAAAAACGCACTTTTAGTTTTCATTTTACTATACATTTGTGCATAAGATAAAAAAATATATCTTAATTTCACCAGCTTGGTATAGTAATATGATGATAAAAATAGATTGTATGGATAGATCTACCACTTGGGGACAAATTTGGTGCAAAATTCAAAAATTTGAAATTTGACCTTATTTGACCTTTTTGACCTCGAAATGACCTTAAAATTCAAAATCAAGCTTGGCATCCACCCTAATCGTCTGCCCGATCCCATGATCCATACATCTAGCATGGATGCCAGCCATTAACAAACTATGCCGTGGAATTTTTTTCTAGAGCACTTTTTAAAGTTTGGCTGGTCTACTAGTATGTGTACTTCAGGCATCGACTGATATGGACTGTTTTATGAATTTGTAAAAAGTTACTAGCCCTAAACTTTGACAGCAGTGAATTGTTCCAATTCGAATCCAAAAACAGTGCGTTTACAATAACGAGGTGTTTGTTTGCTAAACACTATAGCACTCAGCTCGTCTGTGATCCGTTTCGTCACAACAAATCCATAACAAACCGTTATAAACAGAAATTAAAAACCGACGACATTCTCTAGAGAAGCAGCAATTTCACATTATTTACTGGGGACGAGCGAAACCCTGCATAGTTATTTCTTTTGAGCAAACCTATTACGTGGGTCCGTCGTCGTCCGACTGCCTCATGCATGCTTGCATCCATGGGAGCTGCCATCTTGTTCGCGGATTTGATTGTTTGAATATTCATTAAGCAACCTTGACAACGGTCTTAATTTACATAAAAAGGCGACGCCCCCAATGCTGCCAGCGCTACGAGATTCCCAAGACGTTAGTGAGAGCTAGTCAAGTTGGGTAATTCAAGCCACAAGAGGGCGCGCTGTAACGAGTTGTAACAATTCAATCAATCAATCAGAATACGTTTATTCAATGTTGCACAAACTACAGTAATACAAAGTGAATAATACAGAATGCTAAAATAATTATAGTCAAAATGAAAGTACACATACATTTTATAAAAGTGATAACAAATGTGAACTTTAAACAATGGCAACATCTAGGTCCGGGGAGAAGCAACAGCTTTTGTTCCCCAGTCTATGGACGGACAGACCAAAAAGACAGACAAACATGAAATGACAGGACATAACGGGTGTAAGACAGAAATAAGGCCGTTGTTATTTCCATTACAAAATTTACATACAGTATTTTAGCGTTGATTTAAAAAACGATTTTTTTTGTTTTTTAGTAAAAATAGAAAGAGTTCGTAACGATTTAAAAGAGTCATCCAGACTATTCCAGAATAAAGTGCCACGCTGGACAACACCATTTTTGGACAACGTGGTTCTACAATAATTAACAAAAAGATTTTTCCTAGCAGTGCTGCGAGTATAATAGGAATGGATGTTCGAGGTTAGTGTAAAACAAGAGTTGAAACAAGCAGGTAAAACATTATTCATATATTTATACATAAATTTTCCTAAGTTAAAATGATAAAGGTCAACGAATTTTAACAGTTTTAAATTATCAAAAAGCGGCCCAGAGTGATCACAATAGTCAGCTTTAGAAATGACCCGAACTGCACGCTTCTGGAGAGTGAGCAGTTTGTTACATTTAGGAGTTGGACTACCCCAAGTTAAAATTGAGTAATTAAGATAGGGTAATATAAAAGAGTTGTACAAGGTCAGTAATATGCTACTGGGAAGGAAATATTTAAGACGATTCATTATACCTATATTTGTTGATATTTTAGCTGTTATAGTGTCAATATGTTTCTTCCAAGTCAAATTCTCATCAATATGTATTCCCAGAAATTTAGTACCCTTAACCTGTTCAAGATTGATATTATTTAAAATCAAAGGAACAGACTGAGTGTACTTGTACTGGCTAGCACAAAATATAATATAATTTGATTTGAGAACATTTATACATAATTTATTAGCTAAAAGCCAAGTAGTGATTTCCCGGAGCTCAAGATTAAGGTTCTGCACAGCTAAGTCTACATTTTTATCAGTATACAACAAACTTGTGTCATCTGCAAATAAACAAAATGTAATTTTTTCTGATGTATTGCAGATGTCATTAATGTACAAGATAAATAATAAGGGACCCAATACAGAGCCCTGTGGTACACCACAAGTAATAGGCCGATCTGTAGATTTTACAGAATTACACAAAACATATTGGGATCTATCACATAAGTAACTTTTAAACAAGTCGAGGGCTATTCCTCGGATACCATAATGTTCTAATTTACGCATCAAGATATCATGGTTAACTGTATCAAATGCTTTAGATAAATCCAGAAAAATGCCAACTGAAAAATGATTTACACATAAGAAGTAGCTAAATCAGTCGAGCGGTTACGTCTAAATCCAAACTGCGATTCAGTCAAAATGTTATTCTTGTATATAAACGAAATCAATCGAGTATAAATTAACTTTTCAAATAATTTCGAAAATGTTGATAAAACAGAGATGGGTCTATAATTTCCAATGTCATGCTTGGAGCCTTTTTTATATATTGGTATAACCTGAGCCTTTTTTAACCCATCTGGAAAAACTCCAGCTGTTATAGATTTATTAAAGATGTCAGTCAGCGGCTTAGCCAGCGAGTACTTAGCCCATTTAATAACACAGGAGTTCAATTCATCAAATCCAGGTGCCTTTCCAGACGGAATCTTGTTAAGAGTGTCTACAATCTCTTCTTGCGTAATGGGTGTCAAGAAGAGTGAATTCGAACATCTATTACCAAGGAATGTTTCAACAGGAGTGTTACATAATGGTAGCTTGCTGGCAAGGTTACTCCCTATGTCAACAAAGTACTTGTTAAAGGCATCAGCAATGTCTTTGCTATCAGTAATGTTGTTTCTATCAGCAGTACAAAAATAAGTGGGGTTCAGTTTTTGTTTATGCTTATTGAGTAATGAATTTATGAGTTTCCAAGTACCTTTGATGTTATTTTTTTCTTGATTAAATTTTTGGCACAAGTAGTTCTTCTTAGATAATTTTATAACAGAGTTCAGTTTATTTTTATACAGAGTATAATTAGATTTGTTTTGTGAAGTACGGGTTTTAAGAAACTTCTTGTACAAGTGATTTTTCCTCCTGATAGAATTGTAGATACCCTCGGACATCCAAGGAGACTTAGATTTATCATAACGATATTTAACATCAATCACAGGAAAATGCCTGTCATAGAGTTGTTTAACATGAGCTAAGAAATTATCGTACATACAGTGGATATCATTCACTGACAGTATACAATCCCAATCAGTCGCATTCAGATCACGAATAAATTTGTCAATATTATCGTTATCATAAACCCGCCTTTTACATTTCACATTAGTCTGAGAACTCTCTCTAGAATTATTAATAATTAAAAATACTGGTAGGTGGTCACTGATGTCAGTTATCAGAACCCCTGCAGTGTGGTTTAAATAATCATTTGTCAGGATATTATCAATTAAAGTTGCACTATCAGTAGTAATCCTAGTAGGTTTGTTTATGGTGGGATAGAATGACTGAGAATCAAGAATAGTCATGAAATTTTGCACAGCATTATCGGTATCAGATTGCAGTAAATTTATGTTATAATCAACCGAGCGCATTACACTATCCACTATCGATCACTGACGTCTTGGGCCAAGACTAGGGATAGTCATGTTCTTCAAAGGGGCAACCCTGGCTTTGCCTGTCACAAGTGAACAGCTGATTTACCCAGATTTATTACCAAGCCGGAGATAGGCGGCTACACCATAGCCTACTTCACTGGCATCTGCAAATATATGAAGCTGACAGCTTACAACCTTGCCAAACCCTTGCGGCTTATATAGCATCTCCTGATTCTCAGCTGATCTAGCTCTTTCACCTCACTCAACCACTGGTTCCATATTGTAAGATCTTCTCCCTTAATCTCTCCATCCCATCATATGCCTCGTCGGCAAAGACTATGCAGGATAATTTTGGCCTTCAGTACAAAGGGAGCTGCAATGCCCGGGGGATCATAAACTGAACTTGTGATAAAGTATTCCTCGTCGTGTTGTCGGTTGCTTTGGCAAATTGACCTTGAACCCTAGGCTGTCTGATTCAACAAACCAATAAACACCCAGAGCTCGCTCATTGGGAAGGTTCTGATTGTAGTCACTTTTGAATTCACTGTTTCTCTGTAGCTTGTGTTTTAGGCTGCCAAGGTACGGAGCCCCTAAAGGGACAGGTAAAAAAAAAAGTTGAAAAGGGGGGAAAAAATATATACATATTTCGTTCCCTCGAAATATTATTTCGTTCCCTCGAAATATTATTTCGTTCCCTCGAAATATTATTTCGTTCCCTCGAAATACTAATTCGTTCCCTCGAAATATTATTTCGTTACCTCGAAATCATTTCGTTACCTCGAAATCATTTCGTTCCCTCGAAATATTATTTCGTCCCCTCGAAATATTATTTCGTTCCCTCGAAATGTTATTTCGTTCCCTCGAATTATTATTTCGAAGGAACGAAATAGATTATTTCGATCGAACGAATTAATTTATTTCGTTCCCTCGAAATCATTTCGTTCCCACGAAATCATTTCGTTACCTCGAAATCATTTCGTTCCCTCGAAATCATTTCGTTCCCTCGAATTATTATTTCGTTACCTCGAAATCCTTTAACTGCTACGGAGACCATGAAATGCCGTTTCATTTATTTCAGTATGCAAATAATATTCAGATTAGGCCATAATAATGAGCCATTGAGGAGACAGGTAAGAGAAACAATATTGAAATGTATTTCGTTCCCTCGAAATGACATTTCGTTCCCTCGAACACCTTGAACACCGTGCCCGAATCGTACCCCGATCTTGCATGGAGAAACACGTGCATACTGAAATAAATGAAACGGCATTTCATGGACTCCGTAGCAGTTAAAGGATTTCGAGGTAACGAAATAATAATTCGAGGGAACGAAATGATTTCGAGGGAACGAAATGATTTCGAGGGAACGAAATGATTTCGAGGTAACGAAATGATTTCGTGGGAACGAAATGATTTCGAGGGAACGAAATAAATTAATTCGTTCGATCGAAATAATCTATTTCGTTCCTTCGAAATAATATTTCGAGGGAACGAAATAATATTTCGAGGGAACGAAATAATATTTCGAGGGAACGAAATAATATTTCGAGGGGACGAAATAATATTTCGAGGGAACGAAATGATTTCGAGGTAACGAAATGATTTCGAGGGAACGAAATAATATTTCGAGGGAACGAATTAGTATTTCGAGGTAACGAAATAATATTTCGAGGGAACGAAATAATATTTCGAGGGAACGAAATATGTATATATTTTTTCCCCCCTTTTCAACTTTTTTTTTTACCTGTCCCTTTAGGGGCTCCGTACCAAGGCGCTTCACTGCCATAAACTTGTTATTGGGAAGCTACATCTTCTGCTTTGAAAGGCAAGCCAATACAGTAGTGACCGTTTTTGTGAAAGATAGACTTGTTCACCGATGCCAGGAATCTTTTTTCTTCTTGAGAATGCTCTTTCTTGTCATCGATGAGTCTCTCGGGGAAGTCCATATTACTGTTTTTTATATTACTGTCTTTTATTGCTGTGACCTCAGCCTTGTTTACAGAAAAACTGCAACCTTTGTCACCCTGTATTTGTTCACCATCTCTTATCACATTCCAAACCACCCAGCCAAGCTTAGTTCTTGCAGCATGAGGGCTACCCGAAGGACCAGTTTTCAGATCAAACGGGGTGTAGGCATCTGGCACATTGTTGCCAATCAAGAGTCCAATGTCTGCATTTATTTCTGGCAGGCTGATGTCTTTAAGATGGTCGCACTCGGAGATATCATCAGTCTTTGTGATATGGTGCTGGGAAACTGGAATTGTGCCTTTGGTGTACGTGGTTGGAAGATCAACCTCATCCTTCATGTCCAAATCGGTGACTCTAAGTCCATCGATAAGATACGTTTTCATGGAGTAGGACTTTCCCATGGTGTCCAAAGTAATGGACTTACGTGGACCACTTGCGCCCAACTGTTGTGCTAGACTCTCACTACAGAAGGTTACGGTGCTTCCCGGATCCATGAATGCATACGTTTGTACTGCTTTGATACCATTTCTCAATCTGACTTTAACTGGTACAATACACCGATCCATTAAGCCCCGCCCATTTCTCATTGACCAATCACAGCCGCGAAATCTGATCACCATTTGAGCCGTTTGGTGATCTTTGCTCTAATGGTGATCAGGTTTCGTGGCTGTGATTGGTCAACTCGTAAGGAGGCGGGGCTTAATGGATTGGTCTATTGCCATGGTGCACTGACCATGTGTACCGGCCCTCGTATTTCCCCCTAAGCGCTTTGTAAAATTAGCACACTCTCTACTTATGCCATCTGGGTTAGGCTTTGACTCAGGGTTGGGAACTTTGTTCTCATCATGAAGGCTGGTTGGGTGTCAACGTTTGCAAATGTCACAAGTGGATCTATTAATAAGTCATAAGTGGCGAAATTCTTTACTCTGATGACCACGCTTAAAGACATCCATAACATAGACCCTTGGTTTTTACAAACTCTGTCCTTTCTGACAAAGGCTGACTAGACAGGGACGCTTGCACTTGTCAGCTAGATGGCTTGTGTCATTACAATATAAACACGCCCTCTTTGTTTCTTTATTGTCTGATTTCTCTGCTGTCGACCTTTTGTATCTATCTCTGTTCCTGCGCCACTTGGAAACTTCTGTGGCAAAACTACCCTTTGAACGATTTGTGTTCTTGGTGACAATCTTTGCACCTGTGCCTTTCACATCTTGGCTCAGTGCCTCTCTGCCATACATCGGATCCATCACCTTCTTTGCTTCCATCTTCACAAACCGAACCAATTGACTAAATTGGACAGTCTCGCCTTTGTCTGTAGTTTTCCAAACGACGTTTCTCCACCTGCCATGGAGGTAAAATGGTAGTTTCCCCACCAACTTCCTCATGTTGTCAGGGTACTCAAGGACTTTCACAGCTTCGATGCATTTCACAGCATTTTCACTTTCAACCAGCAGAATTGAGAATTCATCAAGTGCCTTAGGTTCGTCAGGACGAACACATGGCCATTCGAGTGCTTTCTTGATGAAGGAGTGTGCCATGAGTTGCACGTCTCAATACCTTGACTCCAGTTCTTTTAGGGCGGCGGAGTATCCTTGCTCAGCAGGAAGATGGCTAAAACCCGAGACAACTTTATTTGCCTCTCCATTAGTGAATTGTTCCAGATAACTCATTCGCTCATCATCATTTTCAGTGTAAACTGTTACCTTGGTGTTGAACTGTCGTATGAATTTTCGGTAGTCCGTATAGGTTCCCCACTAAAACGCTTGATCTCAGGGGTTGGTCTTTTTAGTTGCCCGACAACAGCGAGTAGAATGTTGTCCCCTGACATGGCACTTTCACTTCGGTTGACACAGTGCTCATCAGTTTTGCTACCTTCTCCTGAAACAGAATGGTTATTGACATGCAATGGCACTGATACAATTTTACTATGGCATAGTGAATTATTACAACTCTGTTTACTATGAGTGTTCGTGCCCTACAAATTTGGTTATGACTCTCTGGTCCAAAACAATGAGCATTAACATTTAGTGCAGATTGACCATTATTTGTCTGGTCTACCCAGTCTGATTGGTTGTTCTGTTGTGCTACAATAGACACATCATTATTTAACTGCATATTTGAATTTGAATCCCTAATAAAAAATGGATATGACTGCACTTCATAACCGTCCAAAACTTTTTCCTTTGCCTGTACAATGTCCAGTTCTGTGGTCAAATTCAGCTCCTCTTCTTCCAGTCGCCTTTTCACCCATTAGGTGTGTTTACATTGAATTACCTTGGTCATTAAACTTAATGGATTTGTAGTTAATCTGCCTGGGGCAGCCCTAGTCTCCTTTCTAACAGCTCCAATAAAACAAATTCAGGGATCTCGACAAGTTCATGTTATTATGGATCGTTTTGGAGCATCTAGTTTGAGTGTCCAACTGTACAGCGAACTGTTTGGAAAAGTACAGTGTAATTGCATGGAGATAACAGGTGTGAGCTGCCAGATGAAAAGGATGTTTCATTTTTTAATAGCTTCTTTCTTTAACCCTGTAAGTAGCGAATACTTTGTGATTTGCTCCGTGGAACGAAGGTGCTCACGCGGTAGGCATATTATGTAATTAGTGAAATTGACACTTGAAACAGCCACAGGGTGAAAACAAACAGTAACCAGGTCACCTAGATATACCCTGAGGGTATTTCTGGGTCAGGATTGTAAACAAACAGCTCTGGTTTCCATTCACAGACAGATGACAGAGAGCATGTATTGGTACTGTTGGGCAAATTTTGTACACAAGGGAATTGGCGCCTTGGCGCAGACCCACTCTGTGACAGCTGGCCTACCCGGTGAACGACCTCTAGGGCAAAATCGGTTCAGCCACTTTGTTAAGGGGTGTTCAGGGTTGGATGAAAATTAAGTTCAGCGAAAAAATTAACAAAATTAGATTAATTGTTCTACCGCTTGAGACTATTCGCTACTTGCAGGGTTTTAATGGAGCTTTCCCGTTATGACAAAGGGATGAAGTTACATATTTTACACAAAAAATACTCAAAGTGAATTGATTTTCCTTCTTACGTGATTGTAATGTTTACAGGTTGTTTCACCGGGTGATAATGGATTATATTTTGTCAATTTTTTTCATTTACGCTTTTAAGCATGTAAAGCGTCCCCTTATACAATATTTAGATTTATGCTTTACAGTTATAACGTTCTCTATGAATGCATGTCTTTATATTGTGTCAATAAACTGGCGCTCTTGCAAGTTGGGTTTCAGGTACAAATAATGATCTGAGTAAAATGTCTTATGATGTTCTCTGATATTTTGTGTGTGAAAAGGTTGAAATGGCAACAGTGGTGGGACCTTTTTGTTTCAAATCACAAAGATTGATTATACTCACAAGTAGTATGAATACCGCGGTTTAAACATGAACAGTCGCCACCCTGTAACGGTTTCATAATAATTCCAACAAAAAACACAACATGGTTTAGGGTGTGTGTGGATGTCCTTATGCACAAGGTTTTCTTTGTTTTCGGGTGCCCCAGAGAGAATTTATTTAGAAAAGGAAATTATAGAATAATACCTATATGTTTCCCTCGCTTGTAGTGAGGGCATGTATTTTGCTCCTCTTCCTAGTTGCAGCTGCAAGGAGGGAGGTAAAGGGCTCAAAGGGGGAAGTGTTAATGTCTGTAAAACCCTATAACCAAGTCCCATGAAGGTAGCAGATTACGTTGTGGTGGGCGCTTAAGAAACATTCATTTAAAACTTAACCTATTCCTGGAAAACTTGACGTCACCAAAAAAAATAGACCGACGAAATGGTGACGTCAAGTTTTCCAAGAATAGGTTAAGTTTTCCCAAACACGGATAAGTCTAAAATTGTACCATTTCCTAATAAATAGTAGTTTTTGAAAGTATTTTTCAGCTTTAAATGACAATATTTAAGTTTATCTGGTCGTCTCTTGGTTACATACATGTCGACTTAACGAATGTTATTGGCCCAATGTAAAGCGCATTGAGACGTTATTGTAAAATGCGCTATATAAGAACTAGTTATTATTATTATTATTATTATTATTATTATTAACAGTTCTCACTATCCGGTGTATGGGCATAATCATGCCCAAGTCGACCAGCCATGTTGATTTCGGCCCAGAGGGAAATGAGGGCGCTATACAAGTTACCGTGAGTATTTCACAGATTTTTCACTAAGCGAACTTATGAATTCGGAAGCGTTCAAGAAAGGGTTTTAAGGATATTTTTCTAGTTGTCTCTCGGTAACATGACGACTTGACCATTCCCACATCCCAATGTGTGGGAAAACCCCACTCAAGTCGACTGGTGTCGGCCCTGAGGGAATTTTTGAACAAGGGAGGGCGGTATACAAGTTTATCATAAATATTTTACAGATTTATCACCGCGTGAAACGTTATAAGGATATCAAGAAAAAAATAAAACATTAAATACGGAAGCGTTAACGCTTATTCCGTATTGCAGCTTATCAAAAATCGTTATTAGAAAAACATGTTTTCGTCGTCGTAACGTCATCCAGTGTCAATATACATTAATTCCAAGTTTATTATTCAAAACGATATTCTGATCGATATGTCATACAATTATAATATTTGTGTCATTGTGTAATTTACAGAACATGTACACAATTTTAAAAAGGGACCCAACTTTGTCATATAATTTCGGTACAAACTGGAAACTCTAAAATTAAAAAATTATTATCTCGCGAACTACAGTACATATCTTAAAGTTTTATTCTTTGTGGAGTGCACTGTAGTGCACCGAATAGGTTGCACACCTTCTTTGCTCTCTGCTTTTTGATGTTTATGTCCTGCTTGTTTCTACTGTTTTACCTCATGTTTTATACCATCTTGTAGAGCTAATACCAGAGAATCTTCTACTGTCTTTGGATTTCATGTTCTGTGAATCAATTTGGAATCATTTATGGAAACATTAGTCAACTTTAAAGTCTTAATTGTGTGTTGTAGCCTCTACCGACTATGATGACTCACTCTGCAACCTTCAAGTGTGTGTAACTTGTGTGGCTAATACAATGGAGGTCCTCATCAAGTCAATCTTCCTGTGTGTTCTTGTTCTGCAAGTCTGCAGTACTTCAACTCCTTCCAAAAAGGATCTTCTATCTAACTGTGTATCTTTTTTCACATTGTTGTTTGTCTGGAAAGAAAATTTTCACCAAAGGATTCCTGAAATCACCAATTTCATATTATCATAACTCAACTGCTAGCTTCAATGTTGTACTGCTATGTTGTGGAGACATAGAACCTAATCCAGGTCCCCAATCTGATGAAATAACTAGGACCACCCGCAGCATTAAACTTACCTATCAGTATGATAGGTCTCAACTTTTGGAAATACCCTGAGAGAACTGAAAATTTCGTCTAAAGCTCCTACACGTCGAGGGCGATCGGTGAAACACACGACTAATCCAAACTTAAGCATTGCTACTCCTGTTACTGCTGATCACGTCACTCATACAGTTGATTGTACGGATGTCTCTTCACCCCTATCACCTAACTAACAGGCCTGGTAAACAGGTGAACTTATCCAATATCTGCATTCTAAATGCACAATCCGTGTGCAATAAAACCAACCTTCTCACTGACTATATTACGGATCACGATTTTGATTTCATTGCGCTTACCGAAACCTGGCTAACTAACACAGACAAACACAAGCAAGTCATCGGGGAATTGTGTTTGCCGGGATATGATTTATGTCATGTGCCGCGTGTTAACAGATCTGGTGGAGGCATAGCTCTCATACACAAGGAAAATATAATCAGAGGGCCTGTTACATCATATAATGGTTCGACGTTTGAAAGTTTATGCTGTGATCTGACTACCAAAGGTTCTTTTTCCCCCCTCAAGCTTGTCATCATTTATAGACCACCGTATAGTTCAAAAAATCGTTTTACCCCTAGAATGTTTCTTGATGAGTTTTCTGAATATGTTGCAATACTTTCCGCGTCTCTCAATAAATTGTTGATTGTTGGAGACTTCAACTTTCACTGGATGTTTGCTAATGCTGATGCTGATGCTACTCGTTTAAAAGACATGCTCGAATCCACCAATATGTCACAGTTTGTTTGTACACCGACTCATATAAGCGGTCATATTCTAGACCTTGTTATTGCACGCCCATCCGATAACCTTGTAAACTCGATAACTGTTGGAGGTTTTCTAACAGATCACGCGGCCATACACTGTTCACTAAACTTGAATAAGCCCCTACCAACTAGGAAACAAATCTCATATCGCAAATATGCTTGCCTTGACCATGATGCTTTTGCAGATGATATTTGCAAGTCTGATCTGATAATCAATCCTTCAGATAACTTGGATAACCTCATTGATCAGTATGACTGTATACTTAAATCTCTTCTTGACCATCATGCTCCGTTAAAATCTCGCTCTGTTACCATCAGACCATCAAACCCATGGTACTCTACTGAGATTGCTGAAGCAAAGAAAATGCGTAAACGACTTGAAAGACGCTGGAGGAGAACAAATGTTGTGGCTGATCGAGACCTGTTTAAAGCTCAACGTCAACGCGTTCTCCACATGATCAATGATGCTAAATCAAAATATTACCAAGATAAACTATCTTGCTGTGAGAATCAACGAGAAATATTTAGGATTGTTGAATCTTTATTGCATAATAAAAGTAAAACCAAGCTACCAACTCACAGTGACACTATGGAATTGGCTGAGAAATTCAGTGTACTTCATCACCAAGATAAGAAATATTCGGACTGATCTTGACACATCCGCCTCTACTCAGTCTATCAGTGCAGGTACATACGACTACGAGTCTAACCCCAATATCCCTACACTCGACAGGTTTGAACCGGCCTCTGAAGTTGAAATCCGGAAACTGATAAATTCATCACCTTCAAAATCTTGTGACATTGATCCCATCCCAACTTGGCTGTTGAAAAGGCACTTGTCTGTCCTGTCTACCCCTATCACAAAAATTGTCAATTTGTCGCTTCATAATGCAGCTTTTCCTCAGCGTTTCAAAAGTGCTATCGTCACTCCACTCCTTAAAAAGCCATCGCTTGACTCAGAAAATCTCAAAAATTTCCGCCCAGTTTCCAACCTCTCATTTATGTCGAAAATAATTGAGAAAGTAGTTGCCGCCCGTCTGACTGATCATCTGTCTGAACACAATCTGTATGAGACCTCTCAATCTGCAAACAGAAAATATCATGGGACAGAGAGTGCATTGTTGCGCGTGCATAATGATATTCTTCGCGCTGTGGATGATAAACGTGGTGTGTTCTTAGTCCTCTTAGACCTTTCCGCAGCCTTTGACACCATAGATCATACTATCCTTCTGGGACGCCTGAAATCTTTGGGTGTCAAAGGACCAGTTCTCCAATGGATTAAATCTTACATCAGCAACCGAACTCAAGCCATCAACATTAATGGAGTTTTATCATCACTTGCCACGCTCTTGTTTGGTGTTCCCCAGGGATCTGTCCTTGGGCCACTCTTCTTCACCATTTACTCTAAACCAATAGCTGCAATTGCAAGAAACCACGGACTCCATGTACATTTGTATGCAGATGATACTCAACTGTATCTTTCATTTGATTTAAATTGTTCTGATGAGCAATCTGAACGCAAACGTGTTGAGCAATGTGTTTCTGATATAAAGTCATGGATGACCAATAATAAATTAAAACTCAATGATGATAAAACGGAACTGCTCATAATAACGTCTAAACATAACCAAGACAAAATAATCAATCACCAGATGCAAATTGGCACTGCTACTGTTACATCGTCTGCAAATGCTCGCAATCTTGGGATCATGTTTGATAACACTATGTGCATGGAATCCCATGTGAAGAAAATTTGTCAATCTGCTTTTTACCATATTAGAAACATTAGCAGCATTCGTAAAGTCCTCAATAAAAAGTCTGCCTCTATCCTTATACATGCTTTCATTACATCCAGGCTTGATAATGGAAACTCATTGCTTTATGGTATTAACAAGCATCTTATCAAAAAACTGCAAAATGTCCAGAACGCTGCTGCTCGGGTATTATCTAAAACACGTAAATATGATCACATCACACCTGTGTTGAAACAGCTTCACTGGCTCCCAGTCTGTCAAAGAATTAAATTCAAAATCATTTTGCTTGCCTGGAAAGCTATGAATGATAGGGCTCCTCCCTATCTCAAAGAAATTCTCTCACCATATACGCCAACTCGCAATCTTCGCTCTACAAACCAACTTCTTTTAACTGTCCCTAATACAACCACTTCCAACGGCGTTCGCGCTTTTTCTGTATCTGCACCCACTCTCTGGAACTCTCTTCCTTTACATATCCGAGCTACAAAGTCTCTGGACATTTTCAAAACATTGCTAAAAACTCACCTGTTCAATATTTATTATGATTGACTATCTGTTTGTTATTTTTTCCACTTGTTTTTGCCGACACATTTATGTAAATCTGTTTTATTCAATGTGCTCTTATTTCTTTCTAAGCTACGTAATTTGTAATCTTTTTGGTTACTCTTTCTGTTTTTTGTTTTTGTTTGGTTTTTATGCGCCTCGGAATAAGTTTAGTCTTAGATAGATGGCGCTTTACAAGTTTTAATTATTATTATTATTATTATGTCGCTTTTGACACATTGGCATGTTATTTACCCACTTTTACCTTTCCTTCCGATTCAAACAGGAAGTTAACATTTAATAAAATCATATTTCCTGACTCATTTGTCATCAAGTCACAATCGTCTTGTAGTTTATGACACATATGACATGTTGTTTCAAAATATGACCCGAATTTGACTTTTCATTCCGGTCCAGACAGGAATTTCAAATTATAAATCATATCTCCTGAACCACATGTCATAAAGTCACAATTGTGCCCTTGTGTAGCACTTGACACATGTTATTCAAAACATGATGACCCCACTTTGACCTTTCCTTCTGGTCTAAAAAGTTCACATTTAAAGTCATATATCCTGTACCTAAGGTCATGTTTTCACGAAGAGCCATCTTCAATTGACAAATTGATCAATACAGGAAGGAGCCTTTATCTAAATAATTACATTTTGCGTTTTCACGAAGAGCCACATGACCCCAAAATACATTGTAATACATTGCAACAGAAGAGCGTAAACGTCGGTCAAATCCTTTTTTCAGGTTTCACAAAGAGCCACGTCAGTGTGCTCGTGATCACGTGACATGCGCACCCCTTTCTTGTTTCACGAATGAGACACTATATAATCCTCTAATGGGTCATGTGTATTACGGCAACATTAATAATTGTACGGAATTCGGGCTTTATTTCCCTTTTTGAAATAATCCTCTAATGGGTCATGTGTATTACGGCAACATTAATAATTGTACGGAATTCGTGCTTTATTTCCCTTTTTGAAATAATCCTCTAATGGGGTCATGTGTATTACGGCAATATTAATAATTGTACGGAATTCGGGCTTTATTTCCCTTTTTGAAATAATCCTCTAATGGGGTCATGTGTATTACGGCAATATTAAGAATTGTACGGAATTCGGGCTTTCTTTCCCCTTTTGAAATAATCCTATAATGGGGTCATGTGTATTACGGCAATATTAATAAATGTACGGAATTCGGACTTTCTTTCCCTTTTTGAAATAATCCTCTAATGGGGTCATGTGTATTACGGCAATATTAAGAATTGTACGGAATTCGGGCTTTCTTTCCCCTTTTGAAATAATCCTATAATGGGGTCATGTGTATTACGGCAATATTAATAAATGTACGGAATTCGGACTTTCTTTCCCTTTTTGAAATAATCCTCTAATGGGGTCATGTGTATTACGGCAATATTAATAATTGTATGGAATTCGGGCTTTCTTTCCCCTTTTGAAATAATCCTACAATGGGGTCATGTGTATTACGGCAATATTAATAAATGTAATAAAGAAATTAGAAAGTCAATGGAGGGGTTAAACTTATAGTCACATAATCATATGAGAGGCCTTTAACTGCAAACTGTGGCTTCTTTAGTGTTGTAGATTTTTGCAGTTTTAAGGCAAGCACAATATGTCACATTATGCCGTGATGTATGTCGACGTGTACTAGACAGAGCACGTGCAGACATCCTTTACTACATGTGTCTCGTACAATGAACATCACATGTCCGGTGCTAATGACCGATTGTATTGGAATTAATTGATAACAATTGTTTTAAAAGTGAACGTTAATCTTCTAATAAAAGACTAAAGTCTTAAAGTATTATCATTGCGTCATTGGGGAGTGAATCGCTATAAATACCGAACTCCGATAGAGGTTATAAGGACAAGCTTTGCGAGGAGCCGTGGAAAGTCGAATTGTTCTGGTGAGTTCAATATTGGAGAGGTCAGTGCGTCATCATCACCCGAAAATGAAAGTGTTTGCTCTGGTCTGTGTTACACTTCTAGCTTCTTTTTCAGGTAGGTTTAACATTTGGAATTTGTATTAAAATTCAGTAACTATATGATTGCCAACCATTCTTACATCTAGCATCGTATCAGGCAGACTGTTTTTTGTGGTGCCATTTGCACCCAGATCCTCACGAGTGATTACCTGCAGGGCTTTATTTTACGTGTTGCCGGTATTTCACGTGTTCCTCCATATACAATCTAACCCACGTGCTGCAATATTGTTTTCACTGTTAAAATATGTACGTCTTATTTGAAATGCCCATCTTCAGGGCGTCTTGGTTCTCCCCTTTTTGAATATGTCGCTCCGTCCCTTAATCGAAAGTGTATTTCCCTTCTCGACACAATGCGGCTCACGATTTGTGTTCATCTTTGCAATCAGTGCCTACCATTGTGAAATACTTGTTCAAATATGCACCCTGCCTCCTATTAGTCATCTACCCATACCTCAGCCAATCACATTGTTCTGCATTGACTCCTACCCTTAATCCGTCCCTTCCTCAATGTCTCTATGGACTATAGCGTTCCGGTGTCATGATATGGAATTTTATTCCCTTGTGTGTTTCTTCATAATGGTAAAATTAACTCGGGCTGAAGAAAGTTTATCAAAAGAGGGTGCTACCAGACGACATTTCTACACAGTTCGTTGTATGGGTGAAATAATCTCCTCTACTGGTGTGGCAGTAGATTCCGTGAGTCCCCCTTCTGAGATTCTGACCCCATACGGCTAACTGTGTACAAGCTTCTTCTGATAGCGCCCTCTTTTGAATCATCTTGTATTAGCCCATGTTGATTTCCCATATTAATTAAGGGGGCGAAATTTCAGGGGGACAGATTTCCCTTTTATACCGGCAGTCACCTCCTCCCTCTCATTTGAATTCCCGCACCTGCCCCTATATCATGTGGCGTGATTGTCAGCTCATATTGCCGTGTATATGTTTTTGTTTTATTTCTCTATCTGATACCAGGAGACGATAGTTCATCGTGCTACAGAATCGATGGTAAAAACAGGATATTGGGATCCTGAAAACAAGTAGGAACATTTACTTACTACATACAGGGGGCCGACTTAATTACATGTATATGACTATATGTGGCCTAAACTTTTCAAGGTTGTTAAACAGTTTTGATGAGTTTTTCTGGGGGCCAAAAAATCGGAAGTCAGATTAAAGTAGGAAGATTATCACACCTGTAAAAAAAACACCACAAACAATCTATGGCCGTACCTACTAATTTAAGAAATAAGAATTAATAATTTTCTCTCTGTGTAGGTTATTACTCGTCTGTGTCCCAGTACAAGGAGTTCGTCCGCGGTCTGATATTCACGCCCTACACACGCATGTCAACTGCTCGGCCACGACACACCACAAGTCGGTCGGAATGAAACTAAAAACAGTTTCTAGTTAATTGAATTGCACCCCCCCCCCCCCCCCCCCCCTCCTTTGACAAACCGCACTCACACGTACAGGTGTTATAAATGTTTGACTGGGAACAACATGTCTCCATAAAAAACAGGATCCTTGACTTAAAACAGAATGTTTTCAGACACATCGGAAGACCTTAAATGTTCCCCCCAAACTTTACATTTTCTTTTTCTTTACGAGGGATGTTATGAAGCTGAGTTAAGAAACCTTGAATGCCTGAATTCAGCTCTAAAATCGGTTTGAAAGGAAAAGTGTTTAGAACGTGATAGTAAGAATAGGGGACGCCAATACGGAGCGTAGACAGACTGCTTATTTGAGTACAAATTTATTTACACTTTTTAAAAATAAAACCAGGAAAACAAGAGCAAATCACAACTGTGGGGAAAAAACAACAACAAACAAACCACACATACACATACATTGAAATTTCCAATTATTTGTTGTTAATCTGTTTACAGCCGAACCAGATACTGTACCAGTTCGAATGGGAAACCGAGTTAAGCCCATCACTTCGATCATGCACGGCGTCAGCCCTGAGTTTGAGATGGCCATCTTTTCCACGTTTCCTGACCAGACGCAACGCTCAGTGTGACATGACGATCAACGGCGGCAGTGCCTCCGTGCAGACGTGGGATTACAACGGCGCCGATGTATTCGGCTCCGCCTACTTCATTACTTAGAATGATTCCACACTCAAAGCTGAACTTAAGTTGATTTCTCAAAGTTTATTTAAAAGGTGTGAAATATCAAATAATAAACCACAAGGGAAACTGACTGGGTAAATTTTAAATGATTTTGGGTTGAACAAGGAAAAATTGACTAGAGTGGGATTTGAACCAACGACCTCCGGATTGACGTGCCGGCGCTCTACCAACTGAGCTATCTAGCCCTATGATGGCGGTCTCCCTATTTTGTCAATATCCTTGTTCGGTAGGTGCCAGTCAGAAGCCATTCAACCGTAAACTGCCGTGTAGCCAAGGATCACACCCAAGTATACGATACAACCTGGGAAAAGGTGTGAACTGATCAAAACATGTTAAGCTAAAGATACATGCGTCATCTTCGACTAAACACAGGACGGTCGTCGTAATCAACGGACGACTTGTCTTTCAGGCTACACTTGACTCACCGGACGACCTGTCTGCAGTCGACTTGTTGATCTTTACATTCGTGCATATTTGACGTCATTATCCCTCTCCAGTGACAGATTAATATATCAAACATATTTTGAAACTGTTAAAGTTACTTTAATATGTGTCCATACAAGAGTCGTCTGGCGTATCGATCCAAGCGAAGGTAATACTTCTAAACGCCAAATTGCAAACCTTTCCAGTGTTGATAAATACATGATGTGAAACACACTAGTATTAATTATCGGTATTGCTAACTCTCATAACTTCGGATATGCAAGTAATTTATAGAACAATCAATAAATCATTATGACAATAATCAATAAAGAGTTACTGTGTGGTCTCGATCTTCAATTTGGCTCTCAGACCATCCCCTTAAAAAAATCTCAAACGGACTTTGCTTTGAATGATAAGACAAAAGCAATCCCATCGCCACCTTCCTTGCGCATTCGATTCTTTGACCACTGCTGTTCTGAAGACTATCGGGGCGTCTTGATGTAAATGTCGAGTTGTCGAACCGTTAGTTCCAGAACCACTCCAATGCATCATGTATGTTACACAGTGTCACTTCAAACCTAATCCTGATTTTTGTTCTTTCAACAATGCAAATTATAACAATTCCACTTTGATTTACTTCATTTTAATCCACACAATAAAATGTGTATTTCTAGAAACAAAGGACACCACTCAACATTGGTCAAGTCGGGGGGGGGGGGGGGGGGTCCGAACCTCTATCCCGTTCTTGTGACTAAAATACACTGTAAGCCACGCCCACTTTACACAAACAGTCTCCACTTATTCCCAGAAGCCAATATTATAGGAACTCCATGCACGGTGTGAGTTCCTCTTTGATGATTTGTAGACAAGATTAGTTAAATAATTTGACTTGGCTTTCACGCGGTCTACAAATAATAATAATCAGTTAATAATAATCAGTTCTTATATAGCGCATTTCACAATAACGTCTCAATGCGCTTTACATTAGTGCCCTGGTCATTGGGCCAATAACATTCCTTTTTAATCTTTCTCAGCTCCCTTGGGAGTATACAGCCTGTGCTGCAATATATGCGCTACTAGGCTAAATCAATCACAAGAACCATCTCTGCCCTCACAGGCTTAAAGGTCTCCTCAGAATAACAGTTTATATCATAAGCAATCATTTTGAACGATGAAATGGTTATTTCGTTAAAATAACACACAAAACGTATACAGCAATCCTTCACCGATCTTGAACTCTTGGTGGCAGCAGACATGCCTCCATTACTGCGGTGTACCTGGGTGGTACTGCGCTGCCTAGCGACTGGTATAAGGTTTGGGCTACACGGCGATCATTTGATCAGTCACGGGTTATTGGACTTTTACTTTGCAAATCGCTTAAACCCGTCGCTAGGCAGCGCAGTACCACCCAGGTACCACCGCAATAATGGCGGTATCTGCTGCCACCAAGAGTTCAAGATCGGTGAAGGATTGCCCTATATAGCGAAAACTCACAGTAAAATCACACTAATGCACATTGCCCAATCATAGCGTTTACAAAACAGACCAAATGGAGTGTATAATACATAAGGATGGCACATGTGTTTTCTTCAATATTGGTAGAGCTGGAATGCACCGTCATGAATCCTCAACACAAAAACAAAATTCAATTCTGAATCTAGCTGTTTGTTGCAGATTGTTTGGAGTGCTTAGGGATCTTGTTGAGCATTTGTTTTGAAAAAGAAGTAAAAACTCAGATTTGTTACCATTTAGTACCAGGTTGTTCTTCCACGTTTTTATTTCATCAAATTGTATTCTTTAGTTTCATTTCTTGCAAAACTTGAAGAAATTTTAAGGCAGCATCAACATATAATGTAAACTTCAATCGAAATTGATTTCGCTCAATTACCGAGCATCTTGAATAGTCTGCCTGGTTATTGTTATATCATCATACCACTTTTACTCTTCTTCCCCTTTTTGGATATTAATAAAAACAACAATAGAATATAGAATCATATCCCATTCTAACTAAAAATGTAAGCTCTTTTAAAACGTTCCATTAGGCTTAAACATCCCGTAATTATTGCAGATTGAACATTGTTAAGCCTTCTAATTGGATTAAATGAACAATCAAAATGTGATCTTCCCTCACTCAAGTTGGGCCCGTCCCAACATGGTAGTTCCTTCAAAATGGGCCTGTCCAAGCTACAAATCTGTCAAGTTGTGCCCGTCCCACTTATAGTTTACTCAAATTATGCCGAGACTAGTCGACTCAAGTTTGGCCTACCCCATACAGTTGGGCAAGACCATTGATCACCAAGTTGGGTCCTAACTGAAATTATACACTGTTCTATGATTAAGCTTGAACAAATAAATTTAAATGGCATAAAATAATCTTAAAATGAGCAATTTTTGCCTCAACTTTGACGGCTGAAACAAAACATAATTGTCTCTTTCATCTAAAATCTCTAACGAATTTAAAATAAAATGTACACGTTTTTACATAACTCTCTATATTTTTACACACTAAAGTACAATAAAACGTTTTTTTTACTCGAAGAAGCCTTAGCACCACGGGATGCCTGCCTAAATTCGTCAGACTTATTACATTTTGTCTTTATGAGTTCCTTTAAATTACTGTGGTTTTGTACAGCAATTAATATTAAGAGTCGAGGAATTCAAAGTCATCCGTGTGTACAAGCGTTGAAGAGCATTCCTTGAACAGAATAAGTTGTGGACATGTTTGCATATTGCTGCAGTGCAATAATAGTGAATTATTAAACAGTGATTGATCATTGAAAAATAAAATGTTGGATGATGTATGTTGCAATTCATTTTCGCGCAAAATTAAGCGACTTTTGAATTGATCGGAAACAATCGATAATGTTTTATCAACTACACAACATTTGTGAATTTTTCATTACAAGGGCTATTTTTAAAGGGACACGTTGCCTTGGATCGGGCGAGTTGGTCTAATAAAAAGCGTTTGTAACCGTTTGTTATGAAATGCATATGGTTAGAAACATGTTTTAAAAGTAGAATACAATGATCCACACAAATATGGCTCGAAATTGCGTGGTTTTCCTTTTACTTTGCGAACTAACACGGTCGGCCATTTATGGGAGTCAAACAATTTTTAACTGGGGATGGGGAGAACCAACTCGTCCGATCCAAGGCAACGTGTCCCTTTAAACTAAATTTTCCCTTACAAAACGACAACACACAATTATTTCTTAAATAATTCTATATGAAATTTGAAACATTCTGAGGTACGTTATCGGTGGAAAATAAAAACAAAAACAAACAAATTTACAAAGAAGTGAGTGAACGCCATCCGTGATGCTGCCTCACCGGGCCCAATTTCATGGCTCTGCTTACCGCTGAATTCTGTGTTTGCGATCACCATCCTCCGCTTATACCGAGCAAGCACTTAATTTCTGCGCTAGTTGTGTGAGCGTAGAATGCCTAGTAAACGCAAGCGCACAAGCAAAAACTCCCTGCTATTACACGTAAAATACGCTTGACGTAAGCGCGGAATTCCCTGCTTCCGTAAGCGCCGATTCTTTGCTTTAATACGGTAAACAGAGCCATGAAATTGGGCCCCAAAAATCATTTGATTTAAGCAGCAATATGCCGGTGTGCTATTGCTGTGGGCCTTTACTCACAGACCACCCCTTTACCGCATCATGCGCTGTCCTTCATTTACAGCAGATACATCAAACTCAAAAGGAACATGTTGAATAAAAATTTAATTGAAAACTGGATCAGGAGACGTAGGAAACAAATTTACAAATTCAATTTCTAAGAGCACACTGAAAAAGCCTGTATTGCTTTAAGCATCGGAGTCCATTAAATCTCATATCCCGCTGGACAAAGTATCAACGGAAAAATGCAAATGCCAACAGTATTTTAAAGTTAAAAACCCATTAAAAAAATTAATAAATAAAAACCAAACAACTTAATGGGACGCCACAAAGACTTCAATAGAGGGCGCACCATCCAAATGTGCAAGTGAACATTGTCCAAGTTTATAATTTACTACAACTAGTCAGGCCTCTAATACACATAATATACTGTTTACAAAATCTTTGCTATTTAATAATGGGAGAACAAACAAGGCGGCATCGTATGGGAAAATGTTGTTACGACGACGGTAAAATTGGTGGGTCAACAAAAGTGTTTTATGTACAAAAATTCACACACATGTCACATCGGGGTATAATGCACTGTTTCCCTCGTATAAACGGGGGCGAGGACAAAAGTCCAAGGTTTTCTCCCCTTTTTCACTTTCCCTTTGAGTATTCAATTCATACATACAATTTTAGAGTTATTTGCAGCATTTTAAACAGTCGTCATGGCCTTCGTGACACAATGTCACTAGTGACCTCGATGGACATTTCCTGTGGACATTAATTTCTTCCACACAACTTAAGGCGGCCCCTCCACCTTTATCTAGCAAAGGGAGATTCAAGGCACCTGTCATAATCTAAATTAAACCTAGAACCGACTGTGCAATAAAAGCTCCTCAGTGTCAACAAGCACTTTGTTTATATGGCAACTGTGGGAGAAAAGAGTAACAATTCTGGAAGAACTTTGTACAAAATAAGGAAACAAAAAAAGGAGAGAGACCCAAAAAAGGAGGATTTTCTATAGTCAACCCTCAATAACTTGCTTTTGAAACTGCTGGAAGACGAACACTTTTCCCTGAAATGTTTCTGAAATCTTTCCCAGAAATTGAGTACCATTTGCAATTTGATTAAAGGCTGCAGAATACTGCTCCTCAATGTAGGTTTGCAGAAACTATATGGCATAACAGTCTTTTTTTAAGTATACATTGTTAATCTGCTGCTGCAATAAAAACTTCCTGACACCATTTTACTTACAAATCAACTTTTTAAGCTCAATTTTCAAAGGTCAGTTGTTGAATCCTATCTTGATTCAAGAGAGTTGATGAACTGGTAGTAAAAGTATTGTCAATATTGCAAAAGATGTACCTTAACTTGATTCACATAGTTTAAGCATACTGGTCATTAAATATTGCCAATATCGCACAGGAAGTACCTTATCTTGATTTAAAGAGAGTTACCATGCTGGTACATTGTAGCAGCAGATTGGCCATAATTACCGACGCAATACCTTATTTTGACACATATAAAGTATGAATACCAGTATCAAATATATATATATAGCGTCACCTTATCTTCAGGGTAAACTTGCACTTTCAATGAATCTTTAAAATGGGACTACTTTTTCAGATGAAGCCTTTTCTCTGAGATTTTAACACCACAACCACTTCACACTGAAGAAGTGAAACTTCAAAAAAAATAAAAAAAAATGGAATGGCAAAGCTTATTCCATATCTTTGAATGGCTGCAGACAAAGTGACAGTGAGTAACTAAGTCTGTCCCCTTGAGCTGGTAGGTAGGCTAGCTCAGTCGACACTTCGTAGATCTCAGCGGTAAACTCTACGGTGACCTTTATTTCTTGTAGGCCTGGTTTCTTGGCATCAGTACGTCTATCGTCAGTAGCTGTGTGTTCCTGAGAATGATGTGTGCTACCTCGATGTGATTCTTGTTCAAGACGTACTCCCCGTTTACAAAGTACAGATAGTGTCTAACCTGAGGGAGAGAAAAAATGTAATAAATAAAAAAAGATGACACACAAAACAAAATATGTCTGGTGCACCAGACTCAAGCTCTGGTGTTGTCAGTGTTTGGGTTCGGATTCTGGTCATGGCACCTGTCTCTTTGAGCAAGACGCTTCAGCATAATTGGTTGTCCTTTGGATGGGACAAAAAGCTGTAGGTCCTGTGTGTTGTGCAACTTAAATAGAAGAACCCGAGCAGTATAGTGCATTGGACTCAAGTTCTGGTGGTTCAATCAACACAGTGCGGGTTCGAATCTCGGCAATGAAACTTGTGTCCTTAAGCAAGTCACTTGACTTGAATTGCTTCCCTTCACGCAGGGGTAAATGGGTGAGTGTGAGGGCAGAGATGGTTCTTGTGATTGATTTGGCTTGGTAGGCTACATATTTGGCTGTATGAGATGATTTAGGGGATGAAATAAATGGCCCAGTGACCAGGGGTAATAATGTTGGAAGTGCCATGAGCATCACTGAGTGACATATAGCGGCGCTATTGTACATAAGAAGAAGCTATTACTATTATTACTATTATTATTATTACAGTAACAGTTAAGAGAAGGGGTTTGCCAAACAAATTAACAAATTAAACATTTTCTACACATCAGATGATATAGACTAGACTATGTTTCCCTTTGGCCTAAGTTCAGTTACATGTACATTGGTTTGTGTTGTAGAAAAAAATCCAATATGGTTACCCTACTGAATTGCCTTCCATACTGACCTTTAACCCCGCTGCGGCTGCTGGTCCAGTAGGGTCCACTGTCTGAACAAAGGACGGGCCTTCACCCCGGACAACAAATCCAAATCCAACTGAATCTCCGATGATCTAGCACCCCAAAAAATAAAAATTAAATAGTTAAAGAAATTAAATCACCAAATATTCAGGCTATCATAGAGTATTGCAAGAGTCGCATGCATTAAAGGTAAGGTAAACAACTAGTAGCATTTCAAACTCAAATACCTTTCAAATAAATAATTTAATAATAAAACAGAATTTAAAAGACCTGAGTTTGTGCATGTGTTGAACCAAAATGGCAATCGAAACTCAAATGAATAAAGATTATAGAAACTATGGTCAGAAATGGCACCATGTAATCCTCTCTCTTATGAGCTGATGGTGTTTCTGAAAGAAGAGGTGGTGTAACAACTACGTTTCGATCAGTTTGCCCTGCGTGTCTTCAGGAGAATGGCATACTGTTCGAGATGTTGAGATGTGACAGCAATAGCTCTTTTAGAGCCACCACAATGCTTTACAGAGATATAGGGGACAGTGCACCTCTAACCTCAGTTTCTGGATTGTTCTCCAACTACGCAAAGTTTCAAATATTACAACCAATTATTTACTTTAATAGTCCGTTTGACGTATGGCGACTCTGGGTCAAGCAACATCGCAACTGATGGGTTCTGGTGACCAAACATGGAGGACATGTGATTATCCTGTGACCCGGAGCTCGTTGACAGATCCTCACTGTCTGACTCAGATATGGCGTTCCTTCCCACTATGGTTGAGTTCATATTATCATCCTGCTCAGGACCATTCCCAAGGTAAAACGTTGGAGGGGCTGGGGCAATCACTGGCGACTCTACTAAGGCAGGTGGAGATTTGGTTGGGGAGGGTCTCTTGTGCTCTTGAAGCTTTTGTTTTGGCTGCACCATGTTAGTCACACTTCGCGGTCGGTCGTCCAGCTCTAAGAGGTCAATGACCTTAAGACGGGCAAGCTCTGGATGGAACTGATACAGGTGACGCTCATCCTTAAAATGATGCTCCGTCGTTACTAGGGAATATCAAACGGGAATGACTGAAAGAAATTAGTAATTTTAAATGTAGGCAATTCGCCTTGGTTTTTTTGTAATCACATAAACCGAGTTCATGTAATGCAAAACAAGCACAGGAACTGCTTCTTTGGCTTGTTTTTATGAATTTTATCTAAATTACAAAAAAATAGAATAAAATAATAATATGTATATATATATAGGTATATCATGTTTTGTATTTATTTTAACTTCCATTTATTTATTTCTTTTATTATTATCATTATTATTATTTTATTTATTTATTTATTTTATTATTATTTTGTTTGGGGGGGGGGGGGGTTTAACCAAAGGGAGAACAAAAGAAGAAATCACATCCCTGTGAATGAAATTAAAGAAAATAACTAATAAATCAAAAATAAATTATTAATGGCCTCAGCCTCATTTACGACCCTAGCAGAGTCTATAGGCTAAAAGACTCTGCTAGGGTCGAATGGTGAGGCCAATAAAATTACTTTAGTATTTATACCAGAGGTAAGCAGTTTGCAACAGCTAATTCTATTTTCTCATAAATAAAACAAAGAAGGGGGAAACATGTGACTGAATGTGACCTTACCATGTCTAATGAGATCAGTCTCTAGTAAATCTTTCCCGAGACCCACAGCCTCTTGCCTGGATAAGCATGTACCATTCTTCACCAGCCAGTTCACCAGCTGAGTACCGTAAAAACTCTAAATAAAGAAGGGGAAACAGTCAACCACAGATTGTTTGTAAGGTTTGCAGAGACACCGTGAAGGCCAACATAATGTTCTCTATGAATCGCGGTGATTCTGAAAAGAACCGGTGTTTATAATCACAACAACTTATAAAGAGAGATAACATGGTGTCTCCGCAAACCTCAACAGATTGCAATCCTACCATGCAAAGTTTCAAATCTTACTTATGAAAAGTCAAATCTTACTTACAAAAATAGTTTCTTATAAGCCAGACATAGATACTGAAATCTGAACTTTAATTCCAGTGTGAACAATTAGGTCTAAAGAGAGTAATTAAAAGATGAATGCAGTGGAAAAGAAAAACAAAAACTACAACAAAGCTTGAAAGTGGAGGGGGGTCCATAAAAAGCACAGCTTGTTCGAGTATGGGCCCTCTAAATTCGGGTCAGTAAACCCACGACCAAACAAATTAGATCAAACTTCTCTTAGTGCTTGTTCAATAAAAACAGTTTTCATGTTTAACTGTGTAGATATTTTTTTTGGAAGTTTAGAGCCCTGAATTCTGTAGGTTTGTTGTTGAAATGATGTATTACCAGCAGGGTGTCAGGGTGTCTCCTGAGTACCCACTTTTAAATGCTGCAAAGCAATTTTTACATGTGAAAGAACTGTCATTTAGTAACATTTATTACAATGCACACCCAACAGCGCAAGTGCCAACAACAAGATGGATTGGAGAACATGAAGAAATGTTCAGTTTCAGATATGGGAGGAAAACCCCCAAGGGAGAAACCCAGGCAGTCAGGTGGGGACTAAAGACAAACTATATGCAAAGCTCTGGTGGTCTGAGGCAGGACTCAAATGTAGATCAAGAGAGGTGAAAGGCACCTGGGGTAAGAAACCACTGAGCCAACCTGATCCCCTGGTTAACACCTCAATTTAACCTTACATGTAACAGCACATTTCGTTCCTGCACGGAACTACAGGCATGATATCTGACCAATTACAAAATGTAGAAAAATCACTTTGAGCACGAGGTTTTTAAAACTTAAATAAATATTGTATAAATTATATGCAGACCAAGGGCTATAATGTACAGAGTATACTGTTAGAAACGTTGAGACCACACCGGCGCTTTTTAGAGACAACACACACTCCTCCGAGATTTTACATGGAGATTTACACATGGTTGTACCCGCAAGTTTACTATTATGGTTATTTCTTATTTTTCACGCCATGCAAAACTTCAAACACCAAAGACCTAGGGGCAAGGGCTAATTTAAAGTCCATTTGATGTTTACTTTCACCAACTGTAGCTACTAAACATTGGATGTTTTTGGCAGTTGTTAAATCCTGTTATGATAAAAAAAAAAAATCCTTAATCTGACCAGTGCATATTTATGAGTCACAAGTGGCAGCTGTCACTGCTTCCTGGGGCTATTTAATAAAAATGTTGCTGATTTTTCCCCCCAGATGAAAAGAAAATTGGAAATCAGATTAAAGTAGGATGAATATCATATGCATTTTTATTAATTATTTTTTTTTGTGGGGGGGGGGGGGGACTTCTACTGACCCATAGCCTAAATTTTGTCAAATGGATTTGTAATGGAGACAATAAGAAAAGGCAAACATAGCCGACCATTTGTCGGCATCATTGTACCTTATCATACATTGTACCAAGCTCATTGTGAACCTTCATTATGGAGCTGTTGCCGAGCTGTGTTAACCTGGGAAAATGAATTGAGAAAGATTTATTGGATTGACGAATGGGAAAGCTGTAAGTTACTTTGCCTTCTACACATGCTTAATTTTTATGATGAGTATGCAGATCTGTTACAATTATGAAACCTGTAGCACAATGTAAAGAATCAGAGTAACCAGCAGGGATGGGGGCGTTCCCTATGGATTAAGCTGCTAGCACTCTAATAATAACAATCAAAAACTTGGCGAAAATAATATTGGAGTCTTATATAGCGCAAGTATTCACTAATAAGATGCTCAAGGAGCTTAGAAAAAGAGAAATATTTTTGAAGACAATTTGTTTGAAGTTTTCATGAATAAAGGCATCATATAAGGGTTCATAAGACTGCCACTGCCAGAAACACATGGGCAGATCCCTTCTCTTAACAATAAGTGTAACTGGTTCTTTTACGTACAGGCATTAATAATAATAATAACTAGTTCTTATATAGCGCATTTTACAATAACGTATCAATGCACTTTACATTAAACAACAAACGGAACCTCGGCTTTACATGTACGTCCCGTCCAAAGGAAGAAGCAATAATGTTTAAGTTCCTTGCTTAAGGACACAAGTGTCACAACCGGGACTCAAGCCCATACTCTGCTGATCAGAAACATCAGAGCTTGGGTCCGGTTTGCTTAACCGCTCAGCCCTTACACACCACAACTGAGCTATTTAGCGCTTGTGTTGGTGGTCTCCCCTAATGTGTCATGTTCAGGCATGCCAGTCAGAAGACGTTCCACCAAAAGGTTTACGATATAACCAGGAAAGCTGCAGCAGAGAGATCACCTTTTGGGATGTGACTTGATAAGTTAAACTTCAGACAATTTAAAGGTAGGGTCATAGAATGGCAAATTGTCAACAAATTATTGACCGAAAAGACTTCTTTTGTGAGAAGCACTGCAGCTACTGTTAGTATTAAGTATTTTGAGAAAGGATTCCCTTCGAGGTAATTTTTCACACCCAAAACATTTGAATCTAAGAGAAAATTCGTTTGAATCGTTTGACAAGGCTTGACCGAGATTTATATATCCAACAACTTACTCATGATACAACTGGTGACTTTTGATGTACAGCTCTGTGTCTCTGCTATGTGGTAGGGTACCATCGTCAACTCGAAATCGGTAAAAGAGATACGCATCTTTAAAAACATGGTCGTCGCAAACTGTAATGAAACAAATTAACAAATTTGAAGAAGTTATTATCCTCAAGAGATAACACACGATGGTAACATTATTTTTATGTTTTTAGCAAAAAAATAAATTACAAATGGTTTAAATTTTGCTTGGGCTTTTGTGCACTTTTTAAAGCACATGTGTCACATTGGTAATTATCAAAGACCAACATCCACACTTGATGTGACCACACATACATGACATATGTTGAAATAACAAACCTGTGAAAGTTTAAGCTAAAATGTATTGGAGCTACAAGAAAAAAGGGGAAAAACCTTAAATGTTTTCACTATTTTCAAACATTGAGTTTTGAACTTGCAAGATCAAAACTAATTGCTTGACTCATTTCTCAAAAATTGTGCACTTCAAGCGAAAATATTTTGAAGAAAGCTCCCCAACATGACCACCTTTATACCATGCAAGTTATGAGTAAATCTGTGGACATTTACATTTTTATTCTGACCTATGTTATGCACACCCTTTAATCGGCTTCATGCAAAATTTTGATTGCAGCAAAAAAACTAATACATCAAACCCCTTTATCTTTTCACTAATCACAAGAGTGAACATGCACCTAAAAGTACAAAACTGTAGGTACTTTACGACATGTAAAGTGTTTCCCCTGATTGGATTGCTGTGTTGTGACTTAGGTGTGTGGCATGGGGTAAGACAAGACACACGTTTTGTTCGTACTGCTTTGTATGTTTTTTAACCTTTGGGTTGCATAAATAAATTAGTTTTTAATAACTGATAATGCTCAGGCATCCCAGGACGGAAGACAAAGAAGTTTCAGTTTTAGATGTGGGAGAAAAAACCCCAGAGATTTGTTCCAGGGAAAACCCAGGCAGTCAGGTAGGAACTGCAAACCCAATCCATATATTGCCCCCGTCGGGATTCGAACCGGGGTCGTGGAGATGGAAGGCAAGGAAAGAGACCACTACGCCAACCAGACTGCCAACATTGCCCATCAAGACATCCGAAGAGAGTCGGTCTCATCAACGCTGGATCTCAAGACCGAATGTAACCCTGAAATTCCTCAGTTCAGTGCCATTAACTTCCATTCTAGGCCCATACACTCACATCCACACACCCTATCAGTTTAAATATTGCTTTATTTTTTGATGGGCTGATGGGCAAGAGCACCAAGGCACTTGGTAAAGGATACCTGTACGAGGAATTTGTAAATTTCTATTTGAGCAATTCAAGGGCCATAAAGGAAATGACCAAGGGTAATGGAGGCAGTGGCCTCATTAGGTTATGAGGCCCGATAATGCCAACAGCACAGCAACCTCAGAAGACCTATGTTCCTTGCCCCGTCGACCCAATCATCCAGCTCATGGAGATGGCCCTTCCCCCCAGTCAATGGTGTCTCGTCAACCAGTTCCATATTGATGCTGGGCCTTGCCACAGCAGCCTAGATACAAGTGGAGCTATTCCACATCTGAGTTTTGTGACTGTATTGAACTCCAGATGATTCACAAAATTAATGGTAGGCGACTTCCCACTCTTTCGCATTAAAGGGGCTGTGTCGTCATGATCAAAGCAGGCCTGCGGCCGGCTGTACATGGAATAAGGAACTCTTGCCCAGTTACGTATCATATCTATAGAGAGTGCACGCAGGCGTGTGTGTTGTAACTTGGTGAGAGTTCTTAAATTGATGAACAGCCACAGGCCTGCTTTGATCATGACGACAAAACCCCTTTAATAGTGGCACAGAATAAGAATAAAAACACCTACATGGTGGTCATTGAATGACATGTTGCTCTATCTGTTGAGCACAGCTTTCGATTAGTCAAATGATTGAAGCGCAGGTCTTCAGATGCCACTTTCTTGACCTTGACCTTGACTTTCTCAACAATAATTATGCGTAAGAGAAGTCCACATTGGAAAGTGTATATATAATATTATTTTAGGTAGGATTTGAAACTTTGCATGGTGGGAGTTTAATCAGGTAGCACCATTTGTAAATCTCTTTTGAGTAGTGTTGGTTCTGAAAAGAACCGGTTCGATCAGTATGCTCTGATCGCCTTCAGGAGAAAGCTGAACTCTGTTGCTAGATGCTGCTTAAGTACTGCCTAGGAGATTAACTGGTAGTGGGCTTGGCTCGATGGGCTTAGTTCGGTGAAGCGTGTAGGCTGGAGCTAGGACTGAAACCTAAACTGAAACCCACTGGGTTAAAATATTATTTTAAATTAATAGTTACCGTGATGAATAACATTATGGCTCTGTAGTATATTCAGCATCAGCGTTGCAGTCGGTCTGTCCTTGACGCTGATGTTTTTGATCAGCCAATCAACAGCCTCGTTGCCAACAAAACTCTTGGGGTACATGCGCAGGTGATGTCTTCTGTCCTTCACCATTGCAGGATCACATGAATGGAAACTTAGTCTGGGGGAGACAAACATGAACAAAAGAAAAGCAATGGTTCGTAAAAAAAAAATTTGATCCAACTTATAAAGCTTCCGACAGAAAACCTCCCAACCTGCATTGCTCTCAGGGCAGAAATTAACAGGTGAATGATTGAACGTTGATATCAGGTGGAACAAGCAAGAGAACTGGATGGGTGACAGCAATCACAGTGACAGCAGGCAAAGTCATGGACAACAAGCTTCTGGAAAAGTTTGTCAACCCCCGATGCTAACTTGCTTTGCACGCTTTGAGTCGTTCGTTTGATCAACTATTAGTGCAAAACACATGCTAAGATTACCAATCAACAATGTGACATACATTGTACTACATGTACATGTAGGTGTGTGTATTGTGCAACAGGTAGGCACCCTTCAAGGTTTCATTAATGTATTTTGATCAAGTGGAAATAAGTTGTCAAAATTTGCAGAAAATTAGTTAAAACAGGTATAAACACATTGCCCAACATTAACAATCTGGGAAAGCTGTTGATTGAAGAGGGGGCTGCCGGCTCCTAAAAAAAACAAACTCTCCCTGTGTATTTTTCTAAAAATAAAAAACACCAAACTAGTGCCAAGGGGAATTTCCAATACATATTCTCCAACCAATATGATCAAAGAAAAAACAAATATGTTCGAAGGCAAGGGGTTTTCCAGATTTAATTTTTCAAAAAATGTTGTTCTAAATCCTCCATTGCTTCTAAATTTGTTTTTCTAAATCCTGCACGCATTCAACGCTCTGCCAAGACAAAACGAAGTACTTTTATGACTTCTTTGCATGCGGCAGAGGGTTTGTAGAGCCTTGCTTCTATTTGGCGGGTACTTGACGCCCGACAACAGTAAAATAGACAGATCAGAGTCCACTCAAAGTAATGTAGCAATACTTTGCTATATCAACAGAACTAATAAATACTTTGTAGGTATTATTCATTTGAATTGCCTTGTATTGTGTAACAGCACTTGAAACTTTAAAAATAACACATCTTCCTTTGCCCGCATTTTGAACCCTGTACTATGGACTAAGAACACCGCATTTATCACAAAAGCTAACTTCCATGTACATGTATCACTATCGGTGGTTCAACCTCTTATCTGTCTGAGAGGCCAATGGATGGATTATTATTAGTCATTGTAATCATACAAATAAATGTGAATAAAGAAAAATGTAAAAGTAACATGATATGAATCCCAGCATGAGGGGGTGGCGAGGGGAGAGGTTTGGGACAATAATGGATATTGACAGAGAGGAAAATGCCGAGGCTTCAGGCAGTATGTACCACAGGGGGATGTTGCTTTACAAACAAACAAACGGTCACAAAGCATTGATCACTTCATGCCATACTTCAATAAATAAAATTAATATTTAGAGGAACAAATAATTTTTGGAACGTGTGATATCGTTTTGGCTTAAATCCATACGCACAGATTGATGATTACATGTAGCACTCTATAGTCAACCCTTTCTGTCCTATGCACAGAAAAATCCACAGGCGATACTATAATGTACTACCGATGGAGTGTCGTGACTCAGCCATAAAGTGCACTGGACAGAAGCTCTGGTATTTCTGATCCGCAGAGTGTGGGTTTAAGCCCCGGTCTTGACACTTGTGTCCTCAATCAAGACACTTTTCCATTACTGCTTCGGCCTTCGGATGGGATGTATGTAAAGCCATAGGTCCTGTGAGTGTGTCATGGTCGAGCAGTTTAGAGCATCAGATTCAAGTTCTGGTGGTTAAGTCATCGGAGTATGGGTTCGAATCCCGGTCATGACACTTGTGTCCTTGAGCAAGATGCTTTATACTATACATGTAAATGCTTCTCTTCACCCGGGGGAGTGGGTACCTGCTAGGGTAAAGGTTGATATTGTGTATGAAAAAGCTTTGGAGCGCCACAGCAGCTTGAGGCTGTACTCCCCAAGGAGCTGAGAAAGATTAAAAGAATTTTTTGGCCCAAAGACCAGGGCACTAATGTAAAGCACATTGATACATTAGTAAAATGCGCTATATAAGAACTAGTTCACCCTGGTGTTTTCTGGTATGGTTGGCTGTAGATTGCGACATGAACTTGGCAACAGTTAGGGGGGGGGGGGGCCTACATGGTGCTATGTTAATAAATGGGTCTTAATGTACATTTCAAACATACATGTAGCTCCACATATCTTGTAGACAAAATAATGAGCGCTTTGAGAGTGTACCCTCGGGTGTAATAATGGTGGGATTTGAACACATGATCCCTGCATTAAAGCTGATCAACCACTAGACAATTGGCATGCCTCATGCCAAGAGACCCGTTTGAAGTCCTTTATTTGCAGTGAGTAATGGCAAATATTTTTTAACATCATGCAATAATAATTGCATCAGAGACGAACAATGTACATGTATTTGGTTTTACCTTTACACCACTAGGCACCGAATACTCAGTGCTGGACTTAGACTTGTGGACAAGTCGTTAAATGTCTGTCGCGGTGATAGCGGAACGGCTTTCTCGCAATATCCCGCGAGAGGGCTGCTCTGTGCGAGATTACTGCTCTCAAGACTGGTCACATTTACCGACTTGTGAAACCCGCTGACGGTTTGTGCACGGCCTATGGCCACTTCAGCCGATTTCGTACGGACGCATCTGATTGGTCAATTTCGTTATATCTATGAATATTCAAACTGTAGATGAATATTAAACATCAAATCCTGTACTGGATGGAGTTTTATGTTGCATGCTTTGATCATGCATGATGCACGATCAAAACCAAACACTGAGTGGTGAGAGTGATTGTGTTCATGAATATTTTGACACAAGAAAATACGTATTCAAATTATGGGTACAACTTGTAAATAATTACAAAAAATCGAACGTAAGATTTTATTTCAGAGAGTCCGAGCGTGTTTGACAGTGCACAGCGTGTGGGGACATGACGTAAAACACACGGGCAAATCGTGTAGCTGCATGCCATGGCGCGCAGAGTTTCTCTCGGCCGAGGCTCAGCACGACGGAAACCCCTACACCCGGCCCTAGCTAGCGTGCCAAGAGATAGCTGTACCTGGAAGCTCATGAACATGTGGGAGGGGTAGGGAGCCAGACCACCAACTACCTTGTCATTGCGGGTTTGTTAGTCGGTAAACCTCGCTGATCGAATCCGCTGTTTTAAAATCGTTACGTTTCAATGTTCGGTGTACATTCCTTTCCCCCGATTTGGAAATTAAATAAGATTTATGTCAATAAATAGGAAAACCACTCTTATATTGACGGTGCAATTAAGTTAAACAATTTGTGAGACAAAAACGAGCCCCCACCCAAAAAAAAAAAACCACACAAAACCAGAGCCCCTGAAGGAACAGGTGAAAAATAAATTAAAAATTAAAATGTGAAAAAAAATTCTCACTCTGAATTTCTTTTTCCACTCTCGACACACAAAATTCCAACAAAGTCATTTCGTTTCCTCAAAATATTATTTAATTCAATCAAAATATAATTTTGTCACATAAAATTAAATTTTTTAAAATTTGTAAACAAAGTTGTGTTTTTCTAGGTAGCAAAATAGATTTTTCCTAGAAAATACGTTTTTGTTCCCTCGAACACGCCTTCTTTCACCTGAAATACGATTTTGTTACCCAGAAATATGCATTTGTTTCCTCGAAATATGATTTTGTTCGCACAAAATATAATTCTGTTCGCTCTAAATATGCTTTCGTTCAATAAACATTATTTTTTCCACCGAAAGGAGATTTCTTTCCCTGAAAACAAGCTTTCGATTCATCAAAATACGACTTTGAATTAGTTGCCCGAAACATACTTTCATTCGTCCGAAATATGCTTTCGTTCAATAAAAATATGATTTTTTTCCACCGAAAGGAGATTTCTTTCCCTAAAAACAAGCGTTCGTTTCATCAAAATACGACTTTGAATTAGTTGCCAGAAATATACGTTCATTCGTCCGAAATATGCTTTCGTTCCCTTAATATACGCTCCCGTTCCTTCGCAATGAGATTTTGTTCCCCAAAATTCCTCTTTCGTTCCTTTAAGATAGCTAGCTTTTGTTCCCTTAAGATAGCTTTCGAAGCCCTGTAGTCCAATCACACAAATTTGTTAAATTCCCTTGTGAGGGGCGACTATGAGAGGGGACGAGTTTGTTGTCAGGGGGCGACTTTGCTAGGGGCGACTTTGTAGTTGGTGACTTTGTACATGTGTTTTTTGAAATTGGCGACTTTGCTAGGGGGGCGAGTTGACTGGTTTCCGTGTCTGTTGTTTATACACACTTAATAACACAATCACTGTAGAACACATCGGGTTAAATGATTGGAGCGTATCAGTAACTATTCACGGTAGGCATTATTTATTTTTATGAGGCAAAACACACATCTTGAACAATTATTATAATAATGAATTTTAAGATAAGTTTACTTTATTTCTTTAGTTACTAAATTAATGAAGGAGTTAACACCCACAAAACACACCCACAGATGTCTCAAGCGCAAGCATTCAGTACATTTACAGTAACTAAAATTAGTACTACCCTTAGATAAAATGGACTCGTCTTCATGATCGTCGCTACAGCAACCGTAATGTACACTGCGTTCGTACATGAATAAATGAATATGAACCGCCGGCGGGTTTCACAAGTCGTTAATGACGAAGAGTCGGCAGCCAGCAACTTCGCGCGAGAGCAGTGATCTCGCGAGAAAATTTTTTATTAGGCTACAGCACTACACGCGACTCCACTCACCGCGACCATCATTAACGACTTGTCAACAAGTCTATGCTGGACTACAAATGGAGGTCAGATCTGCTCCAGAATGTGAATGTCCTATGAAAACCACAGCTGCAGCATGTCTGTGGATTTTTGTGTTAAGTTGACTCTGAAATCACCAGGTAATAAGTGTTTATGGCACAACATGCAAGGATAAAACAAAAATAATTGTTGTTATCCTGGATGCAATTACAATTTCTGTTAGTTTTCTTGTATCAAATTGATGAATTTACTTTCTTTACATGTCATTAAGGTTTGAGGTTTCTTCCTCAACTACAGTGAAACCAGACCTCTGGACTTGAATAATTTCCCCAAGTACAGTGTACCAACTCAATAGTAAAAGTAGGAACAAGAAATTTACAACAAATCTCCAAGTAGATACATGTAATTGAGGATTATTATCTGATGGGAAACAGCTGTTTTGGAAAAGTGCAGAATTGTAGGAATACAAGGAGTTGACCTTTGACATTGAACCTAATCCTCAGCTGCTGGGTAATTGATGCACTAAATTACAAGTCACAAATCCTTCACCATGTATGCAAACTGGCATGTAGTATTCAAATTTGAGTACAAGCATCGCTTGGTCAGAACAAACAGATTTTTACAATTATATCCTCTTAAACTTGTTCCTTCCATGAAAGGAAAACAGCTTTGGGGATGATGAAGAGTTTTGTCAGTTTTTGTGTGTATACAGTGTTCAGTGGTGTACAACATGTACATGTTGATGTAGACATTGTAATGTACAACACAGGGTTCACACCACTGATTGCTTAGAAAGGGAAGGCAGTATGTTTGGTAAAAATTATACTCTTAAAATCAATGGCAATAAAAACTGAATTACTGAGAAGTACACTACAGCAGCTTTTGATAGCATAAAGCATTTTGAGAATCATTTCACATTGAAGTGATGTGGTTATGGGAAAAGTATATCAGTTAATTTTATCTGAATAATGTTGAATCTTCTCCAGAGTGTGTGTTCAAATTACCGTAATCTTCCTCCATGGACATACATGTACATGTACATGTAACCGCTCAAGATATTTGGTGATAACTGAAAAACGCAACCACCATTAGAAATGAAATTTTCACAGGATATGTTAATTGCATATATGATAATTGAAACGATTCCAAAAACCAAAGTTATACATGTAGCCTACTTTGCCTTTAACTGCATACGCTGTGATCGTTGTTTTGTTGCTGCTTCTTCCCTTCTGATGAATTTATAAGGGATGAGAGAGTCATTGCTGGCGAAAAAAAGTCTGAAACTACATGTTGGATCCAAATTTTAGGATGTAGGGCCTACATGTATGTTGAAATGATGGCTTTTCTACCTTTTGAAAACTCTAGGGAGGATTTGGAATTCAAAGGGCTTAGGAACAGTGTCCTAATTAAAGCACTAGTGAAGTAGATCAAAGGGCAGTCTTTCTTTTACACGGAAAAATGAAAAGCCTTTTTTATTCACAGGACTGACATAAAAAGTCTGAATTCAGACAAAAGTCTGAAAAATCTCATCCCTGTACAACGTAGTAGTCTATTGACTCCTTTTCAATTTAAGCATAATTTTGCATCATACAATCATGTCGATTTACCTTAGTATCGCATATGTAAACTTTGAATTTCTTTTGTGCTCTTAAGTTATTGGAGAAGGAACAACACTCTCTGAAAATGGACCAGTTCCAACATTAACGGCCATCAAAAAAATGCAGAATAATCTTGTACCTTAGTCTTTGGGCCTACATAACATTCCTGTAATCTTTCTCAGCTCCCTGGAGAGTATACACAACCCTGGATTACCATGGTGCTCCCACAGCTTTTTCAAACACAATATCAACCTCTACCCTCACAGGTACCTATTTATACCCCTGGATAAAGAGATCAGCAATTTACAGTAAAGCTGTCTCAAGGACACAAGTGTCATGGCTGGGATTTGGACCCATACAAGATGACTTAACCACCAGAACTCAGTGGCGTGTCATGGCCGAGCGGATGGCGAGCACTGGACTCAAGCTCTGGTGTTTCTGTTCAGCAGAGTGTGGGTTTGAGTTCCAGTCATGACACTTGTGTCCTTAAGCAAGACACTTCAACATTATTGCTTCGTCCTTCGGATGGGACGTAAAGCCGTTGGTCCCATGTGTTGTGTAATGCACGTAAAAGAACCCAGTGCTCTTATCAAAAGAGAAGGGGTTTGCCCCGGTGTTCCTGGTTTGATCTGCTGCATATTGCGCCAGCAGTACATTTATGAGTGCTAATAAGAAGCCACTGTTATTATTATTGAGCCCTGTTCACCAGACCGCCCAGCCATGACATGCCAATGTATAATTTTACGTTGACAGATATTTCCCTGTTATTTGGCCATGCTCACTGTACATGTAATTGGAGGTGAGACAGGTGCATTTGTAACTACATGTATGTATAACCGTACTTCCAATGGGGTTGTCTTTCAATAACATCTCGCACTGATGTCATCGAACCATGTAAAAGAAAACTTAAAGAAGAGCTCCAAAAATAAAATTCAGATTTGATATCCACCCAATAGACTGATAGAGTACTTAATGAAAATGAGGAAAAACTCATAAGTCTCAAACCTTACGTTAAAGTGATGTCACAAGGTTATGGGTTCGAATCTGGCCAAGTTGGTTGATGGATTCACAAAGACAATTAAGGACAAATTATTTTTGTTTAGTTACTGAATCACAATTTATTGAATTTGTGGCAACTCATAATCATATATTAAACCATTGTTTGCATGAGAGAGATTGGCTGTTGCCAGCTTGGTCTTTATATCTCCTATTGGGAGCTTTGCCGAGTTCCCTTGTGGGGAATATCATCTGGAAAAAAAACCCAAGCAAACAAATAAACAAGCATACAACACACACGAACAAAAAAAAACCCAAAAACCAAACTAAAAAACAAACAAACAAACAACCCAACAACCCAACAAACAAACACACACACAACCCACACACAAACAAACACCCAACAAACAAACAAACAAACAACCCAACAAACAAGATGAATTTGCAAGTTTGATGCTCTTTGATGCTACAGCCAAAATCTCTGCAGACAATTGTTTCATTTGCTCTTCACAAGATTTCACCTCTGAAACATTTTTAAGAGATCATCGTGAATCAGGATTTTTACAATATGTGACTCAGAGTTTAGACGTAATGAATTTGCAGAGAAAACTTCCTTGCAGCAGTTGTATATTCTTTTCGAGGGTATTTATTATCTCATCGTCAACGTCAGCCTACATGTAGATGCCCTTTAAAAAGTTCACAAACACAGCCACCACAGCTCTCCAAACCCTCCCCTTTTTCCTGTGATTCATGTGCACACTGAAAATAACACTAAAATACCAGATGACAAGCTCTCTACAAAAGGGTAACTTGTTCCCCATCCTATCTATCCCCCAATGGCAAAAATATTTGTGAAAAAAACAAACACAAAATTCACTTTTTTGAGCATACACTTTTTTTGCTTTTTACTCATCAAAATGTTTGGATTTTTTAAAATTGTCTGTTTTTTGTTTTTGTTTTTTTTAAAGTCGTCTACATTTTTGGTTTTGATGGATTTATTGGATTTAAGCTGGTTCCCCCTGTACCTTGGAAGTAAAATGAGCACTCCTCCTCTTTGCTTTCCCTTTTCCCCCCAATAAGACAGGATGCTACATGTAATTATTATTGGTGCTTGATTATATTCTTATTTTTCAAGTTTTATGTCTTTTTAGGCCTTAGCAGCTGGCTCAAAATTATTAAGGCCAGTAATTTTAGAGCTGGGCCAGTGAAGCCAAGACCGGAAAAGTTGAGAAAATTTAAGTTGAGAAAATTGCACTTTAAATAAAAAATATTAAAAATGTACCCAGTTTGTTTCCATTGTGGTTTATTACTCAAAAACAAATGAATAACTTTATAAGGAAACTAATGGCATTAAATGAAAATAATAGTGCTTTGGCGTACGCATCCTTATTGGTAAAAATGATTGATGGGGGCCTTTATAGAAAAGTACAGTACATACACTACTGGGGTAGTTGTCCTATCATCAGCTGACAAACAGCTTTATATAATGCCCTTTGACAAACTCTGAACTGAAAACTCATGGCACTGCAAATGACCTTTTGGGACTGGCAGTGGGGACTGGGAGCTGCTCATTTGGAATGGAGGCCAAGGACGTATCACAGTTACTTAAGACTACCTACAATTCAGAGTGCATTGTATAGACTGACTTTGTCAGTGACAATGTCTTTTCAATATCTGGTATCACAGACTGTGACAGATGTTGCATTTATGTAGGCCTACATATATTTCACCATCCATTCCATCAGTTGACAATGAATTCAGAAAATGATTCTACATTGTATTCTATATTTATCCCTACTCAAACCATGAGACCCGGCCTACATTTCTTAGTTTCAAACTGCACTTTCAAATAGTATTCCACAACATCTGGCAACACCAATAGAGCTGATTGTGTACACAGTCAAATAAGCCCGGGCCACACTGGAACATAGTGTGCATCACTGGTCAGTGGTATAGTGGTGCAAGTACAACCATGATGCTTTGTATGCCCTCCTCCATGGGCAAGGCAGCTTGCACCAGTATGAAGAAATCAATTGAAATTGTCTAAACATTTCAAGGGGCACCAAGGCAATGACGAGGGCACATGGAGTAAATTAACAACTGGTATTTTGCCTCAGTAAGAGAAGGGTTTGCCCCAGCGTTACTTGCAGTGGCTGATGCATCTTGTAGCACCTTGTAAACCCTCCCAAGGGCACTAACATTAATTGGTCTCATAAGTCAAATCATTCAAAAACCTGTCTTAAAATGTTTTGCTTGTTCAACCGCCCAAGTGCCTTATTGGTAGAGAAAGTGCCCATAATTCGGCTTTATAAGATTACAGGCCTATATTGCTGTTATTATTATATTATTTATAACTAAATGTTGCTCTAATATTGCTTTTGAAGTTTTTCTGTGAGAATCGTAGTACAAATTGTCAAAAAGAAGGAATAAAGAAAAGAGAGAGAGAGAGAGAGAAAACAAAAAAAGGGAACAGAAAATACATAAGAACACATGCAAACAGTCTTAGGCTATAGATTTAGACTTAACACAATGACAATTGATCGATTTCAATTCAAATGAAGTTCTGCTGGAAATAAGGTGTTTTTTAAGTTAATCTAAAAATTTGCAAAAAAAAGCTTTTATCAGGATGATCGATCCAATAGTTTTTAATGTTAAGCCACAATCCATGTTCACTGTACATAACATGGACACTCACACAAAAACATGTAATCAGTGTGTTACATTTCTTCCTCCATGCGTAGACCTATAGTCACTAACTTTGCACCTCATTCTACAGCTAACAACATGAACAATGCATCAGAGTCAGTGCAAACTGCTGCTCAAACATTGTCAAACCCAATCCATTCAAACACAGACAGCTACTTCAAAGAAAATTCCAAGCAGAAACCAGACTGTTTACAAAAGGATTTAAGCCCATTTAGCATGGAGGAAAAGCCCATGTTGTAAATAATTTGAAAAACAGAGAACAAGAAAGCTGTTCCAGCAAAAAAAGTAAAAATAAATGCAAATTAATTATTTTTTTCTTTCTGTTTTTTAGATATTGCCTACATTTGTAACATCACAAGGCCGGATGGCCACTTCAATGTGAGGGCTACACTTACATGTAATTGATTTGGGTTGTCTACCCCAAATCAACTGTCACCAGGTGCACATTGCAACTTATACCCCTGGGGCTGAAACAGAGTACCCCCCCCCCCCCCCTTTACAGTCCCTAAAGATGTACAATGATAGGCATGTGTATCATCCACTAGGAGCACGGCTGATGCAAGCGTTATTGCACTACCCTCCCAACTTTTTTCGAAGCAATTATGGTTTTAAAGCGCCTCGCACAACCTTTGGCACAAGTGTCATGACTGGGATTCGAACCCACACTATAATGCTGACAACACCAGAGCTTGGGTCTGGTGAACTACATGTAGACCTCTCCGCCACGACACGCCACTCCAAATATACCAGTAGGCTACACAGTGGTAGCACAAAGGGATAGGGCCGACAAAAGAAATTTTCTTACACCCTTCAACAATTTTGAACTATTCCCTTACCTCAATTTTTCTCCAATGATGAGAATTTTACCAAACGTTCTTGTACTAATCGATGTGAGTGATGATGTCCGAAGAGGTTTGGAGATCGGAAGACCCAACTGACCAGTGGATTTACGGTGATGGTTGGACAGCATCTTGCTTCGACGGCTGAAAAATAGTCCGGACTCACAACAGAGGTTCCTTATGTGGTAATCCTAACATCAAAGTTGTTTCAGGCCAATAGCTGGAGTACACGACCATGTTTTGCAGAAACAGAGCAGATGTTTTCTGACTTTTCCATTCATCTGTTTTTGTCCGCGCTTCCAAACAGAAGTTTTCACACTGACTTGAAATGTTGTTCGAATAGTAAACTGCGTTTAGAAGCGAAATGTCTTTCTGACTATGAATTCAGGTGATTTTCCCTCCTGGAGATCAACCAGTTGACCTTTGTCCAAAACACAATGATTTCACTTGTTGCAGCTGCTCACAACAGACAATGCTGGAAAGGAAATAACAGTAAAGTATGGTCAAATACGACTCCACATTTAACAGATAAAATGTCTGGGCTTTGAATGGTTAATGGCCAGAGGCATGCAGTACAGAGTCCAATTCAACTGTGCACCCATCCCATGAAACCTTTGATGATCCTTGTGCAGACTAATTGATCATTAATGATGTCATTACTGGGGTGGAACTGACTTTATAGTAATTTGTTTTCTGAATGCCAACAAGTTTTGGAGAGGATAATGAATGCTCTTTTGGGCTCAAATTTCAAGAATTTCTCAAGATATTGAAGCAAGTTTGCCGACTCACCGATTATCAATATTCTCCAACTATTTTATAGGCCTACTGAAGCACCCAGCATGCAATCCCACTATATTCAATGTCAAAGCAGAATTTTTTTTGTTTAGTGATTTTTGGTCGGCAAAATAAGGTCGGCCTATTGCTCTCACTTTCGGTACCTTATGGAGACCAAGGACAAAACAAAAAAGGGAAAACAAAAGGACTCCACATGGAATTTCTAAAGACCGGGGTGCTCCACAAGGAAATTTGTGTACAAAGTCTATGGGAAACTGTTAAGTGCAGGGACAAAGGAAAGAACAAAAGAGTGCTCCACAAGGATGCATTTTTCTGTCTTGTTGTATTTGATTTCAATTACCTGTATGGGCTCAAAATGTGCGTGTGTGTGTGTGTGTGTGTGGGGGGGGGGTATCACACATCCTACAACACTTTGCCCCAACAACACTGTATGAACTACGTAAACATTAGATGTAGTGGATGCTTCGCCTAATTAATACTTCACAGTTATGTGAAGCCGCTCTCATGATCATGTCTGCCCTGTTGGTTAAAGGCAAAGTATACTTTCGGTTTTTGGAACCGTTCTACTGTTGGTTACTTCAATGTGAAATGTGTCTCATACTTTATACTACCAAAAATGACTGTAGACTTTTAACTAATAGGTTTTTATTGCCATTAATTCTAAGAGGGATTTACCCAATGTACACCTTCCCCTTAAGGTCAGTAAAGAAAGCACAGTCACTGGTTTCATGCAACATAGGAACCTGGGCAATTGACTGACACTGACTACACACTGACCAGCCATGACGATCGGACAAATCCAATTCCTTTGTATTACTTGCACCATGGTTCACACACACTGGGAAAAAGGTTTATATAAAAAGTACATTATCGGCAAAAATACTGGAAGAAAATTTACTGAACAGAAGAGTTGTAAACTGACTGAGTTATATACCTCTGATAATGACTGCTAATTCACACTTACATTTGGCGACAGTGAACTTGCTGCACTGTCATCTCCTGTTCGTTCACCCTAACAATCCCTAACCCTACAAATTCAAACAGGGCAAAGTGTTTAATTTTGTTAGGTTAAGTACAGTGAAGTTAGGATTGGGTGTTTGATTCTGTGGGATTGTGTATCCTTGCTGCCAAGTAATGGTGTTGGAATTTGATTGAGTGTGTATGGTGGATGTGTGAAATGTTCATGTCTGGCATTGTTCTTTCCTCCATGGTCTAATGAAGTGTAATTTTGTTTGAGTGGGGATGGTTGGCAAGTTTAGCATTATGTATTGTACATGTGTGGAGCCAACAGTATGACAGCGAGAAACCCAAGTTGTGCTTCAAATGAACTGAGTCCAAACAACATTTTGTCCCACATAAAAAAATAGTGTAAAGATAGTTGTTTGATTATGTTACGTTGGGTACTGTGTGATTTCACTGATCAAATTTTGCACATGCCAAATGTACACACTCCAACAAAATCAAACAAAAAAGGCCTGTTGGAGTTTGTTAGGTTGTGTATCGTCCCCCTAAGCAGACTGTTTCATTTTGTTTGATTGGGTACAGTTCCCATCGCATGGTAGTATAAGCTGTTGGAATTTGTTAGCCACCGCTGATGTCACAAGTCCTTTGAGTGGTTTGTTTGACCTCGCATTTTTTCACAGTTTTTGCTGGGAGTGTTTTGAAAAAAAAAACATTGTAAAACCTTGTTTTAGTGTGAGATACTGTAAAAAGGGACTCAATACAAATTTAGTTTTTCTATTTCTTGTAGACTCCATCTATTGGGAAAAGATAAGAGTAAAATATTTCAGAGAGCCGCTCTTTCAGTGATGACCCCCAAAAAGAAATTGTGTTATTTTGTTATCCAAAAGCCTACCTTTATAAGGATAGTTATTAATATTAATGGTAATGGTAGCATGTATTCTGCAAAATTAGTTTGTCTGAATTGCCAAGCTTATGATTAAAAATCAATGAAAAAGAAATGTTGAACAAATTAATTTGGTTTCCAAAGATTATGCAGGCAACTTTTGGAACTTTCTGTGGTGTCCGCTTGAATGCTGCCCTCAACACGGCCAGACCACCAGAGGTGCCGTTTGTTGGTACCCGCTGTCACCTCAATTTTTAAATAAACAAACTACTCGCAGACTCTTAGAGGTTTAAACATCTGACACAATTGAAAGAATAGATGACAAACACTGGCTAATTGGAAAAGGAAATTTACTTTGTAAATAAATACAATTTTAGTAATATTTGTCGGATTAGGCATCTTCTTTGTTCATTACTAAAACCACATGAGATGATGTTCCTTTTGATTGATTAAATTAATGTCAATAAACACTATCTAATGATGGTGGATATTTTGCCAGCACTGGCTAAAAAATGTACATGTCGTAACCACTATTCAGCCAACACATTGTATATAGTGTCCTCTTTGACAAGTCCACAAAAAGCCGACAGTTATAATTTATATCTAGGCCTTACGTTTTTAATTACATGTAGTTATCCCCCCAAAATTACCTCTGTTGACTGCATCAGTGTGTGGCTCAGTGAAATACGCTCCTGTTTGTTGACTAACAGATTCCGGGATCAAGTCTCTATTTTATTTTTATTATTAATGTTATCAGCCCAAACAACAATAGTTTTGAGTCCCACCCACGCCCAGGTAAGCACTCAGGCTACTCCAGGTCCAGGGGAGCCTGCTCGATTCAAATCGCCAAGATTAGACAGTTGGTTTAATTTTGATTCTCCCTAGCAGTGATGGTCTGGCTATTTTCCCACCAACTCAAATCAAAGATAGAACTACACGATTGAAAAAAAAAAGTTAATAATAATAAGTGCGACTGCCAAGCAAATGGATTGAAATGGATGAAATGAAGAGTAACAAATCACTCATGACTCAGTCATAAACGCAACAACACCACCGACCATGCATTAATAAAAAATATTCCTATTATTATTAATTATTATTAGATTAATTGAAAATTATCATGCACCTAAATAATTTACAAACACAAATTTAACTTACTTTTTTGTTGCAATGGACAGCATGAAACATGACAACGTTACTAACACTACTGGTCTATTAAAACTAACCAGACTTCTATAAAATTCTACTGTCTACGCTACGTGCTAAAGTATCATCATATCAGGTCGTGATCAAATTTCGATCAAAAAACTGTAGACCAACTCACTGGAGCCGTTTTTAAGTTCACATTTCAGTCTTCAGATCCCATAGTCAACCAAAGGCAACAGAGAAAGCACAAACCTTGCTAGCTAGCTGTTTGGCATGATCTTGTACCGGTTGTTATTGTACAATCTCTGATAATTTTAGTGGGCGTTTTAATATTGTTTAATGCTGTGTTGATGACGGGTTGCAACAAGAACCATACGCAACAAAAATCGCGATCTCACCACCACACGTCGATGCTGTTGTTGTAATGGTGTATTTACTGTGTAGCGTGTGATTGAAAAAGCACGTGTTGTAGCGCCCTCTATCTATCAAAACAATAACAAAAACATGGCGGGAAACAGGTAAGCCTTTTACGTACTGTCTTCTACTCTAGTTCTTCTAGTTCTTCTAGTTCTAGTCTACGATTCGTATCAATAATGGTCATTCCTTCATCCATGGTTTATTTTGTGTAGCGTTAACGTTAAGTAATGTAACTTAAATACTGGGCAGTGAACATTTTGGGAATAGCACAAAATAAATAGATAGAGAGAGTTCATTTTCCGATTATTGTGAGATCAAGCTCGCCGGCCTGGCAGCATGATGTGCGGTACGATGCAGAGTGTGGCAACCGGACGACTCGACAGACATCGGTGGGGGGGGGGGGGGGATATGGTCGACTCGTGTATAGAGCTTGAGGTTCTAAAAACCAAGTTCTTCTTCTTCTTCTTCCAATTTGTACATCCCTCCAGTGGAGTATAGTCTTGTCTCGTCTTTGGTCGGTTGTGCACATGTGATATTATTGGTCTATGATATGTCGTGCCAACTGAACCCCGTCTCATCATCATTCATCATGATTCATTATTCATGATCATAACATCATGATTCATTATTCATGATCATAACATCATAATTCTTAATAATCATAGCCCACCTTCAGACATTGTTGGGCTGTTTATGGCTCTCTTTTAACATCAAGACCGAAGTTAATAGAGAGCCATAGTACTACTAGTACTACTACATAAGGTACATACTAGTAGTCCACTCCTTGGACAAGCAGTCAGCTTTTTAGGAGTATATTTATCAAGCATCAAGTAGCCCAACGTAGTTGGTTAGGACATGGACATGATGGAGGAAGGAAGGAATAGAACATAGAGAAAGTTCCTTTCTCTATGGTCACTGGTGGTTAGAACGATGTTCATTTTGACTTATTAATTAAGTGTCTGACCACGTAGATGTACTACTACTACTACTAGTGACTGTGTCATGTGTGTGCATTTGACTATTTGTGATTTATACAAAACTGATTGCATTCCATACACAACATTTTAAAACTGTTATTTAGGCCTAACATTATTATCACTCAGTGACAGTTGCATGGTATAGTTGCAATAATCCTTGCAACGGTCACTGGTGGGTTATGACGCACTCGTAAGAATTGAGGAAAATTCAAATGTTTGCCGTTTCGGTCAGCCAGACTAGTGTCGTGACCTGATTTGTCAAATATTTTACCACTTCTCACTCATTGTAAGAACACAGATTTAATCTTCATTGTGTAATGAATCAATTAAGAACAATTAAAACATCATCAAGAAAGTTGTTTACTGAAAAAGAATGACCCAAACTGAGCATTCCAAAGACTGAGTGTGACAGAGGACTGTTGTATGCGACCGTTCTTAGATTGAAGTATCAAAATGAGTTCTGATTATCGCAACTAATCTGGTGTCCGCTGAACTGAGATATTTCTTTGCAATCAATTACTCAGTTATATCAGATGCTGTATAATTAAAGTCACCTGGAAATAGATATTTTTTTTTTTTTAATATAAGAGTACATGTATATGTATATTAACAATAAAACAATTTTTTGAGTAATTGTTTGTCAGTATTTATATGTTAAAAAAATAGATAAAGTTGTTTGGGGGCGACTCCGCCCATCCCTTTTTGTGACGTCAATCGAGGAAGACTTCGCCTCGATTGAACATCGACCCCACTCGAACTTGCCTGCATTTACGTTGTATATACACGTGCAAGTAGTGAGATTGTATGTTTCGTTTGGTTATCCAAAAGGTTTTTTTTTCTTGCATTTTTCCAGCGAAAATTGCTGCTGGATGCAGCAAAACGACTAAAGATGGGGTCAGCCAGCATTTTTTTCCTGCAGATCCCAAATATAGGCAGTTACGGGCATCGAAAGTTAGGCTAACGAGGGCAAAGTGGTCCGGTCCGACGTCGTTTTCAGCGCTATGCAGCGAACACTTGGATAGCCCGGGGATTTTTTCGTTGGTAGTAGTGTGCAAGGGAAGTTGCAGTGAAGCTTAGGTTACCAGCGAAATGTTTCTGGTGGAAAAACAATACCTCGTATTATCCGTGTTCTCGTTATGACCATGCTCGTATCTTCCGTTTTTAAGACATAGAAACGCGCATGGGACAGTTCGGGACCGGTGAAAAACCTCGTATAAACTGGCGTCTCGTATTAGTCGACTGTACACTGTCCTTGCATTGGGTGGTGACGTCCGAATACGAAAACGCATCATACTGATCAGGTACCCAGACGTAATGTACGGGGCCAGACTACACATTTTCTCCTGCCTCGATTGACGTCACGAACAGCGCCATGTAAAGGGGGGCCTATTTTTTAATTTGTAATTAAAAGAAAAATACTATTTTTTAACCTTAGTAAATTGTTTATTCACATTCCACTCATAAAAATGTATATATTAATGACAAAAGCTTTATTTAGAAAAAATACCACTGCCAGGTGCCTTTAAGTAAAATTATATAGTGTGTTGTGGCTGAGAAGTTTAGTATAATAATGCTGATCAAACTCAAGAAGTTGTGGTGGCCAAGTCATTGGAGTGTGGGTTCGATTCCCAGTCTTGACACTTGTGTCATTGACCAATGACACTTGAATACCAGTGCTTCTCATCATCCAGGAGTAGTTAAATTGTGTACCAGCTAGGGTAAATATTATTGATGATGTGATTAACAAGCAACCTGTGTGCCCAATTGGCTGCCGGTGCTGAAACTCCCAAAGAGTCAGTTGAGATGGTTTCAGGAATGCTTTGAATGGCCTGATGAAAAGGGGTGATAAAACTGATTACTGTAAAGCACTAGGATTGTAATAATATCAATATAATATTATTTTCTTTGCAATTTGACCCTTTGATTATTTGTCAGTAACCAGACTGTCACTTTGTGTACCTTCTGCTTTCCTCTATGGTTCAATGTAGCAGAACTCTTGAACAGGTCCATACCATAGCAGAATTAGCCAAACTCGACGTGTCCGACTTATCACCGACATGTCAATGTCTGCACTTCGGATCCGATCTCAATGCGGCCGACATGGTGCTCATGGAGGTAGAAAACTCCATCCTCAAATCTCTAGAAGAAGGAAAGAGGTAAGTTATTTAAGTGGAATGATGGACCTTGTAGGGTTATAATTAATAGTGATGAAATAAAAAATTGTGAGTTTACTGTTTCTTCTGAAATCCTATCTTATTATAAAGAAGGTAATAATGGTAGTAAGAATCTTGCTATAAATAATTCGGTCTGAAGTGCCCCCGGTCTAGAAATCAATAAAAATATGTCAACGAATTTGAAACTTTCATAGTCGCCTTGAGGCAACTTTTGGATGTTCAAATTTCTGTGTTGTACGTTTGGAAATGCTGCGGCAAGAGATGCAAACTGGTACTTGCTGCCACCTTTGTAGACCGTATGGATTCAACGTTCTTGATAAAGTTACCCTGACTGCTTTTTTTGCTGTTTTCTCAACAAGTAGACTCTGTATTCAATAAAGTTCAATCTATGACCCTACCTTTAACAGGGATGGGATTGGGAAGCTTCAGAGCAAATTGTATCTTAAATCATACTTATCATAACTGCCCAGTGAAAAATAGAATTAGTTGCTTCAGATATAAAAACAAATTATGCTCTTCAATCTACTTCTCTAATAATAAACAATATTGATAATACGCAGTTCTAATAGCACTTTATCACACCCGATGGGCGTCTCAAAGCACTCAGTATTCTACCTACAAGGTATGTGGAGCTACAATCCCGGCCAAAATACTTGGGCCACCCATTCGCAACGTGACAATAAACATTCCCTCTCCCCTTCCCCCGTCACAATAAACATTCTCTCCCCCGTCCCCCCGCTCAATGTTGATGGGAGCGCAGACCGCGCAATGAGAGCCAACATTGAAAGGGGGCATGGGGGCCGTGGTGCGGGGGCCCAACGATATATGGCCGGGATTGTAGGTGTTAAAGTATGAGACCTATTTCTTTATAATACATATGGTTTATTGTAAATTAAAGCAGCCGATATAGGCCGGAAACATTCAAATTAACAAGTTTTTAAAAGGCTATATATATGCAGTAAGGTTACAAAATATTAAAAGTGAGGATCAAAAATTGCACAATACAAAAAAAGGCAAAATGAGCCAAAAACATTACAAAACAAACATTACATACATGTAGCACCATGTAATGTTTTACAAGGTGCTGTTGCGTAGTATGCAGACAATAATAATAATAATAATAATAACTTTTGATTTATATAGCGCATAATAATTAACACTTAATTCTCTATGCGCTTTACAATGAAAGAGTACGCTACATGTATATACAATCTACAACAACATATATAAGAGGACAAAATAATACCACTACATGCACAGCGACACATCAAAACAAGAATTACTAAACTACTGTAAGAAAAGGTGTGTCTTTAAGGCTGTCTTAAAATCATAAAGGGAAGATGTATTCCTGATCGCCAAGGGCAGAGAATTCCACAGAGCTGGAGCCGAAACCACAAATGATCGGTCTCCATATGTATGCATATTAGCAGGGTGTAATGCAAGGAGGTGTTGAGATGATGAACGAAGTGTACGTACTGGATTGTGCTGAATTAGATCAGACAAATAAGATGGAGCAAGATTATTCTGTGCTTTAAAACACATGATGAGAATCTTGAAAACAACACGTTTTTCTATGGGCAACCAGTGTAGTTTGTTTAGAAGGGGAGTGATGGAATCTCTTGAACGAGCACCCACTATTAACCGTGCTGCAGTGTTTTGAACTCTCTGTACCCGGTGTAATTCCCTTTTCGGAAGGCCATACAACAATGAATTACAATTATCAACATGGGACATTATCAAAGCATGAACAAGTATATTAATAGATCTACTATTTAGATATTGCCGGATCTGTCCAATTTTCCGAATGGCTATGAATGCCAACTGACAGGTTTTAGTGATGTGATCAGACATTGTGAGGTGCTTATCCATGATTACACCCAAGTTCCGTGCCTTACTAACTGCAGGAATGTCGACTTCGTTAACAGTGATAACAAGAGCATTCAAAGGAGGTGGAGCAAACTTTGATATAAAATGTACAACTTCAGTCTTGGATGCATTGACAAGTAACTTGTTTCTGGTCGACCAAGAAGTAATGTCCTTGATGCACCTATTAACACGACATATGGCAATCTCTCTGTCACCTGGTGAGAACGTTAAATACACCTGAATGTCATCTGCATATATCATGGAATGAAGTCCATGAGCTTTGATGATATCATAGATGCAGTATACAATGTGTAGAGGATAGGTCCCAAAATAGAGCCTTGCGGAATTCCACAGTTGTCTTCGACAGAATAGGAATGTTGGTCTCCAATTTTCACAACATGAGAACGCTCCGAGAGATATGAAGAAAACCACTTGTAAACCAGGCCTTCAAATCCATACTGCTTTGTGAGTCGGTTGAGCAAGATGGCATGGTCAATGGTATTGAAGGCTGCACTATAGTCCAGTAATACCAAGAGTGCTTCCTGCCGTTGGTCAAGAGAGACAAGAATGTCATTCTGGACTCGCATTAATGCAGTCTCTACACTGTGGTATCTCTTGTACGCCGACTGCGTGGGAGTGTGCAAATTTTCCTCAGTTAGTATTAGATACTCCAAAACGTGAGCATTTACAGCTTTCTCAATTACTTTGCTAAAGTAATTCAAGTTCGAGATGGGGCGATAATTTGTGAGATCATCCCGTGGAGCACCAACCTTCTTCAAAAGAGGGATAACAATGGCTTTCCTAAACACATGAGGCATGACTCCCGAGATGAGACTTGCATTGACCAATGCTGTTAGAAGAGGAAGCAGTTCACCAGTACATCTCTTTGTTGTAGCTCCAGTTTGTCCTTTAACCTTGTAATCTTTTGCTTGAAGAACTCTGCAAAACGATTAGCTACATGTAGCTGTACCGGACATTCAAAGCTGGGAAGGACTGACCCTCCAGTTGGTGATGAAAGCTTACTCACCAGCCTAAACAAGCTTTGCTGGTCACTGGATATAAATTTTTCGCGGTAGAAATCAATCTTAGCCTTCAACAGGAGCTTGTTATATCTTCGGCACTGCGCTCGGTAAATGTCTTTGGAGACTTGAAGATTGTATTTGACCAGCTTTCTCTCACAGCGTCTCCTTTCACGCTTAGCCTCACGAAGAGAGTCTGAGTACCAAGGACTCTGAGGGCGAAGAATGACGTCTCTTTCAACCAGTGGGGCATGGGTGTCCAAGATTCCTCTGAGGCATAGCCAGGTTTTCGACATTTTCCTGACTTTGAGCACATTCGAACATACACAAGATATATCATGACTAAATTTGTCCATGTTGATTTTCTTCATATTTCTTGTGATTACATGCTTTGTGATTTTCTTTGGACGTTCAAAAAGCATGTTACAAACAACCACTGAATGATCGGATGGCAGGTAATCATGCGTAGAAACATCAGACACAAAACTGGTATCAGATCTACTGATGATGAGATGAATGTGTTGGACCAACTTGGTGATACTGAAGGCCATTGGATTGGAGTGTCTCGATGAAGGATTCAGCATAGCAATTGCCTGGAACATCCACATGTAGATTGAAATCACCAGCAATAAGTAATTTCTGTTGAGATACACAGAGAGATTCAAGAAGTGTAGAAAATTCCTGAAGAAAATCTAGTGGCGATGTTCTGTTCTTTCTGCTTGATGGTGGCCTGTAGATAATAATAATCCGCATCACACGAGCTGATATTCCAGATAATGTAAGGTCCATATACTCAAAGGAATTGAATGAAAACGTCTTGTTAGCAAGTTAAAGCCCTTGTGAAGCAGCAAGCCTAACCCACCTCCAGTTCCCCCGATGCGTGGCACATGGTGAAAGTCAAAATTAGTGTAAACCCTAAATGGATAGAACAATAAATCTCCTGTATTATATAGCCAATTCAAGAACGTCTCTGTATATCTTCTTTCTGCATCTATCGGCCAATACCCGGTAACATCTATATTCACTTGTTACATTAGGAAGGATAGACCAGATGTTGGCAAGTGCATGGTCATCTTTTCTTGAGTCAGTTAACCATGTTTCTGTGATTGCAACAATGACCACTCTCTCAGAGATAATGAAGTCGCATAAGGAAGTAACTTTACCTCTCGCCTTTAGAGATCGGGCATTCCAGAGAGCAAACTTCACTGACTGATTCTGAAGAGAAGATGCTGTTCTTGATATGGGCAAAACATGATGCTGCCTTTGAGATACAGGCAACTGCTTACATGCACCTGTAGGTGATACACGACAAGTAATTCTCACTTCAATCCTTCGTGAGGCTAGACAGCTATGCCTTCCATGACCCTTAGATCCACGATGCGTTTTCCTTTTACGTGCAATGCCCAATTCATGAATTCTATTCCACACTTCTCGATGCAGCCTCAGGCCATCATGCATGTACATGTATGTTCTGCTCCTTCCAGAAACTTTATCATAAGCACAGTGAGAAGGGTCAGAACTGTCTGTCTGATGATATATATTATGATGATCACCAGCATCAACAGGAATAGGTCCTGGGTTAGGGTTCACATCCCCACATACAACCAGAGAGAGTTGAAAAGTAGCCGATGAGTTGTCGTAATATGCTATACGAGTCCCCATATACTTGCGTGTAGAAACATTCCACTTGCAAACTGGACACTGGTTCCATTCACAGTCCACCATACACAATACAAGGGTGAAGAGAACAAAAGATGCAACCCACTTGAAGGCCATTGTTGGATCCAGGATTAAGCTGCCTTCAATAGAACATGAATGGAGCAGTCTCTATTCATCCTTGGATGTAATCCCTGGAGTCAAAATCAGTAGCATGTATGTGAGGTAATGGCTGAAGCACTTGCTCAGCCATCACAAGCAGGCCAGAATATTTGATGTGCCGAGTTCTCCAAAACCACGTCGAGTGAAAGGAAGAAAACGGTCCAGCAGTATCCAGAGTATATTCCAAAACACTTGACACTAATATTACAACCAAATACTAGCAGTAAATAACAAATAGCACTATCACTATTGGGAGAGCTCCTGAGGGGCAACCTGCATAGGTGCACACACTCTTACTGAGTGGTCAATCAAACCGGGGCGAACCCCTTGTCTTTATGATAAGTGCACTGGGTTCTTTTACGAGCATTACACAACACACAGGACCTATGGCTTTACATCCCATCCGAAGGACAAAGCAATAATGGTTAAGTGTCTTGCTTAAGGACACAAGTGTCACGACTGGGACTCAAACCCACACTCTGCTGATCAGAAACACCAGAGCTTGAGTTCTCTGCTCTTATCCACTCGGCCACGACACGCCATTGGATCCATTTTTGAGTAAGATTACAATGACATGCTCGGTCACAAGTTACCCCTTAAATTTAAGTTCTTCAGACTATAGAGACAGTTGCTATGTCACATGATTCGGGGGAGCTTTTGCAGAGTTGCATAAGAGACGGCGAATGCCCAAACACAGTTTTTGAATAAATGTGTATAGCACAATGGTACCAAGGTTTGCCCATCTGGAGGTTGCTTTACAAAAGCTTGCCCCGAATCATGAGACCTAGTAACTGTCTCTATAGTCTGAGGAATTCAAAGTTAAAATTTCGAGATAACTTGTGACTGAGCAAGTCATTGTACCAGACATTATTCAAGTCAAACTTGTAAACATCTTATTCTCAGGATAGACCTTTCCATTGTTTAAAAAAGCTGTGCGCTGGTTGGCATAGACGACCGAATGTTACTAAAACATTCAATCGTGTTAACAGATGTTTTAACCAAATTCTATATTTTCTGCAAACTTTCAATAAAAAAAATTACCTCCCATGTTTGGTTGCTTTGTTTCCAACAAATTGAACAACATTTTTTAATATTTCGTCGCTGGTCCCACGAACTGACCTATCTCATTTTTTGTCGTTTCGAGAAAAACAGGTTTAAAGTTAAGCTATTTTTGGATTGGTCATTTCCCAAGGAAATATCACTTCTTTTGGATTGATAATACTACAGCGGGTATATTAATAGTTATAGATTCACACTGTATGGTTTAAATGCAAAAATATCAAATATTAAGGTAAATATAAAGTGGTAAAGTTATCCGTCACTTCGTGAAATTATAACTTTCAGTTTTCTTACGCGCAGCGAGCGGCGTATCGCGATAGGTCACTTCGTGGGACCTGAAGTTCCATTTCTGCGCTCTGTGCCGGGCGACGTATCTGTTGTGCGCACGCGCAATACACTCTGTCTGTGACACTCAATGCGTTCGTAATGCAGGCAAACAGGGAGTCCGCGTCGATTTTTAAAATACTATCGGGGTCGGGGGGGGGGGGGGGTGGGGTTTAATGTGTGTTATAACCGGAAATGGGCATTTAAAAAAGACCACCTTATTAGACGGAAGTTTATTTGTTGTCTGTTTATTTTTCATCATGGGGAACGTCGGTTGGAAACTTCCTCTTAAAGGGCCTATGAAATAGAATTTGTTAATGCTGTAAACAATAAAGTATGCCTATTACAACATATATTTGATATTATTTTTTTTTTTCACAAGCCATTTTACACCATTAAAAAAATCATTTCGAAATTTAGGGGGGCCGCCGCGCCCCACCCATACCTCCTCATTAACATAAAATCCGTGACGTAAACAAAGGCACTCACCAGAAACAAATGCCATCAAGGTGTGTTGCTGCTGGGTGTAGCAACACCACTAAAGATGCAGTTAGTGTCCATAAATTTCCATCGGACCCAAAATTCAGACGGATATGGACGGCGAATGTGAAGCTGACCAGAGCCAAAATGGTCTGGACGGAGCGAGCAGCCTATGCTCTGTGCAGTGCCCACTCATAACGGAACATTGTGCATGAGAAGCGCTCAAATAATGATGCGCTGTGTTCGTGCACACAGTGGGTGCACACACACACAGTATGTGCAGGAGCACTCTTTTGTTCTTTCCTTTGTCCCTGCACTTAACAGTTTCCCATAGACTTTGTACACAAATTTCCTTGTGGAGCACCCCGGTCTTTAGAAATTCCATGTGGAGTCCTTTTGTTTTCCCTTTTTTGTTTTGTCCTTGGTCTCCAGAAGGTACCGAAAGTGAGAGCACACACACACACCGCGTATTCTGATCTGACCTCTAACGTATAACGTATAATGCTTTGAACGTGGCATTCACAACCAATTTGGCATGAAGTATAAGGCCATGCTGTTGCCAGATGCCGTTCCAACAATAGAGGTGCTTTTTGGAAGCGGGAAAAACTCAGGGTAAATAATTTTGGCTGTTTGTAAAGTTCGTACCCGTCCGTGCACACAATTCACAATACTCCCAAGCACCGCAGTCCAGTCCCCCGTTCATGTTATACAAACATATATTTTTCGCATTATTGTTGACGACATCATATCTGATAATATACATGTAATTTTATAGAATGTATCAATAGTCCACTGACTGAACACGTACTTCTGAAGATTTATATTCCACCCCCAAAATATGGTTGCGTTATTGTCCATCGGTATGGTGTGTGTGTGCGTGCGTCCAATCCGACATGTTCGGTGGACGCCTGGGCACCAGACCATGGCTTATCTCGATTTGGGACCCGCTGCCTTTGTGTACGTCACGAACAGCGTCCTCTTGTGGCGTCCAAAATACGGAAGTTTCGGGGGGTATTTTTTTGTTATTGAATTAAAATTAAAAAATTCACTCCAGACACAAAACAGTTATGAAAAATAATTTCTTTTCATATAAACTTATTTAATAAAACTAAAAACAAAAACACAAAAAAACACCACTTCATAGGCCCTTTAAAAAAATGTCATAATAGGAACTTTCACAGGGGTAATTTTGTAATTTACTGTGATTTAGTCCTTCATTGCTGTCAGTACGTAATGCAATCAAATGAAAAGCCAATTATGTCTGTTTTTAGTTAACAATAACTTTTATTCATACAATTAATTTAACAATTCATTCATTATAAAAATTCATTTAATTCAATGTACAAGTAATTAAAAAATTCATCCATTGTAAATATTCATTTTAAAATTAACAAAACACTTTGGTTTCATCCCGCTTTCACAATGATCTACTCTGGTATACATATTTCTTGTAAACATTATTTTGGACAATAAAGCACCATTTAAACCCACAAAGATCCTCAGAATGATTGAATAGGAAAACCTGATCAATGCGGAAGGTTTCTGTAGAATGCAATGTGATCGGGATGACTAATTACCGGAGTCGGGCCTTCACACAGACTCATCAAGTCGTTGTACTTGCTCTCTGCAAGTTTAGGAGGACTTCTAGGATAGGCAGGTGGAGGGTAATTCAGTTGGTCAATTGCTGTGAGCCTTGAGCTACCCTCAATGTCAATAGTGTCAAACGTTTCTTGGAGGTGCGAGAGTTTTACCATGATTTTAAGAGGTTTGGATTTTGTGACCTTAACTTGCATTACCTTTTTCCAGTCTACTGGATTACCTTCGACTGTTGACCGTACCTTTAGAATATGCAAGGACTGCCCGAATGCTTTCCAGTCATGGATGTCCCCTGTTTGCACTTCTGTTACATGATAGTTAGTAGGGTGTTTCCTAGATGTTCTGATGAGGATAGAGAGTTGGGAAGGGAGAAATACATCCCCCGCGCTGGACACTTGGCGCTCGATTGTACTATGAACGGAATCCCCTTCACTTTGACCATGGTTGGTCTCAAAAAAAAAAAAGTTACCTCTTTCACTGTTTTAGATTGGGATACAAAGTAGGTCAGCATGGCCGGTAAAATTGAGTTCTTGTTCTGACCCACGCAGCCGTCGCAAAAAAGATCAACGGTATCCTTTCCTTGATTGTCCAGTGTTTGCAAATAGGTGTATAAATTGGACGCTATTTCGTTCGCACCGCGCTTCGCGATGCCTTCATGGTGGAGGAAGCAGAATCCATCCTTGCTACCTAATTCGTAGATAGTGAAATCGTAACACGAAAGCCTACGTTTGTAGAACAGTGTCCCTCTCTCCGATCGTGGCAAGTATATGACTTGCTGGAGGTCAAATACTGAGGCCTGGTACGATTTTGGATTCATGACTGCTTGTTTTTTCTTGTCCGCTTTTATTTCTCGTACTTTGTTTTTTTCATTGGTGTGATTCATGTATTGCACACTGATTCTTTCTTTTTCTTTATCATCCCCTTTGTGATACGTCTCGCAAATTCCACACTGATCCTTTTTGGGCTTGTGGAACTTTAAGAACGTTCGAGAAGCTTTTAGGTTTGGGTTTTCTGCAATGTACAGATCGTACATTTTGTTCACATTGAGATCAGAAGCCAAGTATTGGAAAGATGTGCTAGAACGGCAGTAATGTGATTCAGCTCTAGGAAACCTGTTGATGTGAGCCTTGACCTCTTCCCTAAGATGTTTATCTTTCTCTTTTGTTTGCCTCCCTCCCCTTCGCTCTTGTGCAAGTGTGTTACACGGTCCAAGTTTTTTTACGACAGTACGTACCTGACGATCTGATATTCCTACTGTACTGAGAAACATTTTTTTACAAACCCGAAAGGGAGATGACATTATGCCTTCATCTTTAGGTAGGAAAAAATGAGTGTTCCTCTTCTTGCGTGAACTACCTTTACATGGCTCTGAAACAATGTGACGTGCCACCCACTCTCTCTGTCCTTGCAGGCTACCAACTAAATAGAAAGCATTTCTTATTGATTCTCTTTGTTCTTCACTGAACTCATCACACTCAAGTTTTCTGGCCTTGCAATATAAGCCGTTACATTTTGGTATCATTTGAGTTTTTCGTGCCGTCTTTAACCTGTCTGACTTTTCCGAATGGTAGACATCTCCACTGTTTCGTTTTTCTTTTACGGTTTTATTCTTGGCTTGTTTTGATTGGATTTCAGGGGAATCCTGTTCAAAATCCATCTCTATCTGTGGTTCTCCTTCCACAATAAAGTTCTCTGGTTCCAGAGGAACTGTGATATTTGCACTGGATGAAACTGACTTTAAAGAAGTACTTGAACGAGACCAAACAGGAAGTACTATTTGCTACAATCCATAAATAAGTGTTCATGCTTTACGTTCATACAGTTCACATCTTATCAAAATGTTTTTAAAATGTTTTAAAAAAATCATTTCGAACACCCCTCAGACGTGCTTTTTGGCGAGAATCGCGAAAAGCCCCGTGACGTCATCAATCTCGGTTAAAAATGTGTGACGTCACTAGTGGGAGTCGTGTTTGTTTACCCCGCGTTGTGTATGCGCATTGCAATGGTTAACGAACCACCTCTATGCAGAGACGACTGGAAAATCCTCTAAAATGTCGGATAGCAACGGGTCCTGGGAGGAATTTAGCATTGATGAAGAAGAGGTATACTCTACAAGCACTGTAGATGATAGTGATAGCGTAGAGGGGAGCTCTCCCGATGAGAGAGAAGGGGAGGAAAGTGACGACGAAGCAGTGGTTCGTGGGGCAGAACCATACCGGTTTGAGCCGCTTGCTGTAGCTGCCGACAACGAAGCTGGTGAGAACGATGAGCGGAACCAAGACCGACTGCTTAATACGGCATGGTAATTAGTTTATTCAGTTATATTGAGAGGCTAAGCAAATGGAATCACTTCATGGCTGTGTATTGTTGTTATTTGGTACAGGGTGTTCGTAGGCCTGCTCCTGTTCTGTCACCTATACGTTGCATGGGATTCACGAATACTACATGCATGTTTACTACTGTACTGCTGATGCACAATATTATGTGCCGTTTTCGGTAACCTCATAACCAGTGCAGCATTTCGGTAAACAGTATTTCAATTCATAAGCCTTCTTGTTGATTTTCACGGGAGGGGGGGGGGCTGATCGACCCATTACGATCATGTCAAGTGCCTGCATGTAATAAGTTACACAAAACAATAACCCTTTTATTGGCACAGTAGACCCATTAAAAAAAAAAAAATTATGTCATGCTCTATTTTAAGCCCATTGCATATCGGTAGTGTATGGAGAGTTAAAAATAATTTTCTTCAACCATTTCTTTATAGGTGTCAATGGATGTCAATGTGGAAGGCTATTTCAGGATTTTTTCCTACATCACTTAGTACCTGTGTATTGTTAAAAACAATTATGCTGTTAGTGTTATTAAGTGGCGATATACTTTTCAATATGCAAGTTCCATAAAATATCATAGCAGTTGAGAGGTGCCAGGGGTGGGATTTTATGACCGAATATTATTGCAATAGTCACCACGTAAAACAATGTTCATTTTTAATAGTATACTTAAATTAGTGCCCCTTTTGTTTTATGACTATATTCAAGTTAGCCTATAATGGCCAATTAGTTTATTAAATGATGGTCCTCTATAAAGTACCCAAAACAGCTTGTCAATATTTCTCTTGATATCATTCATTCCTAGTCTGTGCTCTGTCACATTTATTCTTCATCCAATTGTTCTTTAAAGGTGTTCCTGTGGCCACTGTGTCCAACAACCATTGGTGAACTGCATATGCTGCAAGGAAGAAAACAGAACAAGGGCCAAAATGGTGGATCTAGAGATAGACTTGAATGACGTAAACCAGTGTCTAAGCTCACATGATTGGTTTGAAGCTGTGTGCCTCCACCCTGGTGTCTTGGAGACTGCCTATCTAACAGTACCGGGCTTACTATGGAAGAGATGCAGTTGAGGGGACACTTGATCAGTTAGTACATAATTTTCTTCCTCCATGGTTGATCAGTGTGCTATTTGCTATTACATATACTACATGCATGTAGTACAGAGTTGAACAAAACATTGATCATGTTTTATTTCACATATTTTTTTCAGAAAATATCGTCATGTTGCTTATCGGCAAGTAGTCAGATGGTGTTGGGGATACCTTGGCCGTTTCAACAGGGTGCCTCTTCCGTCATGCATCATGGAAGCCATCCGGAGAACTTTTCCCAACCCAACTGGACAGTACAAGGGATTTCGCTATCCACCACTTGATTAGTGAATAGGTACACCAGGCCCGATACATGTACTTGTTCTTGTAAGGGCAAGGCAGTTTTTCCTTAGAAAAGGGCACTTCTTTGAGGGAATTTTAATTTGTATTCATTCAAGGGTACCAAGGCAATGACCAAGGGCCATGGAGACACAATTGCCTCCATGAAGTATCAGACCAGGGCCCAATTTCATAGAGCTGCTTAAGCAGAGAATTTTGTCTAGCAACTTTCTGCTTAGCAAAAATAAGCAGGATACAGTCACAGATTGTACATGTGAAATGGTAATTATTCTGGTAAGCATAATTTTGATGTGCTTAGCTACTTTTTGTGCTTAAGCAGCTCTATGAAATTGGGCCCTGGGTACACAATTTGCCTAGTACATGGTTTATCAAAGTGTTTTGAATTATTCTGATGTTGAAAATCTACAAACTACTGTATTTGATGGAAGTGAATACATGTACATGTAATTCTTGTATAAAGTCACTTGATTCGGAATACAATTTGAATCTGTATTTCAGTGTGTTGTTTTTAATGGCTGAACCTTTTCTGTACTGGATTTTTAACAAAAATTACATGAGAATTGTTAAGTGCTAAAACTTTTGCAATGCTTGTGTATAACCTCTAGGTTTCAAATCAGAACAATTTGCTAAGGGACAAGGGAATTTATCTGTTTGATTAGTAAGCCCAAACCATAATATATTAAATAAAATTCAACACCAATTTCTTCTGTCATCCAGCTCAATAAATGTATTTTATTCTTGCCAAACATTATGCTATGCCTGTGTTGCAGAGGGATCCCCCCTCAAAACATAAATACTATGAAGAATTTATGAAATTCTCAGAACAACAATGAAGACGTGCCACACATCAAGCACGTGGATGGAAATAAGGAGTTGTAATATTGGTACAATTTGTACAATACATTTGAAAAGTGGCTCATTTCTAAATCGTAGTTTACAGGAAATGTACATGTACCTGTAAACACACTTGATCAATAAGGGTAATATCATTGTACATTGTTTTCTTATGGTTTATTAAAAGAAGTACTGTAAGTTTAAATATACCAATTTACATGTACCTTATTAAACAAATAAAAGATGGCACATATATATTTCTTCTAAAAGATCTTGTGACTAATTAACCGTATTCATTACTTTAAAAATGATCAGTTTACAGTTACAATACTAGGGGTCGGGGAGTGGAGTGAACTGTCTATACACTCCCATGTGTTTACTTGCTACTGGACAGGTCATTCAAATAAAGAGGAGCAGAACTTTGGAGTAGGCTAAATGACCAAATAAAAACTAGTCTCATACTTCACCATATCAAAACGAATTAATCCATCATCTTAAAGAGAACCTATGAGTTTGACCAATTCACACTGGATGGTAAAATTAGCTGTGATCTGGTACGTAACTTTCTTTTAATTTGTTTTATGGTGGCCGATTGAAAATCATCTTTGAGGTGACAAAGTTATCAACCTGCAGTACATGCATACAGTGTGTATGTATAAGTTTGTACGTGTAGAGCATGTGTAAAAGTACTTTAGGTACACTGTATGCACACTTCATGTGTGCTTAAAAATTTTTACAAGTACATTCAAGGTTGCAAGGCTCTTTTTGGACAATCTTCTGTTTACTTGGTTTTCTTCCCTCTCTTCCCTCGTGTGGTGCTTTGTGGCATATCCTCGGGTCCTTTCTTTCTCTTCCCTCTCGCTTTAACTGGCACCTGAACAGTACCCGATACCCCTTGAGATGCTGCAATGGCTAATTCCTGCACAGGTTGGGTTCTAGCTACCGGTTGTGTTATTTTACTAAACCTTGAGACAAAAGTATTTACTGCAGTGTTCTTATCCGGTCGAGTCCGAGTGCTAGATATTGGGCCAGGATTGCAGACTAGCTGTGGATACATCTCCCTGGACGTCTTGTCTCTCTCCTGGCATAGAAGTGCAGCCTTTTTTATGACTCTATTCGCATAGTCTGAAATTAATACAAATATGCAAACATGCACTCTATAAAATCAAACACTGAGACTCAACTTTTTCCTTAAAAATCATGTGAATGAATTCCAATTTCCAAAACAAGTGACGACTTCTGTTGGACTTAATCTAATTTTCAGTTTTTAAGTATAGGGAGCTACAGCACATATGGCACTGAGTAGTAGAAGGTATGCATAAGTATATTGATCAACTACCATCATCATTCACTTTAACAATAAAATTGTGCAAACCAATGACCAAAATGCTACAGGCAGTAAAATTAAACTGTAGTTGAACTTACCATATGTGCTTTTGACCAGGAGCTTCTGAACAGTGTAACCCCCAGTGTCCTGCTTTGATCGTGGAAAAACAATGTTGTACTGGAGAACACCCTTTGCAGTCTTGGATTGTCTGCGTCCTGCATTCTCATTATAATGCAGAGCTGCCAAGTAGATTCTGTATGATTAGACAAAATATATAGTACTAAAAATGCAAGAGGATAAACATTAAAATGTTTGGGGCCATCCAAGCCAGCAAGCGATTTAAAATACAGACAAAGGTATACAGACTACAGACACGTCCATGACATTTGTCTGAATCCAAGTGAAGTCACTTGTCATGGCCCAAGTCATCTCATTTTCAAGTCAATTCAGGTCATTGACTTAATTCAGGTCGAGTTATAAATCAGTAACTCTTTAAACTGCCTTTTTTATTACAGTAAATTAATTGTACAAGTGGTTGTCAACAGTATATTAATCACTAACCTGCACAGCATCCCCTCAAATGAAAACACAAACATTTTGGGTGCGAAGTGATTGATGACCGAATGAAAGGCCTCAACACTAGATGTTTGCATTGATGGGGAGAGCATCTGGACGTCCTTTCGAAGATATATGGAACCAAGAACCTTTCCTACCTCTTGTGCTGGTTTGGTTCCTATTTGTGTAAAAAAAACAAAAGTAATTAATTTTGTTGTAAACTGAAGATATTGGTTTGAATTTTAGTATTTTTTTCAAAATAACACTGATATTTTAAACAAAATGCATAAAGCGCAGCTTTATCAAGTTGTACCAACATGATTTTGTTCACTTTTAGTGTTTAAATTGCTAAGAAGAGATATTCTGACCTGGTTGTAACCATTCACGTTCTGGCAATGGTCCATGGGCACATCTTTGAAAGATTGGGTTGTCATGAGTATGTATGTTGAGGAGATGATTATGCACACTGTCAAATTTGGCCAGCATCAGTTCCTTGTCCCCATCATGTGTAGAGGCAGCCACCCAGTAGATGTTATTGATGATCGACTGAATCCAGGGCTGAATGACACCACATCCTGACAGCTTACTGATTGCCACAAGCTTCTTCTTAAGTCCTGTGTAATAGAAAAAATTGTACAAATTGTGCACATTAATATTTAGAAATACTGTAATGATCAGGGTCCTCATTTCGTCAACTCTTTTTTACAACTATCGATGAACTATTTATTAGACCTGAAAGGGGACCCTTATTTCTCAAGCACCACTGTCTTTTTCAAAGAAAGACGTATGGTTTCTCACCTTTTGCAACATGCCAAACATCATAATAGTGTTTGACTCCTGATGTGGGCACTACCTTCTCCCGGATGTGCTTGGCAATCTGACGGTGTCTATCTGTGACGATAGCAGACACTGTTATCATTGCGTTGTCCACCCACATCAACGTTCTTATTAGTCCTTCAATCTCCATCAAGTTGGACTTGTTTCCAACCTCATTCTTCTACCAAAAACAAAGTAAGAAAATGAGCTCTTAAAGGTTGGTTATTTGTTGGGTATATTGCTTGGACTTTTTTAGTGCACAGAAAGAATTTACTCCATAAAGCAAGAAAGGCAAAATGCCCATTATAAAAATCTTTGAAATATAAACAATTCCTGTTAATTGGGTGGCAGGGGGAGGGGCTGCACAAAGGTTGCAGCTAGTCTTTACAGCTGAAAAAAGGTTATCCCACAGTAAAAGATAAATAGGGGAGAGGTAGGATGAAATACTTTTCATAAAAAATATAAAAAAATTACATAAATTGTAATGATGTAACTACAGTAAATATTGAAATTTACCTGTACTACTTCAATGTGAAGTACTTTGTTCACATTCATCTCGAGGGTGCTGTAGCATCCATACTTTGCTGAATGGCCCATACTGTCTGCCCTCATGTCAGTTCCTAAAAATGCTCCACTCTCACGACTTCGCAGATTCTGTACAATCAACTCTTGGGAAGTTTTCCAAACATGGCTAATGGCTGGCTGAAGGAACCTGCATTTTTGGTAACATGTAAAAATAATTTCTCCAACATCTTTTTGCAAATAACCTCATGTGAATCATTTAGAAGATTAATTCTAACTGATGCATGTACTTTCATGCCTGTTTGAGAAAACATTAGAAGTTTGTACAGTAATTGTTTTTTTTTTAAAGATTAACAGAAACAAAGTTGATGACATGTGGTTTCTAATTAGTTCAACTAATTTGTGCATTTTGTTCACAGAATTTAAAAGAACATGAACAGATTTTAAATCTAATGAGGAATGCAGTACAAAAGTGTCTTAGTTCCATGAAAACAACCATGGATGTTTTGATGTGTATTCCGACTGTCTTCAGAAAAAAAAATTAAATCATAGAAATAATGAGATGAGAATAATTCAAACTGATAGGCCCTAATTATGATATTGCTCGTGGACAAACATTTGTGCTAGTTGCCAGTCAAATTCTACCATATCAAAATGCAACTGTGAATTTAGTATTTGAAAATACGCTTCACTGTTAAGCATAGTAAACTGACCATTTTTGGTGATTGAAGAAGGATTCATACGAAATGGTGGCAATGTTGAGGGATGTCAAAGCCCGCAGGAATTTCTTAGGACTACATCCTGAAGTCAAGCAAGCTGCAGAAAGAAGGAGGTTGCCAGCTGCGATGTTACCGATCATGGGCTGACTCCTCCAGTTCTTTATCTGGCCGCAGCCACGCTTCCTGCAAATTTGTAGCACTTTAATGAGGGTGCCAGAGAGGGGACGAGAAATCGTGACTTTAGCCACAGCGTCACACTTGTGGCACTTCTGAAACAGTTGTAGAAGACTGGACCGAAAGACAATATATTTTGAATCGTCTACTACATCATATGTAATCTTTTCTCCATCAGAACTGTGAAAGACAAAAAGACAGAAGTCAATGTGTTGAGCAATAAACTGAGCAACAAAAAGTCCTTCGAACAATATCCATCTGTTACAGACACTGGTTTCATAATAGATGCGACTTGTCCAATCCTGGGCCCGATTTTAATAGAGGTGATGAAGTAGACAATAGTGCTTAACAATTTTCTGCTGATCATAATAAGCAAGAGACCACAGTTGCAAACTTTACATAATGATATGGTATTTTGGCAGGCAACCTTTTTCTGGCAAGGACAATTGTTTTATACTTTGCGTACTGTATGTATGAAGTTGGGCCCAGCTCTGAATACAGAAAAACATTTCCATTCCAATCAGTATGCTCTGATTGGCTTGAATAAAGCTTTTATTAAAGTTGGTTTTCCATCAACACTTGTTCATTGAAGGATACTTTTCAAGTGTATAGGCCCAGAGAAACATTTAAGATTACAGTTCTTACTATATGGTTTATTTTTACCTTGTGCTTGTATCGGCACTGTCATGACTAGATGGCACATAGTCACTTTCACTAACAGGCTCTGAAGTAGGATCATCAGATACAGGTTCCTCAGGAAATGTAGCAGCTTTTGCTGCTGGTTGAGTGACGGTATGTGTTGAGCATTGCAGTTTTTTTAGCGGCTTCCCCTTGACAATGGAACATTCTGTGATTTTGTTTTCACACTTCAGTAGTCGCTTTACCTGAACACCTAGAATTAAATTTAAAGGGTACACAATAGGAGACTTTAGTAAATAACTGCAGTTATACTCACACCATAAGTAAATGGATGTTATCAAGGTTTTGTTTGGTAAAAACCAAAGAAATGAAAGAAAAGGTCAAGGCATTGTCCCTTCAGTTCGAGTCTGTGTCCATTATGCAACAGCCACAAACATGGTGACTTGAGCCCGAGTTGTGAGTCATAAAAGTCTGCAAAGTACCTCACTTCAGGGTTTTGCCTCAAAATATCTCATTCAGCAGTTTATGGAACATACAAATCTGAAAGCACAGTTGTAAGGTGCTGCACATGTGACAGGTGTAGAAAAACCTTTGTCCAGTAGGAGACTTAGTGTCTATGCTCCCTTCCACTGTTTATATTTCCAATTTAATCTCTTCTAGCACCCTGTACAAGTTAATTTCTAGGAATTCCTGTAATAAACAACCCTCTTGCTTAATCCTTAATCCTTCATCCTTGTAGTGGTAATTAATTCACCCCTGTAGTTTACTTCAGATAGCAGCCTGGCAGCGCAAGGGGAGCACTCCACTTTTGTGTGTACTCCCACCATCACTAACTATTTCTTTGATTTTATGTACTGGTGGTTCTTCATGTTTTAAGTTTTGCCTGCGTCAAGTAATTTACTGCTATGAACTTGGTTTTAAAGCCATTTTGATTTTAATTTGTAACCTTCTTTGGCACTGTGTTTTGTTGTTTTTAGTGGTTTCTATAAATTCTTTTTCTTCAAGTATTCTGGGTTTAGTTCAATAGTTTCTATTGGTCTTGGTTTAGAGTTTACTTGGTTTATTGACTATATTTCGATCACTGGTTTTGCTTTTGGTCATTGCCTTATAATCAATAAAGTTATTTTTCATTTTTTGTTTGTTGAGAAACCTACATTTTGAGTCCCTGTCCTACTTTTTGCATTTCTTCGCGTCTTGACCCTATTCGATCCTTAGATTAATTGAGTTTTTCTGAAGTGAGTTTCCCCAGAGCGTAGTTTTATTTAGTTTTATTCAAGTGATCCATTTTTCCGGGTTACACACACATTTACCTTTATTGACTGGGTGAAACATCTTTGGCTTAGTTTGTGTCCTTTTAGACCTCACTGATGTGTGGTGGGCATCCCTTGGCAAGATATTAATTTGACTACTGGCAATGTGATGTATGGAGCAACACCATCTTGCAACTGTTTGGGTCGACTGATCAATCCCCTGATGAAATAAATTACACATTGTAAAAAGATGAAATCCAGGAGTAAAATTAAGAAATACACAAATAAACCAATTTAGCAAGGTGTTCACACTGAATGGGTTGTCACCAACAGGGGGTACTCCCCAAATGTATACCCAGGCAATATCAAACCTATGTTATGCTCTGTGACTGCCTATACTACTCAGGAGCAATTGCATTCAGGTCATAATTACCCACTATTCATCAATGAGACTTACAGGCTATTCCAAGATTGGACAGAATATGAATTTTGTTCCTCTTCTATCAATAGATTGTGCACGTCTTGCCCACATACAAATATTGTGGAGACCTAGCCTAGGTCCCCTGTTGGTTTATGTTTGAAGAAACAAAATCATTCACATTTTCATGTGTCAATGTTTGAACATATAGTGTGAGACTAAGGCGTGGTATATTATTGACTAGGATGTGGTGTATTGAGAACAACTAAAAGGGGGAGCTCAAAATTATTACAAAACAGTAACATTGCACTTACTGATGTTGTGGTCATAGTACAAACTGCAATGGTTGCTCTGTTAGGCTCATTGGAAGGTGCATCCGGATGAGGCACAGTTACATCAGTGTCTTTGATGATTTCCAACCCTGCTGAAAAAAACTTTTAAATAAGGAATACAATATGGTCAGTGTTGTGCCAAATGTTGCTTGAAATAAAACCTGATTGTGAAACATTTAAATCACATGACAAAATAAGAATGTCATTATTGTTATTGTAAACAAAGACAATAGACAAAAACCAATTGTGCAAATTCGCTGAAAACTGTTGTTTTCTTGAAAATGAGCACAATGATAACAGTTATAGGGGACAAGAAGTTGTTTTTAATGACAGAACAACTGTTTTGCTTTCTTATGAAGAATATATTGTACATGTAGGATGGTTTACCTGTTTTGTGCTGGAACTTTCTGGTCTGACACCTGAAGGTTCACCGTACCTTGTATTGTATTCATCCAGTGCTTCTTGCAAAATCTGAAGGAAAGTGTCAACATTTAACTCAGCTTTGTTGAAATTGAAGCAAATAACTAAGCACTTATCAAGTTACTTTATAACTACTGATGTTCCACAATGATTTAGTCTATTTAAACAAGGAGCTGTTCATGAGGGTTGTTTAATTTCATAGTAGTCTGTTAATTTGGCCAAATTGAAAAGTTGTGAGTTAATGAGAAATAAATAAAACTGCAAATGTTTGGGCTGAATTGTAAACCAAAAATGTCTACTCAAAAGAAAAAAACACAGTGAAGATAGCAAAAACAAATCTATTTTTTTTTACAGTGCAAGAAAAAACAAAAAACAAACAGGTCAACACATACACAAACATAATTTTGCCAATTCATACTCTTAGTCTTACCCTAATTGCTCTATGCTCTTAGTCTTACCATCTTTTACCTTTGACTAAACTATTTCCCCAAAAACCCAAGAAGAAACAAAACGTGAGGAAACCCCTCCTGAACTTGAAGTATAAACGATGACTACATCCTCACTTCACTTGAGGACGAGTTGGCAAATACAAGTTTTTGAGGGTACGAGTTGGTTGGCGTACGTGAGTTGGCAAGGGTATTCTGTTCCTGCACGGTTTGTTTGTTTTTCCCAAGTGAAAATAAATTATGTTCCACCCCGATATTCGTGTGAATGATTTTTTCACTGATTAAATTATGAATAAGAACTGAAGGGTATTTATATTCATGCCTACCCGGCTTTTCTGACGTTTCTTGAATGCCGTTCCGAAATGCTTTGCTGGCTGTGTCATCTCGGCATCACTCTCCCGACTATCGTCTTTCGAAGTTGATGGGGCTTTCAGGCTTGGTACAGAGCCTGGCTTCAGTCTGAAGTTCCGTTTGAGCCCCATGCTGCTCTGAAGCTTCACAGAGTCATCCCTGCACTCATCTTTGAAGTGTGCGCTGCAAATCGTGGACCATTTGGTCAGCTTAAAATCAGACCGAGTGTTGTCTACGAAACGCACCCATTCCTTGCAAGTGGAAGGATTTCTCGGAAACCGGACAAAATGTACCTCAGGATTCTTGGTTGTCTTCCTCGTACAACCACCAACGACACATGATGCTGGCATATTACCCTTGCACCCAAGACACGTTTGTAAAAGCAGATTTTAACACGATTTCTATATCGAAATTGTCGAAAGCACATGCATAAACAACACGTCCCCAACTGAACAACGCGTCTACCTGTTTGTTTACAAAGCTATAACTCCCACAAATGAGGTCACATGGAATCGCGCCGCCAACGGCAGAAGTGTTTTTAGTTTTTCAAAACCTTGAGGTTGGGGCCTAATTTTTTGATCGATAATTACGAAAAATCCAGAAGTGTAAAAACATCAAAATTACAATTAAATCACAAACAAACACATTATAAACAAGTTTAAATAGCATCCCCGTTACAAAATTCTCGTTCAAGTACTTCTTTAAGTTATGTTCGATATTAACATCTGGAGTTGACACATTGCTTAAATTAAGTAGTGGAGAAAATTTGTTGTGAGACTCACAAGTATTGCTGGACCTTAAAAAATGTTCAAAGCATAACAGACAGTCACAATTACTGCAAGCTGCAAAAATGTCCTCCTGACAAGTAAAATCTGAGCACTTCTGGACCATACCCTGTTGTGGAAATAGCGTTTCTTCGAGGTCAGGGAGAATTGTTGTTCGAGATTCCGATATTGATGGGTTTGAGCCTGCAGTGTGAGAAAAGAATAGATCAGTGACGTAGCTGATGTGTGGGTGTGTTTGGGTGTGTGTTTGGGTCTCTGCTGCATGGCCTAGTAATGCGCTAAGAGGCATGTTGTCTTCACCACTATCACTGTCCTCAGTTCCTGTAGAATGCCACAAAAAACAACAGTCTGATTAATGAAACAAATTTCATGTACTTTGTGCTTTCAAACATAATGTAGTAGGAATAAGTTAATCCAGAACTTACTCTCTCCTCCTGCATTCTTTTCTCGGGATTCAGCAGTTGTGTCCAATGTTGTTTGGTGTCCAATGTCTAGTGAGGTGTCTTGTGGTGAGGTGTCTTGTGGTGTGGTGTCCAATGCAGTAACGTCCAATGTTGCATTCTCATCGGGGACGCTGCTGATGCCCCCCGAGTCACCCTCATAGACTGAAACAGAATAATGCAATAATGGTTTAATGTGGAGAAAGAAAACAACTTAATCCTACATTTTACATTACACCTGAAAATAAAGAACCATTGTTCGAATAAAAGACCCTTTCTATACACAAATTGAGGAGTAACATTAGACTTAGTGAGGAATCTGGATATATGCACGCTCAGTTGCAACATTAAAACAAAAAACATAACAGAATACTGTAATAAAGACCACATAATATTGATGATTAGGTATAACACTAAAACTCACTCTCTGCTGCATGGCCTAGTAATGCGCTAAGAGGCATGTCGTCTTCACCACTATCACTGTCCTCAGTTCCTGTAGAATGCCACAAAAAACAACAGTCTGATTAATGAAACAAATTTCATGTACTTTGTGCTTTCAAACATAATGTGGTAGGAATAAGTTAATCCAGAACTTACTCTCTCCTCCTGCATTCTTTTCTCGGGATTCAGCAGTTGTGTCCAATGTTGTTTGGTGTCCAATGTCTAGTGAGGTGTCTTGTGGTGAGGTGTCTTGTGGTGTGGTGTCCAATGCAGTAACGTCCAATGTTGCATTCTCATCGGGAACGCTGCTGATGCCCCCCGAGTCACCCTCATAGACTGAAACAGAATAATGCAATAATGGTTTAATGTGGAGAAAGAAAACAACTTAATCCTACATTTTACATTACACCTGAAAATAAAGAACCATTGTTCGAATAAAAGACCCTTTCTATACACAAATTGAGGAGTAACATTAGACTTAGTGAGGAATCTGGATATATGCACGCTCAGTTGCAACATTAAAACAAAAAACATAACAGAATACTGTAATAAAGACCACATAATATTGATGATTATGTATAACAGTAAAACTCACTCTCTGCTGCATGGCCTAGTAATGCGCTAACAGGCATGTCGTCTTCACCACTATCACTGTCCTCAGTTCCTGTAAAATGCAACAAAAAACAACAGTCTGATTAATGAAACAAATTACATACCTTTGTGCTTTCAAAAATACTGCAGCAGGAAGAACTCTGAAAAGATGCAAAATGTAAACAGACACTGATAAGAGCTTACCTCCAGTGTCATCCATGTCTATCACTGTTCCCTTCCACCATGCTCTCCCCCACCGCATCTTAACTGTCTGGTAAAGTTTCAATGGGGGATGAAATTTCAGGTGTTCAGATAGCACAATATTTTGACTACCATCAGACCACCTTACTAAAACATCCATTGTGTAGCTCACCGGGGTTGAGTCCAAGGCTGTGGTAAAAACAAAAAAAGTTAACAAGTAGGCTTGTCACTCTTTATGTCTTAGTCATAAAAACATTAAGTTATTTTATAATTTCACATTGCAGGATGACTGTTTAACAGACTGTTTATGTTGCAGTAATTCAATGGAAAATTATTTTCACTTCCCAGCCGGATAATCCCATGAATTATGAAAATTAACCAGTAGGCCTAAATAGCCTTAGAAATCATAGACTATTTCAATTTTTGTATCAACAACATGGAACATTCCTAAGTTAAGTAGTTTGTTGTGCTTTAATTATTTTTTTTTTTTATCATTTAGCCTGCATTATGCGCCATCTTGACAAATTTCTGCCAAAACGACATCATCGGTAACTTCATGACCAAGGCTACAAAGTACAATTGACAATTGGTTGTTCCAGAAAACATAAAATATAACTGTGGTAGGCAATGGATTATTAATGTCATTACAATTTCTAAACAGCATTAAAAGTGAGTGTTTACCCTGCTTAATATTGTTATCTACAGGCTTTTGTCACACGATAGCATGAGTAAAATTACAGTACACTAACAAGACTAAACAAGACTACAACTACAAGCCAAGCCAAGCCAAGGTCAAGGTCGGACAAGGCCATGGCCAGGTCTCAAGGACAGAATAAAGTTTAAACTCTCTTTCAATAATCAATATCCACCACCCGCCGCCATCCCATACACATGGCCCGACCAAATCTGTGCGTTGATTTGTCAACTAAGCCATCCGATGTTATAGTATTTATCAGAATTAGGTTCAATAACGAAACGTTAACGTAACGTTAACACAATTTAAGCTATATTTTGATCAAAAATATACTCACATAATAACCCGCCATGTCGTTGTTAACTTGGACTGCTCCCATTCCACACATACACAATGTTAGTGTGCATTACGTTCAAATACCAGACGCGCGTCCTCCATAGAAATAGTATTTTGTATGATTTTGTTTGATTCATTCACAAATATTACATGATACAAAGTTTTATTTGCAGCAGCTCAACTCATAATACGTAATTTTAACAATATATTAATAAAAAAAGATCTTAAAAAAAGAAGAAGATACGGCTCTTGAAAAAGAATATCATGTAAATATTCATGTAAGTCACTTCGTGAACTGCGCGATACAGGGAAGTCTGATCCCACGAAGTGACCTATCGTGATACGTCACTTTGTGAGCCCCAAATTATCATTTATTGACAATGCGTCGCTTTTGTTTACTACTGTAAACAACAATTAGAGATGAGGTTTCGTCCCAAAAATAAAAAAACAAAACAAGACTTCACTTTTGTAATCCAAATATATAAAAAACTCATTTTCGCCAAAAGGTGAGATAGGTCAGTTCGTGGGACCAGCGACGATTTGTGTAACATTGTCACAAACTTTGGCTATCTGTTTTTGTTTTGTATCTATTGGTTTCCATAATTTTCCAACCTCTGTTGGCAAAAACTCTGCCTGTGACGTTGCAATAGAAAGGTCTATATATACATGTACTTATCCCAAAAGCTCCATGGAAACTAAATCTCGATGGAATTACTAAAAGGGGTTAAAAAATATGCATTAATTTCCTCATACCTCTTAAAGTTTTGATCTAAGATTCAGACCTTTTTGTCAGTCATGACTGTCTTGGTCTTGTCACTGGCTTTCGGTTAGATAACAGATTGTGTACAAAACCCTTCTTCTGACCCATAGCTGTATCCATGGCTACGCACCAACATATTTGCAATAACTTATTCACAAATAGATGCCTCCAAGAGAACTCCGCTCCCAATCACAATCTCTACTTGCCTGTTCATCGGCATCAACTAAGTCATACGGCCAGCGTGCCTTTTTACGTCTTCTCCCACTCTTTGGAACAAACTCCCCCAAAACATCAAAGACGCACAAACTCTGGATCAATTTGAACGCTTTCTCAAAACTCATTTGTACAGTGCATGGGGACTCCGTGTGTAATGAGCTTTATAAGAACGGTTTATTATTATTATTATTATTATTATTATTATTGTTATTATTGGTGTTTGTTTACATAATACAATACTTCTTCGAGTTGCAACACTAAATATTCTTGAACAAAACATGTTACTTTTATTGCTTTGTTTTAAAATTGAAAAGACTTTGGTTTTAGTTTTGTGTTTTTCCTTACAGATGATGCCTATTCTTCTGTCTCTTTTTAGTTTTATCAAATTACACTGTTGATTTTGTCTCACTTGTGAGACATATTTCTATGCCCTGTGTTTGTGGTTTTATTGGACAACTCTTTCTACTTTCTGCTATCTGTTTGTTTGTTTTTGTTTTTTCATGTAAAGTATCATCATTCGTGGAGAGAAATCTGACAGTGCCGTCCTGTGTCTAGAAGACAAAACATATGACATTAAGGACGCAGAAACTTCAAATACTCTACTAATCCTCCCTTACTGCACCACACCGGAAAGTTTTGAAGACGGAAAGAGACAAATCATCAACAGATATGTAAGATATGATTGTAACAAATGTTTTAACTCCAAAGGTGGAAATGCCATCATTTCAACACACTGCCTAAAAATGGGATCTTAGTCATGTTAGTTTCAGACCTTTTGTAATTGGCAGACATTGGGTCATATGAATAAAAAGTAGTAAATACTGACAAGTACTAGCAAAAAGTAAAAGCATCAACTTCCAAGTAGAAGCATTCAGTACTAGCATCTTCTAAATTCCGTATGAATAAACTTATTCTTTTACTGCAAAGTATTCACTTGGTAATGCTTTGGAGTAAATACTTCTGATTTCTAGCTGTCTTCCATGGCTGAATGGCTCTTAACAAAAGGTTCCCTTTGTATTACAACTCCCATTCACGTCTACGTGTGCGCACACACACACACACACAACCCAAGCAGCATTTGAATTAACAGAAACATAGAAATCTACAAGTCAGCCATGAGATTTTGATTCTGACAACAGTTTGATGAAGGTGACTCATCTGGATCCCCAGAATCAAAGCAAAACGTTGCTGTTAGGCTGCTGAAACGTCATAGTGTCTTTTAATTGACCAAAGCACAATTACCAAAAGTTAAAGTGGAGCAGGAGAGTGCTATATAGAGAGCTGAATACGAGCATCATATTTAGCTATTTAATTTAAACTTAAAAGTTCAAATAATATATGCACAACATTCTGTTGAAATGCATTTACTTGTTTCACAAAAATTACTTCCTCTGATTTCATGAAAAAAAAAATCCTTAATGATCAAGGCATACATTTCTGAGAAGAAAAAATGCTTTGTTATATCTAAAATAGCTTGCTTTATTGAAACAAAACCCAAACGGTTTTATTTTATCCTCATCATAAATATAAACAAATTTGTGTAAAAGCCATGTGAGTTTTTGTGTATTGTTTCTGTCGTGAAACACTGTGCATGAGTCTATTCAGTATTTCAGTGATGTCTCTCCTTGGGACATAAACATTTATTCTGTGAGGAACATTCACAAACACTGTAATTTCTTCAGACGTGTCTTTACTGCTGTGTCCAAGGTAGCTCTGGGGCTACCTTGAAAAATGACCAGTACTTACTTGCATTTTGTAGTATTTTCTCCGTTTTATTCATACGGAAGTAAGTGCTAAAAAGAAAAGAATTTACTTTTCATGTAAAAGTAGATACTTTTAGCATTTTAGTAAATACTTTCCAGTAAAAGCTTTTTCTTCCTTTTATTCATATGGATGGTAGTAAACACTTGAAATTTTCAAGTAAAAGAAAATACTAGTTTTTATTCATACGACCCATTGTTCCAAAAGTGTGTCTTTGTGTTAACAAAAAGGTTTTATCAAATGTCTCCAGGTGACAGGTGTAGCCAAGTCCTACTATGAGGTCAAGAAAATGCTCCCCAGTCTTCGCAAACTCCGCCAGCTTCTTGAGGAGTGTCCTTACAATGGGGAGATGTACGAGGACGATGCTGAGGGGAGGAGGTATACAATGGATTGCATCTTGGATACGGTGCAAGCAAGTGAGACAGAAACCAGAGAAGAACTGAAGAAGCTGAGAGCTTGTCACATCAACGGTATGTCAAATGGTCCTGCATTTCTCTTATGTAATTTAGGAATATAAAAAGACTATTATATGAAATTGATCTAAATAACTATTGGGAGGTGCACAAAAATGTTACAGACAGGTATGGTCAGTTTTCTAATTAAGAGACTTTTTTAAATCGCCTTTTGTAAGTGGTTATGAGGTAATACACTTCAATCTGCAGCCAACCACCGGGGTAACCCCCCTTCGCTTACATGTAACAATAAGTGTAACTGGGCTCTTTTACATGCTTTATACAACATACATGTCCCATCAGAAGGGCAAAGCAATAATGTTGAAGAGTCTTGCTTTAAGGACACGTGTCAAGACCAGGAATCGAACCCAAACTCAGCTGAACAGAAATATTTGAGCTTTAGTCAGATGTGTGGGAGGAAAACCCCAATGGGAAAACACATGCAATCAGGTAAGGACTTACACAACTTTACAAAACTTTGCACAAGTAACTTGTTTGCATTTCCACACATGTGTCACAAATGATACACGACATAGATGTGTGGCCCTTTGTTTTTTGGGGACTTTTATTTCCATATTGTTACAGATGTCTTGGCCTTAAAAACTTCCACAGTATTGCAGGTATCCTTAGAACATTTCGATACCAGTCATGGATGAAATTTTGTGCAGCTTATCAAAACTAAAACCACTGAACAACTTTGTAAAAGTTTGTGTAGTTTATCTGAACAAAAGAAAACAAAGTGTCAAGATGGCGGCTGCCATGAGTATAATTATGCCTACTTGACCAGAGATCATGAACAACAATGCAAAACAAAATTGGTATATCTATGGAATTTACTGACAACCAAGCAACAATGTGAGAGGCTGGTCTATACCAGAGTGGGGGTTTAAGTGTCCTCTACCCCCTCAGCTGTCTTTCCTTTCCTTTCCTTCCCCTGTTTCCTACCTATTATCTTCACCTCCTCATCCCTTCCTCCCCACCTTGAAAGATCAATCTAGAATTCAGGTTTGTTAGCTTAGGTAAGGTTAGAGGCGCCTGACCCCTGGAAATGTCGAAATATCACCGATGTCATCAGGGGTACATATACACAGATCCCCTGGTGTCGGGAAAGGCGTATCCCCATACTGCGGTTTGGGTTCTGGCTTGGTGTTCTGTCTTTTTCTACAATACATAATTGTATCCGTTTCATTTTTCCACCCTTTCGGTCCCCTCTGGACCTTTAAGCTGGGCAGCATGCCTGCATTTAAACATCACTGTAAGCCAGGTTTAGATGCCTGCACCAGACCCATCCAGCACTTGCTACCCTTGGTTGGAGACAAGGGTGATTGATTCTCTGGAGTGGAGGGGAGCAACTGGACCCCTGTCAGAATTACACCAAGATGACTACAAAGGCCTATAAGAAATTGAGAGCCAACCAGGACCAAGCTATGGTTAAATAGCCTCCACCAACACGCCCTGCCTGTGCCAGCATGGTGTGAGTAGGCTTCTACCATTACCAATGATAGAAACGAGACTGATAAGAGGTCGCAATGCCCAAGACCAACTCTGCACACAGAGTTAGGGAAAAGGATGTTAAAGATTCCTCTGGCAGCATGCCAGCTCATGACGATCTGCGTGGATCCAAACCCGCGAGGATAATATATAATTTATAACTATATAATAAGCGACGTTAAGGATATCCTGATGGATGTTGCAACAGTTGCAAAAGTCGACATTGGAAGTGACCACCAGTTAGTGAGAGCAAAAATAAGGATAGACAAGAAACTTGAACAACTGAAAATGTTAAAAAGACCTACATGTAGGAAAAGAAGAATTGATTTAAAGAAGCTGTCAGAACATCAGACAGAGTTCAACATAGAACTGAAGAATAGATTCTCACCATTAACTGATCAAGTGGAGGATCAGGCTGTTACTGTTAGTGACACTTACAACCAAGTTGTTCAGGTGATACTGGCTACTGCAGAGAAACTGGGGAAGAGTGACTCAGCACAGACCATAGCAAGCAACACAGGTATGGATGAAATCCAGCAGATGAACAGAAGGAGGAAAGCACTCAAACCACACAGACAAGATTCAGCGCTGCAACAAGTAGAATATACAGAACTTAAGAAGACAATACGAAAGAAAAGACAAGAACTTAAGAGAAAACATAGGTCTAAGATGATTCAGGAAGTCCTGGTAAAGCACAAGGGCCCAAAGATCATAAACCGAAAATTGCAAGAAGGGAGGCAGTACATGTCGTACATGAAAGACATTAACGGGAATGAAACATGCAATCAACACAAGATTAGTCAACTAGTAAAGGACTTTTACAGCACACTATACACCAGTGATCAGCCTGATTGGAGATCTGAGGAAGACTGGTCAAGTAGATCAGAGGAAGTACCTCCTATTCTACCAGAAGAGGTTTCACACGCTTTGAGGAAAATGAAGAATGGAAAGGCCCCTGGTGAGGATCAAGTCACATCAAATATCCTCAGTCTAGAGGATAAGGAAACCATCACAACAATCACAACCCTATTCAACAAAATCTTGCAGTAGGAAGAAATTCCCTCCCAGTGGAACGAGTCCAAAGTCATTCTCATATTCTAGAAAGGGACAAAAAAGACATAAAAAACTACAGACCTATCAGCTTACTACCTCACCTGTACAAGCTTTTTACCAGTTATTCTGGCTCGCATGGAGAAGCAGCTAGACGATAACCAACCTAGAGAGTAGGCAGGCTTCAGATCAGGTTTTCGAACTTCAGACCACTTACAAACACTAAGCCAAGTGATTGAGAAGTCAAAGGAATACCAGTTCAACCTTTGTCTAGGTTTCATAGACTATGAAAAAGCCTTTGACAACTTAGACCACCAGTCACTGCTGACAGCTTTGGAAAAGCAAAGTATTGATGGGAAGTACATAAAAATCATCAAAGCTATATACAAAGAGCCGACTGCAAGAGTTCACCTGGATGATACTATCACTGACTCGATAGCGATAATGAGGGGTGTCGGACAAGGTGATCCAGGGTCACCAAAGAAGTTTTTAAGAACATCGACTGGAGTGATAAAGGGATCTTGACAGATGGAGAACATCTCACCCATCTCAGATTTGCTGATGATATCCTCATTTTCAGTCACACCCCAGAGGAACTCCAAGGAATGATTCAAGAGCTTGCTGATGAAAGTAGTAAGGTGGGCCTAAACATGAACATCAAGAAAACAAAGGTCATGATGAGTAGCAATATTCAAAACTTCAAAATAGCTGCTCAGGGATAAGATTTGGAGATTGTTGACCACTACATCTATCTGGGAAAGAAAGAAATTCACCTTCAATAACGAAACAGGAGATGAAATAAAGAGAAGAATCCAGTTAGGATGGGTGAAGTTTGGCTCACTCAGCCACATCTTTCGAGACCACACCCTTCCTACATGGTGTATATCCCTGAAAAGGCAGGTATTCGATCAGTGCATCAAACCTGTCCTATCGTATGGTGCCGAGACATGGACAACCACCAAACGACTTGAGAAAAAACTAAGGGTGACCATGGAACGATTTCATCCAGCAGTTTTGCATAGCAAAATATCTAGACTGAACTTGTTTTGTGCACACTGAATGCTAATATGGAGTAGCAACTCCTGATTTTTGAGTAGCAACTCATGCATTTTGTGTAGCAATTTGCTCTGCTATACAAGGGAAATCGTTCACTGGTGACAGAGAGGGTATGGAAAGAATAATGATAGGAGTAACAAAGAAGGACAGGGTGACGAACGAGGACCTAAGAAAGAAATCAAGAGTGCAGGATATTATTAAGACCATTAAATCAAAGAAGTAGAGATGGGCAGGTCACCTACATTTGTAGCAAGGAAGTACGACAACAGGTGGGCGTGCAAAACAACCAACTGGATTCCAAGAAACCGAACAAGAAAAAAAAGGAAGACAAAACAGAATATGGAGAGATGAACTAAGTACATGTAGGGGCATTGCTTGGCAACAAACTGCGCAGGATAGAGTGAAATGGAGAATTGGTGAAGAGGCTTTCCTCCTGCAGTGGAGTGAAATAGGCTAGAAAGAAGAAGCAACAATGATGTCATCAACCCTTTATTATGTCTGTAAACTATTAATTTTTATTATATCGCAACTAATACTGAAAAAAAAGTCAAAGGTCAATGAGGTAACAGAGGTCAAAGAGATCTACCGAGAAATAAAGACAATAACTTGAAGAACAATATCTCAAAAATATGGTTATTTTTTTTCTTTTTCTCTTAGGATTCTGGAGAATGCTGCATTTCGACTATGAGTGCCAAGTGCTGAGTCACATTTTGTCACTCATTGAGGAAAACTCCTGGACATTCTATAAGATCCCTCTGAGAGAGACATTAAATACGCTGGAGAACCTTGAGCCAAGGTTAGTATTAAAGGCAAAGTATACTTTTGGTTTTTGGAACCGTTCGATTGTTTTAATCCTATATGAACATATACAATAAAACTAACCTGTGAAAATTTCACTTGAAAAGGTAGTTGCGTTTTTGAGATATGGCCTAAAATCCGGAGCGAATAATGTCCACGCAGGAAGAATAATCCCTAATGGGAATACACAATCTGAGAAACTTTTCTGACAGAATTGTTTCTGACAGAATCGTTTCTGACAGAATCGTTTCTGACAGAATTGTTTTTTCAGATTCAAATTTTGGGTCAAAAATACTGATATCTTTTCCATAACCAAATGTTTCTCAAAATGATTTATACTATCGAAAGCTGCTGTAGACTTCTAACCAATACGTTTATGTTGCCATTAAATTTAAGAGTGATTACCAAACGTATACCTTCCCATTAAGGGGGAAAAAGCCAACCTATTTCCCAGGAGTGATCGATCTTGCTTATCCATTTTTTCCCAGCATGTGCTACTTTTTAACCCCTGGTATTGGTTAATTAAAATTGCCAGTATATGGCACATTTTAATTAAGTCTTTGGCTGATCTGCTGTAGATGCCAGCTCACGTGTGGTAACCTGCAAATGAGGCATCAAGTCACAGATCAACAGGTCCCCTCTTATTCCTCTTTGATCTAACTGTATGCAGTTTATGCTGGCTGTGTCAAAGTGTCCTTTAAGCACCATACATGTACAAGCGCTTGGAAGTTTTTAATAATTGAGCACGCAAAGCAGTCACTTTTGGGAACCATCCGCACTTCTTTTTTTACTGTACAGCACATCACTACCAGGGGTTAGTAATGAGGGCTAATCGATCTAACGTGCTGCTCATGGTGGCGAGGCTGATAATAAGCATTTCAATTTGCCAAACTAGTTAAGTACAGCCTCACTACCTTGGGCAGCGCGCCATTTAATTACCTCTCGTCACTAACCCCTGGTAGGGATGTACTGAAAATTATTGCTGATTGGCTCACCAAAAGTGACTACTACCAAAAGTGAATTTCTAAACAAGTCTCTAATGTTCAATTTCAGAGCTATTTTACAGCATTGCTTGGACTGTTTTGCAGACAGGCTGGAAAGCCGTAAGGACGATGAAGGTACGTTTAGTTTTAGATTGAAGAAGAGCAGAGTTTGCCTGAGAAATTGTAAATAAATAATGTAATTTTTTACTATTACAATTTTAAGTTTTTTGTTCTCTTTCCGTCCATGCACACACCCGGTCATTGACTTTATTAATAATAGATATAAATTTACTATTTATGCCTCTATCTACTTATGATTACTATTTTTAAGCATCTTAATTTATTTCCTTTTGTGAATTTTCTGACTGCTTTGACTGATATTTGTGCTGTGTTCTTTGATACTTAATATTAACCAATCACAACAATTAAATGTTTAACTTTGGATCACAACACTGGAAATATTTCCGTACCTGTAATTTTCAGCTGATACTACGGTCTTCATCAGCAGGATGACCCAGAGGTAGCATCCGTGACCTTACGGACATGTGATCCCAACACTGCGTCATAGACTATTGTTCATACATAGTTAGGGTTGCTTCTCAATACTAAAGTAGCCGGCCAGACTACTTGGAGAGCATTTGGTGCTCGATATTGTGTCTTCATTGTGTTCTTTGAATTACAGGAATTCTTTAGAGGATTTTAGGGGGGGGGGGGGATGCTGCCGGTACAAGAGGTAAAGAGTGTGTTAGGTATGGAAACATGTTTTATTTTTTATTTGTGGGAGACACCCTCTGCTACATATCGGGCATTGTATAATGGAGAGTATTTTTAACTGGTCCAAGTGGTCCTTACGTGTTTTAACTTGCATTTGGCCAGCTGACCACTGTTAATGGAGATTACTGAGATAAGCAACAACTCACTATTTTATCCTTGTTTTTTTATCAGATGACGAGGTATTTTACTGTCTGAATGAGGACATAGTTTGCCAGCTTTTTGCAGAGATGCTTCTTAGACCAGCTGAAAAGGTAGTCATGGTAGTAGACAATTGTTCAAGAGAAAACCATCTTCGGTCTTCAGGGTAGTTACAATCATTAATACTTACCTCTTACAGGTATCAATAAATATATATCCTCAGACAACGATGAGAGTATAGTAAATAAAATATTTATTTAAAGAATCAACCTGGGCCTGATTTCATAGAGCTGCTTAAAAAAGGCAGACAAAAATGCTCAACATTTTCCTGCTTAGCAAAAATATGCAGGAAACCAGTTGCAAATGGTATATACATGTATGCCATTGTATTTTGGCTACTAAGCTTTTTCTGAATAGCACAAAACGAATGGGGACGTCGTTCAAAAAAACTAATCGTTCAAAAAAACTAATCGTTCAAAAAAACTAAGTCCAAACAATGGGAGAACAAAGAGAAGTCCTCGATTTACGGGATTCACAAACATTTGTGTGTGTGTGAGTAGGTATACACGTTCAAACCGGGGACCTATAACAAAAGAGGACAATAGGTCCACGGTTGGGGAAAGGTCCACGGTTGGAGATCGTGTACAAAACCAATGGAGGTTTTGCAAAAAAGGATAAACAAAAGAGGGACAATAGGAGGTCCACGATTGCAGGTGTTTACACACTTGTGTGCATGTGTGTTCATGGAAGCATTTTCCGAGCGATAACTCAAGAAGGACATGGCATATCAACTCCAAGCTTGACTTGTGGGTTGATCTTGGGATCTCCCAGAAGCCTAGTGTTTTTAGACACCCTACGCCAAATATCAAGGTCATTATGGCTATAACAAAAGAAATGTTGTCCGAGCAATAACTCAAGAAGGACATGGCATATCAACTCCATACTTGACGTGTGGATTGGTCTTGGAATCCCCAAGAAGCCTATTTTTTTTGACCCCCCCCCCCCCCCCCGACAAATATCAAGGTAATTATTGCTAAAACAAAAGAAATGTTTTTTACCAAGCAATAAATAAAGAATGAGATTAATCTCAGCGGGGCATTTGTGTTTGTTTAACACACCATTCTTGTTTTTATTTATAAAGAAGCTCTATGAAATATGGCCCAAGTCGTTTTTAGAGCCACGGCCTCTTTCAAAAGAGATTACTTACATTGTGAACTATTTAGACCAGCTGAGGGTGTTTTCCCTGACTAATGAACTGAGTGGGGTGGTAATAAGCGGGCATGTGATGATTTCTCAGGATTTTTCCTGATTTCAGGATGTTCTCAAAAATATCCGGAAGTCCCCAAATTTTCTTGAAAGAAGTAAAGCAGTCACCAAAGGCAGAAAGATAAGAAACAGTCCACATTGTGTCCTAACCTGTAGTTTTGTCTTTCTGTGGATGCACAGAGTTTGTAAACCTCCTGAATTGTAATTATCTGGGCAGTTATGTGTCTGGAATAAGGGGGGAACCCAGGACTGCAAACCTTTTGTCAGGAATTTCCACACTTGTCACATCTCATCCATGAATAAGTTGTTAAAGGTAGTGGACACTTTTGGTAATTACTCCGGAAATAAATTACCATAAAAACTTACTTGGTTAGGAGCACCTGAGAGCTTCTGACAGTATAAACATAGTGTAAAACGACTTCCTCTGAAGTAATGTAGTTTTTGAGGAGGTAATTTCTCACTAAAATATTTGAATCTGAGAAGGGCTTCAGGCATGAAGTCTTTTTCAAGCATTTGAAAGCACACAATTCGATGCAACATGTTTTGGTTTTTTTCTTTCATTGTTTTCTTGCAACTTCGATAACCAATTGAGCCAAAATGTTCACAGGATTGTTATTTTTTGCACATGTTGGGATACACCAAGTGAGGATACTGGTCTTCGGCAATTACCAAAAGTATATCCTGCCTTAAAAGCAACATTTACGCTGCCGTCAAACTGACAAGAGTGCAACACTCACAAAATAAAGTCATGATTGCATCTACACATCCAAGTTGTGAGTTCTTGGTACATAGAGGTCAGGGGAAAATCTCATAAATGACACAACAGTTTTCGATTTGTATTTCCTCTACGACAAATTTTTCGAAGCCAGGGATCAAATATTATACTAAACACAGGCCCGAGGCCAGTAGTTTGGGTGTCAGGCAACTAAACTTTTGACTAGACAAGTTTGGCGGTCTTGTGTTTTTAATTGAATATCAATGAAGCATAATACCTCATTCTGTAACATCTTGAACACAAAATGTTATGTTCAAACAGTGACTTTGAGTCTGATTCAATACCTTTTAATTCTACCGAGTAATGACATAATATACTTCATTACCATAAAGACAAATGAAATTAATCTTCTCTTACATGTCTTATACATACTACTTTATGTGCGGAGGCACACATGTGAAGGTCGGTAATAAATACTCCATCCTATGATCACCTCAACGATCACCTCATGGTGGCAGCGGAAAAGGCAACGATTTTATGAAACATTCTCTTCAAAATCGAATAATTGTTAGTACTCATCAGTACTAAACCAGTAGAGCCTAAAGGGCAGCCAACGAGAAAACTCAAGACAAAGGACAACAAAATTAAAAAATACCGACCGAAGACCGACAACAATATTTGTCCCGAGGAGCAGCCCAGACTGCGTGCTATGCACAGCGACCACACGCTGTACGTAACCAATAGCACCCACCGCAGCCAACGGTGCGCCATCACGACGACCACGTACCATACGTAGGTCTATGGTCTACGCTACGAAGCCTACCGCCGACTGCCCAGACTTGCCGTACAACAACGAGTCCAATCCAGCTCACCTTGCCGAGTTTATCAGTACCACCGTTACACACATTCATTGGTGTTATGCCAGCGACCACAGTGCAAGGACAAAACGATATCGAGTGCATCATACAGCACTGGAGACCAGCAGTGGACATTGCATAGGATTGCAAGCACTTATTTGGCCGATCACAGGATCAGATCGACGGCGACAAATAAACGTAGACGAAGCAAGGCCCACCTGTTGTTCCCCCCTCCGGATTTCCAGGCCCAACAACGCGGTGAACCGCAGTACAGCCAAGAGGAACTTTATTAAACTATCGTCAGATGTTCAGACTCGCCACACCGAACAGGATCGACGGCGACAAGTAAACATCGACGAAGCAAAGCACACCATTTCCCCCCCGGATTTCCAGACCCAACACGGCAGCCAAGAGTAAAGACGGTTGGTGGTGAACTTTATTTAACTATCGTCAGACGTATATACAGACTCGCCACACCGAACAAAAACATTGCGGACAATTTGTTGTGTGTTTATATTCCTCCTTTGACAACTGTACTAGCGGTACTACTTGTTTGTGTTAAAACGAAGCATAGGAATACATAACTAAGCAGAAGATAACTGCACAGCATTCTCTTAACAACGAAACTGTGTTTGACCTTTGACTGTATCACTACGCCCATTGCGTGTCACTGAGCAACTTGAGAATATATCACTCCGCGAACAGGAACTGTGCATAATAAACTTGCCACCAGTCTACCATGGCGAAATACCCGGAAATGCGTTGGGACGCATCAGATTTGCCAGAGGAGTTCAAACTCTTCAAACAGCGTATGCCTGCTGGACAACGAAGTTGTTAACAACAAGAAAATCTCAGTGAAGATAAAGATCGCGGTGGGCAATGAAGGACTAAAAAGGATAAACTCATCAGGCTTATCTGATGATGAACAAAATGACCCACAAAGACTGTGGAAACTATTCGAGGACCAGTTACAGGTCAAAGTAAATTTTCGTATCCATAGGTTAGAGTTGATGCGATACAAGCAGAAACAAATTGAGCCCCTAGACGTATTTGTCACGAGGTGCCGCGAAAAAGCCAAACAGTGCGATTTCCAGCCTTGCGAGCTCACTGAACGCGTGCTAGAGCTGGTGGTTGCATCAACACCCTTCGAGGCTTTCCAAAAAGACCTCCTTGACAAACCGATTGGATTCACTCTAGATGCGCTTCTAAGCGAGGGACGCAAATACGAAGCCGTGACGGCCAGCCAAAAATGCTTAAAGACCCTAGATAACGCTGATAGCAATAACGCTGTAGATGCCATGCGCCAGCAAAAAAGAGCCTGCTCCAATTGCGGCCTCTCCCACCCGCCACGCAGATGCCCAGCGTATAATGACACGTGCAAATCTTGCGGCGCAAAAGGCCACTGGGCAAAATATTGCAGGAAGACTAAGCACAAGCAACGCCAAAACAGGTCCTCCAAGGGACCACGCAACGAATCACCACAGCGCGGCAGATCAAACTCGCGCAACCCAAGAGCTAATACGGGGTACCGTACCAATCGGAAGGTGGACCACATGACCGATGACAACGATGCCTATACTGCCAATGCTGAACAGGCTTGGGAAGACAACCCGGCCAATTTCAGTGATGACCCCTCATCAGAAGGAGTGTTTTACTCCATCACCGTGTCAGATGTGACCGACACGGACACACAAGCGAACAATGAGGCATTCACCACCCTTGATATCATGTGCCCAGACCTGCTAGGAGTAAAGCACCTCCTCATGAAGATTGACACTGGAGCGGGGGCTAACACCCTGCCTCTACGCACCATCAGGCAAATGTACGGTGATGACTGGAGATCACACATCAAGCCAGCCAAGGCACAGCTTACTGCCTACAACGGTACAGCCATCACATGCATGGGGCGCATAGACATTATGTGCCGATACAAAGGTTCTTCATGGTCTAACCAGCGTTTCTTTGTGGTCGACGTTCAAAGCCCAGCCATTGCCGGTCTACCTATATACGAAGAGCTTAAGGTTGTGACAATCCACTCCGTCAATCAGCCTGCATGCCCAGCCCAAACCGACTACAGCCACGTCGATCACCCGAGACCAGTCAATTCGATCAACGACCTCAAGCGCAGGTTTCCCAAACAATTTGACACGCTTGGGAACTTCAAAGCCAAAGCCCATCTCTACCTCAAAGAAGATGCCACGCCAAGCATTGATGCACCTCGTAAATGCAGCATTCACCTCAAGCCCAAGTTGAAAGCCGAGCTTGAAAAAATGGAAAAGGACGGCATCATACGTTACGTTGATTATCATACTGACTGGTGCAGCTCCATAACCACAAGCGTCAAAAAAGACGGTTCACTGATAATCTGCCTCGACCCCAAGCGTCTGAACGACGGCCTTAGAAGATGTCCCCATAAGATTCCCACATTAGAGGAACTCGATCCAGCTTTTGCAACTGCTCGATACTTCTCCAAGCTCGACGAGATATCCTGGCTCACTGACAATCCAAATGGAAGCCGCTTGAAGCAGTAACGTCCGAATGGTGTCCTGAATGTTGTCAGCCCTCGATCAGAAATCACAAGAGCTGACAACATTCAGGACACCATTCGGACGTTACTGCTTCAAGCGGCTTCCATTTGGATTGTCAGTGAGCCAGGATATCTTCCAGCAAGGCATGGACCACATCATCAACCAACTACCCGGATGTGTTGGCATCGCTGATGACATTGCTGTGTACGGACGTACCGAAGCCGAGCACGATGCCAATCTGCTATGCCTTATGCAGACAGCCGAGCGAGAAGGCCTAGTCTTCAATAGCTCCAAATGCAAAATCAAAGACAACAAGATCAACTTTTTCGGCTCCATTTACTCCGACACCGGCATCCGCCCCGACCCTGGGCGAATAGAGGACATCCATGCAATTCCAACCCCACAAGATAAAGAGGATTTGCAAAAATTTCTCGGTTTGATGAACTATGTCTCAACATACATCCCACACTTTGCTACCAAGGCAGCACCCCTCAGAGACCTGCTGCGAAAAGACATCCCCTACATGTGGCAAGAGGATCACCAGGCATCATTCAACGCAATTAAAGGGTCTATTTCCGGCACCTCATGCCTACAGTATTACGACCCCTTGAAACCAACCACTTTGGAAGTCGATGCATCACAGAAAGGGCTTGGAGCCTGCCCCCTGCAAGAGAACAGACCAGTCGCATTCGCCTCCAAAAGCCTCTCCACAGCCCAATCTTGTTACTCCAACATTGAGAGAGAAACCCTAGCCTTGATCTTTGGAATCAGCCGATTTCATACCTACCTGTTTGGCACAGATTTTCATGTCTACACAGACCACAAACATCTCGTAACGATCTGCAACAAACCACTGACCAGCGCCCCTCCACGTCTCCAAAGACTCCTCATCAAGATCCAAGGCTACAATTTTTCTATCGCCTATAAACAAGGATCATCTATGATACTTGCCGATGCCCTGAGTCGACTGCCCAACCCGATGAAGCGAGACAGCATCCCCTTAGACATACACGTAGACGACATCGATCTCAGCGACAACCCAACAACTGAAAACATCGATCTGGTGCACTTTGGGTGCAGCAAACGCGAAACACTCCAACACCAGACAGCGAGTGACCCTGTGATGAGAGAACTCCAACAAGTCATCTACTCTGGATGGCCCGAATTGGTCAAGGAATTGCCATCTCCACTGCGAATATACTGGCCTTATCGTGATGAACTTGGGGTTTCAAGCGGTGTTATCTTCAAGGGCCGACAAGTCCTCATCCCGGAGAAGTTGCGCAACGACATCCTCAATCAACTCCACCTTGGACACCTCGGAATTGAGAAGACAAGGCGTTTATTAGCCCGCAATTCTGTATACTGGCCGAAAATCAACGACGACATTGCCAAACTGGTCAAGGAATGCGCAGCATGCCAAGAAACCCAAACTAAGCAGCAGAAAGAGCCCCTTGACCCACATGAGATCCCGACTACCCCATGGACCAAACTTGGAACAGACCTATTCGAGATAGACGGCACCTACATGTACTACCTTGTAATTGTCGACTATCATTCAAAGTACCCAGTTATCTTCCGGCTGACAAACACCACCAGTGCAGCTATTGCCCAGCTAACAGCATCAACCTTCGGCCTGCTGGGAGCACCCTCGGAGATAGTATCCGACAATGGCCCACAGTACATCGGGAAAGCATACCAGGACATGTGCAACACCTGGTCGGTTAAGCATACAACATCGTCTCCCCGTTATCCACGTTCAAATGGTTTAGCAGAGCGCACTGTTCGCACAGTGAAGTCACTGATCATCAAATGCCGAAAGACGGGCCAAGACATCCACCAGGCCCTACTTAACCTACGAGCAACACCTATAGACGATGTGACCTCTGTTTACATTCAAACCGCCCTCTGTTGACAAGTCTGTTGTCCAAGTCATGTTCCGCCGGGCAAAAAGACGCGTAGTCATGGTAATATTGCGTGTACTTTCTAGCTGGCTGTCAAGTACACAAAGGTTTTGCCCGGCGACATGCGCGCGCATCATGTTATGATTTTCAAATGACGTCAGAGGTCACATCGTCTATAGACACAGGTCTGCCAGCCCCTGCCGAAATCTTATTTGGTCGTCCGTTCCGCACCACCCTACCCAGCAATGACCCAGTGCAGTAATGACCCAGTGCAGCAGCCCTCCGATACCTTCCACCGGCTACAAAACAGAAAGGACCAAATGAAGACTCAGCATGACAGACATGTAGGCCCAGAACTTCCACCACTGTTTGTCGGACAAAGGGTTCGGATCCTGAAACACAATGACAACACTTGGAGTCCTGGAGAGGTCACTAAAGTAAGAAAAGAGCCAAGGTCCTATGAGGTCACCACACCGAATGGTACTACCCTACACCGCAACCGCGCTCACTTGCGCGAGATGTTTGGCAAACGGCAAATAGCGCAGCACCAAAATGGCGCGATGCCGGCAAAGCACGAACAGTTGCATGTGCCCCCGAAGCGAGTCCGTTTCGCAGATGCACCCCCACCTAGGGTAGAAAGCAGCCACCAGTCATCCCCGCAAAGCCAGCGAAAAAAACCTAGCAAACAGCACACTCCTACTCTGGAGCAATAAGGTTTATCGCGATTCAGAATCGCAATGGATCATGGGAGGGCAGAGGGGGCAAATGCTACAGTCGGTCGTCGTGCGCGAGTTCCCGGGTTGCCCCCTTTCACTACACTATCATGCGCGGCAAAACAGCGCCCTCTCTTGGTATTTTGCTATTCACGATAAACCTTATGCGCAGCTCGTGACAAACCACCCAAAGACCATTTCACCACTACCCCCCACTAGGTCAGGTCGTACTAGCCGCCGACCGATCCGCTTTGCAGAAACCTAATCATAGTTTATTAGAGAATTAACGTTATAATTGAGTTGTTTTCTGAGTTACGCACCAATAAGCCAACTGTTAAGAAACAATTTTTACGCTAGTTTCTTTATAATTAAAAACCTTGTTCAAGTTTATTAATTTCAAAAAGAGGGGAGATGTTGTAATACTACTTTATGTGCGGAGGCACACATGTGAAGGTCGGTAATAAATACTCCATCCTATGATCACCTCAACAATCACCTCAGTTCAAATAAAAACAGGTAAATTAAATGCACCTTGGGTTGAAAGATTGAAAATATAAATGTTTACAGATTTGCACATAACTTACATGGAATAAAGAAAGTCATGGTGGACAATTTCACTTCATATATAGTTTTGCTTGAAATGCTATAATTTTTAGGAAATGAGGAAAAACAATTAGTCTTTATCCTGCATGATAAAATCCGATGTTTGAAAACAGTGCAAATATATAATGGGCTTTTCTTGCACTGTTTTCTCATGACTCTGAAAACCGATTAAGCCTAAACTTTCACAGGTTTTTATTTCATTTATATGTTGGGTCACATCAAGTGCGGATACTGGTTGTTGTCAATTACCAATGTTATTATGCTTTATACTGGGACAGACGTATCCCCATACTTTTGTTTGGGCACTGGCCTGGTGACCAGTCTTTTTTCTTTGTCGTTTTCTTCCATTCTGTGCTTTTTAACATGTGTTCTGCGCCTTTGATCATTGTGTATGTAAGGGGCGCAATATAAATTTTAAATATTAAATATTATATTAAATATTGTCAGAAAGTTTGTTTATTATTTCAATTCTGGTCTTGTAAAAAGAATTCTGGTCCAGTAAACATTTTAAGCCACAAGCCCTGCGGTCTTGTGGATTTTCCCCAAAAATTCAAGTCCTGGGAACAGTGATATTGGCCAAAAAGCAGCCAGGTGGTCTGAAAGTAGCGAGGTGGGCCATCTCGCAATTGAATTGGCAGTGGAAACACTGCTAACTAAAAAACATACCCTTGTATGAATATTTTAAAATATTTATTTTTTATTTGAGTTTCGCGACATGTATCATAATTATCTCTGTACATTTTACATTTTCTTTTCAGTTTAATTTTGCTGAATTTTTGTTGTCATGGCAACAGAGCGTACCAGAAGGAATGACAACCGGAATGCATCAGTTACAGGTGAGACTGGTGTAATATTAGTGATAATACAATATTTGTGTAGCGCCCTCACACAGTATTTCGAAGCACTTTCCAACATATTGATAAACACAGCTGCCAACTCATCCTGATTCTGCAGAAAGTTCCCTGAAAATAAAGAATTCTTTCCTTGTTCTGATAAAAAAAAACCTGATTATGGACATTTTCGCCCAATTATGTTGAATGTAATTCTGAATATCTCCCTGATTGTTGTACAAAATTCCTGGATTTGAAGATGCAAATTTTGCCAGCTCTGGATAAGCACGATCAATTTTTCATATTATAAACTACAAACATAAATGTATTATCTGTCTTTAGGTAACACCATGTGATAGTATTATGTGTAGATTTTTCTTGTCTGGTTGTTGTCTACTGCTACGGTGTAGATTGGGAATTTTTTTTAGGAACATTTGTGTGACTACATGTATTTAGTTCTGATCAGAACTTGTCCTGCTGTATCTACTACCTCGGAGTAGATTGGACATAATTAAGAGACCTCTACTTTGGCTCGATGGATCCAGGGGACTTCTCATGTTATCTTCACTGCCGTGGAGTTACTTATTGATATTTCCCGGATGATGCATTATTGGTTTAGTATCTTGCTTAATAAGGACACAAATGTCAAGACCAGGACTGGAACCCACACTCTTTTGAACAGAAGCATCAGAGCTTGAGTCAGATGTATTATGCCGCTGTCTTTGACATTATTTAATCATTGATAGATGGTTCGAATCTCACCCTGTCCAATTGTAGCACTCACACCCTGAAGTAAAAAGCCCTTCTTGGAATTAGTTTTATTTACCCAGTCAGTTTGCCTTGTGGTTTATTGCTAGATATTTGAAATAGACAGTTGGATCCTCTTAAGATGATCCCTCTCCTGCTGCTCCCAAGTTGTATCGTTATTTTGGGTGTGATCCCTCTCATATTATCTTCACTGCCTTAGAGTTACATATAGATATTATTGGTCTCACCGTTTTGACTAGCTGGGTCTAGTAATTATCAATGCAGGTGCTAGCCTAGCCCTGTAAGTGAGTGTGTAAGACCATGTCCGAATTGGTGGCTATACATATGTAGCTACGGCTACTGCTACATCGCCGCGTCATCAAGCATTGAAGCATAGGACATCCTTAGCAACACTCTTTATAGCAACAGTTGTAGTTGTACATGTAGCTGTAGCTGCCAATTCGGATACAGCCTAAGTGCAGAATTCTGCCCTACGCAGAGCCATGAAATTTTGCCCTGCTTGTCATCTGTTCGAAAAAAACATTCAGAAGCTTCTAAGAAAATTTCTAACTCATTTTTGTAGGGGGTTGCCTTGATCGATAAGTCCAGCAAGCCAGAGGTAATCTTTCATTTCCCACTCTCGTTGGCACCGGAACACGAGGCAGACAGGTAAGAAAGACAGATTAAACATTTTTATTTGCCCTCACCAGGGCCCAATTTCATAGAGCTGCTTAAGCTGACAGTTTTGCTTAGCAACTTTCTGCTAACAAAATTTTTTAGGACACCAGTCAAAGATGGTGAAAGTGAAATGGTATTTTGACAGGTAACAGTATAGCATAATTTCGTTACGTTTGAAGTCAGGGTGTTCTTTTGGTTATTACTCAAGTCATACAAGTTATACAAGTCAATGACCATATTAACTTACTTAGTGAAGAGCGTTAAAGGCAAGTGTAAGAGGAACGAGTGTGGCTAACGCTCTCTGCTTGTTACACATTCAGAGATGTATTTCTTTTCTACTTTGATGTGTGTAAATACAATCCACCTTTCAGTGGCTACTGATGGCCCACATTATTTATTATTCGATTCTTGATTTTTTTTTTTTTTTACAAATTATTGACAAATTTCTATTGTGTATTTTGTTGTTTTAATTGATTTTTAATGTTTGCTTTGGGGTGCACTTTTACTGCACATGAATATCTTAAAGATATTCATGTGCAGTAAATTGGCCACAACACGCTGGCTCTAAAGATTCTTTATGGAGCCAGCGTGTTGTGGCCAATCGGTCAAGCGCACCGGACTCAAGCTCTGATGATTCTGACCGGTAGAGTGTGGGTTCGAGTCCCGGTCCTGACAATTGTGTCCTTAAGCAAGACACTTAACCGTTATTGCTTAAGGACACAATGATGGGATGTGTAAAAGCTGCAGGTCCTGTGTCTTGTGTAATTCATGTAAAAGAACCCAGTACACTTATTGCTAAGAGAAGGGGTTTGCCCCGGCATTTTCTGGCATGGTTGGCTGCAGAGTGTAACAGAGCACCTTGTAAACTGTTACATGGTGCTAGGTAAATAAATGGGTATTTCAAACATAGCTCCGCAAACCTTTTAGAAAAAATAATGAGCAGTATGAATGCTTTCGAATGTGATTAAGAACTGTGTGTTGTTATTATAAGTACGCATTTAATAATTTGCTTTGCATTGCTAGGCCTACTTTGATTTTTTTAATGAATTTTTTAAATTATTATTATGGTTAAGTGCCTTGCTCAAGGACACAAGTGCCATGACTGGGACTCGAACCCACACTCTTCAGATCAAAACACCAGAGCTTGAATCCGGTGCTCTTAACGACTCAGCCATGACACACCACTTATATTTGTTTTCCTTGAGATACTTAACTATTTCCCCTGTGAAGTCAGAATACTTAGCCAGATGGGCTACTTTATTAAAAAGAGCTTAAATGCAAGGCCTGAAGTGGTATTTCATTGTGTGTGACGCTCCTCATCAAAACCAGACATTGTTTGCCTAATCTGAAATTGGTAAATGTTTATCCATTCCTTAATACCAGGTTCAACTTCCTGTTTAAGACCAGAGAAAGATGGACACAGGAGGAAATTCATCCGTACATTGGGTAAGAAATGTTTGTTAGAGTAAAGCATTGTTTCATACTTTTAGAAAAAACCTAAAAGATTCTAACTCATAAAGTAGTGCCCCAGCATATGGACAGAAATACAGTGCCTGTTTGTTTTATGTGAGATGTTGAATATCAGAAATGCTTGATTATGTGGGTTGTTGTGACTGCTGAGCGGTCTAGTGCAGTGGACTCAAGTGTTAGTGTTGTCAGAGTAAGGGTTCGAGTCGTGGTCATGGCACTTAGTGTCCTTGAGCAACACTTAACCATAATTGGTCTGTCCTGTGGACTATACTTAAAGCTCTAGGTCCTGTGTGTTGTGCGTAAAAGAAAAGGTTTTTTTTTGCGTGGTTCACAGCAGATTCCGCCGCATCACCTTGTAAATCCTTACAAGGTGCTATATAAATGGGTCTCATAATTCAATCATATTTGCATACCTTTCTGAAAATAGCACTCTGAGATGCAATTATAGTGCTACCTAAGAGTTTTGTCTTGCTATTGCATTTTTTTAATTCAAAAACGTTATGTGATAAACATTTTTTTTGAAAGGTTTGACAAAAGATGCTCAGATTATAATTGAGCGCCATTTCACATCCATTTTAAACCAGGCTTTCTGCTTGTTCTCACCCATGCACTCTTGCTTTGCTGAGATGTTGAAACAAAACTCATTCCAACAGTGTTATTCCATGTATTGCATCTATTTGGAACTCCTTGCTAGGTGCATGTTTTCCTCCAATTCTTCAATCTAGACTGTTTTAAGAGGAATCTCAATTCCTACCTTCGGCTCCCCTGAGTTATCTTAAATGTTTTCCTTTTGTAGCCCCTTACCAAGAGTGGTTCTTAGTCTTTTAAAAAGGTCATGCCAGTGATTGAGCAACTTGCATCCAGATTTCAACTTAACTAAATGGTTATATTCTCGTTGTTAGTATCTGCTTAATTATTTGTAAAAGAAAATCTCTGATGGCCTCACAATTCGACCTTCAAAGGGTCTTTCTCAAAGGCTACATAACAACAGAACCTCGTACAATGAGTGAAACAGAAGCACTTTCCCATTTTTATTTGTTATTTTATTAATTGAGTGATTGATTGGATGCTTTTTTTGTTTCATTCATACCCTTTTAAGCCATTTCAACTGCTACTAGATATCAAATAAATTTTTAGAAGATATCATGTAATTAACTCTGTCTCTGAGCTGTGGTGGTTCTGAGAAGAACTGGTGATAAACATCTCTCAGTCGTTTTGAAGTAGTTGTGAACTGCCAGTGTCATATGGAAATCTGTCCCCCTGGAGATTCTGTCCCCCATATGAGAAATTAACATGGGCTCTGGAGGAGGTTGATTCAAAAGAGGGCGCTATCAAAAGAAGTTTGTGGACAGTTCACCGTATGAGGGGACCAGAACCTCCTGCCTCACCGGCTCTTGTTTCGAGAAGAACCAGTGGTTAACAACTGACAACTCAGTTGTTCAGAACCACCACAGCTCAAAGACAGAGTTAATGAAATGGTGTCTCCGCAAACTTCACTTGATTGTATTCCCACCATGCAAAGTTTCAAATCCCATTTGCTACACGAGGTAGATGATGTATTTATTTAATATTTAATAAAATCAAGTTCCAAGTAACTTCAACTGATATTGCACCTGCTCTTTTTATTAATAACTTTTGTGGGTTATTTTTTTTTTTCTCTCTGCAGGGATTTGGTAACAGAAAAATTGTCAGAGGGAGCATTGCTTCAGAAATATTGTAGGGCGTCTGCCGGTACAAACGGGGTAACAATATACAACTCCAAAAGACCAATCAAGTAGCTGCAATTCCTAAAGATGTGAAGTGCTTGGCTCTCAACCCCAGTAACTTCCCGGAATGACGGTACATTGACAATGTGTCAAGTGGACATTTCTGTTGTCACTGCAGAAGCAAAGTGGTCAAAGGGCGGTTGGGTTGGCATAGTGGTATCTTTCCTCGCCTGCCCCGTCTAGGATCCCGGTTTTAATCCCGTTTGGGAACTGTATGGATTGGGTTTTCAGTCTTTACCTGATTGCGTGGGTTTGCCCTGGGATAATTCTCTGGGGTTTTCCTCCCACATCTAAAATTGAAACTTCCTTCTTTGTCTTCTTTACATGGGGTTCTTGGTCAGTATAGTGATTAAGTTCGCTTTTCTGAGACTCCTTGGCTTCACAACCAGAAGTTGACAACTTCGTTAAGTAGAGGCTAGTTGAGCTTTATTCAGATTGATACGAGCATAGTAACTTACAAGGTGATGCATGATGGGAAAATAAACATTACACTTTAGTCAGTCTACTGATAGCATACCGCTACAGATGTGGTAACAATTCAAAAGGTGATGATTGAAGCAAACTGACGCCACAGCCCCCAAAAATGACATTAATGCTGGGCTTGCTCAGTTATAATGCGCAGCTCGTGTTTTTCTCACACATCAAAAACTTGAGAATGTTTTCAACATTTCTTCACATGTACATCGTGCCTACTGCAGTGCTGGTCACAGTGCAAGGCACTGTTAGTGGTTCTGTGGTTTGTGTACCAGAATTATAGGATCATTAATATTAGTATTATAACAATAAACTTAAGTTAAATGAAACAGTTTGAAATGTTCCCCGATGATCATTATTTAAATACTTTTTGAAGGTGTCCCAAACTCATTGTCTTTGTACCACCTTTAAGCTGTAAAGTACGCTGATCCGAATACTTGAGCTCCTTTGTAGTCATATGTCTGCACATTTGCAGTCTGTCCATTTATCTTGAGCTTGCAGAGTGAGTTCGGAGACTTCAAGAAGCATGTCGAGAAGAGTGCAATTTCGAACTCTGGGCTGACCCCGTACATCGTAGAGGTGATCGGCTTGACACGGTTTGACCACTTGAACTGGAACTTGATTAGATTGGGCTGCGTGTGGGAAATGAGAATGGATGATTGATCAATTAGTTGATTGACCGGTCGAATGATGGACTGATTGATGGATTGGTTGGGAGGGGGGGGGGGGGGGGTATCATGCTTTTTTAGGGGGAATCATGCATGATATTCTGCCTACTTAAAACTGATTTTATTTGTTTTGCCTTTCGAAAAATCTGACAAATTGTGATTAAAGTGCCATGTCTATATCAAAGCCTGTGTACATCTTGTACTCAAAGGACCAGATATCATGCCTGGTGTAAGGATCAGAGTTATTTCGATCCTTCAAAACAAAAGGTGTGCTTTGTTTTTAAAAAACATCTTTACGATTTACCACCCCCCCCCCCCCCCCCCCCCATCCCAGTTATTTCCAGCTGTGACTCTCATTTTCTAAAGAGGCAAATGTGTCACTCAGCTGGAAGAGTGTACGTCACTCAGTCATAATCTTCTAAATGTTATCTTCCTGCCATGAGATAACAATTATTTATAGAAATCCTCGGAATTTTTTTTTGTTTTGTTGTTGATAATAATGTAATCCGAACATCTGGATAACACACGTATTTTGCGCTGAAAAGAAAGTTGATTTGGCCAAGTCCAGCTCTAAGGCAATAAACAAACAACAACATGTGATAATTTTCAACCATGCTGTGACCAATCGAGAACCTATACCTGTTTTGTCCTCGTATACCCGTGGTAGTTGGCGTGTCCCTGGTCTTCCAGCAGGTACATACGGACCCAGTTGTGGAAACCGGATATCGTGGAGCTATCAGAAAACTCCCCTACGAAGACGTGTTCAAATCCCGAAGTGTCTCGTGTGGCTTTACGAGAGTAGTGTGTGAAGAGAAGTCCTCGAATGAACGTCTTGTATTGGCTAAGACTCCCAGAATAATAGTCTGTACACAAAATAATAATATAATTATCAATTGAATGTTTCTCACCACAACCGAAGTCTTTATATAGGCCTTATTTGTAATTTAGTTATTAATTTCCTAATTTTGTTGTTTTTGTTTTTTTCTTCTTGCATTTATTATTTTTTTAGTTCGGCTAAAGATACATAAATGGATTAAGGTCGAGATATCCGAGGTTATTATAAGAATGAGCGGTACTAAAATATCAGATGATATCAGCATGGGCATGATCCATAATGGTACGAACATTCCCTTCCAGCCTCGCTTGGGTGTACATAATTATAATGAAATAGTGTACAATACTGATAATAAAAGCTAACCCATTGAAGCTTATTTCTGCAAAAAACGTCATCCAAAGAGGGGTTGAAAAGTTAGGTGGATGTAGTGAGTTGCTTGCGGCAATACATACAACAACAATTATGAAGATGAAAGACTTATCGGGTTCTTACACCACTGGTTCTTTTGAGTATCCTGACTACTCTCAGGAGATATTTTCATGTAGACGATATTACTGCAGATCCTACTTCTTTGTAGGCCTACCCCGGTAGGCCTACACGGTGTTGCCGCAACTCCTGCTAGATTGTATTTCCACCATTTCATCCTATATACCTTAAAAGATATACAGTTATTAAACCCTTACTCTTGGCTTTGACAAACTGGTAGGCCCGCTGCATTACCACAGTGTTGAATATAGCATTCATGAACTCATCCTCTTCTGCTGATTCGGTAGACGTCTTCGTCTCAGTCTTCCCCTGAGCTGTAATATAGTTGTTGAAGAGCTTTATGAGGGCTTTGTACGTCGGCCTCTGAAGCATCTGGGCGTTAACTGAAGAGAACAGTCTGTATTATGTGAGGGAGAAAAACGTCACAGAACTATCTTGCAAATGCGCTGTAAAACTGGCTGTCACGATGAAGACTGGATCCATTCAATCACTTTAGGCCTATAAAAAGTTGTTGTGTGGTCTTCAAATTGAAAAGTAGTCTGGAGTACTAATAAAGTTTAACATAAATGAACACGAAAATGATACAAAATGTGTTTCTAGGAGTAACGTTTCATCCTCAAACCTCCAAAGCAGACAATTTTTATTATTATTGTTGCTTGTTGGGGTGGTGTTGTTTTTTAGTTTTTGTTTTAATTTAATGTATACTATTGAGTAATTTTGATATAAGTTGTTTATTGTTTTGTGTTCACATATTGCTACTTCAGAGGCTATTTGAGAAGTATCTTTCTTTAGGTTCCTTGTTTGACGTAGCGTTTAATTTTATAAAAAGGGGATCTCTGTTTCACCGCCACTCTCGGTTTCGAGGTTATAAGAACTCTGGAGAGTGTCTTCTCGTGGAATCTATGGGTTCTGCTTCAGGTATGTTTCGGACAGTGTCTAGGATTTTGAAGACACCTTAAGAAACACGGGAATTCTAAATGATGAACAACCGATAATGCGTTTTGAACAGTTTGAGGGTTCATAAGGTTAACTGGTCACTGAGGTACAAGGGTGGCACAAAATCAAGTCCTTTATGTTTTAAGGTACTGACTTGAAGACGGGCGGGCTACATGTGAACTATATGAAATCGGGTCTACTTGTGATAATCGCGGGTCTTGTTGGGGTAGAGAAGGGTCTCGGCTTCTTGTTGGAGTGAGGGGAGCTAGGAGATCTTGATCACGCTGCTAAAACTGGGGTGTACACATTGACACCATATACACATAAATACCGAACAGAGAAACAAAATTAACATTATAGGGTGTTAGAGACAACAAATGTAACTGTTTTTGCTGTAATTAGTGTTATTTTAACACCCTAGCCTTTAGGCCTGGTGAAAATGTCGATTCTTTTGTTTGGATGTGACAACACCAAGGGTGTTAATTTAACTTAAGTTTTTGCAGTGTATAGAAACCTGTTAGAGGAGACATCCTGTTCCAGATATGAGTTGCCGATGTAGTTGCCAGTGTTCATCACAAGATCGCTACCGATGCTTAGTCGATTTTTGTCATCGGCCCATATGGCTGTGGCAAAAGCCGATATGTCGACAGGGATCACTGGGGCAGATGTTGGTGGAGGGGCTGGGTTAACACCTGACCAAAGATAAAGAATATCAATGTGAACCTAATTTCCACGCCGTCTATGTGGACCTTAGCTAGCAATTCTAAAAGAGAACCGGGTACAATATAGAGTGAAATGTAAATCAAAAGAGATTTGTCTATTTTATTGGTAAAGAAATGACTGAATAATATTGTTTTTAAATGATCTGTGTCATTACATAGACTTGCGTAGTCGCTGCAACAGTCCCCGAACTTGGAGCATTTTGAGTTACATTGGCACGGCTGGGTCGAGTCGTGCGTCTGATCACATCGTCCCGCACACGAACCTGTACCGTAACAGGGGAGAAATAGTTTGAAATCTTACAACAGGTTCATACCATTAGCCTGTAGTTTGCGTTTAGCAAGTTAGTGCGTACACAAAGACTCAACTAGACTTCTGACAAGTCGTTAATGATGGTCGCGGTGAGTCGAGTCGCGTGTGGTGCTGTTGCGTAATAAAGAACGCTCTCGCGAGATCACTGCTGTCGCGCGAAGTTGCTGGCTGCCGACTCTTCGTCATTAACGACTTGTGTGAAACCCGAATACTGTACGATTCATGTATTCAGGTACGAACGCAGTATGCATTACGGTTGCTGTAGAGACGATCATTGAGACGAGTCCATTTTATCTGAGGGTAGTACTAATTTTAGTCACTGTAAATGCGATAAATGCTTGCACTTGAGACATCTGTGAGTGTGTTTTCTGTGTGTTAACTCCTTCATTAATTTAGTAACTAAAGACATAAAGTAAACTTATCTTAAAATGCATTATTATATAATTGTTTAAGATGTGTGTTTTGCCTCATAAAAATAAATAATGCCTACTGTGAATAGTTGCTGATCCGCTCCAGTCCTTTAACCCGATGTGTTCTGTGATTGTGTATAAACAACGGACACGGAAACCAGTCAACTCGCCCCCATATCAAAGTCGCCAATTAAAAAAAACACATGTACAAAGTCACCAACTACAAAGTCGCCCCCTAGCAAAGTCGCCCCCTGACATACAAACTTGTCCCCTCTCATAGTCGCCCCTCACAAAGGGAATTTAACAAACTTGTGTGATTGGACTTCAGGGCAACGAAAGCTATCTTAAGGGAACAAAAGCTAGCTATCTTGAGGGAACGAAAGAGGAATTTTGGGGAACAAAATCTCATTGCGAAGGAACGGGAGCGTATATTTAGGGAACGAAAGCATATTTCGGACGAATTAAGGTATATTTCGGGCAACTAATTCAAAGTCGTATTTCGATGAAACGAAAGCTTGTTCGAACAAAATCATATTTCGAGGAAACGAATGCGTATCTTTCAGGGAACAAAAGCTTATTTCTGGGTAACAAAATCGTATTTCGGGGGAAAGAAAGCGTGTTCGAGGGAACAAAAACGTATTTTCTAGGAAAAATCTATTTCGTTACCTAGAAAAACACAACTGTGTTTACAAATTTTTTTTATTTTATGTGACAAAATTATATTTTGATTGAATTAAATAATATTTTGAGGAAACGAAATTACTTTGTTTGAATTTTGTGTGTCGAGAGATGGAAAAAGAAATTCTGAGTGAGAATTTTGTTTTCACATTTTAATTTGTAATTTATTTTTCACCTGTTTCTTCAGGGGTTTTGTGGGGGTATTTTTTTTGGGGGGGGGGCTCGTTTTTGTCACACAAATTGTTTAACCTAATTGCACCGTCAACATAAGAGTGGTATTCCTATTTATTGACATAAATCTTATTTAATTTCCAAATCGGGGGAAGGAACGTACACCGAGCATTGAAACGTTGCGATTTTAAAACAGCGGATTCGATCAGCAAACAAACCGACTAACAAACCGACTAACAAACCCGCAATGACAAGGTAGTTGGTGGTCTGGCTCCCTACCCCTCCCACATGTTCATGAGCTTCCAGGTACAGCTATCTCTTGGCTAGGGGGTTTCCGTCGCGCTGAGCCCCGGGGAGAGAAACTCTGTGCGCAGCTACAGTACACAATTTTCCCGTGTGTTATACGTATGTCCCGACACGCTGTGCACTGTCAAACACGCTTCCGTTGCTCGGACTGTCTGAAATAAAATCTTACGTTCGATTTTTTGTAATTATTTACAAGTTGTACCCATAATTTGAACACGTATTTTCTTTTGTCAAAATACTCATGAACACAATCATCACTCTCATCACTCAGTTTTTAGTTGATCCATGGAGTCCTATTCCTCCATGGTTGATCGTGCATGATCAAAGCAACATAAAACTCCATCCAGTACAGGATTTAATGTTTAATATTCATCAACAGTTTGAATATTCATAGATATAACGAAATTGACCAATCAGATGCGTCCGTACGAAATCGGCTGAAGTGCCCATAGGCCGTGCACAAACCGCCTGCGGGTTTCACAAGTTGAGAGCAGTAATCTCGCACAGAGCAGCCCTCTCGCGGGATATTGCGAGAAAGCCGTTCCGCTATCACCGCGACAGACATTTAACGACTTGTCCACAAGTCTAAGACTCAACTGGTTACTTGAAAGAGATGTTGGGTTTGGGGGAATTATGATTAGTAGTCGACGTTTCTGGTTGCACAGTCTGTCCAGTGAAGAATTTGGCGGGGGGGGGGGGGGGGGGGGTCCAACTTCAGGAAAAAGCAAATGCGTGTGTGTTTAAGAAGGTACAGTTTTCATCAATATAACTGATAAATTTTAACGTTCCCAAAAGATGGAGCTAACAGTTTTTTACTTGTTTCTCAGTCGTGTTTTTTTAACTTTCTTTCGATGTTAATTCTGTGCAGGCAATCACATATGTATTTAGAAAAGTAAATCATAGGGACAGTGCCCTTATTTTAAACCGTAAAGTATAATTAAACCAGCCGGCTTACATTAAGTTTGTATAACGTTAAGGTTGGATTATGGATTTCTTGATTTTGTTAGCATCAATCAACACCTATTTTAAACGTTGACCAACAGCATTAGCTTGTCTCATTCACGTTTTAAAAATCATATCTTTACCTGGCGCCGCTGTGGTCACCAAAATCTTGCATTGAGCATCGTAGTCTGAACAGCAGCCTGCAAGCGGGTACGACCCACACATTATAGAATCGCAATTGCATGGATAGCGAGTGTCGATATCGTCACAACGATTGAGACAGGTTCCTGGAGCGAAAGACCACAAAGGAACACAAAACTGTCAAACCATGCCGAGGAAAGAGAATACAATAAACCTCTGCCTGTATGTAGTTTCGTATGCTACTATACCATAAACATGGAGGATTTAACCTGCTGATTTAACAAAAGTGCTAGGAGACTCGTAGACAGTAGGCCATGCTGGGAAATGTCTTAAGAGAGGCCAAAAAGTAAACACTTTAATCATGGACCAATGGAATTACAATGAAACGCAGCGGTTCGGTTTGGGCAAATAAATAAAGTTAACTAGGCCCTATTTTTTATTATAATAAATGAATAAAATATGGAGAAAAATGAGGCAGAATGTCAAACGGACGACGGTGGAAGTCGTTAGTCTAGGGGAAAGACGTATCGAAAGTTGTACCGGAGAAAGGGCGTATGCCTAAGCAATTTTTGTGCAAAGGTGTGATTTAAGAAAACTGAGCGTTAAGCCTACGTTAGGTCGGTTTTCTGCCATTCATAAAAAAATCTCTTGAACTTAAACTATGCATTAGAATGGGAAAACATGTCTTCGGGGTAAATCTACCTTCAGATATTTTACAGCAATGCCATATTTTTGTCGTGAGTAACTTGATTGATAATACGTCGCCTCAGTGATTACTGGGACAAAAAGTACAGTTCCTAATTATGTTCCTCACACACGACACGTTAAGCTTATAATACAAAGAAAACAGTTCATTATAAAGTGTTTAAAGGAAATCGAAATGTGATGAATTTGAAAACGAGGAATCCTGAAAATATACATCCCGTTACCCGTTACACAGTACTGATCAAAATCGTTGCAACAGTCGTTAAATTTTAGGCAGGCCGTATTGCACTGGCAGTTGAACGCACTGTTCGCCTTATCACCACATCGTCCAAGACAGCTTGCGGCTGCAGTTGCGCCTACAACAGAACGGACAGACAAGAAAAAACAAGTGTCAAATCCAAATAATTAAATCAATCAATCAATCAATCAACTATTTGTTGTCAACACCTCCAAACGTCCTAACAGAAGGTGTTTGCTTTCATATTAAGCCACACAAAACAATTTCACTGAAAATTAGGCCTACATAAATTACAAAACAAGAAACATACAAATACAGAAAAGGACAATTCTTAATGAAAGGCACCTTTTAAAATTGCTGTTCATCGGACCCAAGCTTTGGCAGCAGAGAGTGGGTTCACCCAATATAGTTATGACAATTTGTGCCATTTAGCAAGACGCTTATTAAGTGTCCTGTACAATGACTTAACCATAGCCTAGTTGGCTAACAAGTTGGAAAGGTAACTACTAGTACTAGTGCATTCTACTCTACCGGCCAGGCTCCTATGATAGCCCATGGACATCCACGGACTATGAAGGGGGTAATAACCCTGTTTCAGCCCCAGAAGTAGGCTATAGGTGGGAATGTGCCCCTGGTGACAGTTGATTTGGGTCGATAGCCCGAAAGTGTATAGCCCTCACCCTGAAGTGACTATCTTGCTCGTGATATTAAGCGATATATATATATATATTTTTTTTTTTGAAAGGAAAAAAGGCATTTAGCTCCAGATAAAACTTTTCCATACGCATTCTTAACAGTACCTTTACGGATATTGGAAGGACTTATTAGGCTACCTGCAGCTTGATTAGAATTTACACCGGTTAAGTAAAGAACTGCAAGCAAGATCATCAACGAAATGCCCAGTACGGATGACGCTATTGACGCTTTGATTATCGCCGGTCGACACGATGACGGGGGGCCGGTGTCCATTTATACGGCGTAGGGCAGTTGGTGCAGATTAAAAATAATCTCATGTGCAAGCATGGAGGTAGAGACCAGAAAGCCTGGTTGTGTGCAGTTTCTTCATTTCTTTGGCAAACTCACTCTTTCTGGCGACGATTGAATAATGTCATTTCACAAATTCATCTTCTTTTTCAATTTTTGCGAACAAAGTCTCTCTGGCGACGGAAGAATAAAGTCGTTTCACAAAATCGTTCCATGGAGATTTTATGTGTATTAAATGAAAGTCGTCCCAGATTCGAGGAAGTACGTATGTATGGTTGTGTATACGTTGCTCATGTGTCTGTACTTGAAGATTATTTCCAGGTTTCGAATTGACTCACGTATGCAGGCCTATTATCGGGACATCCTGTCTGATTCATAATCAGCATTGGGGTTGTTTCCTCTTTATAATTATTGCAAAGTGTTGCACCCATGCACATGGTTTGTTTATGATGGCATTTCATGTTTAGCTCGATGGCAATAGTAATCCACCCCCTCCCCGCTTAGTTGCGACTGGTTACAGGCTACTCGATCGCATGTATAGTGCCCCTATTACACCCCGGGTCGAATAGAACGGACATATAACTATAATCACTATCGGTATACTCTCCGGCCGAACTGGCCCTTGCCACAAAATTTCACGGGAGACTGTAGAGACAAGTCAACAGTAATTAGCTACGTGTAGGATTTTCATATGACACCGGATGTACTTAAGAAACCCTGCACCCAATGCTGGCCTGTAAGGTATGGTATACCCTGTGATATGAGTGTTAAAACAAGGAAAATTTACTGCACATTTCCAACAGTAATCAATTTGTATATTTATAAAACAACAAATATACTCACTTTTAATTGCTACGGCCGCGACTAGAACAAAACAGAGCACCTTCATCTTGAAAGTGTGAAGCATCGATCGGGCAGGAACGCGCGTCTACAGTTAGTATTAGTATGCCTAGAAAACCGGACGTTTTATTCAAATTTCGAGATCAAACCACGTATTGTCTTTCAGAAAAAGAAGTGCACATTTTGCTATAGGTCTGCTATAATGCTTTTGACATGACAAAGCAACCTTTCATGAAAATGATAGACAAGAATTTCTGACTGGCTGATCGACCATGCAGCTGTCGTGTTGTTTTCACCCTTTCGGCGATGGGTTCATGATTGTTTCTTGAGATATAATTTCTATTTTATCATTATTGTATGCGTATAGCTCATTTCGATATCAAATTCAGACAACATCTCAAAGGTCACAATAAACAAATTTATATCAAAGATATAAGTAGTAAGGGCGGCGTAAATGACCCCGTTTTTATGCGGAGGGTCATAACCCTCAGTCATGAGGGTCTCCCATCCAGCGCAGACAGCGAATGGGTTGATCGATAATTATGGAAGGGAAGTGTATTTATAGTGTTGTGTTTGTTAAATATGAAGAACATATTTGTTTGTTTGTTTGTTTGTTTGTTTTTTATCAACAATGAAAAAATGAAATGCATTGCACAATTATTGCTTCAAACAACGGGTATAAGAAATGTACGAGTCCGGGTAGTTTTGTTGTCGTCTGCTACTTTTTGACCGTGTTCGAACATGCTCTCACTGGTAGCCAAGCGGATGACTCAACATAAAAAGTTATGCCAAACATCATGTCACAACGCCACTCAAGCCATAATGATTGTTTATGACGTATCCATACGTACTGATAAACAAACAGAGCCCTAGATTAAAAGTATCCCATTCTAGATTTCTGGCAATGCTCTGTAGGAATGCCGCCACGAACGGTATTTATGTTGTTAATTCATACCATCCCCTTCTCTCTTAGGTTTTAAAAAACGTATTAAAGGAAAAAAATATATAAATAGTAAAATAATACCCTAATTATTGTATATCATTGTTTTGTTGCTTGTATGGGGACAGGTCAAATAATAATATTTTACTAGTTTACTAAATACAGTAACATACAAAACGTGTCAAATTAAGCTACCTTTGCCTTTTTCAACCCATCAAGCGAATGGAAACTTGACGAGCGTATCCACGTTCTACACAGGTTTCGGAAACGGCCCCAAAAGTGTGAGTACAATTGTTAAAAATTAAATAAATAGTTAAAAATGAATATAGAAAACACGGGAAAGTCGACAAAAACAAATACACCGTACACACACAAGATGTTTCCTAATAGAAAGATCAAGCATCACTTTTTTATAATCTTCATTTTCAATCAGCTAACGCTTCACGTTAATCAATTTGGTGTTGAAAAATTCCACGCTGACTTCTGTGCTACTCCGATATACAGCTGAATACCAAACTTCGCATTAAATTTGTTTTGTGCAGTATACCGGGTATTCAAGAATCTACGAAATAAACACAAATGTCTTTTGTACATCGGACTAGCTATTGGGTATTTTCCACTAACAGACAGAGACCATTTCTGATCATGTCCGCCGCGGTGCATTGAGGAATTTGCTCCGGACACACGCGTTAAAAAATTAATTTGTATAACCCATGCCAGTTGTGTTCACTTCATGTGTAAAAGGCCAGACAGGGTGCACGAGAAACAGGTTTGAGTCCGCGATGACCCCTTGATCACTGATCCAGCTATTCGCGGTGGTGGTGGTCAATAGATGACGTCACAACTGATTGCTCAACCATCCAAACGTGTCTGTTCTGGTTCCGCGGCCGTGTACCGGGTGTGGGTAAAAGCCGGAATTGCCTGATCTGCCTGATCTGCCGGAACTCGAAATAGAATACACTGTTTTTCGAAAATGTGCAATAGAGGCAGCCGGAACTGAATATAGATAGTCATAAATATAAGTTGTTATCATAATTACCCACTTCGCTCTGCACAAGATTATCCCCGGAACTCAAAAGCTGGTTCTGGTTGATCGGACAGGGTGACGTCACGCGACGTGTTCGGACTGGTTCTGTTTTATCCACAGAAATTCTCAACTGTATTGCCACGTCATAAGATTTCAAATAAAATCAATATGTAAAGTAATTAAAGTTAAGGAAAAAGACACAAATAGAGTCGAAACTCGTGGTTTGCACTTTTTAAACGAGAAAAACGGTGCTTATCTAGGGCGAGTGCACAAATAATGTAGACATCGTACTACTAAGGACGGTGCATGAACAATTCACAAAACAGAGCAACAGAGTAAACACATAATAGGTTCATTTTATTTACCACAGTATCAACAACTAAAAAATACATTATCACTCAAGAGCGATCAGTTTAAAGAATACAATACAGTAAAGATATATCAAGATGAAAATAAATATGATACCGCAGAGGGATCCATTTTAGAAGCAGAGCTTGTAGGCAATGGTCCCTAAAGACATGCATTTGCATTGAGACACATATTAATTACACTTCGGCGAACCAAAAGGTCCGAGGGCGAGGCGAGTTCAAAAAATAGTAAAAATATATCTCAATGCACATGCATGTAAACTCAATGATAAATTTAACTAAACACTAACAACAAATAGAACGAAGGACGTAAACAAAACACTGGACAAAAACTAAACACAACGGCCTTGCAGGTCTGCTATAGTTAAGTACCGACCGAAACAGAGTGATCACACCCAGGGGATACCACCAAGGGAAAAACAAGCTTGGAAATGGGCAATGTGGGCGAGGATCCGGATCCCCGGCGGAGGGGACCACCCATTCCCGGTCAGCACTGTACATGTTTAGATAATAAGTACATGGTAAATTCATACATATCTGTTCACTCATCTACAAATAAGATTCCAACGTGTCAGATTTAAAGACACGGTTAAAGATAGATACACTTTTGGAAACTCTAAGGTGTTCATTAAGCACGTTCCACAGCATGGGTCCCTCATGTTTAATCGTTTTACGAGCAAGGGAAGTACGAGTGTAAGGAATATGAAAATTAGAAGCTTGGCGGGTAAAATGAGAATGAACATCTGAATTTAAAGAAAAAATTGATTTAATTGCAGGAGGTAAATTTTTGCAATTACTGATCTAATCAGGATGATAGTCAATAGATGACGTCATAACCGACTCATCTACAAACCCAATTAAACAAGTTCAACCACGTTATCTCAACAGTGTGTTGCTGACCGATACGACAATGTGAAATAAGAAAAGAAAAACAAAATAATAATAATAAACTAGACTTAACGTGTTTGTGACAACAAACACTAGGTGTTCGGGTATCGCTGGTGGGCTCACTGCTGTTTTAATGCGTAAGCTATATCATTGAATCGCTGAAAACAATGCTGATAGCTTTTGAAATTTCAGAGAAAGTAAAGTATAAATAGTTTACACAAGAAATAAAGGGCTGCTCAAAATTTTATAAATGTTATAAATAACAACCTTTTGTTTAGCCTAAGTTGAAAACCTATGACATCATTATGAAGTTAGAATGTTTTTAGCGAGACATAGGCATTTAAATATGTGCCTAGTGGAAAACAAAGATTAACTTAGAAAGTAAGTTTATTTATTTTTCGATGGTTATCGATTCTTTATTGATAAAAAAAACCACACTATACATGTTGACATTATTAGGTTACAATTCAGAAAAGTTTTTAACAGGGTTTCAAATCCAGTGAGGTGGATACTCGGTTCAGGAAACATTGATTGTTCAATACAAAAACACTGATGATGATGTCGCTAAAATAAGTCAAGCAAGTTCTGAGCTGGCAGTTGTATTATTTAAAAAGCTTAATTTGATTGATTTTTGGATATTGATTTTCCTACAGAACAGTTTGTTAATTTTTAGACTATTGAAAAGGGCACTTGTTTAAAATCATAATGCAAAACGAAGGCAAATCATGAAGACGGCAAATCTAAGCCTCTCTTGAATTTTGACTTAATGATTTATAAGTTCTATTTCTACCTGTATGGTGCATCATACAGGAAATGAGAAATGCAACACAACAACACGTGGAAAATCTGTCACTGGATCCAAGACCATGCCGGTGGATGTGCTGTATTCTGAAGAAGAAAAAAACAATATTACAAAATAAACAATGTATGACTCTAGGAAAATTAAGTCAAGCTGAAACTGTTAAAATAAACAAAAATCAAGACTTAAAACGTTTCATATTTATATAATAATACTACTAATTTATTTAATTTATATTGCGCTCTCTCAATGACCAACCTGTTCAAAGGGGGGGGGGGGGGTCAAAACAGTAACAACCTTAGGAAATTGCACAAGAAAAGGTTAGTGGAAGGTGCACATATTGTTTTGGAAGTGAATAACTTATAAACAAAACCTACTTTACTTAACACAAACGTCATCAAAGTTGCCGACAAACATTCTTCACTCGGACCATTTTCTGACTTTAGTGACACAGCCAACAATCATACCAATCCCCCATTGCCCAATTCTACTCCTCGACGATCACACTAAACGTTCTTTAGTTTTAAAAACATCACCAACGCCACCACTTGATGATAAAAGATAAACTTTATAACATAACTGTGCATTAAATAAATACTCATTTTGAAAAGCAATGATTTTCACACAAAGCTTACCGTTTTATCACCGTGTGGCACCGATATAGCATCAATAAACACTGCCGTGGACGCCGTCAGAAACACCCATTCATGAGCTGATGTCAAGTCTCTGCTTCTCGGTGTTTGATAAACACATAACCAATGTTCGTCTTTTTCTGCTTGCATTTTCTCAAACAATTACAAGTCATACGAATCACTGAAGCAGGTGGTCATCTCAGTGAAACTTCGTCTTCAATTCCATATTGATCATTAAGCCATGAGAAGGGCGAATAGGGGAACAATTAGACGCTGAATATAAGCGGTATTTAGATCTATAATCTTAATAGTACGCCATTGATAATCTTGAACTACGTTGTACATACGGTAGCAGACAAACGAGCTGCTCGCGCTGGTCTTTTTTCGTGCGTGATATCCGGGCCGGGGGTGCCGCGGTGCGCCTTGACTAAAGGCCAGCTTCCCGCCACATGAAACAACAATGACGACACTGAACTGCAGCTTGCATCAGTTTCAACGTTATGTGTACATAATGCTTTGTCAATCAAAGCGGGGGGGGGGGGGGGGGGGGGGGGGGGGGGTACGAGTGGGAAGGGGCGCTTCATTGTCCAGTTTTGATCATATATTAAGGTCAAAATGTTGTCATGTCTGTGTTCAGAAGTTTGAGCACGACTAACGTTCTACACCCCGATACAAAAATTATGCTGAAATGATCAGTAGTTTTAAAGATATATATCAGATAGGATAATAAGAAATTTTCAACTTCCGATTTTAACCGGAAGTAAGTTCAAATGTTGGACGGGTTCTGTGTAGCGTTTGTCGAACTTTAAATGAGCTATCCGATGATGTGTATATTATAAAAAAAAATAAAAATGGTTCATGATTTATGCTTTTTACAAATATTAAACTTTGATTTATTATAATTCGATGCCCGATGACGTCATCATGACGTAAATAGGTTTGTGTCGTCTTGATAGTGAGGTTCAACTATCTGTTGAGTTTCATTGTTCAATTCAATCTCAATCTTGAGTTATTCCGTAGATAAGCTCGAAAGTGTTTTTTTGAAGGAAAAAACGAAGGCGAACTTCGACCTAGGGTAACGACCCGGAAGTTAAGGTCATGTGAATTTGGCGTTAACTTTTCAAATGTTGCCCGTGTCTTGATCTATCATATGCCCAATTATGAATACTGTAGCTTTAATATTCAGAGACATACAGGCATTGGAATGAGAGCACCTTTGGACCTAAAATGGCTTGTAATTTGACACCTGATGACGTAATCATGACGTCACAACTTACTCGGCTTCTCCTAGTTATGTTCTAACTTCACATTAAGTTTCAAGTTGATCAAAGATTCGCAAGTATGCGTTTGCTTGCGGACAAAGCCCACTGAGAGGAATAAGCAAAACAAAGAAGAAACTAGACTTAACGTGTTTGTGACAACAAACACTAGGTGTTCGGGTATCGCTGGTGGGCTCACTGCTGTTTTAATGCGTAAGCTATATCATTGAATCGCTGAAAACAATCCTGATAGCTTTTGAAATATTAGAGAAAGTAAAGTATTAATAGGTTACACAAGAAATAAAGGGCTGCTAAAAATTGTATAAATTTTATAAATAACAACCTTCTGAATAGGAAAGCTATAATATTCATATTTAAACATTATGATAGATCAAGACACGGGCAACATTTGAAAAGTTAACGCCAAAATCACATGACCTTTACTTCCGGTCGTACCGGAAGGTCAAAGTTTGCCTTTGTGCAATTCTTAACAAAAAAACATTTCCTGGCAAAATTCTTAACTTCTGTTTGTCTGATCAACTTCAAATTTACACCATGTTAGAACCTTGATGAAACCTCCATCAAGTTAGTGTGACGTCATGATGACGTCATCAGGTGTTGAAATACAGTAAATCAAAATTGTATATTTCAAAAAATCATAACTTAATAATTACTGAATGGATTGCTTCAATCAATACATCATCGGACAGGCCTTTAAAAACTCAACAAATGCTACACAAAGAGTTACCCCGTTTGTTCTTAACTTCACGCTCAAAATGTAAGTTGAACATTACGCAGCAGAAGCAAAGGGCTGGTCGTTCCGCTCCATTGACCACGTGCAAGCTTGCATGTACATGTAAACTGTACACACACTGCGCCATTGATCTTAAGGTTCAAAGTCCACGAAGACTGTGCATTGCTGGCCCACATGTATATTGTACATGTACTGAAGCGTACAGTAAAGTTGATGCGTTATCCATGGTGGCGCTATACCAAGTTAATGGTCCTTTGTTACTGCACTCGTCGATAAATGCAACCATCCTTCGGAAATCTACGTTGTTCGACGGTGGTCCAATGAATAGCTCATTGCATAACCTTCGTGTTAGCCTTTTGTTGGCTTGGTGGTAAATATCAACTGAACGAGTGTATTTTGCTGAACTGTTTTGGTGATTTGAATAACTTTTGATAACTGAGAAAATGCAATCGGAAAAATGTCAACATAAATTTGACTCTGATCAACAACGGTTTTTATGCGAATCTAACTTTTAGATCCTGTTGAATACTTCAAAGAAATACAATGTGACTAGCAAAATAAATTCAACATAAATTGCACATCGTGTAAACAGTAGGTTCTTAGTGCCCTTTTCATAATCATGACAAATGATGTTGCTTCACACATAAGGTAGCAAGCATGCGTAGTTTGATAACATTTATTTTTGAATTGTTAGTGATAGTCTTTTAATTTATCAGTTAAGCATGTTAAGTTTGTGACTATTTACATGAAAATTGTTATACATGTGTATCTAAACTACTTTATGGAGACTCATATACAGCAACGATATCACTTTCCCCCGTGTACACTAAAAGTATAAAAGTAATAGGTTTGCAAACGACTTTTTTAGGAAAATTAAAAAACTTTCAATATAAATCTGCTTACGCATTTTAGTAACATAACAGTGCCCCATACCCGAACACCTAGTGTTTGTTCTCACAAACACTAAATCTCTAGTTGGATATTGATTTTCCTACAGAACAGTTTGTTAATTTTTAGACTATTGAAAGGGCACTTGTTTTAAATCATAATGCAAAACGAAGGCAAATCATGAAGACGGCAAATCTAAGCCTCTCTTGAATTTTGACTTATAACATAATGATTTTATAAGTTCTATTTCTACCTGTATGGTGCATCATACAGGAAATGAAGAATGCAACACAACAACACGTGGAAAATCTGTCACTGGATCCAAGACCATGCCGGTGGATGTGCTGTATTCTGAAGAAGAAAAAAACAATATTACAAAATAAACAAAGTATGACTCTAGGAAAATTAAGTCAAGCTGAAACTGTTAAAATAAACAAAAATCCAGACTTAAAACGTTTCATATTTATATAATAATACTACTAATTTATTTAATTTATATTGCGCTCTCTCAATGACCAACCTGTTCAAAGGGGGGGGGGGGTCAAAACAGTAACAACATTCAAACTTAGGAAATTGCACAAGAAAAGGTTTAGTGGAAGGTGCACATATTGTTTTGGAAGTGAACAACTTATAAACAAAACCTACTTTACTTAACACAAACGTCATCAAAGTTGCCGACAAACATTCTTCAGTCGGACCATTTTCTGACTTTAGTGACACAGCCAACAATCATACCAATCCCCCATTGCCCAATTCTACTCCTCGACGATCACACTAAACGTTCTTTAGTTTTAAAAACATCACCAACGCCACCACTTGATGATAAAAGATCAACTTTATAACATAACTGTGCATTAAATAAATACTCATTTTGAAAAGCAATGATTTTCACACAAAGCTTACCGTTTTATCACCGTGTGGCACCGATATAGCATCGATAAACACTGCCGTGGACGCCGTCCGAAACACCCATTCATGAGCTGATGTCAAGTCTCTGCTTCTCGGTGTTTGATAAACACATAACCAATGTTCGTCTTTTTCTGCTTGCATTTTCTCAAACAATTACAAGTCATACGAATCCCTGAAGCAGGTGGTCATCTCAGTGAAACTTCGTCTTCAATTCCATATTGATCATTAAGCCATGAGAAGGGCGAATAGGGGAACAATTAGACGCTGAATATAAGCGGTATTTAGATCTATAATCTTAATAGTACGCCATTGATAATCTTGAACTACGTTGTACATACGGTAAAGGCGCTTCGTGCTCGCGCTGGTCTTTTTTCGTGCGTGATATCCGGGCGGGGGGTGCCGCGGTGCGCCTTGACTAAAGGCTAGCTTCCCGCCACATGAAACAACAATGACGACAATGAACTGCAGCTTGCATCAGTTTCAACGTTATGTGTACATAATGTTTTGTCAATCAAAGTGTGGGGGGGGGGGGGGGGGGAGTACGAGTGGGTAGTTGCTCTTCATTGTCCGGTTTTAACCATATATTAAGGTCAAAATGTTGTCATGTCTGTGTTCAGAAGTTTGAGCACGACTAACGTTCTACACCCTGATACAAAAATTATGCTGAAATGATCAGTACTTTTAAAGATATATATAAGATAGAATTTTCAACTTCCGATTTTAACCAGAAGTAAGTTCAAATTTTGGACGGGTTCTGTGTAGCGTTTGTCGAACTTTAAATGAGCTATCCGATGATGTGTAGATTATAAAAAACAAACAAATGGTTCATGAGTTATGCTTTTTACAAATATTAAACTTTGATTTATTATAATTCGATGCCCGATGACGTCATCATGACGTAAATAGGTTTGTGTCGTCTTGATAGTGAGGTTCAACTATCTGTTGAGTTTCATTGTTCAATTCAATCTCAATCTTGAGTTATTCCGTAGATAAGCTCGAAAGTGTTTTTTTGAAGGAAAAAAACGAAGGCGAACTTCGACCTAGGGTAACGACCCGGAAGTTAAGGTCATGTGAATTTGGCGTTAACTTTTCAAATGTTGCCCGTGTCTTGATCTATCATATGCCCAAATATGAATACTGTAGTTGTAATATTCAGAGACATACAGGCATTGGCATGAGGGCACTTTTCGAGCTAAAATGGCTTGTAACTTGACACCTGATGACGTAATCGTGACGTCACAACTTACTCGGCTTCTCCTAGTTATGTTCTAACTTCACATGAAGTTTCAAGTTGATCAAAGATTCGGAAGTATGCGTTTGCTTGCGGACAAAGCTCACTGAGAAGAATAAGCAAAACAAAGAAGAAAAAAAAGAAAAAAAACTAGCCTTAACGTGTTTGTGACAACAAACACTAGGTGTTCGGGTATCGCTGGTGGGCTCACTGCTGTTTTAATGCGTAAGCTGTATCATTGAATCGCTGAAAACAATCCTGATAGCTTTTGAAATATTAGAGAAAGTAAAGAAAGTAAAGAAATAAAGGGCTGCTAAAATTTTTATTAATTTTATAAATAACAACCTTTTGTTTAGCCAAATTTGAAAACCTATGACATCATTATGAAGTTAGAAAGTTTTTAGCGAGACATAGGCATTTAAATATGTGCCAAGCGGAAAACAAAGATGAACTTACAAAAAATATAAGCAAAAGAGTACATTACAAAAAATATAAGCAAAAGAGTACATTATTTAGATTATTTTGAAAGGGCAAAGGGTCCATTGTCAGTTCATAGTCATACCATGGAGGTAGGAAAAGACAGAGGAACATTTTTCCCACTTCCCCTTCATCTTGGCCACAGATCTTGAAACGAGCCTTTGAATGACACACAAGTACAACTTTTAAGTATTATGTATTCCATTCAATGTAGTTTATTTATTTTTCAATGGTTTTTCGAATCTTTATTGATTAATAAAAAAACCACTATTTTATGCTATTCATGTTGACATTATTAAGTAACATTTCTGAAAAGTTTTTAACAGGGTTTAAAAAACAGTGAGTTGGATACTCAATAAGTATCAGTGCATGAATCATTGATTGTTCTAAACATATGCACTGACGATGATGTCATTAAAACAAGTCAAGTATGAGCTACGGTTGCATGTTTTAAAATAGCTTGTTTGATTTTTAGACATTGATTGTCATACAGAACGGTTTGTTAAATTTAGAATATTAAAAGAAAAGACTTTTGTTTATGATAATTATGCAAGGCAAAGACAAAGCATGAGGACGGCAAGTCTAAGCCTCTTGAATTTATTCTAATAACATAATGAGTTATTAACTGATGCACCATAGAGGTAGATCTACCTCTATGGGGCATCATACACTACAACAACGGGTGTGAAACTTTCACTGTACACCTTTCAGGCACTGGATGCACTGATGATGTCTAAAAAATAAATCAAGTATGAGCTATTGGTTGCATTTTTTAAAATAGATTGCTTGTTTTTTAGCTATGATCTTTATACAGAACGGTTTGTTAAATTTAGGATATTGAAAGAAAAGGCAAGTCATGAAGACGGCAAGTCTAAGCCTCTCGTGAATTGTGACTAATAACCTAATTAGTTGAGTACTATTTCTACCTGTATATGGTGCATACTCAGCGAGGAAATTAGGAATGCAACACAACAACGAGTAGGAAATCTTTCACTTGGAGAGACCATTTGGGTACTGGATGTGCTGTATTCTGAAGAAGAAAAAAACAATTATAAACAAAGTAAGACTTTCGGAAAATTAAGTCAAGCGGAAACTGTTCAAATAAATACAATTTAAGACCTAACAAAAATATTTTGTCATTGTATAATACTACTAATAATTTATTGAATTTATATTCCACTCTATTCAGGACCAATAATATTATTAGAGTAATTTGTTAGTGGAAGGTGCACATACTGTTTTTAAAGTTGACTTATAAACAAAAGATTCTTAGAAAAAAGCCCATTAGCGCCACAACAAAAATTTTAAAATCCGTTATTACGGATTCGAATCCGTTATTACGGATTAGCAATCCGTTATTACGGATTCGCAATCCGTTATTACGGATTCGCAATCCGTTATTACGGATTCGCAATCCGTTATAACGGATTCGCAATACGGATTCGCAATCCGTTATTACGGATTCATAATACGTTAATTACGGATTCACTCGAGGATCTCTCGATGGCGCTATTTGCGTTGGACAGATGGTTTATTCTGCCTAACTTTTATTAAGCCCAAAGGACGACTCGCAATCCGTTATTACAGATTCATAATACGTTATTATGGATTCACTCGAGGATCCCTCGATGGCGCTATTTGCGTTGGACAGATGGTTTATTCTGCCGAAATTTTATTAAGCCCAAGGACGACGTGTTCATAATTTTATGTTTCATTAGTTTTGTTTAAGTAACTGCAAATCTACGAAAGCCTATTAGCGCCACAAAAAAAGAAAAATCTAATCCGTTATTACGAATTCGAATCCGTTATTACGGATTCGCAATCAGTCATTACGGATTCGCAATCCGTCATTACGGATTCGCAATCCGTCATTACGGATTCGCAATCCGTCATTACGAATTCGCAATCCGTCATTACGGATTCGCAATCCGTCATTACGGATTCGCAATCCGTTATTACGGATTCGCAATCCGTTATTACGGATTCACTGGAGGATCCCTCGATGGCGCTATTTGCGATGGACAGTAATGGTTTATTATATTTATTATATTCTACTTTTAAACATCTTTCCAACCATCCTATTCATTTCAATTCACTTCATAACAAACGCTTTTTATAGGATAGTGGGATAGGTCCGGCCTTTCTTAAACCACGTGTTTTTTCCGTAAAGACACAAAGTCAAATTTCAACGGTTAGAACTGTGTATTTGTAAACATGCACTTCAACTTAGTTCAATATATTTTGCTGTAGTAGTGGTTCGTGTACAATGGTTGCGGTCAGTCTGGTTGCGGTGACTCGATTTGCAGTTACTTCATGTACTTAAACAAAAATAATGAAACATAAAATTATGAACACGTCGTCCTTTGGGCTTAATAAAAGTTAGGCAGAATAAACCATTACTGTCCAACGCAAACGCCATCGAGGGATCCTCGAGTGAATCCGTAATAACAGATTGCGAATCCGTAATAACGGATTGCGAATCCGTAATAACGGATTGCGAATCCGTAATAAGGGATTGCGAATCCGTAATAACGGATTGCAAAGCCGTAATAACGGATTGCGAAGCCGTAATAACGGATTCGAATCCGTAATAACGGATTTGATGGGTTTTTTTGTGGCGCTAATGGGCTTTCGTACAAATCGAGTCACCGCAACCATTGTACACTTAATGAACCACTACTATGTACAGCAAAATATTTAACTAAGTTGAAGTGCATGTTTACAAATACACAGTTCTAACCGTTGAAATTGTAATAACTTTGTGGGTCTTTACGGGAAAAAAACGTGGTTTAAGAAACTGAAAGGCCGGACCTATATCCCTCTATCATATAAAAAGCGTTTGTTATGAAGTGAATTGAAATGAATATGGTTGGAAAGATGTTTAAAAATATAATCAATATAATAAACCATTACTGTCCAACGCAAATAGCGCCTTCGAGGGATCATCGAGTGAATCCGTAATAACGGATTGCGAATCCGTAATAACGGATTGCGAATCCGTAATAACGGATTGCGAATCTGTAATAACGGATTGCGAATCCGTAATAACGGATTGCGAATCCATAATAACGGATTGCGAATCCATAATAACGGATTCAAATCCGTATTTGATTTGTTTTTTCTTTGTGGCGCTAATAGGCTTTCGTAGAAAAACCTTGATCGCAGGGTTTTTAAATATTCATGTCATAATACAAGAGTTGACGGAAAACATTCATCAATCTGACAAGTGACACAGCCAAAAATCATGCCCGTTTCCAATTGCCAAATTTTACCTCTTCGTTCGACAATCATACTACGTTCCTTAATAGTTTAAAAACGTCACCAAAGTGGCCACTTGATGATTAAGGGTAAACTTTATAACAAAACTGTGCATTAAATAAAAGAATAATTTTGAAAAGCAATGATGTTCATCGTACGAAGCTTACCGTTTAAATTCCCGTGTTGCACTGCATGCAGAGATAAAGACATGCCGTAAAGTCCCGGTCCAACTCGCCCTTCGCGAGCCGGTTTCAAGTCCGTGCTTCTCGGTATAATATGCGAACAAAACATAACGCCAATGTTGGTCTTTTCTGCTTGCATTTTCTCACATAATTACAAGTCATACGAATCACTGAAGCAGGAGGTCATCTCAGTGAAACTTCGTCTTCAATTCCATATTGATCATTAAGCCATGAGAAGGGCGAATAGGGGAACAATTAGACACCGAATCTGAGCAGATCAGGTCTACATGTGTACGAAGCTTACCGTTTAAATTCCCGTGTTGCACTGCAGCGATCGATAAACACACCGGTCCTACTCGCCCTTCGCGAGCCGGTGTCAAGTCCGTGCTTCTCGGTGTGTGAACAAAACATAACGCCAATGTTGGTCTTTTTCTGCTTGCATTTTCTCACATAATTACAAGTCATACGAATCACTGAAGCAGGTGGTCATCTCAGTGATACTTCGTCTTCAATTCCATATTGATAATTAAGCCATGAGAAGGGCGAATAGGGGAACAATTAGACACCGAATCTGAGCAGATCAGGTCTACATGTACTGTATAACGTTAGTACGCCATTGATTTGCACTACATTGAAAAACACAACACCTAGCCTTCAGTAAAGACGTACACACGATGATGTCAACAATACAAGGTAGCTGTACGTGTTGATTATTTATAGTGTCCCCCAACAAGCGTCTTGACTAGCAAGCCTACCCACCGTTGCGCAATGGAATCAGTCGCGAGGAGGTATGCCATGCTGCGTTAGGCAATCGACGGTCCCTTCGTCTTGATTTGATATTTAGATTTTCAAAGATTAAAATTGTTAATCTTTAAACCTTGTAATTTGACACCTGATGACGTCATCATGACGTCACAACTGCTTGATGGAGGTTTTATCAAGGGTCCTTACATGGTATAAATTTGAAGTTGATCAGATATACTGAAGTTAATCATTTCGCCGGAAAATTGTACCAAGACAAAATTTAAAGAATTTCACAAAGGCAAACTTTGACCTTCCGGTACGACCGGAAGTAAAGGTCGTGTGATTTTGGCGTTAACTTTTCAAATGTTGCCCGTGTCTTGATCTATCATATGCCCAATTATGAATACTGTACCTTTAATATTCAGAGACATACAGGCATTGGAATGAGAGCACTTTTGGACCTAAAATGGCTTGTAATTTGACACCTGATGACGTAATCATGACGTCACAACTTACTCGGCTTCTCCTAGTTATGTTCTAACTTCACATTAAGTTTCAAGTTGATCAAAGATTCGCAAGTATGCGTTTGCTTGCGGACAAAGCCCACTGATAAAAAAAAAAAACGAACAATAACTAGACTTAACGTGTTTGTGACAACAAACACTAGGTGTTCGGGTATCGCTGGTGGGCTCACTGCTGTATTAATGCGTAAGCTATATCATTGAATCGGAGAAAACAATCCTGATAGCTTTTGAAATATTAGAGAAAGTAAAGTGTAAATAGGGTACACAAGAAATAAAGGGCTGCTAAAAATTTATACATTTTATAAATAACAACCTTTTGTTTAGCCAAATTTGAAAACCTATGACATCATTATGATGTTAGAAAGTTTTTAGCGAGACATAGGCATTTAAATATGTGCCTAGTGGAAAACAAAGATTAACTTAGAAAGTTAGTTTATTTATTTTTCGATGGTTATCGATTTTGTATTGATAAAAAACCACACTATACATGTTGACATTATTAGGTTACAATTCAGAAAAGTTGTTAACAGTGTTTCAAATCCAATGAGGTGGATACTCGGTTCAGGAAACATTGATTGTTCAATACAAAAACACTGATGATGATGTCGCTAAAATAAGTCAAGCAAGTTCTGAGCTGGCAGTTGTATTATTTAAAAAGCTTAATTTGCTTGATTTTTGGATATTGATTTTCCTACAGAACAGTTTGTTAATTTTTAGACTATTGAAAGGGCACTTGTTTTAAATTATAATGCAAAACGAAGGCAAATCATAAAGACGGCAAATCTAAGCCTCTCTTGAATTTTTACTTATAACATAATGATTTATAAGTTCTATTTCTACCTGTATGGTGCATCATACAGGAAATGAGGAATGCAACACAACAACACGTGGAAAATCTGTCACTGGATCCAAGACCATGCCGGTGGATGTGCTGTATTCTGAAGAAGAAAAAAACAATATTACAAAATAAACAAAGTATGACTCTAGGAAAATTAAGTCAAGCTGAAACTGTTAAAATAAACAAAAATCAAGACTTAAAACGTTTCATATTTATATAATAATACTACTAATTTATTTAATTTATATTGCGCTCTCTCAATGACCAACCTGTTCAAAGGGGGGGGGGGGGGGTCAAAACAGTAACAACATTAAAACTTAGGAAATTGCACAAGAAAAGGTTAGTGGAAGGTGCACATATTGTTTTGGAAGTGAACAACTTATAAACAAAACCTACTTTACTTAACACAAACGTCATCAAAGTTGCCGACAAACATTCTTCAGTCGGACCATTTTCTGACTTTAGTGACACAGCCAACAATCATACCAATCCCCCAATTCTACTCCTCGACGATCACACTAAACGTTCTTTAGTTTTAAAAGCATCACCAATGCCACCACTTGATGATAAAAGATAAACTTTATAACATAACTGTGCATTAAATAAATACTCATTTTGAAAAGCAATGATTTTCACACAAAGCTTACCGTTTTATCACCGTGTGGCACCGATATAGCATCGATAAACACTGCCGTGGACGCCGTCCGAAACACCCATTCATGAGCTGATGTCAAGTCTCTGCTTCTCGGTGTTTGATAAACACATAACCAATGTTCGTCTTTTTCTGCTTGCATTTTCTCAAACAATTACAAGTCATACGAATCACTGAAGCAGGTGGTCATCTCAGTGAAACTTCGTCTTCAATTCCATATTGATCATTAAGCCATGAGAAGGGCGAATAGGGGAACAATTAGACGCTGAATATAAGCGGTATTTAGATCTATAATCTTAATAGTACGCCATTGATAATCTTGAACTACGTTGAATGTACATACGGTAAAGGCGCTTCGCCGCTCGCGCTGGTCTTTTTTCGTGCGTGATATCCGGGCCGGGGGTGCCGCGGTGCGCCTTGACTAAAGGCTAGCTTCCCGCCACATGTAACAACAATGACGACACTAGACTTGTTGACAAGTCGTTAATGATGGTCGCGGTGAGTGGAGTCGCGTGTAGTGCATGCTGTAGCCTAATAAAAAATGTTCTCGCGAGATCACTGCTCTCGCGCGAAGTTGCTGGCTGCCGACTCTTCGTCATTAACGACTTGTGAAACCCGCCGGCGGTTCATATTCATTTATTCATGTACGAACGCAGTGTACATTACGGTTGCTGTAGCGACGATCATGAAGACGAGTCCATTTTATCTAAGGGTAGTACTAATTTTAGTTACTGTAAATGTACTGAATGCTTGCGCTTGAGACATCTGTGGGTGTTAACTCCTTCATTAATTTAGTAACTAAAGAAATAAAGTAAACTTATCTTAAAATTCATTATTATAATAATTGTTTAAGATGTGTGTTTTGCCTCATAAAAATAAATAATGCCTACCGTGAATAGTTACTGATACGCTCCAATCATTTAACCCGATGTGTTCTTCTACAGTGATTGTGTTATTAAGTGTGTATAAACAACAGACACGGAAACCAGTCAACTCGCCCCCCTAGCAAAGTCGCCAATTTCAAAAAACACATGTACAAAGTCACCAACTACAAAGTCGTCCCTAGCAAAGTCGCCCCCTGACAACAAACTCGTCCCCTCTCATAGTCGCCCCTCACAAGGAAATTTAACAAATTTGTGTGATTGGACTACAGGGCTTCGAAAGCTATCTTAAGGGAACAAAAGCTAGCTATCTTAAAGGAACGAAAGAGGAATTTTGGGGAACAAAATCTCATTGCGAAGGAACGGGAGCGTATATTAAGGGAACGAAAGCATATTTCGGACGAATGAACGTATATTTCTGGCAACTAATTCAAAGTCGTATTTTGATGAAACGAACGCTTGTTTTTAGGGAAAGAAATCTCCTTTCGGTGGAAAAAAATCATATTTTTATTGAACGAAAGCATATTTCGGACGAATGAAAGTATGTTTCGGGCAACTAATTCAAAGTCGTATTTTGATGAATCGAAAGCTTGTTTTCAGGGAAAGAAATCTCCTTTCGGTGGAAAAAATAATTTTTATTGAACGAAAGCATATTTAGAGCGAACAAAATTATATTTTGTGCGAACAAAATCATATTTCGAGGAAACGAATGCGTATCTTTCAGGGAACAAACGCGTATTTCTGGTAACAAAATCGTATTTCGGGTGAAAGAAGGCGTGTTCGAGGGAACAAAAACGTATTTTCTAGGAAAAATCTATTTTGCTACCTAGAAAAACACAACTTTGTTTACAAATTAAAAAAAAATTAATTTTATGTGACAAAATTATATTTTGATTGAATTAAATAATATTTTGAGGAAACGAAATGACTTTGTTGGAATTTTGTGTGTCGAGAGTGGAAAAAGAAATTCAGAGTGAGAATTTTTTTTCACATTTTAATTTTTAATTTATTTTTCACCTGTTCCTTCAGGGGCTCTGGTTTTGTGTGGTTTGTTTTTTTTGGGTGGGGGCTCGTTTTTGTCTCACAAATTGTTTAACTTAATTGCACCGTCAATATAAGAGTGGTTTTCCTATTTATTGACATACATCTTATTTAATTTCCAAATCGGGGGAAAGGAACGTACGTACACCGAACATTGAAACGTAACGATTTTAAAACAGCGGATTCGATCAGCGAGGTTTACCGACTAACAAACCCGCAATGACAAGGTAGTTGGTGGTCTGGCTCCCTACCCCTCCCACATGTTCATGAGCTTCCAGGTACAGCTATCTCTTGGCATGCTAGATAGGGCCGGGTAGGGGTTTCCGTCGTGCTGAGCCCCGGCCGAGAGAAACTCTGCGCGCCATGGCATGCAGCTACACGATTTGCCCGTGTGTTTTACGTCATGTCCCCACACGCTGTGCACTGTCAAACACGCTCGGACTCTCTGAAATAAAATCTTACGTTCGATTTTTTGTAATTATTTACAAGTTGTACCCATAATTTGAATACGTATTTTCTTGTGTCAAAATATTCATGAACACAATCACTCTCACCACTCAGTGTTTGGTTTTGAGATCGTGCATGATCAAAGCAACATAAAACTCCATCCAGTACAGGATTTGATGTTTAATATTCATCTACAGTTTGAATATTCATAGATATAACGAAATTGACCAATCAGATGCGTCCGTACAAATTCGGCTGAAGTGGCCATAGGCCGTGCACAAACCGCCAGCGGGTTTCACAAGTCGGTAAATGTGACCAGTCTTGAGAGCAGTAATCTCGCACAGAGCAGCCCTCTCGCGGGATATTGCGAGAAAGCCGTTCCGCTATCACCGCGACAGACATTTAACGACTTGTCCACAAGTCTATGACGACACTGAACTGCAGCTTGCATCAGTTTCAACGTTATGTGTACATAATGTTTTGTCAATCAAAGTGGGGGGGGGGGGGGGTACGAGTGGGTAGTTGCTCTTCATTGTCCGGTTTTGACCATAAATTAAGGTCAAAATGTTGTCATGTCTGTGTTCAGAAGTTTGAGCACGACTAACGTTCTACACCCTGATACAAAAATTATGCTGAAATGATCAGTAGTTTTAAAGATATATATAAGATAGGATAATAAGAAATTTTCAACTTCCGATTTTAACCGGAAGTAAGTTCAAATGTTGGACGGGTTCTGTGTAGCGTTTGTCGAACTTTAAATACTGTAGTTGTAATATTCAGAGACATACAGGCATTGGCATGAGGGCACTTTTCGAGCTAAAATGGTATGTAACTTGACACCTGATGACGTAATCGTGACGTCACAACTTACTCGGCTTCTCCTAGTTATGTTCTAACTTCACATGAAGTTTCAAGTTGATCAAAGATTCGGAAGTATGCGTTTGCTTGCGGACAAAGCTCGCTGAGAAGAATAAGCAAAACAAAGAAGAAAAAAAAAAAAAAACGAACAATAACAAAGAGTTGTTCGGTCTGTAGACCGAACACCTAAAAACCGAACAATAACAAAGAGTTGTTCGGGGTTTACCCCGAACACCTAAAAAAACACCGAACAATAACAAAGAGTTGTTCGGTCTGTGGACCGAACACCTTTTAAAAAAAACGAACAATAACAAAGAGTTGTTCGGGGTTTACCCCGAACACCTAAAAACGAACAATAACAAAGAGTTGTTCGGTCTGTAGACCGAACACCTAAAAACCGAACAATAACAAAGAGTTGTTCGGGCGTAAGGCCCGAACACCTAAAAAAAACAAAAAACTAGACTTAACGTGTTTGTGACAACAAACACTAGGTGTTCGGGTATCGTTGGGGTCAGTGCTGTGTCAATGCGTGAGCTATTTCATTAAGTTCAACTTTGGTGCTATTACTGTTTTGAGGTGCGTAACAAACTACACACTTTAGCAAAAGTCTTAAAAAAAACACGATCAAAAGCCTAGCATTTGATTGTTAACGAGGTTTGCATGGACGGCTGTTTTAGAGACTAACAAAGCGTTTTGTCAAAATCAGGTTGCGCGAACCTTGAACAGAGACTAGACCACAAGCATGTTTGATGGACTTTGAACCTCGCGGTTGATTCGCTCACCGTTTAACTGGTAACTGGTTTAGTTCGCGTATTGTGTGTGTATCCCGTGGTTTGACAGCGGGTCAATAAATACCCGTAATAAATGGTAAATACCCGTAATAAATGTTTTAGAGACTAACAAAGCATAACGCTAAAATCAGGTTGCGCGAACCTTGAACGGAGACTAGACTACAAGCGTGTTTGATGGACTTTGAACCTTGCGGTTGATTCAATGCAGCAGCCGCGGTCACCGTTTAGATCGCGTATTGTGTGTGTTCTCTGTGGAGTTTATTTTCCCGCGGTTTGACAGCGGGTCAATGTATACCCGATTTCAACCATAAGTGAATTTCAAAAAGGTAACAACTCTGTGGAAAAGTTTGTGAAGGCTTAAGGACCTACAATCTGATATAAAAATTGTTCGTAGTGTGTGTGTAAAAAGTACGCCCCCCTATGAATATTTCTTAAAGTATGAATTTTGAAACTTTCAACTTCCAGTTTGAACATGAAGTCGAGGGCAATCGGCATAAGACAATGTGTAGTATTTGCTACATTTTTCAAAACCTCTCCGATGATGTATAGATTGTTATAATAGCTTATGTACTTCTTGATTTATGAATTGTTGAAGTATTAAACTTTGATTTACTGTATTTCAACACCTGATGGCGTCATCATGACGTCACAACTACAAAATGGAGGTTTTATGAAGGTCCTAAAATGGTGTAAATTTGAAGTTGATCCGATATACAAAAGTTAACATTTTTGCCGGGAATTGTTTTTTATGAAGAATTACACAAAGGTAAACTTTGACCTTCCGGTACGACCGGAAGTAAAGGTCATGTGAATTTGGCGTTAACTTTTCAAATGTTGCCCGTGTCTTTATCTATCATATGCCTAAATATGAATACTGTATCTGTAATATTCAGAGATATACAGGTATCGGCATGAGGTCACTTTTTGAACTTAAATGGCTTGTAACTTGACACCCGATGACGTAATCGTGACGTCACAACTTACTCAGCTTCTGCTAGTTATGTTCTAACTACACATGAAGTTTCAAGTTGATCCAATGTTTGCAAGTATGCGTTTGCTTGCGGACAAAGCCCACTGAGAAGTAAAACAAAGAAGAAGAAAAAAAAACGAACAATAACAAAGAGTTGTTCGGGCGTAAGGTCCGAACACCTAAAAAAACCCGAACAAAAACAAAGAGTTGTTCGGGCGTAAGGCCCGAACACCTAAACAAAACCGAACAAAAACAAAGAGTTGTTCGGGCGTAAGGCCCGAACACCTAAAAACCGAACAATAACAAAGAGTTGTTCGGGGTAAGGCCCGAACACCTAATTAAAAGTGAAGATAAGGTGGCCACAAGACAAAACAAAAAGAAAGTAGGGTGCGTAAAAATTGCACGATGAGTTAGAGGAGACGTGAGCCCACAGGTAGCCTCATCCCTCTGATAGCTGTTATAGGACAATTTCCTTGAAGGCTGCTATGGAAGGGTAATGTTACACAAGTGCATCAGACACTATTATGATTACACAATTTGGCCGGTTTTCAGATGTTCAGCAGCTCGGATACGTCCAGCCCAAATTTCCACCCCTCAAGCGATATACTTAAGCCGCATCAACCCGAAACATCGAGACCACACTGGCTCTTTTCAGAGCCAACACACTCCCCCAAAGAGATTTTACTGATTATAGTTACTTCTAAAGATAGTAAAAAATAAACAAATTAATAAAGAACTCCTCCTACTCAGCGTGTTTGACAAACACCACAGCACCCAATACCTCCTCTTGAGTCATGTTTTTCTTGTTGAAGTGCGGCAGTCGAATAGTCGGTAAGAAACCTCTCAGAGAAGGATGGTGGAGGGACTATGGTGTGGTTCTTACGGTGACCTTTCATATTGTCAACCCTTGAAAATTCTTTGCCGCAGATTGGACATGGTATCTTGGAGGCCACGTCACTGTGTGTCTTTCGGTGTCTACTCAGATGAGTTAAGTGAGGAAACGTTTGCCCGCATATAGAGCATGCAACGCAACCCGTCTTCTTTCAGAGGTGAAGCTTCGATGCAACTGGTCACCATTCTTACATCTTTTCAAAGGTTCGGGTGGTGTAGGCAAATCATGAGGCATGTCCATATCCTGAAGCAACACGAAAAAGAAAAAAAACGTGGTTAGAAAATGTATTTTTTTGACACAGACTCCAGCAATCAAAAACAAAAAAAAACCAAAGTTTAAATAAATAAAAATTAAACAAATGAATGGTAAGAAAAAGAAACACACCATTAATTGAAAGGTGGTTTTCCCTGTGATACGTTCAGAGGCGGCCGATTTTTGAAGGGATTGTATGTTTGGTAATAATAAAAAAACAAAAAAAACAATTGGCAATACAAATAAAATAAAATAATAAAAAAAAAACCTTAAGTATAGCAGCTTTCGATTGTATAAAGTATTCAAAGAATCCTTTCACTTCGAAGTAATGTGGTTATGTAAAAAGATATCAGCTTGTATGCCTCACAATTCGTATCAGAGAAACGTTGCTGTCAGAAATGCTTCTCGGATGGTGTTTTCAAATCAGAGTTTATTCTTCCGCGTATTTCATGGACATAACTCCCGATTTTTGGGGATATCTAAAAAAAAAAAAAAAACCGCGACCCCCTTTTCAAGTAGACTTCTCACAAGATAGTTTTATTGTATATATCTACATTTATAAAGGATTACAACAATCGAACGGTTCCAAAAACAGAAGGTTTACTTTACCTTTAAGAAATTAAGATAAAGTATTATCAAATTGGTGCAGTCGTTGTAAGTTTATTTGGCTAATTTCTTAAAAAGACTTACCATGGCCTCGTCTTCTACCTCTTGTCGTCCATCTTTTTCATGACGAAACAATTGCCCATTCCGTGGGGTGGTTGTAGAAACTGGCTTCATGTTGGTGATTATTCTCTGTTAGATCACTGTGTCAGAACGCAACGTCTGCGATTGAAGAAAAATGATTAGAATGTGTGTGTTTGAGGAACTTTAAAGATAGAGAGAGAGAGGGAGCACTACTCCAGCAATGATCAGCTTCCAAATGACCCTCAATCGGAAGGTTTGTCTCTTATATAGCACGAAAGAGTGGTGTAGATCTATATACACAATGCACTCCCTCTTTTTATGGAGACATTATTTCCTGAAATTATAACACCCACGTACTCTCATTCACTAATTCAGAAGTGTGAGTGTCAACATATATTTAACCTGCTGTGCATTTTCACTTTTATTCTTATAATTGTATTTAAAAAAAAAAGTGCAGTTACAATAAATTATTATTTCAAACCAATCTGACACACAAATGCGTCTTTCGTTTGGGGTAGTTACGTAAATATATCTGTCATGTAATCCAATGATTGTGCATCCAAGTTTCATAAAATAATATTGCTAATAGAAGAGTAATAAAATAGCGCTTTGAAATGTTCGTTACTTTTCTCGAGAGACATTACTGCGCCAAACAGGTCGCGGTGAATATTGATAAACTTGGTATGTTTGAACTTTTTTATTTATATATTTATTACCTCTTTTGTTTTGTAACTAATGGGTATACAAATAATTAACTTAAATTGAAAACAAACTAATTTCGTTAACGAATTAAAGTTGTGGTGAAAGATTTTGTTAAATGTATTACACATAATAGGCCCTATGAAGAAGAAGAAAAAAAATAAGAATGGGGTGTTATAATAAATAACGTGACAATAATATGAAATAATTATATCACTTTTCAGGCAATAATGGCAATGGAGAATCTTTGAAAATATCTTCATTGACCACCTTTAGAAAATGCCTATCTGATGGTTCAATTGCTCTGTACACGGAAAGGAACAACTATTCTTTGTTATGGTATTATAACTTAATTTTAAGTTTGTTTGTCGTGTACACCACCAACATGCAAGCCATGTCGTGCAATTACCAGTAACAAATCCCGGTTTCTTCTATTATTCTGCTAGCTACATCCAACTTAACTTTCGAGTCTCATCAGGAAAAATAATCTTCTTCCCATTTAAGTTTTATTTATTTGTTCGTTATTTATTTGTTTTTTATAACTTGAATGTAGACGGGAAACTGCAACCTTATAAAACTTATTTTTGTTCTAAATTATCTAACATTAGGTTTCTCTACTGCATGTATTACAGTTAAGTATAGCATATGTGACATCTGGTAACCAAACAAAATAAAATAAAATATAAAATAAATTAAAAGGGAGAGAGGGGGGGGGGGAGAAGAAAGCCAAGGTTCTTAAAAAATAAAATCGTAATGACTAAAGGCCCTGTCACACATTGACGTTTTAACCAGCGTATGCCCACGTATCAAAATTTCTCTAAAACGCCGGTATACGCTGAACTATCGATGCTTCTTTCAATTTTGGGCGTTTACATAGCGTATTCATAACGAGTTGGACGTATACATAACGTAATAGTAACTTATGTAGAACGTTTCTATAACTTATATATAACTTATACCAACGAATACCAACGAGTGCTTAGCGTGTTGCCGGCGTTCACAACAGTACTTATGCCCAACGATAGTCTAACTTATGCATAGCGCGCGAAGCGTTTCTCCGACGATCACGTGTCGTACCCTATAAAAAGGCTGTCGCTCGACTATTCCAATCATAATTACTGCACTAGACATCACAGCTCACCATGGGTTCTTGAGGAGTACTGACGGGTTCCTCCTGCGAACCCCATTTTTAGGTCTTCCAATTCCCTTAAGTGCAGCCAATACGCCATTATAAGTTAGAAACACGTTCAGTAAGATCTGTGGTCGTCCGGAACACGTCAAAACGTCCACTATATAAATATGCGTTGGATTCGACATAGGTTCAAAGCACGTTACGTTACTCATATGTTAGAAATAAGTTTTGGGTACGCTAGACATTATCTCCACGTATGTTGACTTATGAGAACTTAAAAGTAACGTGTGTTAAAGTGTGTCAACTATCGTATAACTTACTTCAACTTATGGCCCGCGTATGCGGGACGTATGAGCCATACGCTGGCATAAGTCGTAAAATTTTGGGCATGCTCAAAAATTTTCGACGACCTCGCCGTACTACGACGTATACCAGCGTGCTTCGGCGTGCTCTTAACTTCATAACTTATTCAACGTATTCGGCAAAATTTTCAAACGTCGGCATACGCTGGCTAAAACGTCAAGGTGTGACAGGGTCTTTACATCCTTCAGATCCAGAGGTCGTCACGTTAGCTGGTGCGTTAGTGTTAACACGAGAAACGTCTTCGTTAAAATGATACAAAATTCCAGAGCCTTTTCACAAACTTTAATCCGTCAAAAAAGACTCATGAACAGAAAAGCCAACTTGCACTCCAAGTCCGAACACGTCGATTGACGTCAGCATGTCCCAGCGACGACGGTGCACGGCCGCGGAACAAGAACTGACACGTTTGGGTTGTGTGAACTAATGCGATGTGACGTCATCTATTGACTACCACCGTGAATAGATAACTCAGTGACCTATGCACCCTGGTCTTTTGTACATGACGTGAAGGCAACTGGCAATGGTTACAGATGAACTGTTTTAACGTAAATTCTGGAGCAAATTCCTCAATGGGTCAATGCAACACCACGCATGATCACCAAATAGTTACGCACCCTAAGTGTATCGACCATTGTTGTCGTTCTTTCTTTTTGTTTTGTCTTTTGGCCACCTTATCGTATCTGTCAGTTGATCTAAGATTTTTTTTCCAGAGGTATAACAAACTCTTGGTTGGTCGATGCTGCAAACTGCAACTCATCCATCTTCCGTCTTGTGTCTCCTAGCTCATAGGAAACCATTTCTTGGTTCGTCGATGCTGCAACTTGCAACTCATCAATTTTACGTCTTGTGTCACCTAGCTCAGAGGAAACCGCTTTTTGATTTACGGACACTGATTGCTGTAGTCTTCCACTTGACGTCTTGTGGCTTTCAAATAATGTGTTGTGTTTCTTAGTTCAGAGGTGACCTTTTCTTCTTGGTTGCTGGCTACTGCATCCTGCAACTCAGCCATCTTACTTCTTGTGTTTTTCAGCTCAGAGGAAACCGCTTCTTGATTATCAGACACTGTAACTTTCAGCTCTTCCACCTGATGTTTTGTGTTTCTTAGTTCAGTGTAAACCATTTCTAGGTAGTTTGATACAATACTCTTCTTACTACTTGTATCTTGCTCATAGGAAAACGTTTTTTGATTGATGCCGGCTGATGCAACTTGTAGTTCAGCTTGAGACTTCACGATCATAACGATCAAGAGTGAACGGATAAACAGCCCCATTGCACTCAGAAGTCAACAATACACGACTTTGTGTCGCTGATATTTGGCTTATATACGGGTGATATGAGGAACAGCCTGTTTGTAAAACCAATTATACTCGAAGTATAGTAATGTATATACAATTGAAGGTTGTGGTGGTTTTTTTATTCCTTTATTGAGCTATGCTGACCTGGATTCTTAAAGGGGATCGACACACCGGCTTCGTTGGGCTATTTTGGCTACAAAATTGACTAAAAACATGCCTCCAAAGGTCTTCCAGGAATGGAGAAGAACGGTTTCTATAAGAAACAATCAACTTTGGCCATTTTCGAGCATTTTTCAAAAACGAAGGTCACGTGGGTTATCCGAACCACTTTTTTGGTTCGGATAACCCTCGTGATCTTCGGAGTTAGTTTTACTTCCAGCCGTATAAAAATTAATTACTGCACTTTAAACCCCCCTTCCCTATTAAGAGCTATATACATAACGCCTCATACGTTTTTTAAAGCCTTAGTTTCCATACATGATTTACCATTAACAAGGGAAGAATTTTATAAATATTAAAACTAAAGCTTTTTGAAATTTTTTGAGTGCGTTCCGGTACTACTATTTTTTGTGCGTGTCCTCTAAAAACACTCTCTATGATGCTTATAATACCATCCATTTGTTTTTTGTGGTCAAACTAGTCTCATCTTATGGTCTGTTTTCACAGGGTTACGTGTACGATTCGCTTTTCCCCTACACACATTTATTTATAACCTATCCCATGAATCACCGCGACTCCTTTCGACCGCATGCTTTTGGTTTTGCCGTGGCTCTTTTGGTTTTGCCGTGGCTCTTTTGGTTTTGCCTTGGCTCTTTTGGTTTTGTCGTGGCGCTTTTGGTTTTGCCGTGGCGCTTTTGGTTTTGCCGTGGCGCTTTTGGTTTCACCGTGACAGTTGTGGGCCACCGTAGATATCGATTCACTGCACAGAGCAGAGTCACCTCGGACCGGAAGATATTGACCGGAAGATATCAAGAGTGTGCAATTCACCGATGAAGGTTTCTCACAGAAAATTAAAAGGAGCCTTATAAAGGAGACGGGAAAAAGTGGTTTGTATCGATGTTGTTTTCCAGAAAGAAAAAAAATATAAAATAAATAAAACCATAATGAGTGTCAGAATACAATGAGTGACGCATTCGTCTCATGGCAACGTACAGTTGTATAGTTCGTTACTATAAAAAAAGTACGTGTATTTTAGCAGTCCACTCCAATTCTTGCCTGCCATACGATTTGCATAAACACACTCAGTAAAGTCAAACTAGCTGAAATAAGCTGATACACAGGTTTGTTTTATTTCCTGAATTTTTGTTTTCCTACGAAGATGCCGAAAAAAATTCTCACGCAAACATTTTCTTCATTAGTTTGTTGGTTTTCAGTGATGCCTTTGGAACGATGTGTCCTCCTGGCTGGATGACTTGGCAGGATTCCTGCTACCTGTTACTGCCTGAAAGGATGAGTTGGTTTGACGCTAAGAAGAGTTGTGCCGAGCTAGGGGCCAACATGATGGTTCCTGACACAATGGACGAACATGACTCGGTTTGGAGTGAAATGCAAACTAGGATGACAAAAGAGAGAAACGTAAGTTCGAAGAATGATTTGGAAGTGTGGATTGGCTGTCAAGATTTTACAAATGACGGGTCATTGGTTTGCATGGGTGTTGAAGGAGATCTGACCTTCAAGAATTGGGAGCATTCTGGGGCCAATCTGGAACCAAGTGAACCAAATGAGCAATGTGTGAGAATGGTTGGTAAATGGGGAGGCACATGGGGCGACAGTCAGTGCAGCGACATCAAGTTTACTGCTTGTGAGATGCCCGTGTCTCGTCCCATGCAATGTGTTGCAGCTGGTGCTGACGGTCGCTTCGGTCCATTATAATGGAAACAATTCTACATAACGTGATTGAACATTAATGTCCCTTCTTTTTCGAGTACAAACCTGGCAAGTCTTATGCTTTCATCCATACAGGACCATCCTGAATGCAGAAGTCCTTTTCAAACGTTGAACTTTTGGTAGTTAATGACCCGAAAAATTATAACTACAACGTGTTGGTTACCGATGACACTTCATCTACACGCCATTGGGCAACGGAAAACATGACGTCGGCGTTTTTAGACCTGCCCGGTCTGAGTATTTGGTGTACACTTTGAAAATACTACGCAAATGTGAATATATTTCAATTATAAGATTCAGATATTCGGTAAGACCATTTGATGTGGTCTATTTTCACCGCGTAGAATATAGTTCTGCTCGTCGTGCTTATAGTTTAGATATAATGTTTTACTGCTATTTATGTACTGCCAGTAGTATAGTTGATCGAGGGGACCTCTTCTAAACATCTCCACTACCCACGAGTGAAATTGTTCTATTTGACATGCTTTTATATGCTATAGACATGGATTTCAGTCAACACGCTCATTGTTTAACCCTAGTATCAGGACCGAAAGGAGTGTGGGCACTTTGTGCCCTTACCAATTAACATTTCGCCCGTAAGTGTTTAACGCTGCGTTCAATCACTGCAAATTTTTTCTGCATTTAGCCATTATTTATCACGGACTTATTATAAAACAAAAGATATATGGACTAAGCTGGTACCTTTGCAACTGTTTGTTTGACTTTGGCTTAGACGTTTTAATGGGTTTTTGAATGTCGAGTTGACCTTTTTTCTCGCTCTTTTTTCTTTTGTCAAAAAAGTGGTAGTGACGTGTCACGTGATGGTGTTGAACGCATTAAAAGTTAATAAGAAAATGTAATTTACTAATTAGCAGTTTAAACAGATCTAGAAATTCAATGTTGCAGCGCTTTTATTGTCAACGTAAAGGCATAGTACATGCTCAGACGGTGCAAGTCTCGCACATACTCAATCATGTTTGGGACCACTTTGGTCCCACGTACATTGCTTTGACGCATGAAGGAAACAAACTCGCGCACTTTAACGGGTCTAGATATTTGAATACGCGCGAGACTTACACACTTTATTGCAGTGGTGTTAGATAATTTAAATTTGTAATAGATTAATGTTTAACTTTGTACTTCACGAAGGACCAACAATACCTGATTTGTTTTGAATTACACGTTAGTGTTTAGTAAGTGTTTATCGGTTTCAAGCTGATAGTAACCGGTTTTTCAATAAGTGCTGTTTTTTTTTACTTGCTGGAAAGTCTAGCAAGTGTTATGATCGTGATGCCTGGTTTCTTACACATGGTTTAGCCTTTCAAACTATTTTTTTGATTTATTTTTACATGATATATCGCCTAACATCACAAGGCCACGGACGGCAACTTCAAGGTGAGGGCTAAATCAACTGTCACCCAAATCAACTGTTCCTGTGAAGGGACACGTTGTCACCTACTCCTGGGACTGAAACAGGGTAACCCCCCTTCACAGTCCATTAGGATGAAGGCATGGGTATCATCTACTAGGAGCCTGGTTGGTAGAGCAGAATGCACTACCTTCCCAACTTTTTACGAAGCAATTATGATTAAGTGCCTTGCTCAAGGGCACAAGTGCATGACCAGAATTCGAACCCACTCTCAGTTGCTGACAAGACCAGAGCTGACAAGACCAGAGCTTGGGTCCGGTGAACTAGACCGCTCGGCCACGTTTTACCACCGCGTTATTTGCTGTAATGTTTCGTAGTTTAATTGATAATTTAGTGTTGGTTCAAAACCCACGCAGATGTGAGGCTGGCGCTTCTCTGTGTTAAAAATAGTAATATATACATCAACAGATTGAAAACAATACAAGCTATTTACCTTGCACATTTCTTTTTCACAATGTACATTAACAAATAAACACATTTTCAGCGATGGAATGAAACAAAAAACATCATTATCGTACTACAGGCCCTATCAACATAAACTCTGGTCCACTTTTTAAGGGGGAAAAATCAAGCACAACAAAATGTAAGACTCAATAACTTCAACAGCACTCAAAAAGTGTATGACATTCAGTCTCGAGTGTAGGTTTGATGTTGACTGTTTTACAATATACAGTGCCTAAATTTTAGAAATGTTGCTTGTTTAATTTCATTTGTCAGCAACAGAGTGTGGGTGCGAATCCCAGTCATGACACTTGTGCCCTTGAGCAAGGCACTTAATCATAATTGCTTCGTAAAAAGTTGGGAATGTATTGCATTCTGCTCTACCAGCCAGGCTCCTAGTATATATAGATGATACCCATGCATTCGTCTTATACGGACTGTGAAGGGGGTAACACTGTTTCAGCCCCAGGAGTAGGTGGCAACGTGCCCCTTGTGACAGTTGATTTGGGTCAATAGCCCAAATCAGTCAAGTGTATACCCCTCACCAGTTAGAGATCCAGCATTTAAGTTTTAAAATGTTATCGCACCTTTTCAAAATAAAAATAAAATGCAAGAAGACAAAACCAACGAAAGTCGTGCATTTGTTCCATTGTGCCGTTGTTACAGTAAAACTTTTTTTTATTTTTTATTTATTTGTTAATTTAGTTATTATTGTTATTATTGTTGTTGTTGGTTATTTTACTTCTTCAGTATTCTGATTCACGTTTTATGGTTTTCAATATACTCGTGACAAACAACCGTACAACCTAGTAATAATAAACAATAAGAATAGTGGCCAAGGGCGTCGATCGCTACTGAAAAGTAGGGGGGACGGGCGAGCAAGTCTTGAAAAATACATCTTACATTATTTGCACCCCACACCATTACTTTTACATTTAATTGTGTAAAGGGAACGGTGAAATCATACGTGAAGTTGTGTACAAACAGACCATGTGACCACAAAAAAACATTTTTATGGTAATAATATATGCATCATATATACAGAGTGTATTTAGAGAATGACACGTAAAGAAAATAGTAGGACCGGAACGCACGCAAAATGTTCAAAAAGCTTTAGGTTAAATATTTATAAAATTTCTTCCCTTGTTGATGGATAATCATGTATGGAGACTAAAGCTTTTAGTCCGGCGTTTATCGTGTGTCAGCTTGAAGTTCTTCGAAAAAACAAAATACTGCTTCTTCGACAAGGCTTGTCATGGCAAAAACTGGATTTTACTTATACTACATTTTGTGCGTTGTGCGATTGTAACAAAATGTAACACATTTGCACGTACTAAGCGTACACACAGACTTCCTTTGTGGAGGGATCGTGTACCGTACATGTACATTATAGCATACACAAACGACGCATAACTTGAATGCTAACAAGGTATGTAAGCGAGATTTTGGCGTCCATGTCTTGGACGAAACTTGTCGTCTAGACTTTGTCTGTATTATGGAAACGGAAATAGGCCCAAAATATCATTCGGCGCGTGGTCCATCAGAAAAAAAGATGAAAATGAAGAAAACATTTCACCGTTTGTTCGCTATTCTTTTATTTGAACAAAAATTGTAATGAAATAGTAAATCAAGAAAATAGTGTGTATTTTTATATTTTGTTGCATATTTCTAATGAACAGTCAATCAAAAAGTGGGGGGGGGGGGGGGACATCTGATATGCTGTCCCCTCCAGTCTAAAAAGTGGGGGGGGGGGGGGGGGTGGGAAATGTCCCCTCGTCCCCCACCCATCGACGCCCATCGACGCCCATTAGTGGCTTATCTGTCACTCAGTGACGCTCAAAGCGCTTCATCATTCAGTATTTTCCTGCAAGGTGTGTGGAGCTATGTTTTTGAAGTATGAAACCTATTCCTTTACATGTACATAGCACCAGGTAATGGTTTACAAGGTGCTTTGGCACAATATGCGGCCAACCAAACCAGGAACAATTTAAATAAGCATCAATGATTTGCAGGATCTTCAAATTCAGACGGAAATATTTTCTCCCAAGAGTTGGTACCCGGTATGAACTTGACAATCAACGAGCTTTCAGATTGAAACTGACAATACATTTTGCTGTTGATTACCACTTCTCTACGTTTTCCTCACAATGAAATACGAGATTGCATTTTGTATTCCAGTTGCACGCCTTTATCTCATGACTCCCGATACGGTTCTAATCACCGAGCTGCAGTTACGTAAATCGTGCTCTTAATTTTAGGTATGAAAGGGGAGAGACCAATCTAGAACAAACTTAACATTTTAAAGGGGCAAATTTAACATTTTAATCCGAAAATGAGATGTCGATATTAACATCACACGCTGATAATATTGTCTCCATTTCTGACTTGTTTTTTGTGTGAGCGCACAACACAGCGTGTCCAACCCATTATAGCAAAGTTGGGGGGGGGGGGGGGGTAAACATGACCAAGTCTACTGGTGAAGGGAGTGGAAACATCAATCAAAATATTTGAAATCGAAAGGCTGTTTGTTTCCTATTTAGAGGGAATGTATATGTTTAGTAATCAAGCTTAAAATTAATGGCAATTCAAATTTATTGGTTAGAAGTACAGCAGCTTTCGATAGTATAAGGCATTTTGAGAAATATTTCACTTCGAAGTAATGTGGTTATGTAAAAAGATAGCAGATTTTATGACCCAAAATTTGAATCTGAGAAACGTTGCTGTCAGAAACGCTTCTCAGATTGAATATCCTGTTAGCGATTTGTTTTCCTGCGAGGACATAATTACTCGAGATTTTTGGCGATATCTCAAAAAGTCGACCACCTTTTGAAATGAAATTTTCACACATTAGTTTTATTGTAAATATTTACATTATATGGTATTAAAAGAATTGAAATGTTCCAAAAACAAAAGGTATTCTATGGATGCCTTTAATGAAATTGAGTTTTGTTAAGATTTCCCCTCAAAAACAGGCTACATTTAACTCTGACTTTACATTTAGCTCCGGTTGATACAATGATATTTAAAAAATCAGATCATTTTGAAAGCATCGTTCAACTGTTTTAAAAAAATGTGATAAAGATACATGTACACTGCATGGAGGGTTTCGATTGATATTTTAAGGAATACGCAGCTTTCATGTGTGTCCACTTCAGGTATTAACTTGAGTAACACCACCACCTTGAACGAATCAACACCCCCCCCCCCCCCCCAAGAAAAAAAAAATTGCAGGCTGATATGCTTAAATGCAACGTGTTCCCGATCTGAGCGTGGAATGCCTGAAGAACAATACATTGATTTAATGCGCAGAGTCGAGTCGATCCCCTTGGATTGCTTTTGTACAGTTCTAATTTGACCGGAAGATATTAACGGCATGAAAATCACTGGCAAGGAGATTAAAGGGACACGTTGCCTTGGATCGGGCGAGTCGGTCTATAAAAAGGGTTTGTAATCGTTTGTTATAAAATGTATATGGTTAGAATGATGTTTTAAAAGAAGAATACAATGATCCACACAAATCGTCACCATTTTCACGAAGAGCCACTTATGTCCAAACGCTTGATTGAGATTTACATTTTACGCTATGCTTGGCTTAAAACTGCACAATCTGCAATACTAAAGCCACGGTTTGCAGTTAAAAACCTCTCATAGGATTCTGTATAACCTCTCCATTGATTAACTACTTTATTTAGATATTGGCTAATTGCCATAGTAATTAGTAAAAGATACGTGTCTCTTCGTGAAACTTAAAAAGTGAGATGACCTACTTAAACACCCAACTGGATAACGTATTTTTACATAGGAAACGTGATCACGTGATCACGCGCACACCATCAAACGTGGCTCTTCGTGAAACCTGATAAACTATTTGACCTACGTTTTACGCTCTTCTGTTGCAATGTGTAAATTACAATGCATTTTCGGGGCCGATGGCTCTTCGTGAAAACGCAAAATGCAGATATTGAGATGATATGTGGCTCTTCGTGAAAACGGTGACGAAATATGCCTCGAAATTGCATGGTTTTCCTTTTACTTTGCAAACTATCACGGTGCGCCATTTTGTGGAGTCAAAAATTTGGCTCTACAAAATGGCGTGCCGTGTTAATTCACGATGTGAAAGAAAAACCACGCGATTTCGAAGCATTTGTGTGGATCATTATATTCTACTTTTAAAACATCATTCTAACCATATGCATTTTATAACAAACGCTTTTCATAGACCAACTCGCCCGATCCAAGGCAACGTTCCCTTTAAATGAGAAAAAAAAAATCGCTTCACGTCTTGATTTAACTTATGAATATCAGGACAATGTGTGACGCATTCGTGTCCTAGCAACATACTATTCCTTAATTCGACACCAGTAAGCTTCGTCGCAAAACTTTGTACGTCATTTGTGGTTGGTGAACTAGTAGACCAGTTCTTATCTGCCATAAATTATGCTTCAAACACCCTTAGTAATTTCAAATTAGTTGTTAAAGCTGGTTTACAATTTATTTTTATTTTCATTTTTTTATCAATAAGCCGACAATGTTTTCTCACGCGAACATTTTCTTCATTGGTTTCGTTGTTTTCGTTGAGGCCTTTGGAGCTATGTGTCCTCCCGGCTGGTTGACTTGAAAAGATGAATTATTTTGATGCTATGAAGAGTTGTGCCGAGCCAGGGGCCAACATGATGGTTCCTGACTCAAAGGACGAACAGGACTCCATTTGGAGCGAAATGAAAACACATTTGGAGGAAGACTTGCAAGTGTGGATTGGCTGTCAGGATTTAAAAAATTACAAGTCATTGGTTTGTGTGGGCATTAAAGGAGATCCAACCTTCAAGAACTGAAAAAAGTTCTCGGTGTGTCAGAATGGTTGGTAATTCAGGAGGTAAATGGGGAGACTGTCCATGCATCGACATCAAGTTTACTGCCTGTGAGATGCCCTTGTCTGGTCGCATGCATTGCGTGACAGCTGATTCTGACGGTCGCTTCCGGGGGAGGGGGGAGGGGGGGGGGGGGGGCGGTGGAAGGGGTAGCGCCTCCAGCGCGCCTCCAGCGCGCCACCTACGTTGAAAATAATCTCATTCGACCCTCGCGACGTGGACTGGTCGAAGCTCCCCTACACAAAACCATTGTACAAACGGACGGCGAGGTACACGTACTTGGGATTGTACATGTACATGTATGTACAATGTGTGTGTATGCACATAGAACATTGTTGAATTAGACGGTTGCTCCGCTGCATGCGTGCCGTTGACACTGCCTGGACGAGTTCATTTTATCAGAGGGTATTGTTATCTTCAAATTTTGTTAATTCACCAAATCTTCACACTAGAAAACATTCGTAAATGGTCTTTTTTGCGTTGCCAATTGCTTCAGTAATTTAATAATTTAATAAACAACATATATTTAACGTTAACGACATGTATTACTGTTTAAGATGTGTATGTTGCCTCAGAATTAACATTTTCTGCGGCAAATATTCCCGTCCGTCAACAGAGATCGTTTTCACGATGGGCAGAAACCATTTTCTCAAAAGAAAACTTTAAAAAATTGTCAAATATCTAGAGGATGTACCGAGGGATTTTGTTAAAACTTTCAGGAATGAAAGATCTATCCTTAAATATTACGTTCAGCGAAAAAAATCACAGGATGAACGATACAATTGTTCACATTATGTCGATATTTGCAACCATTTTAGGGGAGACCTTTTGTAATGAAATTCCCACCTGGACCCATTCTTGACAGGCTTACACAGTGCGACAGCCATATTCCAGATTACCTGTTAGATCGAGGGTGACTGGACCTAATCAAAAAAGCACGACGTTGTAGCCACGGGTGCCAGGACCAATTAACAATTAATGACTAATTATGGCTAATTATAGCGCTCCTTTGATTAATTTTGTTGGCTTGGAACATCACTTATATAAAGTATTTCACTTTTCAAAACACTTTATGTAGATCAGGAAACTAACAATTAACTTATTTTGAAAAAATAGTTTTAAAATAGTGTTTGTACACAGATAGTGTTTGTACACAGATATAAACGCGCAAAATAGTGACGTCATGATGACGTGACGGAGAATGTTAGGTTTGAATTTACATCTGCAATACAAGACAAGTCCATAACTGAAAAAAGTTTTGAGGATCAGGGGTGTACTTCTAGAGATATGGTGCACACAAGATTGGCTAATTAAATATTCACACAGCTGTCACGTGAATAATTAATTAAGAATTTTAATCTAATTACATCTAAAATTCAAGTCAGGGCATACGCTTTAATATGGTATAACATTTGACTCCAGTTTTGTATTGCTAAAATTGACATATGACAGTGAGAAAAGTCTCAGGTTAAGTCAATAGGGTTTTAGGGAAAGGAAGAATAAAAACTAGACATTAAGTGTTTGTCAACAAACACAAAGCTGATCCGGGTATTATTGTTTTGATTAAGCACTCCAGACCTTTAAAGTTGGTCTGACTTTCAGATAGAAGACTAATTAATTCACCTTTGACATGCTCTTATTTTGACTTTAAATGTTGGTGACAAGATATGATGTGCATCATGGATGGCTACTTTATTCGACGACTCAGCACATGTTACATTGGCCAAGTCTCAACACAAGGTGGCGCTATAAAATTTACATGAAGCATGATCATAGATTATTACACCTATAATATCACAATTGTTAATTTTTTTTGTTCAGCAAGAACATAGATTATTACACCTATCACCATATTGTTAATTTTGGTTTTTCACCCCCAAATCCAACACTGACCGTATAGACATGGAAAAGGTAATATCTCTTTTCTACACCTTTCCCCAATCGGCTCTATATTTATCTTTCTGCTACTCCACCAAGTTTTTTTGGTTTTCTACATGGTGATTTCCCGAAGTATTAATGCGTTCACATAGAACCCTAAAACATGTTGTTTTCAGGCGAATGGGTCCCCAGCGCAAACGCGTCTGCCACAACCGCGCAACATCGTCCCACGTTTACTGTGAAACCTGAATAAGGAACTGAGCGCTGATACACTTAGTCTTGGCAAGACGTCAGGGATCGATAGTGGATAGTGTACTGCACTCAGTTACAACTCGTTGTTTTTATTTGGATAATTCAAGCCAAAGGAGGGCGCGCTATAACGAGTCGGAACCGCGCGCAGCACACTATCCACTATCGATCACGGACGTCTTGGGCCAAGACTATGATACACACGACGTTCGATTATTGTGAGTAAACTTAGACTTGTGTAAGTCGGCGACAGGAATGACTCTATGTATTCTACAAAAAACTACATAACACTGGTCATAAATGGGTCCAGGACTTGTTTGAGTTTAGAATTTTACAATTACGAAAATACAACTCAAATTTTATGCCGGGTACCCAATCCGTGAAATTTGCAGGGAATACAGGTTTTTTTTCCTACTGAAAAATATGTTTTGATATTTTTTAAATTGACAGGCAAAATTGTTATAAGCATTTTTGTTGAACATATATTTTCATAGATTTAATTTAAAAAGAGAGAGTTGATTTTAGAAAATATATGTTCTCCGTCTGACATGGAGGTGACGAGTTTTCTCGTTGCGATACACACGAGACTTGCCCAGTCTATAGAGATCTTTATCGCTGGCAGATAACTACCCCGATCGGGGGCAATGGCGCACAGGCTTACGTAAGCCTGAGACGGTTACACGGTTAAACCTTTAAATTTTTAAGGTTCGATTAAACGTTGAAAAATTCACTCAAAAAGTGCCGCGTAATGCTGACAATAATAACTGTGATCACGATTTTCATAGCACAATATTCCATAAAACACACAAACTTCATTCCCAATTTACAGGCTAGCTTGAAGTCTTTGTTATTTTAATACAACTGTGCGTGCAGCAATATATGTAAGAAACATTGAACGCTTTAGCTAGGGGCGTTCCACATTAATTTGATTGCACATGCATGTTTATTTTGCAGGGTGATTGCGCAAAGTCAAAATGCTGCAATAAAGAATGAAGACACAATATTTTTTGATGCCCGGTTGTGTAAACAGATTTTTTAACTTGAAATTTTGTTTAGTGAAACTGCTGTTACACGGGTCACTGTTTCAGAAACGGTTACACGTTTACAAAAAAACACTGTGAGTGTGCGGGCTTGTACGTTAGCCTGTGACGGTTACACGGTTAAGTGACAGATCATCCGGTTAATCGTTTACATTTGTACGTTACGGATAAACGTTGAAAAGTGTTTTGTTAGTATATTATAGTCCCTAGGGAAAAAGCCCCGCTTTGAATAGTAACAATTCTATGGCACATAATTTCAGGGCCCAATTTCATGGCTCTCCTTAATGCTTAATTATGTGCTTGGGGTCACCATTCTCCGCTTACCGAGCAAGCACAGAATTTCTGCTAGCACAGAATTTCTGCGCTAGCTGTGTAAGCGTAGAATACCTAGTAACATGGACTACGCAAGCACACACAATTCCGTGCTAACCCGTGTAATACGCTTGACATAAGCACGGAATTACCTGCTTCCGTAAGCGCCGATCCTTTGCTTACGATTAGCAGAGCCATGAAATTGGGCCCTGATGTTAGATTGATATAAATAAATTTGAAATGTAAATGTTGGTTGTTTCAGAAGGTGTTTACCTTGTATGCAGTTTTCTATAAAAATTTTACTTAAAATTTTGTTCATGGAACAGATGGTTACTCGTGTAACCGACCGTTTCAGAAACAGTTACACGCTTACAAAAAATAACCGTAAATGCGCAGGCTTATACGTAAGCACAGGCTTAATAGCTTGGTTAATGCTGTTGTATTAAAATTGTAATTGTAACAAATTGTGTGCCCTTTCATACCGATCGAGTATAAAATTCTTGTTAGGCTAAAAAAAGTAAATTTATATGGGATATGAGTTGATTGTTATTTTTGGCTCTTCACCCCAAATCCAACACTGACCATATAGCCCATGGAAAAGGTAATTTCTCTTCACCTTTCCCCAATCAGCTCTTTTTATTGCCGTATTGCCATAAATTTTGGTTTGCGCCACATTGTGATTTTTCGAAGTAATGCGTTTGCATAAGGAACCTTAAAAATGTGGTTTTCCGACGAACGGGTTTCCCAGCGCAAAGAAGTCGCACCGGCTGATCGCCCAAAAACCCAGGCGGTTTTTGTCTATGCGTTCACGCTGAATCTGAATAACGACCTGAGCGGTTTTCCTCTCGACGCGCTGAGATCAAGAATTCTTCTCGATTCTTGTGAATGAACGTAAACTTGTGTCAGTCTGCGACAGTAATGGATCTCTATGTATATTCTACAAAAAACGCAATAACACGGGTCATAAATGGGTCGCGGACTTGAACGAGTTTAGAATTTGACTCCTTTCCGTAAATAAACACATATCAAATTCTAGGCAGAGTACCCAAGGCGTTAAATTTGCCTGAACATTTGGTTTTTCTACTGACAATGTTTTTATAAGTTTTGATGCTTTTAAACTGACCGTCAATAAAATATTTTTTTGTTTTAAGAAACATTTGTGTAATCTAGGACGTTAAATTTGAGCTTAATTGAAAAATCTTGTTTCTAGAAGTCGGATTTGTTTTCACTATCTCCATGTGTTTTGTACACGGGCGAAAACGCGCAATAAATGACGTCATTGTGACGTCGTCCGTAATTTTAGGCCGGAAGGCACATATACAGTATTCCAGGAGTCTAAAACTGAAAAACTGAAAAAAGTTTGACGATCGGGGGTATACTTTTTGAGATATGGTGCTAACAAGGTTGGCTAATTAAATATTCACCTTGCTGTTAAGTGGCTAATTAATTAAGAATTTTAACATTTATCACATTTAGAGTTAAGTTTATGTACTTAGCTTCAATTTGGTATAGGATTTAACTCTTTCATATTGACGCTCTAGGATATTAGGTGCAATTGCTATGGGATTTAGGTGGAAACAAATGTATAATAAAAATAATAGAAATCTCGACGAAAGCAATAGCTGTTCCGACAGTAAGTCGGAACAGCTAAAAATAAAAATCTCGACGAAAACAATAGCTGTTCCGACTATATTGGAACAGCTAATAATACAAATCTCGACGAAAACAATAGCTGTTCCGACTATATCGGAACAGCTAATAATGACGTACACTATGAACAGCATTTGTAACTTGAAAATGACATCCATGCGATGAGGGAATAAAGTTTAGGTCGACTTGGTGCACGGCGGATAAACAGTGCACTTATCGTTGTACGCAAAGCACATGGCCGCGAGGCGCAATCTCAAAGTCTCACTATCATAAAGAAAACGGAAAAATTTAAATAATAAAAACACAGCGAGGACGCTTACATTCAGTTCTGTGGAGTCGAAACAAGATGTTCACAAAGTCCAGAAGAAGTTCTTTAAAAAGTGTAGATACAATGGGGATATCGGCAATAGTAAACTGGTGTGATGCATGAGATATCAAACCACGAGAGTGAAACATGTAATTTTGAGCAGCAGGTTCACTCAAGTGGCATTGGGCATTTGTCTTTCCGAAAAGAAGAAAACCAAAGCAATTGGGCAGGGACTGAACGCCCAACGCATCAATGTTCGAACCTGTGTTCACAGAGGTTAGAAACCACTGAGCCAACCTGAATGCTCAATCATATTCAATTCAGAGACTTAGATGGGGGATGGGGGGGGGGGGGGGGGTTACAATCTGGTAAATGTGTGCATGGTTTTAATGGGTAAAGGTATTAGTCTTTGTATTTTATAAATATCTTTTATGTCAAAATTTAAATTGAAGATGTCAAAAGTTTTAGTGTTTGGTGGTAAAAGTTGAATTATTTGGTTCTTCATTCTATTTATTTGAATTTTGCTTGATACGTGTTGGTATTTGTTTGTGTTGAATAAACAGTTCCAAATTAGAAATTTAGGTTGATAATGACTGTTCAGAAGAGCTAAGTGATGTAAGTTGTTGATTCAGGTTTGTGGTGCAATTTTCCAATAGATAGAGTCCTTTTGAATTTGAAAACAACAAAAACATAAAAAATCACAGCCTCTTAAATCACGTTAAAATGGTCAACATGTTTATTTGTTGATACTCTCAGCAGAGCGAAATTTGAAGCATTACGTTTTTGGATGTCGGGTTGTTACATTCCACACCACTTCTTTTTTCATCGGCCAACATGGTAAAATTCCACACCTTTTGATTGAGGATCATGTAAATTTATGAATCAACTAAAATGTCCGTTAAGCGAGAATACAAACCAATGACATCACACTTTGAATAGTCACTTTACAGCATTTTCATTGAATAGTTCCTATAGACTCATGATGGTGCATTCAATAAATATCGCTGTTTAAAAAAGTGGTTACCTTTGAGGAGTTGTTTTAAAAGAGGCTCTCTTAAACCAAAACATTTGTACGATATTTTTGTGATTTTAAAAAGGATTTGGAAAAAGAGTAATGGTATATAAATAATCTTAATGACTCAATTCACCCTGCGAGGTTAATGATATACATTGATACTACTCGTCTGCAGGGTAGCTTCTGTCGACACTCAACAGGAAAGAGCACTGTTTGCCCTAAATAAAAACACATTTGTACACCTTTTTGAAATCTTTTTTTTTCAAATGATCTTCGGGTATCAATCATTTGAAAAAAAATCTTCCCTATTTTCATCTCGGGAGGCTATAACTGGGAAGGGCTTCCACACAACTCAATACTAGTTTACTAACGCGACCCGTAGCGAGGCTGATAAACAGGTCACACTTATTTTGAGTTTGTAGACGGCTGTTTTGTCTTTGGCCTGTAAAATTCACTCATCGAGAATGTTTTAATTCCCGCTCTTTGTCGACTGTTATAGATTGCTTCATCGGAGCAATATTTCTTGAGTAGGATATTGGTAAGGTTGATGCAGGATTGTCATTAACTAATTCAATAAATGTACAGTCAGAGGAGTCCTCATCTTTTTATGTCACTGTTTAACAATCTTGAGTCAAATTGGACATTTATTAGTCATCAGAACTTCTGTTTTTACCTGAAAGCTCAATACACCTGTTAAAACACAACTCATGCCTTGGATGCCGGTTACAAGTCTCAACGATTGAGCAAGACACGGTTTGTCATTCAGTTGTTGCGCCATTTCTAAACAGTGAAGTCCATTACAAAACAAGATTTAGGCCGCAATCTTGAATTGCTATAATTATCACAAAGCCAAAAGATTATTATTATTATTATTTTTTTGCGGCAGGGAATTCTAAAGGCAGATTTAAATATGAGGCTTACTGTGTACTGCATTCTTTGAAGCTGAAAGGAAAAACTGTGTGCGTCACAGCAATTGACGTACTTAAAGGTATTATACAGGATTGGCAGAGCTGACAACATAATCACAGACAGTGTTCATGTTTTGTGTAATCAACCACATACATGAAATAACAAACCTGTGAAAATTTGAGCTCAATTGGTCATCGAGGTCACGAGAAAATAGTGAAAAGAGACCTTATGTGTTTTCTGTTTTTCAAACATCGAGTTTATTATCGCGCGCGATAAAAACTATTGTTTTACTCATTTCTCAGAAACGATAGCATTTTAGGCAGAAATATTTTAAGGAACCCTTTCTACCATTACTTACTTTAAATCATGTAAGTTATGTGTGAATCTGTGAACATTTGTGTTTTTCGATCTTACCAATAGTGTACAGGGCCTTTAAACCATCCATAACAAAGTCCTTTTATATAGCAATCACTAGTGAAAAAAAAATCGATATCGACCACGCAAAAAAGGTGAATGGAATGAGCTAAGGAGCTTTGACGAGGAGCAGTATTATTTTGCATATAACAAACAAATTGGAACCACGATTGAATCTACAGGTAAGGTTAATCTTGGAAGTAAAACAGTATTCACTTGTACCAGAACAGTGAGTGCCGCTTTTGGTCTTACAGTGCAAAACTCATAGCAACAAACAGTTATTTAGTTCGACACTGAAAAACTGCGTTAATGATATTGACGAACTTCATGTCAACAAACTTTGCACATCATAGTTTGAAGCCAACTTGTAGTTAAGACCAGTTCTTGTTAGCCATAAGTTATACTTAAAACACGCTGTGGTAATTTCAAACTAGTTGAAACAAGCTGATAAACATATTTTTTGGTTTGTTTGTTTGTTGCTCATTATCGACATGCCGACAATGTTTTCTCACGCGAGCATTTTCTTCATTGGTGTTTATGTTTTCGTTGGGGCCTTTGGAGCTATGTGTCCTCCCGGCTGGTCGACTTGGCAGGATTCGTGCTACATCTTACTGCAGGAGAAGATGAACTGGTCAGATGGTTTGAGGGCTTGTGATCGACCAGGGGGAAACATGATTATCCCGAACACGAAAAGTCAACACGATTTCATTTGGGAAACTATGAGCCCACTGATGAAAGAATTTGATTCAACATCTGAAGAGAACGTGGAACTGTGGATTGGGTGTAAAGATAATGATAATGACACATACGTAGCTTGCTTCAGCCGAAGTGGTTTGACCAACTATACAAACTGGGCTAAAGACAACGTGTTGAATACAGGGGAAGACTGTATCAAAATGTCTGAGAAATACGATGGTAAGTGGGGAGACGATGAGTGCACTCATCAAAAATTCGTTGTTTGTGAGATGGTACGGGTCTCTCGTCGCCTGAACAGCTTGACGGCTGATGCTGGCGGTCGCTTCGTACCGCAGTGTCTGCTCAACCATGGGATAAAGAACCTTGAGGCCAAGGGAGTCATTGGGTGTGGTCAGGCATGCTGGGCAGAGCCTCGATGCCACTCCTTCAATCTTATGCAACAGGGTGAGATTTGTCAGCTTAACAACGCTACAAGCAGCGAGGTTGAAACCATTGATCAACAATTCGTGGACGGTTGTTATTTCTTCAGCCTATAAAATTGTCTGGTATGGTATATATTGTGCTTTGAAACATGAAAAGCAATGTAAATTGATTGGTTCTTGCAGGGTTGTTGTTTGCAGGACGTTTGCGGCCAAAAATTACACACACAAAATCAGAAACAAAGAACATAGATCACTTTTTTTTAATTAAAAAAATGCATGTCGTTTATTTTGTGTTTCATGTAATTCAAAATGCCGTTAATCAGAACCTCGCACATACAACTATTGTCCGATGGTACGTTACGACTAACTTCGGGAAATGGGCAACACGAGGAAACTAAGCACTAATTGACACGATCACGTTTGATTTCACTTTCATAAATGCTTTGGTATTGTAAGTAGATAATGATACACACTATCAGCAGCATTCATAACTTGAAAATGACATCCAGGCGATGATAGAGGAATGAAGCTTAGGTCGAGTTGGGTGCACAGAGCATACACATTGCACTTATTAGGTTGTACACAAAGCACATGGCCGCGAAGCGCAATCTCATAGTCTCATTATCATCCAAAAACGGGATGATAGGAATCATACAAATACAGCTAGAACGTGAACTTTCAGTTTAGGTGATGGAGAACCAAGATGTTTACAAGGTCATGAAGAAGTTCTTCTTAAAAAGAGTGGATACAATGGGGATATCAGAAACAGATAACTGAATCATGTGACACATGAGATATCAAACCACGAAAGTGAAGCATTAGATGAAAATTTGAGCAGCAGGGTGACTCTAGAGGCTTTGGGCATTTTTTTTCCAAACTGAAGAAAACCAAAGCGAATTAGGTAAGGACTGAAATCTAAAATCTGGTAATTGGGTATTTTCAAAGGATAATTGTAATATTCTTGGTATTTTATAAATATCTTTGATGTAAAAAAATGTAAATTGAAAACGTGAAGTTTTTAGTGTCTAGAGGTAAAAGTTGAATTGTTTGGTAACGCATTGTATTTCTTGGGATTTTGCTTGATATTTGTTCCTTAATTGTTGAGTTGAATAAGTAATTCTTGAATTTTAGGTTAATAATGATTGTTATTCAGAACAGCGTGATTTTCGGTGTTAATTCATGAGTGTGATGCAATTTTCCATTAGTTTGATACCTTTTGAATTCACAGCCTCTTACAACAAGTCATGGTGAACAAATTTCATTTGTTGATACTCTTTCAGAGTATTGGATTTTGGGTTGCAACATTCCATGCAATTTTGTTTTGTTTTTTTCGTCAGTCAACTTGGTCAAATTCAACAACGTTTGATTGAACATCATGAAAATTCAGGAATCATCTAAAAACTGCCGGTACACAACAAATATCCAAACCCATTATTTGAAATGTGACGTCACACTTTGAATCATCACTTAAATTATTTTCATTGAATAGTTCTTAGACTCATGATGGTGCATTCATGTAAAAAAATAGCGCTGTTTAAAAAATATTTGAGGGGTTGTAATTAAAGTTGCACTCTTTCACAAAAACATGTGTACGAATTTTGTTTGCTTTTAAGAAGAATTTACATCGAGAGTAGTGGTATAATCTTAATGATTTCATCCACCCTGCGATCTTAATGATATAAATTGACACTACTCATCGGCAGGCTGGCACCGTCGACACTCAACAGGAAAGAGCACTGTTTGCCCTAAATAAAAACACATTTTTTCATTTTTTGAAATATTTTTGCTATGTCTAAGGATCTGCAGAAATCATTCATTTGAAAACAATCTTCCCTTTTTCATAATGGGAGGCTAGAACTAGACAAGGCTTCCACACAACTCAATATCAGCTTAACAACCCAGCCCAAAGTGAGGCTAATATACCCGAACCCCTTATTTCGAGTTTTTCAACGGCTGATTGGTCTTCAGCCTGTAAAATTCACTAATTGAGAAGGTTCTAATTCATATTCTTTTGTAGACTGTTATTGATTGCGGTATTGGAGCAATTTTTCTTGAGTAGGATATTGGTAAGGTTGATGCAGCACTCAGTGGTCATTGACAAATTGAAATAACGTACAGTCAGAGGAGTCCTCATCTTTTTATGTCACTTTTAAAAATTGTTTGAGTCCAATTGGACATGTATTAGGCATCAGAATGTGTGTTTTTTTTTTTACAAGTCTCAACGATTGTGCAAGACACGGTTTGTCATTCAGTTGTTGTGCCATTTCTAAACAGTGAAGTTCATTTACAAACACGATTTAGGCCGCAACCTCGAGTTGCTTTATCACTGCCAGGCAGAGAATTCTAAAGGCGGATTTAAATAAGAGGCTTAATGAGTACTGTATTCTATACAGCTGATGGCAAAAACTGTGTGCACCACAGCAGTTGACGTTTTAGAAATTCTGTAATCTCGATGTTCTAACTGATATTGTGTTGTAGATATTCTGTACAAAATAACCTTAATAAAGAAGAAGATGTGCTAAAGATGGTGACAAAATACATACCTGGATGTTGCCTATCTTTTTGTTTAGTTGATTTTAGAAGGCATTTCAAGCTAAGGTTCCCCTTGCTGGTTGACTTCACCATTTAAATGGACGAAGAATCGTGTACACATTATGCAGTACCTAGTCATTTACTTACGACAAATTGTGTAAAAATCTTGTCCTTCATAAAAACTGATATAGTTTTGAACACAGTCTGCACAGATTACTTTTGAGGTACCATAACGAAATGCGGTTGAGACGGTACCATAACAAACACGAGGATGTTTCTTAATTTTCTTACTTTTTATTTAGTCATGACACGTTAAGTTGAACGTTTTTCCTGCTATCTGACTTTTTTATGGAAATGGAGAAAACAAAATGCTACAAGTTTTTTTGAAGAAAATGTCTAAGCACTTTTACGGATACACTAACGGCTTATAATATATAACGAAATCATTGCAACTGTAAGTGGTCAAACAATTATTTACATTTTAATAAATAAAAACTAGCTTGATCGTACAAAATAAGATAATAATTTGATACACGCACGACCTTCGCGAAATTTGTAAAATGCATTGCCCATCACAATTGCTTCCTTGAAAAGCTACTTGCATATTAACTGCAAAGCTCTTCTATAGACAAGAATCGTTAGAGGGTGTGTACAACATTGGTAATTGCAAAAGACCTGTATCCACACTTGATGTGACTCAACATTATACATGAAATAACAAACCTGTGAAAGTTTCAGCTCAATCGGTCTTCGGAGTCATGAGAAAATAGTGAAAAACCCCATTATATGTTTTAACTTGTTTTCAAACATCGGACTTTATCCTGCAGGATAAAGACTATTGTTTTACTCATATTTTCTTAAAAACTATTATGGTATTTCAAGCAAAGCTATTTCAAGGGAAGTTTTCCACCATGACCATCTTTATGCCTATACCATGTAAGTTATGTGCAAATCTGTGAACATTTATATTGTTGGTCTTACTAATGTTGTACACACGCTTTAAGATAGGAAACATCGATATCAACCAAACAAAAAAAGAGATTGGAACTAGCTAAGGAGCTTTGACGAGGAGCAGTTTTATTTTGCATATTATTATTCTAAACACGATCGCAGTTACAAGCTAAGGTTTAATGGAAGTGAGTCAGTTTATTCACGGGTTTTTGCGTGCAGTTCAAAACTCATGCAATAGACACCTATTTAGCTCGACATTATAGAACTACACGGCAATCTAACTTTGCTCTTCATAGATTGTAGTCAACTGTGGTTAAGACCAGTTCTTGTTTGCCACATGATATGCAATAGACGATGTGACCTCTGTTTACATTCAAACCGCCCTCTGTTGACAAGTCTGTTGTCCAAGTCATGTTCCGCCGGGCGAAAAAGACGCGTAGTCATGGTAATATTGCGTGTACTTTCTAGCTGGCTGTCAAGTACACAAAGGTTTTGCCCGGCGACATGCGCGCGCATCATGTTATGATTTTCAAATGACGTCAGAGGTCACATCGTCTATACCAAATTGAATTAAAAAACACTTACTAAACACTAACTTATAAATCAAAGCAATTCAAGCATTATTGACCCGTCGTAAAGTAATTTGTTTTAAACAATACTGAACATTAATCTACTACATTCAATATTTTAGTATGATTAAAATTGTATCTGAGAAAGGCTTCAAGCAAGGAGTAAATCTCAAGCATATGAAGGCAAACAATTCTGTATGGTGGTTTTTGCTTTCATTATTATCTTAAAACTTTGAATACAGATTGAGCACAAACTTTCATAGATTTGTTTTATTATGCTTATGTTGGGATACACCAAGTAAGGATACTGGTCTTTGTCATTTACCAAAAGTCTACCCTGCCCTTAACACTAATGCAATAAACTGTGCAAGTCGGTCGTATTCGAGCATTGGGACCAGTTTGAGTGCACTAGTTTGTTTCCTTCGCGCATTAATTACGTGATATTTTTGTATTAAAATAATATACACACCATCTAGAAATAATTGTCTATGATTCTACATCACTAAATTACGTAAACAGGTAACCGGTGTGTCCCTTTAAAGCACAATGTACGTGAGACCAAAGACTTGCACGGTCTATACCAATTAATACTAAGCCTTACGTTTACGATAAAGCGCTACAAAATGGAATTCTGAAGTACGTTTTAACTGCTATTTAGCAAAGTATATTTTTCTAATTAATTTTGAATTCCTTATGATTTAACAGTATCACGTGAAAGGTCACCCTACATATATGTTGGGTTCATTTCACTTTAATCTAGTTCCCAGCGGTCAACTCTACTCCCCGACAGTAGTTGAATAGCAGAAAAGATTCTGTCGATACTTCGCATGACGAGCAGAACTACATTTTACGCGGTGAAAATGTACAATGTCAAAATGTTCTCATCGAAAAACATTCGATATAAAATGTATAACAATTCGGTATTTTCAAATTAGCCTGTTTACATGAGATGCAATGACTGGGCTAATTTAAAACCAATGACGTCATATTTAAGGTGCTCTCCTATGACTCTGATATACAGTGATACAATCACAGCAGTTACATGCATTATCCCAAGTCACCCAAAGTCGTTTTCATGAAGTGTTCTTCCGTAATCGGTAACCAACATGTTGTATTTATGATTCGTGGGGGAATCAACTGAATTTCAAAAGAGCAACGTTTGAGAAATTGCAGATTCATGTATGATCCTGTACGGATGAAATAATTAGACTTGACCAATATTGCATCAAATGTGTAGAATTGTTTCCATTATGGACCGAAGCGACCGTCATCATCAGCTGCTACGCAATGCATGCGACGAGACACGGGCATCTCACAAGCAGTAAATTTGATGTCGCTGCACTGACTGTCGCCCCATGTGCCTCCCCATTTACCAACCATTCTCACACATTGCTCATTTGGTTCACTTGGTTCCAGATTGGCCCCAGAATGCTCCCAATTCTTGAAGGTAAGATCTCCTTCAACACCCATGCAAACCAATGACCCGTCATTTTTAAAATCTTCACAGCCAATCCACACTTCGTTTGCAGAGCTTACGTATCTCTCTTCTTTCATCAATGTTTTCATTTCGCTCCAAATCGAGTTCTGTTCGTTCTTTGTTTCAGGAACCATCATATTGGCCCCTAGCTCGGCACAACTCTTCTTAGCGGCAAACCAAGTCATCCTTTCAGGCAGTAACATGTAGCAGGAATCTTGCCAAGTCAACCAGCCGGGAGGACACATAGTTCCAAAGGTCTCAACGAAAAACAAAAAACTGATGAAGGAATTTTTCGCGAGAGAAAACATTGTCGGCGATGTCGATATCATACAAAAAGTTTTGTCTTATCTGCTTGCTTCAACTAGTTTGAAATTACTACAACGTATAGACGATGTGACCTCTGACGTCATTTGAAAATCATAACATGATGCGCGCGCATGTCGCCGGGCAAAACCTTTGTGTACTTGACAGCCAGCTAGAAAGTACACGCAATATTACCATGACTACGCGTCTTTTTTGCCCGGCGGAACATGACTTGGACAACAGACTTGTCAACAGAGGGCGGTTTGAATGTAAACAGAGGTCACATCGTCTATAGTAACTGGTATTTATAAAATTATGCTTTTCATGATTAGCAGGTGTTAGAAAGTCGGCTTATATTATATGTTTTTATACTTCAAAAGCTACTAATCTTTGGTGTTTTGCTGCAGTAATATTTGCTATATAGTTTAGTGTAAGGTTCAAAACGCTGTAGCAACGATTATAAAGAACTTGTTCATAATAAAAAACTTGTTCTCGACGGTGACCGGGTTGCAGAGGAAATTTTTTTATTCTCAAATCCTCTCCACACAGTTTACCAAATACCATTGTATTGCAGGCTAAATTGATCCGTCATATAGAAAATTAATAAGATAAATAATAATAACAATAATAATAATAATACATTGCACATTTCATAATATGAAAAATTAACACATTTCCAGGATTGAAAATGAGACAAATAATCATTCATCTTTTATATTACAATAAACCATGTTTGAATTAACGAGGGGAAAATACGATGCAGCATTACATGGTAATGTTTTAAAATGTGTTTGTAACTTTTTAAAACCCGAATAAAGTATCTGGAAACAAAACTAAAGAAAGGTTTACATCTCTGCCTTTGTGCAGTGTTACTTTATTTTTTTTTATTTTTTTATTTGCACCCGGTAGTTTTCAATGATTATGACAAACAACCATTCATCATAAGGCATATAAATCTGTGTATATTACTTGAAAGTTAGTGACATCTACATAACATATGGTTTACAATATGGGGATTTTGTGCACATTCACATGGAGCAGACCTAACATGATTTGGCAATTTAGTTTAGCATCGAGAATTCGCGTGATCTTCTTGGAGGAGAGAGAGAGAGAGAGAGAGAGAGAGAGAGAGAGATGTTTAAAACTACGCGGGAAAGGTGACATTTTCTTGGACATCGTTTACCCTGAACCAATACACCGATCCATTAAGCCACGCCCATTTCTCATTGACCAATCACAACCGCGAAATCTGATCACCATTTGAGCCGTTTGGTGATCTTTGCACTAATGGTGATCGGGTTTCGCGGCTGTGATTGGTCAACTCGTAAGGAGGCGGGGCTTAATGGATCGATCTATTGACACACTTTCAATCCCTGGGTCGTCCTTCCTTCTATGCGTACCCGAAGGATTTCGATGCTGAAAGCAATGTTCGTCGTCATCCACATTTATGTAGCAATATTGGAGGTAAGTCTAGCGTTGTAGGGAGTGAACACACAGTTGATATCGAAACGTTGATTATCTCCACTTTAACAAAAATGAATTTTGTTTAAATTCCCCCGAATAGTGCTGAAATGAGATCTGACATAGTTTAAAATAATTTTTCGAAAACTATTAGACCATTTTGAAAGCATCGTTAACCTGTTTTTATAAAATTGTTATAACTGTAGCCTGTATGGAGGTTTTCAATTGACATTCAGGAAAACGCAGCTCTCAATACTGCCCACGTCAGGTTTTAACTTAAGTATCACCACCTTGACCAAAATAATAACCAGATTGAAAATGCAAGGTGGCAGGCAGATATGATTATTAACGTGTTCCCGATCTGAGAATACAAGGCGTTCAGTTGCTGATTTGTGACCCGCTCTGCAAAAATGAGTCTGATGTGGCAAAAGAACTAAACTTGAAACAAAACAGTCGACAAAATCCTTTATTAAAACACTGTAAGATTCAAAATAAAGTTTTATTTCGGTTTTTGTCTGAAATATTGGATACAAACGAAACAGAATACACAGAAAAAAGAAAAAAAAATTTAATGAAAAAAAAATCACCCCACTACATTCAATCGCCCTGTACGTGTAAACAGTAATTGCGACATCAGACTCATTTTCGTAGAGCGGGTCACATTTAATGCGCAGGAGATGAGTCCTGTCAGACTGCTTTTGTAACATTCTAATCGGCAGGAGGATATCAAGGGCGTGACATTCACCGATGAATGAGGGTTTCTATATATAGCATTATAAATCAAAGGAGGTTTATAAAATGAGAAAAAATGAAAAAGTGGTCTGTATTGATTTTCTTAAAAAACAAAAACTAAATAGAAATGCATATAAAATATAAAAAATTAAACGAACGTGGAGTCATCATTTTGTGCGGTGACCGTAAACATAAACTATAATGCATGCTGGGCCACTACAATGAGTGACGCATTCGTTACATGGCAACAGACAGTTCTTTAGTTCGACAATATTCTAACAAATGCTTAAAGGAATACACCGGCTTCGTTGGGCTATTTTGGCTACTAAATAGACTTAACCCTTTCAGTACCGCCGTGCCATAGCGGCTCAAAATAACATTCCACTTGGTGACCAATGAGCCCGTATGGCACGGAATTATTAGCACTCTCGGTGACCAATGAGCCTCTCTGGCACATCGACCAAAAGTAAGTTATCAAAATGTAAATAGCCCCCTCAATCGCCTTTTGTCCATCCCCATGGTAACAAGCTGGCCGCGTGTGCCATGAAGCGTCGCAGGTTTAAAAATTTCAGCGGTATCGTTAAGCGTCCCCCCACGCATTCTTCAGTAAGAGATCATTCTAACAACATGGCCGAAGAAAATGATAAAATTTTGGAAGAAATTTTCGCAGACAGTGGTTCAGAAATGTCATCTGACGAGGAATCGCCACTTGAGGACTCGGAGACGTCAGAAGACAGTGAGGATACAGAGCCGAGGGCCTCGACATCAACAGCAACATTAACCTGTTCTAAGAATACGAATTTCAGGTGTGGATGGCGTGAAGCCAACTGTTACACACGGCGACCGCCTGTTAAATTTACAGCAAACACCGGGGCTACAGAAGACTTCAGTTCGTTCTCCCCCATACAAATCTTCAAACTGTACTTTTGTGAAGCAGTGTGGCAGATGATGGTACTAGAGACTAATCGTTATGCTGAACAAATATTGGGAGCGGGGGCAGAAAATAAGTGTGCATGGAGACCAACTGATGTACCTGAAATGATGGCATTCGTGGCCCTACTTCTTTGCATGGGAATCAACAAAAGGCCTCGTTACTCCATGCATTGGTCCAGGTCTGAAATTCTACGAAGTCCCCTGTACTCAGCAACCATGGCTCGTAACCGATTTACTGCAATCCTAAGATTTTTTCACCTCGCCAATAACAGAGATGTCGAGGGCGACTCTCCCCGTGACAAACTTGCTAAATTACGGCCACTGTTAAACATTGTACTACCATCATTCCTCCGGGTGTACCAGCCGGGACGAAGCCTTTCACCGGACGAGACGATGGTCAAATTCAAAGGACGGGTGAGCTTCAAGGAATACATGCCAAGAAAAGCCGCAAAATGGGGATTGAAATCTTTCTCATTGAACGAATCCGACACAGGGTACACATGTGCCTGGGAGTTGTTCACAGGATCGCAGCCCAGGTGCCCACAAGGCCAGTCCTCTGTAAGTGATCCCGAGACAAACCATCCATCCGAAATAGGGGCACCAGGCAACGTAGTATTGAACCTTTTGCAGGGACTCGAAAATAAAGGACATTGCATCTACATGGACAATTGGTTTAGTAGCCCGGCTCTGTTCTCCAAGTTGTCTGAGCTAGGATTCGGAGCTTGTGGAACTGTGCGCTATACCACCCTAGGGATACCCGACGTAGCAAACTCCAAAAAATTTCCTATGAAAAGCGGTGCAGATCCAAATTTTTTCAGAAAGCAGGCCAACTATGCGTTATGTGGCAGGACACAAAACGTGTCACTCTCCTCTCAAACTATGGGGATTGCAGTGTCACTAGTAAAAAGATTCGGAGCCGGAAAACTTCAACAGGATTTCGTCATATCAAAAAACCGTGCATAGTCGAGGATTACAATAAATACATGGGGGGCACGGATCTGGCAGGACAATTATGCACGTACTATACTCATACCCACAAAACATTCAAATGGTGGAAACGTGTATTTATTACAATCCTAGACATATGTTTGCTCAATGCTAATGTCGTATACAACAGCATCCATACAAACAAGAGCTTGTCTACTTTGGATTTTCGGGTCAAGGTGATAGAGGCACTTATTTCAAACTTCGAGAACAACCCAGTTCACCATGCCCGTAAAGTGTCAAGTGCTTCAAACGCCCTTTCAACTCAGCACTTTCCAGGTCCGACTGTTGACGGGAAGAAACGTGACTGTGTTGTATGCAGTTCCACCTCTAATCGGAAACAAACTCGCACGATTTGTAAGCAGTGTATCAAGCCAATGTGTGTTATACCATGCTTTGAGAAATTCCACACCAAGCGATAAATTAGGTCAACAATTCAACTATTAAGTTAATTATGTTAAACATTTGTAAAGCGGTTATACCATTATTGGAGAATTTCCACACCAAACTAATAATTTTCTAAACTTTCTGAATACTCCCTCCCCCCCCCGCTACAATGTTGAATCCCACAATCGCATGCCTGCCAACAATCAACATTGAGGCGGGGGGGAGGGGGGGGGGGATGGTACTTAGAAAAAACAAGTATAGCACTTTGGCAAAATGTTATGTTAGTTCCTTCTTTACATATTGCTTCATGATAGGTGTAAATTTGATTTGATGAGTAATTTTTTTCCAGTTCCTATTGTGCGTAATCAAAACTATCTTCTGTTTATTGAATGTGCAATCCTAAAGGAATGTATTCAAACATTATGTTTATTTAAGGTTTCAGAAACAAATTTTACATTAATCAAAATGGCCGACTTAAGCAACTGTACCACATTGTTTGTATTTGGTTTCATTGGGTTCCTGCATCCTGAAAACCTCGCCATATTTTATGTTACGGGCCAAAACCAAATTGGTTGGCGGCCATTTTAATTATTAAAATGGCCGCCTTAACCGACTGATGCAATTACTTAATTATGTGTCTTGTTGGGTTCCTGGATCCTTAATACATTCAAGTTTCCAACATTGAGGAGGAGGCGGCGGGGGGGGGGGGGGGGGAGGATGGTACGTCGAAAAAACAAGTATAGCACTTTGGAAATATTTTTTGTTAGTTCCTTCTTGACATATTGGTTAATGATAGGTAAAACATAAATTTTATGAGTTATTTTGTTCGAGTAACGTTCATATTGTGCTTAATCAAACTTCTCTTTGTTATTTTTAATGTTATAATAATCAAAATGGCCGCCTTTTAAAGCGACTGAACCACCATGGCAATTATAATTTATGTATGTGAGGCTCATAGACGGAGATACGGACCAAAACCAAATTGCTTGGCGGACATTTACAAATGGGCAATATTTTATGTCAGTTCCTTCTTTGTCATTAAATGTAGAAATAAATAAAACGAACGATTTTACCAGTCATTTATTTATAAGTCATATTGTGCGTAATCCAAACTCTCTTGTTTATATTTAATGTCCTATCCTAGGAGCGGGTTGGGGGGGGGGGGGGGTGCTTCCTAAAAAATTAATAAAAACTTTTAATTTTTTTGGACGATTCATAATTTGCCAACAATCTAAATGGTCGCCTTAACCAATTGATCAACATGGGTATAGTCACCAACTCCCAGTATCTGTGAGGCTCAACCAATTGTTATTTAATTTTGGGCGGGTTTGGGGGGGGGGGGGAGGATGCTGTTTCATAAGTAATTTATTAAAACCTTATGTTTATTTAACGTTTCAAAAATATGTCTCATGCAGATTGGTATGAACAGCTACTTGACAAATGTTTAGCTTCAACATTTAAACTACTCAATTGTGTATTTAGTGGTCATAATACCATACCTCAAATATATGTTAAAGGCAATGATTTAGTCCAAGGCAATATGCCAAAGGAAACAGTAATATGTTATTGGTTGCTCAACTTGCATTATGTGACTAGGACCTAGGCTAACCCCAATCTGCCTTGTGAGGGCGCTGTAACCTGAAACTTTGCAAAATAGTGTTGGTCTCCAGGTAGCCATGTCAAGGAAATGTCTCTGGTCACCATGGCATAAGTAGCCAATATGTGTTGGTACTGAAAGGGTTATACATGACTCCAAAGGTCTTCCAGGAATTGAGAAGAACGGTTCCCAAAAAACGAAGGTCACATGGGTTATCCGAACCACATTTTTGGTTCGGATAACCCTCGTGATCTTCGGAGTTAGTTTTACTTCCAGCCGTATAAAAATTATTTACTGCACCGAATTCAACTCTGTTTTTTAACAAAAATTGATGAGTATTTGACACACAAAAATACGTATTCAAATTATGGATACAAGTTGTAAATACTACAAAAATATCGAACGTAAGATTTTATTTCAGAGAGTCCGAGCAACGGAAGCGAGCAGAGTATCTCGGAAGTGCAAGCGCAACAGAAACCCTCGGCTAGCCAAGAGATAGCTGTACCGGAAGCTCATGAACATGTGGGAGGGGTAGGGAGCCAGACCACCAACTATACGTTGTTGTTATTGTGGTTTTGCTAGTCGGTACACCTCGCTGATCGAATCCGTTGTTTCAAAATCGCAACTTTTCTATGCTCTGTGTACGTTCCTTGACCCGATTTGTACCGAATTTCTTGGTAATTAAATAAGATTTATGTCAATACATAGAAATATCACTTTTATATTGACGGTGCAATTAGTTTAAACAATATTTGTGACAAACAATTCCAAAAAACGAGCCCCCCCCAAAAAAAAAAAAAAAACCCCAAAACGGAGCCCCTGAAGGGACAAGTGAAAAATAAATTAAAAATTAAAAGGTGGGAAAAAATACCTCACTCAAAATTTCTATTGCATCCCTCGAATTCCAACAAAATAATTTCGTTTCCTCAAAATATTATTTAATTCGATGCAAAAATAATTTTGTCTCACAATACATTTTGTGAACGCAGTGTGTTTTTCTAGGTAACGAAATAGATTATTTCTAGAAAATAGGTTCTCGTTCCCTTGAACACGCTTTCTTTCCCCCGAAATACGATTAAGTTCCACAGAAATACGCTTTCGTTCCCTGAAGATACGCATTCGTTTCCTCGAAATATGATTTTGTTCGCAAGAAATATACTTTCGTTCGCTCGAAATATGCTTTCTTCCCTAAATTACGCTTTCTTTCCCTCGAAAGGAGATTTTCCTCGACTTTGATTTTTTTGCCCGAAATATACTTTCATTCACCCGAAATATGCTTTCGCTCCCTAAAAATACGCTTTCGTTCTCTCGCAATGAGATTTTGTTCCCCAGAATTCCTCTTTCGTTCCCTCAAGATAGCTAATTTTGTTCCCTCAAGATAGCTTTCGTTCCCCAGAAGTCCAATCACACCAATTTGTTACATTCCTTTGTGAGGGGCGACTTTGAGAGGGAACGAGTTTGTATGTGACGGGGGCCACTTTGCTAGGGGGTGACTTTGTAGTTGGCGACTTTGTAATTGGCGTCTTTGCTGGGGGCGGTGTCCGTTGTTTATACACACTTTCAGATGGATAACGTGGACTGGATCCTCATGCCTTGTCGTAGTAAAACACTAACATAAACAGAGCACCAGTCTACTTGCAACATTGCACAGCATGTATCCCGTAAATTTGACACTTGCAACGGCTGGTAAAGCGTATACGATGACCTTTGACCGCTTTTGTTTTTTCGGTCATTTCTCGTTAATTACGTGATATTTTTGTATTAAAAAAATATAAAAACCATCTAGAAATAATTATCTTTGATTCTACATGGCTAAATTACGTAAACAGGTAACCGGTGTGTCCCTTTAATAACACATCAGTTACCTTCATAGCAACCCAACTTTGAAAGTCATCTTTTTTTGGTAGTCGAAGAGTTCTTGTCTGCCATACGGTTTGCATAAACACACTCACTAAAATCAAAAGCTGATATTTATTTTGTCTATTGATTTTTTGTTTTTCATTGGAAATGCCAAAGTTGTTTTCTGGCGTGAGTATTTTCTTCATTGGTTTCGTTGTTTTCGTTGAGGCCTTTGGAGCTATGTGTCCTCCCGGCTGGTTGACTTCGCAGGATTCCTGCTACATCTTACTGCCTGAGAAGATGAACTGGTTTGACGCTAATAAGAGTTGTGTCAAGATTTTTAAAATGACTTGTCTTTTAGTATGCGTGGGTATTAAAGGAGAGCCAACCTCCAAGAACTGGCAAGATCGTGAGCCTTCTACCCAAAGTGAAGAATGTGTGAGAATGGCTGGTAAATGGGGAGGTAAATGGGGAGATAGTCAGTGCAGCCACAATAAATCTACTGCATGTGAGATGTCCGTGTCTGGTTGCATGCATTGCGTGGCAGCTGATGATGACGGTCGCTTCGATCCATAATGTAAACATGCTCTACTAATGTGACGGAACATTGATGTCCTCTTCTTATTCGATTAAAATTAGGCAAGTCAAATTCGTTTATCATACAGGCTCCTATATGAGAATGTACAAGTCCTTTTCAAACTTTGAGCTATTTGAATTATTCAGTTAATGTCCCTACGAAACATAAATACAACATGTTGGTTACCAATGAACGCCTCATGTAAACGCCATTGGGTGACTTGGGATCAAGCAGTTAACTGTTGTAATTGTATCCTTATGTCTCGGAGTCATCGGAAAGCACCTTAAAGAAAGTGTATTTTGTTTTAAATCTGCCCGATCAGTGTATTTGTTTAAACAAAGGCGAACTTGAAAACACGGGGGAAAAAATAAACATTTAAATAATATTACAATCGGTAATAACATTTTTTATTATCTACTTTCAACGCGTAGAATGTAGTTCTGTTCGTCGTGGTAAGTTTTTATAGAATCTTTTCTGCTATTTCGCTCCTGTCGATGAATAGTGTTGATCAATGGGCCCTCGTTCACTGTGAATTTTTCTGACTTTCCCATTTTTTGTTTGGCTGTCAAAGCGTATGTCACAAGTCAAGAAAAACATAACAGCACCCACGTGGTAAATCCCAGGCATGCGATACTCCATGATACCTCAGCAGTGCCATTAGACACGGTCTGAAAGGGGTGTCAATCAAAAGAGGTCGGTGACTTGGGTAAGAGGGGCTGAAAAAAAATCCTCCCATTGCGCCTGTGCTTTGGTTTGTACACAAAGCAATGGCGGCCTGGTTAATGTCAATGACACCGAGGTCACGCGCGTGGTCACCAAAAGTCCTGGGGTGGATTTCACAAAGAGTTAGGACTGGTCTTATCTCGAGTTAGGACGAGTTTTGTGAAATCGATCTTAGGATTGATCTTAGCTAGGATAGATCCTATGTCTAGGACTAGTCCTAACTCCTAGGACTAGTCCTAAGTTAGGACTAGGCTTTGTGAAATCCACCCCTGGACCCATTGAGTTGATTGAAAACATCTGTTCCCCAACTAGCTTGGAGTCCTTTGATGTCTTACCGTCATTTCTGCGGTTAGAAAATGGGAGATAATTAAGCCCTCGCAAGCCCTCTTAAGTGATTTATTACGTGTGACAATCGCGACTGACAGCCAGCTGAAGATATGTTACACTGAAACAGGTGCCTCGTTTGAAGGTTTTAAGGGCAGACTATGCTTTTGGTAAATGATAAAGATCAGTATCTTCACTTGGTGTATCCCAACATATCCATTACAACAAGCCTGTAAAAACCTGGGCTCAATTCGCCATCGAAGTTGCAAGATTAGCAATTTATCCTAGTTGCATAGAACTGTTTGCTTTGAGATGCGTGGGAAAAACTTCGTGCTTGATGCCTTTCTCAGATTCAACAGTAGAGTAAATACCTAAAGTATATCCTGCCTAAAATACAATAGGCCTACTTTACGACTGGTCAATGGTGCATGATTTGTTTTGAATTATAAGTATGTTAAGTAGTGTTTTTTTAATTCAATTTGGTAGTAGATGGTTTCTATAAAGTTCTGCTCTTTATGATTTGCTTGGAGTTTTAGCAAGTGTAGAGTCGTTATGCACGGTGGGTTTTACGTGTTTTACGCTTCAAAAACTAGTAATCATTGGTGTTTTGCCAAATAATTATTTGCTATAATAACTATAGTTTGATTGATAATTTGGTGTAATGTTCTAAAAGCACGCAGATTTTAAAGGCTGGCGTTACTCCGTCTTAGAGAAAAGTAATACATAAGCCTACCTTACGATAGGCCCCCTATATACATTTGTAAAACAAAATTTTTAACATTAAATAAATATGTTGCACATCTCATAGTATGAAAAATAAACACATTTTCAGGATTGAAAATGAGACAAATAATTATTCATCGTTTAACTACAATAAAGTATGTTTGAAATACGAGGGGCAAATTAAGATGCAGCATTAAATGGTAACGAGTAAATATGTAATTTTATCTTTACAAATCAAAATAAAATCCCTGGAAACAAAACAAGTGAAAGTTTTACAATTGTTCCATTGTTCCATATTTGCGAGTATTCTGATTTGCGCTCAATAGTTTTCAATGATTATAACAAACAATCATTCATCATAAAAGCCCATTACTTGAAAGTAAGTAACATTTGCAATAATGGTTTAGTTATGGGGTTTTGGTGCAAATTTATATAGAGCTTACCAAGATGATTTGGTAACTTAGTTTAGCATTTACGATTTGCGTGATCTTCTTGGAGGAGAGAGGGAGAGTTGAACAATTACCCAGTCTGGCGGTGTAAGGAGTGGACACATAAATTAAAATAGTAAAAAATGGAAACGTTGTTTTTTCCGCTATTGAATTTTGTTTAAATCTCCCTCCCAAATAGGCTAAATTATTTAGTTGTGACATGGTTTGCAATGGTATTAAAAAAACTATTAGATCATTTTGGAAGCATAGGCCTAATATTCAGTTCATATTGTAAACATGATTTATTTTATTTTTTTATTTTTTTAATGTTGCCTATAAATCAGCATTAATCTGTAACCCTAACTGTAAATGCATGCGATCAAGTTAGGCCAAAATTGGCGGGAATTGTCTGGTGGCCGTTTCCCTATATATAGAGAAGTTGATTTTAAATGTGCATGGTAAAACAGCACACTGGCGATGCCTCGATTGCTCACGCACGTTTGGGATAGTTATAGTTGACCTCGATCGATAGGGACAATTGAAGTAATTTACGAACGATTGAAGATGCATGACGTGATTTCAGCATCGAGCGACTTGAATATCACAATTAGTGACGCTTTCGTCTCATAGATTATTTTTAATTTTAATTTATTTTTTTTGGTGTCGAAGCCACCTGACCCATGAACGCACCGGTGATACTATTCATGATTGAGTCCAGCTCTTTTCTAACGCACTGTGTATATGTATAAACTTTCTTTGGCATTACACGAGATCATCTTTGTAAACGTTCATTGTATTAATTGAGGCCATTCAAGCTGCATGTCCTGGCTGGCTGACTTGGCAGGATTCGTGCTACATCTTACTGCAGGAGAAGATGAACTGGTCAGATGGTTTGAGGGCTTGTGATCGACCAGGGGGAAACATGATTATCCCAAACACGAAAGGTCAACACGATTTCATTTGGGAAACTATGAGCCCACTGATGAAAGAAGTTGATTCATCATCTGAAGAGAACGTGGAACTGTGGATTGGGTGTAAAGATAATGATCATGACGTAGAGGTAGCTTGTTTCAGCCGAGGTGGCTTGACCAACTATACAAACTGGGAAGATGACAAGCTCGTTATCTGCATCTCCACGAGCAAAAACGAAGGTGGAATAAAGCAAAGGAGCTGTAACGAGGTGCAGTAGTTCTGCTAAATTTCGGCACGTCCTTGTGAACGGTATGATATTAATGTGAACTACCAAGGTCCTTATAATCTGTTCCAGATTAAAATTTGATTTTGTTTTGTCATTAAATCTAATCAGTATAAACATTGAAAGAAGCAGAGTACTTAAAAGCGTACAATCCATTAAATAAAACACGTGGTTTAAAATGTATTTGTTATTTTGTTTATAAACACATCATTAGTTAAACAGTATATATTAAATGATAAAAATCAAGCCCACAGTGTTTGAAAAGAAAACACTTTTTTGAAATCCAAGAAAAATGTAACAATTCGCAACGATGCAAAGAAGCAATGCCCCGATTGTATCCCGACGAGCGAAAGGACCAGTATTTACTACCACACCATCCAATATATTTTTGGTAAAAACAAAAAGATAAAAAAAAATAAAAAAAAATAGCTTTGGGGCCTGACCCCCCTCTTACATATGTGGAATGGTCCATTCTAGAATTTCAAGGAATTTGACCCCCCCGTCATTACACTTCAGAGAAATGACTTAATTAGAGATTATGTAGTATCTTAAAAAGGCCCTTTCGCTCAGTAGTGAGAGAGTTAAGTGGACAAGTACACTTTAGAGCTATAGCCTTGTCCACGCCACACATCAGGAATCACCACAGTCCTCACATCAGGAATCACCACAGTCTTCACAGCGGGAGTCACACGTTTACTAAGTGCACTAAAAGCAGCAGGAATAGACCCTTTGCATCACTGTTAATGCTGAGGTCAACCTTTGGAAACGTGCATGCGCCGCATAGGTTTTCAATAGACTGGTCCCCTGTCTTTATCCGCAAGTTTAAAGACAGGCACTGGCCTTACATGCCCAATAATTTAATTGGATACATTGATTTCATTGGATAAAAGTGCTGTGACGTAAGCTTTCTATATCTGTGTTATGATTGGTCCGAGGTGATCGATCGTCTACATCCAGCGTGTGCATAAAGTTTACATCATGTAGTGTTGTTGGATGTAGGCCTACGTGTAAATTGACTACAAATCCCGTGAATGTGAGGTCAAATGTACATCTGGCAACAATCCACACAGGCTGGTATCTGGCGTTATTCACGAGCCTCGAAATGTGACGTCAACCCCCCCCCCTCTAACCCCCTCTTACATATGTGGAATGGTCCATTCTAGGATATCAAGGATTTTGACCCCCCCCCCCCCCCCCCCAGTCATTACACTTTGGAGAAATTACTTAATGCTCAATTTGCAAATTATGTTAGGCGTGTAAACTCCGCGTCACACGAAATGCGCACATCACTGTATAAGACATTTGGACGATGGCTCAAAAAATGGCGCAGTCTTGATTGATGTGATGATGACGTCTGGTGAATTAGATCAATTGAGTAATGAAGAGTTGAAGCATGGTTACCTCGTATGACGAACCTCGCGTACACACACACCATTTCACAGTATATGTAATGTACATCTGGGCCCAATTTCATGGTTCTACTTACGCCCGAATTCTGCGCTTACTATCACCGTTCTATACGCTTACTGTGCAAGCGCCGAATTCATGCGCTAGATGTGTAAGTGAAGAATGACTATAGTTACGTAGACTTGATTTCAAGTCTGAGATCGCGGTTATTTCTCTGCATCAGCCACGCAAAATCCCCCCCGCAGATTGGCTATTACACGCTCTAACTCGCACGAGGTTTATCCACAAGAAGGCGCTATTTCAGGCAGTAATGTATCGGCTATCAGGTAGACTGAAAACCCACGATCACATGCACAGACTTGGAACCAAGTCTACGTGGAGTACGCACGCGCACAAACAAAAATTCCATGCTGACCTGTGAAATACGCTTGACGTAAGCGCAGAATTCCCGGTAAGCAGAGCCATTAAATTGAGCCCAACGGTGACTGCCAGGCGCTGTGTGCTACAACTCAATTGCAGGTAATCTTCGCAACCACCTTTGACAAGCCTAACTAAAGCCCGGTTAATAATTCCTGCGAATGCGAAGCGAATTTTGACGTCAGATGGCTGTTTTCGCTGCAAATATTTCGCAGGAGTTGAGCTGTGGGCAACTCTTCCAAATTATTTGTTGCGAATTTGTGACGTCAAAACTCGCATCGCATTCGCATTCGCAGGAATTATGAACCAGGCTTAAGAGGTTTGCTGAAGAAGAAACAAATTGAAAACACCCCCCCCCCCCCCCCCCAAAAAAAATATATATATATATATATAAAAATAAAAAATAAAAATAAATAAAATGTGAACCCGTAAATATTGTATTAGTAATTATGTGAGTAGATTATTTATAATGTGATACTGGGCACAGTTGTATCAAAGTGCACAAAAGTTTCAATGGTTGCAGTGTAAGGTTTTGTGTATTCTTGAACTTATCTTGGCTAGTTGTACTTTTTCGGATCCGATGAAAAAATGGACAACCGTCTGAAATGAAAATATTCAAAAAAACAATATGTTTGTCTTAATTGCTTGCATTTAGCGAACATAAGGTTTAGTCTTTATCTGTTGTCAAGGAGCGTGCTGATTTGTTAATGTAGGGATGCGGGATGGAGGCCAGTCCTCTACTGACAGGGGAAGAGCACTTGGAGACCATATCAAGAAAGAAACCTCAGGATGAAAAACATCTAGGATGACCTTAATTTAATCCTCAGCTCAAAGAAACACTGTGTGAAAACTATATTTGACGGCAAAAAACCACCCACCCATTACTGCAGGTTCTCCGACAAATACCCTTTTACAACCAGAGTAAGAGAGCAATGAAACAAAACGGAGAGAAATAGAGAAAAAATATGCTCTCGGTATGTGCCTTATACAGACTCCAACAAAACAGAAATACGAGAAGCCAAAAGAAAGATTGAGGGCGCACTTGCGTTCCTAATAGAGTCGTATGGTTTCACCCCTCTAAATAGACTCCCATAGCAAACAATGCTAAATGCTAAATATTCAAAAATTCTCAAAAAATAGTTAAAAGTCTCTCAGCCTCTTGAAATCCAATCAAATATATTTTCAGACCACTAAACTTCAGATTTCTTTTCAATTTTTGGCAGGTCAGCCGTTTGGAATTTTTTCTAATTAACCCAGAAAAAAACACCCCCGAAAATGTGTTTTTCCCAAACCGACTTGCCGCCAGTTTTTATGAGGCACTCCTCCAATTCCCAAGCTAAATAGGACCAACTTTAAAGCCCAAATTTATCAAATCTCCTCAAAACTTGAAACCCAGAACCCCCAGGTTGTGATAAGTTCTTATAATTGCACAGTCTATTAGTTACATGACCCCCAAAACGTTATAATTAAAAATAAGTTGTGGGTTTACAATTTATGATAAGTAGCTTGGCGCATGAATTTTTGGTCGATTTAGAGTAGTGCACCCTATAAGGGCAGTCAATTATTCTTTATGGTGAAAAAATTATGCTTAAAATGTTGAGAATAAGTCACTGATATGAAATCTGGGGGGAAAAATGGAATATTTTATTGCGTTTGTCTACAACAAGGTCAAACATGTTGAAGCATTTACATGTACTTTAAGCAATGTGAGAGGAAAAACCTGCATGACACACTGTGCACATTATATTGGAATACTTGGAAGTTACGTCCAAATCTTCCCTCAAAAAGTTATTAACATGTCTCTTTTTCGTAATAAGATTCTAAAAACCTTACAAACTATTTAATTAATCGACAAGAGGGGTTTAATTATTGTGGAGAAGTGGTAAAAAGGGAAAGAGGTTGGAAGGGGGCCTTGAGTTGGGGGCGGTTTTGCTTTCCCTCCAACTTTTCTAACCTTGTATTATATTGAGTTTAAAATTGTGAACTTTATAACAACGTTCCCAACAAACAAACACATTTTACCACATTTATTGTTCTTCCAAGTTTCATCTTACCTAGCTGTTAAGGGGGGGGGGGGGGGGGGGGGGGGCGGGTAAAGGGGTGGGCGGGGCATGTTGCAAAATTCCATTCCAGATACCATACGGTTAGTTGTGGACAATTAAATAGGTTAATACTGTAAACTAGGGTTTAGACTAGAGCTAGGGTTTTGGGCTGATGGCTATAGGGTTTGGGGTGTAGGCTAGGGTTTGGGCCGACGGCTAGGGTTTGTGCCGATGGCTAGGGTTTTGGCCGATGGCTAGGGTTTGGGTGTAGGCTGTGGCTGAGGGCTAGGGTTTTGGCTGCGAGGGCTATGGTTTCACACGCACCATAATGCAATCAGTTCCCGGGAACTTGACATTCATGATGCCATATCAACCACCCACCGCCTATGTCATCTTCACATAGTCTGTTGATGGTTTTTCTCTACTTTTCCCTGAATCAACCAGCCACTGAAGATTCTTGAGTTTCTTGAATGTGACTTACCGTGATAGTCTCATACTCGTCGATATAGTCTTACAATAAAAACCAAACCCAGCAAACCTTTCTTTGGAACGTTGAATTATTCTGTTGTTTTGTTATTTTAGGAACAAATAGCAACTTTATTACTATAATACTATCTGTTTATACAGCCAAAGGAATGATGTTTTCAATGTAAACACAGCAACAACTGACGAAAAGTGCCCCCATACAACACATTACTCTCGTCGTTTCAAGCCTACATAACCGTATTAACAACAAGCACACGGGTGTAGCGGGCGCCACCATTTTGTATCTATAGGTTTCACCCCTCTAAATAGACTCCCATAGCAAACAATGCTAAATGCTAAATATTCGAAAATTCTCAAAAAATAGTTAAAAGTCTCTCAGCCTCTTGAAATCCAATCAAATATATTTTCAGACCACTAAACTTCAGATTTCTTTTCAATTTTTGGCAGGTCAGCCGTTTGGAATTTTTTATAATTACCCCAGAAAAAAATACCCCGAAAATGTGTTTTTTCCCAAACCGACTTGCCGCCAGTTTTTATGAGGCACTCCTCCAATTCCCAAGCTAAATAGGACCAGCTTTAAAGCCCAAATTTATCAAATCTCCTCAAAACTTGAAACCCAGAACCCCCAGGTTGTGATTAGTTCTTATAATTACACAATCTATTAGTTGCATGACCCCCAAAACGTTATAATTAAAAATAAGTTGTGGGTTTACAAATTATGATAAGTAGCTTGGCGCATGAATTTTTGGTCGATTTAGAGTAGTGCACCCTATAGATAGGTTTCACCCCTCTAAATAGACTCCCATAGCAAACAATGCTAAATGCTAAATATTCAAAAATTCTCAAAAAATAGTTAAAAGTCTCTCAGCCTCTTGAAATCCAATCAAATATATTTTCAGACCACTAAACTTCAGATTTCTTTTCAATTTTTGGCAGGTCTGGACTGTTTTTGGTATTTCAATGTCCGAGTGAGCAAGCTACGCCCTCCGTCAATGCACTCAGCGATCGAAAGTACAGTTATTAAGTGCTGGTGACTGGTGTAGCTGATAAACTATACGTCTCTTCGGAGCAAACCAATCATACCACAGAAATTTAAAGTTTACGTTACTGCACGTTTACCCACTTAAATGATTTCACTTTTAAGACCAGTGCCTGTCTTTTTATCCTTGCGGATAAAGACAGAGGGGACTAGTCTACCTCCAATATGCCTTTATATTGTTGAAAAACAAACCACTCTGGTTGGCATGGACAGCTGAATGTTTGCAAAACACACAATTGTATAAATTGATGTTGTGACCAAATTCAACATTTCTGCAAATTTTCATTTCGAAAAATTACATCCCGGGATTGGATGCTTTTTCCCCAATAAATTCAGCACTATTTTTGAACATTTTGTGTAATATTGGTACAAACTGTGTCTATCCGTTTTTTCTTTGCATTTATGGCTTCCAATAGTTTTCCAACCTTGATGGGCAAACCTAGGGTTTCGACGTTTTGCACGCGTGTACGCACTGTGCACGAATCTCAGTCTCAGTCAATAACAGCTCTTATTGACTTCAATGAGGGTGCTGTTTTGAACTTAGTGACGTCATATGGAAGAGGGTCTGTTGACACAAGAAGAGCGCATTAAAAACAATTACTTCATACAATGATTTAGAATTTCGAGTAGGTTTATCCAGTAAACCCCTTACCCCCCAAAAAATCCCCTCCCCCTTCCCGCCTAACCCACTCCAAAACATAATACATCATTCAGACCAAGCACATTAAAAAAGATAAAACATTTACATAATACCAATAAACCAGGGTTCCATGCAGTCCCTATAACCCACCCTTTGTTGTACCTAATTTTGTGTCCCCTATAGGTACTGACTGTCGTTAACAATACGATTATAAAACAAAGATTTGAGTATCCTGGCATGGTTTTGCTCTTCAGACTGCTCATCTGCCTACCACTCCTCATTTCCTCAAAAAATGTTGCTTTAGCCTTAAAACAGATAGAGAATAACACCACGATGCAGTGTGTAGGGAAAATTGTAGGTCTTGTTTAATTCCAGCATAGCGACAACAGGCATGATAAAGGCCTGGAAAGAAAGGTTACATTATTCATAAGATAATGATTTCCGTGCAACGGGAACAATTTGGCAAAGCATTGAAGACCCTGTAGTTGCACACGGCAACCTGCATAACTGCTATTGGAGTCTGTACATGCATGATTGAACACCGCGTGGGCGTGGCCATTTTTCAAATACTGGCAAGGACCCACACGGACTTGAGGCAAGATACCTCTCAGCTGTAGGACGGGATTTGGACGCCGCTTTGTTGATGAACTGAACTGGTAAAATCTTTCATAAGAAGAACATAATACAATACACCGATCCATTAAGCCACGCCCATTTCTCATTGACCAATCACAACCGCGAAATCTGATCACCATTTGAGCCGTTTGGTGAACTTTGCACTAATGGTGATCAGGTTTCGCGGCTGTGATTGGTCAACTCGTAAGGAGGCGGGGCTTAATGGATCGATCTATTCAGCTTCCAATGGTTAGAAGGAAGTATTTTTTAGTACATAAAGCTGCAGGAAGGTAAACACAAAATTCGCTGTTCTAGCCCTTCTTTAGGCCTTGTGGACAATTTTCCAGCGACTTTTCTTTACTCGCAGAGGAAATGTTGGAGAAATTTGAACTCTGAACTGGAACTGTAGCGTTGGTGATATGTTTTTTTTTTCTCCAAGTAAAGACTTTCAACGGCGAAGCAGCAATCGACAACTACGTAGTCCCTAAATGAAACAGGTAAAAACTAGGTATAGAGACAAAAAGTTATAACTCGAGCTCAAGTGTTTGTCACTCTCTAAAGGGTTTTAAAGCTTAACATGAAAACATATGAACCAATAGACTGTGCAAGTTTCGCGCGCATTCGAACTTCCGGGACCATAGTGGTCCCAACCATATGGAGTTTTACGTGGGCGAGATTTTGTTTCGTCAATTATTTTAGTTTAACGTAGTTTATGACCTAGAAAATTATACATTGTTGGGAATGTAATACTAAGTGATAACAAAATATGAAAGTAAAACCAATTCAACAATATAACGAAGAAAAGCCGAGAATTAAACTTGACCTCAGCTTCCGGTTATTGCAAAAAATTAAGAATTTTGTGCTCGCCTCCGATCATAAAACTTATGTAAACGCTTGTTTTTGATGCGCGATTATAATCGCCAGATGCTGTAATTGCAAAGCGAACCCTTTTCATTGCAGTCTATGTTTGTTGAGGCGTCAGCATCCTCTTTAAACTGCGTCACGAGTCAATTTTAAACCCGTTTAACCATCACGAATCGGCGTAAGGGGTTCAGGGTTTCTAAAAAGTTAACATCAAAAAAGCATCCTTGTCCCAGAGTTTTATTTTTTTTTCAATAAGAATTAACACACTTTTGTGTATTTTTTTTCAAAAGCTAAAACTAATTTCATAAAATTGTAATGATTTATTTTTGTTGTTCAGATTTTGTCATGAGATATTACAATAATTTAAAACAAAGATTTGATTTCAGAAATAATAATGTTCTTCGTTTGACGTGTTTTCTCGTTCGGATACGCGCGAGACTTGCACAGTCTATTGCATGTAGAAAAGTAAAACTTGACATCAAAGAAGTCCTATTGAAGCACATCTTATTGTGTGTATCGATTATGAAAGAGCATAATAGCTACTAAATTAATGTAGAACACTCGTGTACGCAAGGTGGCAAACTTAGTTGACTTTATTTTATTAACAATGTACTTCAGTAGGATTTAAAAGTTGGATTCTCATAACAAGTATCTGCATTGGTCCCAATTAAACCAATACTGGTCTTTTTCCGATTGTATTTTCTCAAGTAATCAAAAGTCATACACATCATAAGCAGGTATATACACATCTCAGCAAAACGTACTCTTTGATTACTTTTTCATCATCAAACCATAAAGAAGGATAAGAAGGGGGAATCGTGATCAACAACTTGACACAGGTTTCACATTGGCGCGATAACTTCTGTATGGCATCTGGTGGAACTGTTATGGATTAGTGATAGTTATATCAGAATATCAACCATTGTGATATGGTTTTTGATTATGAGATGAATTATGATTTAACTAGGCCCAATATCAAGTTTGTATAGTTCGGATCAATCCGAACTACAAACTACACACTACTACAATCTTTCCGGCAGTTTCTACTACACCCCCACCCCCCCCCCCCCCCTCCCTTAGAGTAGATGTATACATTATGCACTCTGACATTTCACTTCAACATAATCGCATTTTTATTGAATTTGTTTACTCGAAATGTAGCGGCAATATATTCTTATTAACGACCAACAAATGAATTTCCTTATGTGTTACAATTCAATTCAATTCAATTCAATGAGACGTTTATTCCATACTCTTTTTGGAAAATAAATCAATATGAGAATATCAGTACATAGAAATGTAACAAAATTAAAAGCGCATATAACTAAGTATACAAAATTGATAAAGTGTTAAAGCAAAACATTAATAAATAACTAGGAATGAACTATGTACAAGAGAGGAGTGAGAGCATGAGGCTGTTAGAGTAAGCCGAGGCTTGTAGAAAACAGCCTATATACAGACAAAAAAACCAAACATCAAATCACGACACAAGGACAAGACAGACAATACGAATAATGACATTACAAAATGTTGACGACAAGATACAAATAATTAAAGTACTAGGCTAACTGAAGACGACAAAAGTAAATAGATAAGTAGTGAAGGAGAGAAAAGCTATGTTACATAGTGAGAGAGAAGAACTCTTTTATACGAGAGCTTAAATCGACCCACTGACGGCATTGTTCTTAAATCATTGGAGATAGCGTTCCATAAACGTGGGCCATTGAATCGAAGGGTGTTGCTAGAGTACACGGTGCGGGTGAATGGAAGAAACAGGTTATTACGGGATCTGGTTGAGTAATCATGAATTTCATGAACCGAAGTGAAGTATGTAGAAAATGTACGAGGAAGGAGATTATTAGTATATTTGTACATAAAAATGCCAGTTTGAAGTTTATTGATGTCAGTAAGAATAAGGGTGCATAGACGCGCGAAAAGAGGTGCAGAGTGGTCCCGAGGATGAGAGAAAGTGCAAATGCGAATGGCCCTTTTTTGAATGACAAACAAGGCGTTCAATTTGCTACTGCTGGTATGCGCCCAGACGATATTACAATAGTTTAAATACGGTAGAATAAGAGAGTTATAAAGTAAGAGCATTGAGGTAGCTGGAAGAAAGAAACGAAGTTTTGAAAGAACGCCTGGGTTTCGGGAAATGGTTTTAGATATAGAAGAAATGTGTTCTGTCCAAGAGAGGCTTTGATCAATGATAACACCCAGAAATTTGGCAGAAGAGACCCTGTTGATAGGAGTATTATCAATAACAAGTTGAGGCAAGAATATGTCTAGTGGACGAGCAGACTTGGTAAAGAAAATAAAGTTAGTTTTATTATGATTTAAAGAAAGTTTGTTTGCTTTAAACCACGAAGAAATTAAGCAAAGTTCTGAGTTGAGAGTATCTATCAAGGAAGTAACGTCCGGGCTAGAGTAAAAGATGGTTGTGTCGTCGGCGAAAAGGGTGAAGTTAAGAAGCGAAGAAGAATTGTGAAGATCATTGATGTATAGCAAAAAAAGCAGTGGCCCAAGGATAGAACCTTGGGGGACACCATGCTGGATGTTCCGACGATTAGAGTCACAGTTCATAACTGTAGTGTATTGGTACCTGTTAGAAAGGTAATCTGAAAACAATTGGAGCGGAAGACCCCTGATACCATAGTGGCTTAGTTTGGAAAGAAGAATAGAATGATTGAGGGTGTCGAAAGCTTTAGAAAGATCAATGAAAACACCAATAGCAGAGAATTTATTGCTGAACGCATTAGTAATATTGTCGACAAGTTCAATGAGGGCCATGTCGGTAGAGTGTTTTGATCTAAAGCCATATTGCTGATCGAAAAGAATACGATGGTGAGAAATGAACTGAGAAAGACGGTTGTAGACAAGCCGTTCTAAGATTTTAGAAAGACAAGGAAGGATAGAAATAGGCCTGTAGTTACTGATATCATGCTCATTGCCGCTTTTAAAAATAGGAATGATGTTAGCGACTTTAATGTTAAGAGGAACAGAAGCAGTTAGAAAAGACAGATTCAAGATGTAACTTAGAGGTTCAGCAATACAAGGAAGAACAGATTTAACCACGGTTGAGCAGATTCCATCAAAACCACTGCTGTTTCCGCTCTTCAGCTCACTGCCAACCTTAATAATTTCTTGTCTGTTAGTAGGGGTTAAAAAAAGAGAGGAAGCATTAGGATTGTGCAAGGATTCGGTGAAGTGAATATTAGTAGGGGAAATGTCGTTAGCTAAGGAGGAACCAATGTTGGTAAAAAAGTTGTTGAAAGTGTCGGCAATTTCAGGCGGACTGGATACAGGATTGTCACCGTCCATGAACTCGCTGGGAAGATTGGTTTTCTTCTGTTTGCCGAATATACAATTGATTTCTCGCCATATACCTTTGAGATTATTTTTTGTATGATCAAGCTTGTCGGCGTAGTATTTTTTTTTTGGCGAAGCGGATGGTGGCAGTAAGCTTGTTGCGATAGGTTTTATAACGCTGCTCATTTGCTACAGTCGGGTTACGAAGAAAACGCTTATGCAACCTATTTTTGAAATGACAAGAGTTCACAATAGACTGAGTGATCAATGGTTTGATATTCTTAGTTGTCCTAACCGTTTTGAGAGTGAGAGGAAAATGAGAGTTATAGCGAGAGGAGAATATAGAAAGGAAGGTGTCATAAGCAGAGTCCGAGTCCCGAGCATGATAGACATTACTCCAGTTGATGTTACTGAGATCTTGTTTGAAGGAACTAATGGCAGTCATGTTAATATCCCTTGACAAGAATGTTTTTTGAAAGGATTCGGAGCTCTCGAGACAGGAGGTAGTGATTTGAAAGAGGGGATAATGATCAGAGATATCGGAGTAAAGAATCCCAGCTGTAGTGTCAAGAACAGAATTGGTTAGTATGTTGTCAATTAGTGTGGCAGTGTGAGGAGTGATGCGAGTGGGTTTAGTGATTAAAGGGTGAAAGCCACAGCCTAAGACAGCATTCAAAAAGTCGTCCGCGGACAAGTGATCAGCACAAATGAGTAGATTGAGATTGAAATCGCCCATTATATAACACAGCTTTCCCTCCTTTGTTATATTATCCATGCAAGACTCAAAAATCTTGTTAAAGTTGTCACACGAAGTACCAGGAGCCCTGTAGACATTTCCCACAATAAGATTACTAGCTTTGTCACGCTGAATTTCAATAAAAATCGACTCAAAGTCATCCTGTGAAGGCATGATGTCTTCACGAATCCGAAATTTCAGCGAGTTTTTAACGAACAAAGCTACCCCTCCGCCAGGTCTTTGGGAACGGGAAGAATGAACTAGATGGACATTTTCCATGTGAACATAGGGCGGAGGGGCTGCTTTAAACCAGGTTTCGGTGAACCCGTAGATGGAGAAGGAGTGGTTTAGACTAGACAAGTAATCTTGGATGTCGAAGAAATGTCCACGGAGGCTCCTGGAATTCATATAAAAGATGGAAAAGTTACCTGGAGTAGAGATATTTAAATCATTAAATTCATTAGACTCAAAATATGCACAGTGGTCATCATTAAATGCATTATCGTCATCAAAGGATAAAGTATCAACAAAATCAGCTACAGTCATTTGACGGAAGACAAACAAAAACAAATACGACAAAACAAAAATGAAAATAAAACTGAGCAGGAACAATTGAAGACAAAAAGCAAAGCAAAAAAGTCAATAAAAGCAACTGCTGATAATAAAAGTGAACACTACTAGAACAAAAATGTGAATGAAACAGGGAAGACTAAGTCCCTACTCTGAAAATTAATGGTGAATTGCTGCTGAGATGACAAAACAGAAGTGAGAAATGACAAATATTTTTTAAACAAAACAAAATTGCAAAGTAAGGCAAATGTTGTATAGAAAGTAAAACAATGCATTATATCATATCAAAAGCGAGTCAAACAAAGTTTAAGCAAGGCATACAGCTATATACGTAGATCAAACAATACGGTAAACAAACCAATGCACAAATAATAAAGCTCAGCAAATTAATTGTCTATTGCAAAATAAAGAAAGTCAACATGATGACAGGTAGTGAGATAATGGCGGTAATGGCAATGATGATACAAGATGAGGCAGATGACAGACGATTAGGCAGATGATGTTTTAGGCCTGGTGAAAATCAGCAACAGACCCATTGGAGCCTCGCCACTTACCAGCCACGAACCGGTAGCGTTTACCCTCCTTGTAGGCTTTGCTGACTTGTGATGCCCAGCGCTGCTTCTCCTGTAGATCCTGATGTGTCAAATCCTCTACACAAAAGTAAGGGACATCAGCGAGGTCTTGTCGTTGGTGTCGGAGGACCTTGACCTTATCTTGGTAGGAGTTAAACTTCACGAGAAGATGTTGGGAACGGCTGGGGGTCTTGGGGCCGTCACGATGGGCACGCTCTAATTTTACATCATGCATGCAGAGTTTCTCTTCCAGCATCGTGTTGACGAGAGCCAAACAATCCTCATTGTTTTCCTGTGGGTGGCCAATTATTCTGACGTTATTACGCCGACTAAATCTTTCAAGTTTGTTCAACTTTTCGGAATGATCGGCCAGGTGCTTCTGCGTACTCTCAAGCAGGGGAGCCAACTTTTCCAATCTTTCACTCGTTTCTCGAGAACGCTGATTCGTTTGGATTCAAACTCGAGGGCGGCATTGAATGTTTCCTCTAGCTTCATAATCCGCCTGGCGTGTTCGTCTTGACCACGACGAATCTCGGTCAGAGCATCCTTTACGTACTGCTGGAAACCAGTGTCAATGGTCGGCGGTCTATCAGTGCATGGTTCCGGGGAATGTAGGTGGCTGTGCACGGTCTGTTGTGGTGACAGCGTAGGTGGTATTGGGTCGGGAGATTTCACCGATTTTTTCCGTCCGGCAGGCATTTTGAGGGCTAGATTTCTTCTCAGGAATATTCTAATGTGTACAATCTATGTTGCAGTCCAAGATGTTGATGTTAAAAAACGAGGTAAGAGTTGGAAATTTACGATTTGTTTCGAATTTTTTCAGAGCTCAGGTGAGACGTGTCCGGTGTTCACTCAACCATCATACTTTATATTCTAAGAACAAAATATTAACAATGAAGTGTTTTTTAAGCTGTACCCTTATTCTATATTTTCATTGCCGTCTTAAGTTCTGTTCATGTGACTGAAAGGAAACTTTCCATTTGACTGCATATTGACATAGATTGTTGATATTCTAAAATGAGACAACATTCTGATATAAAATAGTTTTTGAATTGTCAAAATAAGTTTTATTGTAACCTAGTTGGCTATTATCCACAGTGTCGTAGTGATGACATCATCAGTGATGGGTTCGTTATGCAAACGTTAAAAAAATAAATTTCATCCACTGAAATCGTGTTAAAATTCCCTACTGCTGAATAGAAAGCTCAAAACGAGGCTGGGGACTATTTGTTCACTTCAACTTTTGTGACTTCAACTTTTGTGACTTTTGGTAAGCGTTTGTAGACCTGTCATATGACATAATTATAGATTTTTAACACAGTTTTGATTTAGTGTAATCCAACACCTGATGACTTCACAACTTCTCCTGGTACTTAAAGTAGTAATCAAACTGCTTGTCAAGTTTCAAGTTGATACAAATTTCGCAACTAAGCATTTGTAATATGAGGACAATTCCATACAGAAGAAGAAGAAAAAAGTAGCACGAACGATGACAAAAGGTGTTCGGCTGATGCCGGTGTGGCAGGAGATTCTGTTCCCCTATACGGCGAACTGTGTACAAACTTCTTCTGATAGCGCCCTCTTTTGAATCCTCCTCCTTCAGCCATGTTAATTTTCCATACGGGGGACAAAATCTCCGGGTGACAGATTTCCCTATGACACCGGAACACCTCATTATTTCATTCCCTCAAAATATAATTTAATTCCCTTCAAAATATTATTTTGTGTCCTCAAAGAATACTATTTTGTTCCCTTGAAATGCTATTTCGATAGAAAGAGTAATTATGTTGAAAGAACAAAATAGTATTTCGAGGGAATGGAAGAAGGTATTTCGGGGCAACGACTTATTATTCCAAGAGAACGGAATATTGTTGCGAGGAATACAAGAAAATGCGGTTCGAATGCAGAAACATTTAGAGCGAACAAAATAATGTAGCTGGTACAGAGTCCTTAATATGCCAATTGAATTGTTCATATATGTAAACTAGTATTAGTGCATCTTTTCAAAATTCTCATACAACCAACGGCGCACCCAAGGGGGGGGGGGGGGGGGGGCTCGGGGGGCTTGAGCCCCCCCCCCCCCCCCCCCCCCCCCAAGAGGGTAAAAAAACACCCCAAAAAAACACACAAAAACGGGGGAGGAAGAGGGAAGGAAAGAAAGAAAAAGAAAAAAAATGGGGGAGGAGAGGAAGGGGGAAGGAAAAGAGAGCCGAGGGAGAAAAGTCGCAAATGTGTGTGTAGCTTTTGGTTTTTATTTCCGGTGGCAGTATTTTCTTTTCTTCCTTTGCCATTCGCATTTTTTCCCCGGCCAAATTACTCTTTTGTACGGGAGATTCGATAACGCGAGGTACGAGGTGCGAGGTGAAAGATTTTGAACACCATTATGACAACTCCCTTGTAATTGTTTAAACTTGCAACAATAACATTTGAAACCAACAGGCTAATTTGTCCAGGATAAAATATGTCTCACGTCGTTCCGGCATTCAATGGTTTTCCCCTTATGGATTGCCTGTAGTAGTACTACACTTGAATTTGAGAAACGCGAGATAGTAATGTTTTTTTACCCGCGATGTTTTTAATGAATATGCATGGAACCAGATACCGACCAGATCAAAAATGAATATAATCACGCGTTGCTTCTTTTCCACATTTTTCATTTTAGTCGGCTATGTTCATGTTCAATCATACCCTCTCCAAATTACACATCACATTCATGCCCTGGTTAAACTTATAATTTCATTTTTTAACAGTAATCTGATATAAATTATTATTATGTGACACCACTTTCGCAAAAAAAAAAGGTTTATCTGTAGGATATGGGTTTGCCGCCCACTTATTAATGGAATTTGCCGCCCAGTGATGAAAAGTAGGTGGGAATTTTTTTTAATAAACTTAAAAAATTTATATGGATCAGAAGTGCTTAAAAAGTATGTTTTTTCTAATTATGCATAAAGAGGCTTGATTTTTCACCCCTAAAACGCCAAAAGCTCAGAGCTCCAGGGGGCTTTGCCCCCTGGACCCCCGCCGGGGCTTCGCCCCACCAGGGGCCGTAAGGCCGGCCCCTGGACCCCACCCAATACATTGGTTTGAGCCCCCCCCAAAAAAAACCCCCACAAAAAAACACATAATCCTGGGTGCGCCGTTGCATACAACTACAACAGGTTGTATTTGACTGACTCTCCCGAGTGACGCAAATTATACAACGCCCAGCAGCATAATTGAGAACCATTTTGTTGCAAAGAATGCATCGTATTTTTATCTCTATAAAACTGCATGCCGAAAACTTTGTACTTGAAACTAATTGAACTTTAATTTAATCATTAAGAAAACAATCTGAATCCCCTAAACAAGATTTTAAAAAGTAAACAAACAAACAAACTCGTAAGCAGGCCGTTAGTTCTAACGGCGATCTCGTATTCGATACTTGGCTCCTTGGCTACTCAATTATTTCGAGGAAATAAAATAATATGTCCTTCATCCCCTCGATATGTTATTTTGTTCCCTTGTTCGAGGTAAAATTATTTTGAGGAACAAAACTGTACTTCGAGGAAACAAATTCTTATTTTGAGGGATTGGAATAGCAATAATGTTTTCGGTTTAACATATTCAATGTTTGTTTACCTGTCCCTTTAGGGGGGCTCGAAGACGACAACGTTCTGCTGACTACCTGGTATGGACCTATACGAGGAAACAGCTGACTTGTGAGGGCGTTGAGGTAGGCGGTACCAGCTGGTGAACAGCTCCTGTCTTTTAGCCGAGCACCAAGAGACAGTGGTAGGAGTTCGTCCCTGTTTTGGTAAAAGGGTGTAAGTAGATTTTGAGATAAAGGTATTTTCCCCGCAAAGTGAGGGCGCCATTTTCGATTGTGAAACTCTCAAAGTCAGGCAATACTTCGTTTCAGAGATATACACTCTGTATGTCAGCCTCAAAATTAACACTTTGTAACTTTTTATTTTTAAAGCTACAAACATGGTAAACAGGTGTATCTCTCTGACATGGGCCTACACCGTTTTAGCGAAATTAATTAGTCAACATCAAAAAGTTTTTCAGTATACGACTGTTATTAATTGGACGAGTGACAATTTTCTGTGTTAATATCTTAAGCAGTTATTATGTTGGTCAAATGATGTTTCTTTGAATGAATAGTCACAGTTTCCTCAATAAAAAATAATTCAAACCCATTTCAGTGATAAAATACGTCAAAGAACACACACACAAATTCAATGGAGATCTATGGATTGTCTGGTACTGATCTGGATGCACATTAGAGGTAACCAGAGGACCAAGGTATGGACACATTGCTGTATCCAACCATCGGCCACCTTTCAATTAAAACTCTTAAAGACTCTGCTAGTGTGACGTCTAATTCCTCAAATATCCTCTTCTCCTTGGTCACTCCATCAGCGACAAAACTAGGGTAAATTTAGGGGGCACAAGGAATGCACCGGTTTGTTAAACAGACATTTTACTGTCGTATTTTTAATCTGGGGGGGGGGGGGGGGCGGGGGGCAAGCCCTCCTTCCCTAAGTCCCCCCCGACTTAGATATGCCATTATCCACACCAATTTTGTTTTAATTGAATACGATTAGACTGCCTGACCCCGAAATAACTTGCCCGCTTGTGAGATAAAAAACAAGTTAATAAACATTTGACTTTGTTGAAAAACTAAACAAAACAAATTATTGTTGATATTTCTAACAATCAAATAAGATGTGAATATTGACAAAAAATAAAGGTGGTCGGAAACCCCAAGTTTGTCTATACTATGGAGTAAAGACAATGAGAAAAATAAAGAAGAATGCGAAAGGTAAGCGAAGATCTAACCCGTTCTTTTGCAGAGTCCCTCCCCTTTTGTAACCCCAACTCACACGAAAAGATGTTCTACACACTTGCAGATGTTGTCCCTAACATCTGTCTTGGGCATTTTCTTGAAATGCATATTGGTCGAAGCCAATGATGCTTTTTAGAAGACTAGTCCATCAGGAAATTTCCGTCTTGTTGAAACTTCAAGTCGCCAGTGTCATGTTCGGATTAATTGTCATGATTATAATTCCAGCAATGGATAGGTACCAAATACCACTTCAACTCGGTTTCTGTAATCCCTCTGATTAGATTATTTTTTTGGGTAAATAAGCACAAATAAATTATGGGTGGATTCCTCAATTTTCTCTTAGAACCCAATTTCTGCCGAGTGGGCTTGGTACTCTGGGAACAAAAACTCTGAAGTAATCTCACAAACTCTGCATTCTAAATATTCCTGTCCAATCTGCATTTAGCCACCTTTCTGCATTCCTTTGTTGATAAATTTTTGATTTAGGTGTATTCAATAAATAATGTAGACCAGCTAAAATAGTATTTATTCCTGATATCAGCATAACATCAAATTTTCAATAGATAACTTTAAATTAGCAAGGCCCGTACATTTAAAAAAACGAAATGTTCAAAAAGCTGTAACTCTCACTCATTTGGCAGTTTAAAAATAGTAAGAAAATTTTTAAAATATGATTTACAAATAATTTAGAAGCAAACATGTTAAATGCATTTTTGCAAACTGCAAATCTATTTCAGTTGGAAATAATTTCCCCAAACCACTTATTTTAATCGGTAGTGCTGTTAAAAACAACGTGAGTACACAGTAAAAACGCTGTTTAAAATAGCGCTGTTTAAAATGAGTTGTTTAAAACTTTAAACAACGTTGCTCAGAAAAAATTCTTATTATTTAAACACGCGCTGTTTAAAACGCAATAGAGTGAATGAGTTATGTTTTAAACAACATTGTTTAAAATTACGTCAAGCGTCGTCACGTGATGTATTTCCCGCCGATTGTATCTCATGTCATGGCGGCGGACAACGAGTTCTGGAAATCCTGGCAGATTGGGGTTTTTACACATTTAGAGGTAAGTTATTCGACATTTGATGTCATAAATCTATTGTTTCAAGAAATCTTGACAAGAACTTTCCACTTTCGTTCTTCATTACGGGTTTGTTGTCCTTTAAACTAGAGTAAAAAATAAAGAAAAAATGTGGGCGAAAGTACAGGATCACTGTACTACTTACCACACCCCGCCTCCTGGGCTGAGCTTTTTATGGGGATGAATGAAATATTACTGTTGTATACATGGGCCTACCACTGCCGTCGAAGTCATCTGCTTACCTAAAAATGTCAGCTTATAATTTACAGCTGCAAGAATCAATTGTTGTATTATTGTATGAACAATCATTGCGCTTCAAATTCAAAGGGTCAAATGTTACAAAGTTTAGGGCTTGTGTGTACACAAACGTCCTGTGTGCATACTTATCGACTGCAATGTCGAATACGTGTACATGTAGTCAAACCGACAGAAGCCGTTCAGCGAAGACTTGTTGTTTGTAGTTACTGTAGCTGTAGTTCAGAAGACGTGGAAGGCCTAGCCCTAAGAAATATATGCCTATTTTTAAGGTATTTATTATTTGATCTGATCATTCATCTTTCATGGCTTACATAACTTCATAACTTTCATAAGACAGACTTGGAGAGTTTCTTGTTGTTATTTGTTTAACGTTCAGCCTACTTTATTTTGTTACTGGCAGGCTAGCCCCACTCACTGTGTAGAGACTGGAATGCCTAGCTGCATTTGCACTTGCTGGGACAAGAAATCTGGAGAAATTCTCTCTTTTTGGAGCTGTTAAAGAATAAAGGTACACTGTTTTGATACTTTATTTGTTTGGGCATTCTAATGTCCATATTTCTTGACATATGGAGTTTGACTCTATTACATATAGACATGAGTCAAACACATATTATATCCTAATTTTGTCAGATTTCTTCAACATGTTTTTTCACATTTTTCACTTTTGTTTGGGCACTGGCTTGGTGATCAGTCTTTTTTTCTTTGTCGTTTTCTTCCATTCTGTGCTTTTTAACATGTGTCTGCGCCTTTGATCATTTTGTATGTAAGGGGCGCAATATAAATTTTAGATATTATTATTATTATTATTATTTTTACAGGAGGGGACTGATATGACATTACTTGAGAACTATCGACAAGACACAGTCATCACAACCTTACATCATGGCTGTATGATCGGCGCATCTTCCCCAGATGTTTGTTATCAGGAAAAGACAAAAGCAGCAACTTTATTAAGGTTAAAAAAAAATTAGTTCATGTTTCAAATAGTTGAGTGCAAAAAAAGCTTCACAAAAGAAATACAACAATGTGGTAATAACTGTGAAACAGATGCCTTGGCTAGAAAAAGATGAAAAACCTTGGTCTATTCTCTATAGGCCTTATTATTCAAGATGATACTCTCTTTCAGCAATTATCACAATGAACACCTTTTTTAATATTAGGAAACTTGAGTGTTTTTAAGACCGAAGGACTGAATTTGTTTCTTAAAATGGAACTTTATCTGAAAAGGGAAATGTATCATTTTAAAGACATGATATTGAAATGCTTATAAAAATTACAATATGTGGTTGTGGAAAAAATAATTAATTTACAGACCCAAAGGTAATGTACAGAAATTACAGTATGGAAATTGCGAACAAAAAATATTCACATATTTGTGGACCCAAAGTTTCTCGTTTGGAATTAGAGCTATTCAAGGCTGTAGTAGATGAACAAACTGCTGTTTGACACAGGTAAAAACCATGGTTTTAGCAGACATGAAGCTTAAAATGTAACAGTCGATAATTCCATAGAAAACGATTGGTTATTGGCTGTCAAAAAGTTACTGCAACTATACATGATCACACATTATACATTATTTAGACCAATAGAACCACCACACAATGTCTCGTAAAACATTTGGATGTAAATAATTATTGTGAAAATAAATTTGCAGAGTTGCCAACTCAAGTACGTTTCTGTGTGACAATTGTTAAGTGTAATTTCGCCTTTTAAAATTACAATTTGTATGAAGTACTGCTAGTACGTACTAAACAACCTCATTTAAACAACCAAAGTTGTTTTAAACAACCTCCAGTTGTTTAAAGGGAGTTGTTTAAGAAAATGTTGAAAATTTTGAACAACTAGATGTTTAAACTCTAAACAACACAGGTTGTTTAAACAACCATCTTTAAACAACCCCAGTTGTTTAAAAGTAGTTGTTTAAAAGATTGTTTAAAATTTTGAACAACCTGATGTTTAAACTCTAAACAACCCTGGTTGTTCAACAGTTTGAACAACAGTTGTTCATGTGCCCTGGTTAAACAGCGGTTGTTTAAAATTTTAAACAAGTTGCTTAAATATTTTTAACTGTGTAGGGAAAGAAATAACAAAAAAGGAGGCGAAAAATAGGCAAAAAGAGGAAAGAAGGGTGAAAAGGAGAAACAAATGGTTTGTCTCCTCCTTCGGGAAGCAGGTTTGTATGAATGGTAAGATAGTGTTAGTGTTGGCCTATAAGAGAGTGTTGGCCTAGATTTAAGACTAACTATCCAGCCTTCTAGCAGGTTCAGAGGCAACATGTAAGGTTCAAGTCTGAGCTTGATCAGACGATGACGAGTCTTCCTTTGATGTCCTAAATGCATGACATGAGGTCAGCAGGTGTCAATGAAAAAACAAAAGTACATGTGTAAGTGTTAAAGAAAAATAACCTTTTTACTCCACAGCTTCTAATAATCTTTATCTCCACCTGCAGCTTGTAAAATTGCTTTCGACAGAATTTGATAACCTGTTTTTGTTTTCCGCAGTCTGGTATCTTCAGACGATGCAGTATAATCTACTACTGCATCAGCAGAGCTAAACATTGAGCAGGTTCAAGGGCAATGTTTGTTGCAGAATAGGAGTGAGGATGGCAGGTCTCCCATTGATGTTTCTGATGCATGACTTGATGTTTTGAAGTCATTGAGGTCGGGTGTTTGCAGCAGGGGCGACATAGGTCAAGTATCTTGGGTATGATTGAAAGAAAATTAACCTTTCTTTTATAGCTTCTAAAAGTTTCCTTCGTAGGCTTCAAACCCGTTTTGTTTTCCACAGTCTACAAACCCGTTGTTCCGATTCAGACATTGTGGCTGGCAATGCCCCGGTAACAACTCTGGGACACCGGAGATGATATTAGTTGGGAAAGGTATCATGTTCACCTCACTTCGGCGTGAGATGACGCCAAATGCTAACCTAGTAAGAAGTTTTTTTCCTCCAGTTATTCAGGTTATGTTTTCTTCTGAACATGAAAAACTAGTCTAACCACTGGCATCTTCAGCCACGATGATCTAGCAGCAGGTTCAATGCAAAAGAGGCAGATCATGAGCAGACGACCAATTCTCTCTTTGATGTCTCTGATGTGTGATCCAAGGTCAGCGAGGTCAATGGGGTCAGGCGTTTGCAGCAAATGTTAAGTTACTGATATATCAACAGGTAAAGTATCTGGGTGAGTTTGATAGGGAAAAACCAATTCCCTTAGCAGCCTCTAACCTTCCCCATGCAGCTCCTAATAGGTTTTATTTTTCTTTTGTTTTCAATAGTCTATCTATACCTATTTTCCTAAAGCAGATGTTGTGGAAGGTGATTGTGCTTTGCTGACGACGCTGGAACATGCAGATGATGACAGTTTGGTAAAAGGTATCAAGGTAGTCTTATGGTAAGCTTGACTTGATGTGACCACTGGATGCTGCTGAATGTTAACCTTTTCAGCTAATTTTCTGTAAAAGCATCAAGAAATTTACAGAAATTTTTAAATATATCAAAGGAATCTCCAAACTATTTGGTTATACCATAGAGGTAGACTGTCCTCCATGGTTAAAACCAGCAGAAAATAATTGTTTATTCAGATTCCTTAACATTAATACTTAAACAACCAATCAACTCACAAGCAAACATCTCAATTAAGAGTTGAAAGTGTTTTTTGTGATTTTGCCATCAGGAATAATGCCCCAAATTTTGAAACAATATTCAGCGCGTCTCGCAACATCAATTCAGAGTAATTAACCCTTTCAGTACCGCCGAGCCATAGCGGCTCAAAAAACATCCCACTTGGTGACCACTGAGGCATTATGGCACGTAATTTTTTCCACTGTAATTGACCATTGAGCCTGGCTGGCTCACAGGTGTATTGTAAGTTATAAAAATGTAAATAGCGCCCTCAATCGCCCCGTGCGTGCATCACCCCGGCAACAAGCTGCCCGCGTGTGCCCTGAAGCGTCGCAAGTTTTACAATTTAAGCGGGATCGTTAAGCGTCCCCCCAGCATTCTAGAGTAAGAGATCATTCTGACAACATGGCCGATGAAAATGAAGACATTTTTGCAGACAGTGGTTCAGAAATGTCATCTGACGAGGATTCGCCACTTGATGACTCGGAGACAGAAGACAGTGAGGATACAGAGCCGAGGGCCTCGACATCAACAGCAACATTAACCTCTTCTAAGAAGGGTAAGAAGACCAAGAAGAAGCCGAATTTCAGGTGTGGATGGCGTGAAGCCAACTCTTACACACGGCGACCGCCTGTTAAATTTACAGCAAACACCGGGGCTACAGAAGACTTCAGTTCGTTCTCCCCCATACAAATCTTCAAACTGTACTTTTGTGAAGCAGTGTGGCAGATTATGGTACTAGAGCTAGAGACTAATCGTTATGCTGAACAAATATTGGGAGCGGGGGCAGAAAATAAGCGTGCTTGGAGACCAACTAATGTACCTGAAATGATGGCATTCGTGGCCCTACTTCTTTGCATGGGAATCAACAAAAGGCCTCGTTACTCCATGCATTGGTCCAGGTCAGAAATTCTACGAAGTCCCCTGTACTCAGCAACCATGGCTCGTACCCGATTTACTGCAATCCTAAGATTTTTTCACCTCGCCAATAACAGAGATGTGGAGGGCGACTCTCCCCGTCACAAACTTGCTAAATTACGCCCACTGTTAAACATTGTACTACCATTATTCCTCAGGGTGTACCAGCCGGGACGAAGCCTTTCACCGGACGAGACGATGGTCAAATTCAAAGGACGACTGAGCTTCAAGCAGTACATGCCAAGAAAAGCCGCAAAATGGGGATTGAAATCTTTCTCATTGAACGAATCCGACACAGGGTACACATGTGCCTGGGAGTTGTTCACAGGATCGCAGCCCAGGTCCCCACAAGGACAGTCCTCTGTAAGTTATCCTGAGACAAACCATCCATCCGAAATAGGGGCACCAGGCAACGTAGTATTGAACCTTTTGCAGGGACTCGAAAATAAAGGACATTGCATCTACATGGACAATTGGTTTAGTAGCCCGGCTCTGTTCTCCAAGTTGTCTGAGCTAGGATTCGGAGCTTGTGGAACTGTGCGCTATACCCACCCTAGGGATACCCGACGTAGCAAACCCCAAAAAATTTCCTATGAAAAGCGGTGCAGATCCCAAATTTTATCAGAAAGCAGGCCAACTATGCGTTATGTGGCAGGACACAAAACGTGTCACTCTCCTCTCAAACTATGGCGATTGCAGTGTCACTAGTAAAAAGATTCGCAGCCGGAAAACTTCAACAGGACTTCGTCATATCCAAAAACCGTGCATAGTCGAGGATTACAATAAATACATGGGGGGCACGGATCTGGCAGGACAATTATGCACGTACTATACTCATACCCACAAAACACTCAAATGGTGGAAACGTGTATTTATGACAATCCTAGACATATGTTTGCTTAATGCTAATGTCGTATACAACAGCATCCATACAAACAAGAGCTTGTCTACTTTGGATTTTCGGGTCAAGGTGATAGAGGCACTTATTTCAAGCTTGGAGTACAACCCAGTTGACCATGCCAGTCAAGTGTCAAGTGCTTCAAACGCCCTTTCAACTCAGCACTTTCCTGGTCCGAATGTTGGCGGGAAGAAACGTGACTGTGTTGTATGCAGTTCGGCCTCTAATCGGAAACAAACTCGCATGATTTGTAAGCAGTGTATCAAGCCAATGTGTGTTATACCATGCTTTGAGAATTTCCACACCAAGCGATAAATTAGGTCAACAATTAAACAATAAAGTTAATTATGTAAACAATGTGTAAAGCTGTTATACCATGATTGGAGAATTTCCACACCAAGCGAATAATTTTCAATACTTTCTGAAACCCCCCCCCCCCCGCTACAATGTTGAATCCCACAATCGCATGCCTGCCAACAATCAACATTGAGGCCGAGGGGGGGGGGGGGGGAATGGTACTTAGAAAATACAAGTATAGCACTTTGGCAAAATTTAATGTTAGTTCCTTCTTTACATATTGGTTCATGATAGGTGTAAATTTGATTTGAGGAGTAATTTTTTTTCAGTTCATATTGTGCTTAAGCAAACTTCTCTTGTTTATTTTAGGCAATATTGCATGTTGAATCCTATGAGCGCTAATCCATGTTTCCTACATTGATGCGGGTGGGGGTGGGGGGAGGGGGTAGGATGGTGGTTCTAAAGTACAAGTAGAGGCGGGGGGGGGGGGTAATGGTAATTAGAAAGTACAAGTATAGCACTTTGCCAATATTTAATGTGAGTTCCTTCTTTGTAATTAAATGTGGTAACTAAGAATAGTTTGCATTTTAGCCTTAATTTTGTTCCAGGTCATATTGTGCGTAATCAAAACTCTCTTGTTTTTATTGAATGTGCAATCCTATGAGCGGGTTTGGGGGGGGGGGGGGTGCTTCAAAAGGAAATTATTAATACATTATGTTTATTTTAGGTTTCAGAAACCAATTTTCAAATAATCAAAATGGCCGACTTAAGCAACTGTACCACATTGTTTGTATATGGTCTCATTGGGTTCCTGCATCCTGAAAACCTGGCAATATTTTATGTTACGGGCAAAAACCAAATTGATTGGCGGCCATTTTGATTATGAAAATGGCCGCCTTAACCAACTGATCCAATAATTTAATTATGTGTCTTGTTGGGTTCCTTGATCCTGAAAACATTCAAGTTTCCAACATTGATGCGGGGGGGGGGGGGGAGGTTGGTACTTAGAAAATACAAGTATAGCACTTTGGAAATATTTTATGTTAGTTCCTTCTTTACATATTGGTTCATGATAGGTAAAAAAATTATTTGAGGAGTTATTTTGTTCCAGTAACGTTCATATTGTGCTTAATCAAACTTCTCTTGTTTACTTTAGGCAATATTGAATGTATAATACCGGTGAATCCTATGAGCGCTAATCCAATTGACACCATAGATCATCAGATTCTCATACATAGGTTGCGCAATAGGTTCGGTATTGAGGGTTCCGCTTTTGAGTGGTTTTCGTCTTATCTGCGTGATAGGACTCAGCGTATTAGAATCGGATCGATGGTGTCAGAGGCAGTACCATTGGAATATGGGGTCCCCCAAGGCTCTGTCCTTGGGCCAGTTTTGTTTAGTCTTTACACTACTCCAATAGCCGATATTATTAATAATCATGCCCTGGAATACATGATGTACGCTGATGACATCCAACTGTACATCGCGTGTGGTCGTGACGGGGCGCCATTGGGTCAGATAGAAGATTGTATTGAAGACATTCGTCTTTGGATGCGAGACAACAAGCTTGTACTGAATGAAGGAAAGACTGAAGTGATTAAGTTTTCATCGAAGTTTTCATCGACGTTCAAGGTCAAAGGGCAGAATTCAACTTTATCAACCAGTAGAAAGAGTTGCCAGTTTTTATGCTAACCGTGCCTTTTCATTTTGTGCACCACGCCTGTGGAATAGATTACCAATATCAGTGTACCAATCTGAATCATACGAGGGTTTTAAAAAGCGTCTTAAAACCTTCCTTTTTAATGAATATTTTAATTGACTTTTTAATGTTCGAACTGATTGTGTTATTTTGTATTTATTATCATTTGTATTTGTTTTTCAATGTTGTACCGCGCTTTGAGATATTTTATATGTAAAGCGTGTGTTAAATAAACTATATTATTATTATTATTATTATGATTGTTTGAAAGTACAAGTATATATAGCACTTTGGCTATATATAATGTTATTTAATGCGAGTTCCTTCTTTGTCATTAAATGTGGTAACAAATAATTGTTTGGATTAAAACCTTCTGTTTATTTTTGGTTTCATAAACCAATGTTATAATAATCAAAATGGCCGCCTTTTAAAAGCAACTGAACCACCTTTTTGTATTTGCTCTCATTGGGTTCCTTCATCCTGAAAACATGGCAATTTTAATTTTTATCTGTGAGGCTCGTAGACGGAGATACGGGCCAAAACCGAATTGATTGGCGGACATTTTGAAATGGGCAATATTTAATTTTATTTTATGTCAGTTCCTTCTATGTCATTAAATGTTTAAAAAATAATAGTTTTGATTTTAGCAGTAATTTATTTCAAAGTCATATTGTGCGTAATCCAAACTCTCTTGTTTATATTTAATGTCCAATCCTAGGAGCGGGTGGGGGGGGGGGGGGGGGTACTTCAAAAGAAATTTATTCAAACCTTCTGTTTATTTGAGGATTCATAATTTGCCAAAAATCGAAATGGCCGCCTTAACCAATTGATCAACTAAATACACAATTGAGTAGTTTAAATGTGAAAGCTAAACATTTGTCAAGTAGCTGTTCATACCAATCCGCATGAAAATTATTTCTGAAACGTTAAATAAACATAAGGTTTTAAGAATTTACTTTCGAAACACCATCCTCCCCCCCCCCAACCCGCCACAAAATTCAAAAATTTGGTTGAGCCTCACAGATACTGGGGGTTGGTGTCTATACCCATATTTTCAGGATGAAATAGTTGATCAATTGGTTAAGGCGGCCATTTCGATTTTTGGCAAATTATGAATCCTCAAATAAACAGAAGGTTTGAATAAATTTCTCTTGAAGCACCCCCCCCCCCCAACCCGCCACAACATTCAAAAATTTGGTTGAGCCTCACAGATAATGGGGGTTGGTGACTATACCCATGTTTTCAGGATGAAATAGTGGTCATAATACCATACCTCAAATATATGTTAAAGGCAATGATTTAGTCAAAGGCAATATGCCAAAGGAAACAGTAATTTAATTGCTTGCTTGTACAACTTGCATTATGTTACAAGGACCTAGGCTAACCCCAATCTGCCTTGTGAGGGCGCTGTAACCTCAAACTTTCCTAAATAGTGTTGGTCACCAGGTAGCCATGTCAAGGACATTTCTCTGGTCACCATTGCATTAGTAGCAAATATGTCTTGGTACTGAAAGGGTTATGTAGTCGGGTGCTCTTTTTTTCTTCTTTTCTTCCCCCTCTGATCAGCAGTATTGTGTACTGATAACTACATCCGGAGCTATTGCAATGTTCATCGGCGGAGGAAACAGCAGAGAGTCAACAACAGCCCACATTTGAAGTGATTTGTTGTCCAAAATGCGAAGAGATAAAGGATGAAGATTTGAAATCGTCAAATTTTTTAAAAATACAGTCATTCTTTAAGGGCTGTTTTCGCTGCAAATAATTTGCAGGAGTTGAGCACAAGTCAATTCTTTCGAATTATTCGTTGCAAATTTGTTACTTTAACATTCGTATCGCATTCGCATTCGCAGGAAGTATGAACCGGGTTTTAGTCTATAATTTAAATACAACCAACCAATGTGTGGACTCGTCATTGAAATTGGAGTTTACGTTTTGATATAAGAAAAACAAGAGGAGACAAACTAACAAACTCAAACAAGCAAACCAACAACAAATCACCGATCTGTAAATGTGTCGTATGTGCCTGCATGCAATTGAAGGGTTATTGCTATCGGAGTTGGTAAACAGTATTCTCACTCATTACTATTCCTCCGGATACTTTACCCTAGTTTGAAGACCATAACTAGTTTAGCAAAAGAAAAGTAGCTTTTGTGATGAAAAATAAGGTATTTTGTCCAACAGTTTGAGACACTTTGAAATTAAGGCTAACCAACGCTATTTTGGACTGCGTCTAATCTAGCCTTTTGATTCTCCACAAGGTCAGCTATTCAAGTGATCTCAGCTGAACCATGATGGCGCTCTATAGTGACTATCTGATTACACCCGAGGAGAAGACTATGTTGGGGCTTTTTGTAAACCACGGGTATAGGCTCTGGCTCTGGCTTCAGGCTTCGTTTGATGTTCGAACCACCAGGCAAAGTGCAACAAAATATGAAAACAGAGCCTATGGCAAGCCGGAGTCAGAGCACAAGACGATGTTTGGAAAAGATTCTTAGTTCAGTGCTTATCACGTTTGATTAGTTCCCTAAAACCATAATTAAGAGAGGTTTGAAAAACACCGTATGAAAATTTGAGTAGTGTTGGTTCTGAAAAGAACCGGTGGTTAACGATTCAACGTTTGGATCAATATGCTCTGATCGTCTTCAGGAGAAAGCAGACGATCCGAGCATACAGATCGAAACATGGAGTTGTCAACCACCGGTTCTTTTCAGAACCAACACTACTCGAAGAGATTTTCACATGGTGCCACCGCAAACCTCTCTTAGTTATACTTCCACCATGTAAACTTACAAATCCTTCTTAAAACCATAATTGCAACTCAGCACTCATATAATCATTGACTTTATAAAATGTTTCCACCTGGTTTTTTGATGCCAAGCGTCGCTGTTTTATTATGGAAAATCAAATTTATCACTCATAAAAAAAAAAAATGCAGTGGGGCCTACCCTTTGGATTTTGACTGATTCAGTGTAGTTAAGAATAAAACTGTAAAGATAGTACATTTTGCTAAATAAGTAAGTTTAAAGATCGGTGGAAATTTTTTTATGACTGGCTTTAATCTAAACTCTGACCCAACCCTAATCCTTACCCTAAACCCTGTATTCTAACCCTGACCTGAAGTTGATCGACTTATCAATACTAACCCCAACCCAAACCCGAACATTTCTAACCCTAATCCTAACCCTAACCCTAACCCTAACCCTAACCTCAAAACCTATCCCTGCTCCCTAATTTAACTCTAACCTTAACCCCAAACCCTAACAAAATAAGAAAATCAGGACGTCTAATCTCCATGTTACGAAAACAAAGCAAGTTGAATTGAACAGTCCTTTCAATGAGTGAATATAATCTAACCTTAATACCATAATCCAAACCCATAAACACTAACCCAAACCCTAACCCTACCCCTGACACTGACCCAAACCCCAACCCCAACTAACCCAATCCCTGACCCTAACCCCGACCACGATCTTAACCCCAACTTCCACATAAACCCTAACCCTGACTCAAACCCGTAACCCTAACTCTTGTAATCATTAGGTGAAATCTGGACTATTCCATTTCACAAGGCAAAAACAAGTAAAATGGAACATTCCATATTTCGAAAAGTGATTAAAATCTATCATTATACCTAACCCTAACCCTAACATTTAGCCTGACCATAACCCTGGTCCAATGAAGCTAGCACCATCTAAACTTAACCCTAACACTGCCACTAACCCCATCACTGACATGAACCCCTAACCCTGTCCAACAGCCGTCTAGCCCTTATCCTGACCCTAACCCTAAAACTAACCCTAACCCTGATTATATCATATCATCATTACCCTATTGACCCATAACCATAACCCCAAACTCTAACCCTAAACTTGGCCAAACCCTGCCCCTACCCTAAAGCCCAGCCCTGACCTTGAGCCTAACCCTAGCTCCGATCTTAACCATATACCCTAACCCTATTCTTAACCTCACGCTGACTCTAAGCCTGACCCTAATTCTTACCCTTATCATAACCCCAAAATGAATCCTTTGTTTTCATTATTTTATTATATGCCGCATTTAACTAAGAATACCCCCAACAACAAAACACGTATCAGAGGGCATACTTGCCCTCAAACACTGGGGATGTATGCCCAAAATTCCTTGGCAACCTCTTAACTGGAAACTGAAACCCCTAAATTAAAGTCAGCAACGTGTCTACTGCCATACTACGCTGAAAACACCGGTTCTCGTCTGATCACCGAAGTTAAGCATCGTCGGGCCAGGTCAGTACTTGGATGGGAGACCTCCTGGGAATGCCGGGTGCTGTAGACGTCTTTTGTATTTTTCCTCGACATACGGAGGTTAGATCTAAACTGGAAACTGAAGCCCCTATATTAAAGTCAGCAACGTGTATACTGCCATACTACGCTGAAAACACCGGTTCTCGTCTGATCACCGAAGTTAAGCATCGTCGGGCCCGGTCAGTACTTGGACGGGAGACCTCCTGGGAATACCGGGTGCTGTAGACATCTTTTTGTATTTTTCCTCAACATATGGAGGTTAGAAACAATCTAAACTGAAGCCCCTAAATTAAAGTTAGCAACGTGTCTACTGCCATACTACGCTGAAAACACCGGTTCTCGTCTGATCACCGAAGTTAAGCATCGTTGGGCCTGGTCAGTACTTGGACGGGAGACCTCCTGGGAATACCTGGTGCTGTAGACATCTTTTTGTTTTTTTCCTCAACATACGGAGGTTAGAAACAATCTAAACTGAAGCCCCTAAATTAAAGTTAGCAACGTGTCTACTGCCATACTATGCTGAAAACACCGGTTCTCGTCTGATATCCGAAGTTAAGCATCGTCGGGCCCGGTCAGTACTTGGACGGGAGACCTCCTGGGAATACCGGTTGATGTAGACATATTTTGTATTTTTCCTCAAAATACTGAAGTTAGATATCTAAACTGGAAACTGAAACCCCTAAATTAAAGTCAGCAACGTGTCTACTGCCATACTACGCTGAAAACACCGGTTCTCGTCTGATCACCGAAGTTAAGCATCGTCGGGCCCGGTCAGTACTTGGACGGGAGACCTCCTGGGAATACCGGGTGCTGTAGACATCTTTTTGTATTTTTCCTCAACATATGGAGGTTAGAAACAATCTAAACTGAAGCCCCTAAATTAAAGTTAGCAACGTGTCTACTGCCATACTACGCTGAAAACACCGGTTCTCGTCTGATCACCGAAGTTAAGCATCGTTGGGCCTGGTCAGTACTTGGACGGGAGACCTCCTGGGAATACCGGGTGCTGTAGACATATTTTTGTATTTTTCCTCAACATACGGAGGTTAGAAACAATCTAAACTGAAGCCCCTAAATTAAAGTTAGCAACGTGTCTACTGCCATACTACGCTGAAAACACCGGTTCTCGTCTGATCACCGAAGTTAAGCATCGTCGGGCCCGGTCAGTACTTGGACGGGAGACCTCCTGGGAATACCGGGTGCTGTAGACATATTTTGTATTTTTCCTCAAAATACGGAAGTTAGATATCTAAACTGGAAACTGAAGCCCCTATATTAAAGTCAACAACGTGTCTACTGAAATACTACCCTGAAAACACCGGTTCTCGTCTGATCACCGAAGTTAAGCATCGTCGGGCCCAGTCAGTACTTGGACGGGAGACCTCCAGGGAATACCGGGTGCTGTAGACATCTTTTGTATTTTTCCTCGACATACGGAGGTTAGATCAAAACTGGAAACTGAAGCCCCTATATTAAAGTCAGCAAAGTGTCTACTGCCATACTATGCTGAAAACACCGGTTCTCGTCTGATCACCGAAGTTAAGCATCGTCGGGCCCGGTCAGTACTTGGACGGGAGACCTCCTGGGAATACCGGGTGCTGTATACATATTTTGTATTTTTCCTCAAAATACGGAAGTTTGATATCTAAACTGGAAACTGAAGCCCCTATATTAAAGTCAACAAAGTGTTTACTGCCATACTACGCTGAAAACACCGGTTCTCGTCTGATCACCGAAGTTAAGCATCGTCGGGCCCGGTCAGTACTTGGACGGGAGACCTCCTGGGAATGCCGGGTGCTGTAGACGTCTTTTGTATTTTTCCTCGACATACGGAGGTTAGATCTAAACTGGAAACTGAAGCCCCTATATTAAAGTCAGCAACGTGTCTACTGCCATACTACGCTGAAAACACCCGTTCTCGTCTGATCACCGAAGTTAAGCATCGTCGGCCCGGTCAGTACTTGGACGGGAGACCTCCTGGGAATACCGGGTGCTGTAGACATCTTTTTGTATTTTTCCTCAACATACGGAGGTTAGAAACAATCTAAACTGAAGCCCCTAAATTAAAGTTAGCAACGTGTCTACTGCCATACTATGCTGAAAACACCGGTTCTCGTCTGATATCCGAAGTTAAGCATCGTCGGGCCCGGTCAGTACTTGGACGGGAGACCTCCTGGGAATACCGGGTGCTGTAGACATATTTTTGTATTTTTCCTCAACATACGGAGGTTAGAAACAATCTAAACTGAAGCCCCTAAATTAAAGTTAGCAACGTGTCTACTGCCATACTACGCTGAAAACACCGGTTCTCGTCTGATCACCGAAGTTAAGCATCGTCGGGCCCGGTCAGTACTTGGACGGGAGACCTCCTGGGAATACCGGGTGCTGTAGACATATTTTGTATTTTTCCTCAAAATACGGAAGTTAGATATCTAAACTGGAAACTGAAGCCCCTATATTAAAGTCAACAACGTGTCTACTGAAATACTACCCTGAAAACACCGGTTCTCGTCTGATCACCGAAGTTAAGCATCGTCGGGCCCAGTCAGTACTTGGACGGGAGACCTCCAGGGAATACCGGGTGCTGTAGACATCTTTTGTATTTTTCCTCGACATACGGAGGTTAGATCAAAACTGGAAACTGAAGCCCCTATATTAAAGTCAGCAAAGTGTCTACTGCCATACTATGCTGAAAACACCGGTTCTCGTCTGATCACCGAAGTTAAGCATCGTCGGGCCCGGTCAGTACTTGGACGGGAGACCTCCTGGGAATACCGGGTGCTGTATACATATTTTGTATTTTTCCTCAAAATACGGAAGTTTGATATCTAAACTGGAAACTGAAGCCCCTATATTAAAGTCAACAAAGTGTTTACTGCCATACTACGCTGAAAACACCGGTTCTCGTCTGATCACCGAAGTTAAGCATCGTCGGGCCCGGTCAGTACTTGGACGGGAGACCTCCTGGGAATGCCGGGTGCTGTAGACGTCTTTTGTATTTTTCCTCGACATACGGAGGTTAGATCTAAACTGGAAACTGAAGCCCCTATATTAAAGTCAGCAACGTGTCTACTGCCATACTACGCTGAAAACACCCGTTCTCGTCTGATCACCGAAGTTAAGCATCGTCGGCCCGGTCAGTACTTGGACGGGAGACCTCCTGGGAATACCGGGTGCTGTAGACATCTTTTTGTATTTTTCCTCAACATACGGAGGTTAGAAACAATCTAAACTGAAGCCCCTAAATTAAAGTTAGCAACGTGTCTACTGCCATACTATGCTGAAAACACCGGTTCTCGTCTGATATCCGAAGTTAAGCATCGTCGGGCCCGGTCAGTACTTGGACGGGAGACCTCCTGGGAATACCGGTTGCTGTAGACATATTTTGTATTTTTCCTCAAAATACGGAAGTTAGATATCTAAACTGGAAACTGAAACCCCTAAATTAAAGTCAGCAACGTGTCTACTGCCATACTACGCTGAAAACACCGGTTCTCGTCTGATCACCGAAGTTAAGCATCGTCGGGCCAGGTCAGTACTTGGATGGGAGACCTCCTGGGAATGCCGGGTGCTGTAGACGTCTTTTGTATTTTTCCTCGACATACGGAGGTTAGATCTAAACTGGAAACTGAAGCCCCTATATTAAAGTCAGCAACGTGTCTACTGCCATACTACGCTGAAAACACCGGTTCTCGTCTGATCACCGAAGTTAAGCATCGTCGGCCCGGTCAGTACTTGGACGGGAGACCTCCTGGGAATACCGGGTGCTGTAGACATCTTTTTGTATTTTTCCTCAAAATACGGAAGTTAGATATCTAAACTGGAAACTGAAACCCCTAAATTAAAGTCAGCAACGTGTCTACTGCCATACTACGCTGAAAACACCGGTTCTCGTCTGATCACCGAAGTTAAGCATCGTCGGGCCCGGTCAGTACTTGGACGGGAGACCTCCTGGGAATACCGGGTGCTGTAGACATCTTTTTGTATTTTTCCTCAACATACGGAGGTTAGAAACAATCTAAACTGAAGCCCCTATATTAAAGTCAACGAAGCCCCTATATTAAAGTCAACGAAGCCCCTATATTAAAATCAGCAACGTGTCTACTGCCATACTACGCTGAAAACACCGGTTCTCGTCTGATCACCGAAGTTAAGCATCGTCGGGCCCGGTCAGTACTTGGACGGGAGACCTCCTGGGAATACCGGGTGCTGTAGACATCTTTTTGTATTTTTCCTCAACATACGGAGGTTAGAAACAATCTAAACTGAAGCCCCTATATTAAAGTCAACGAAGCCCCTATATTAAAGTCAACGAAGCCCCTATATTAAAATCAGCAACGTGTCTACTGCCATACTACGCTGAAAACACCGGTTCTCGTCTGATCACCGAAGTTAAGCATCGTCGGGCCCGGTCAGTACTTGGACGGGAGACCTCCAGGGAATACCGGGTGCTGTAGACATCTTTTTGTATTTTTCCTCAACATACGGAGGTTAGAAACAATCTAAACTGAAGCCCCTATATTAAAGTCAACGAAGCCCCTATATTAAAGTCAACGAAGCCCCTATATTAAAATCAGCAACGTGTCTACTGCCATACTACGCTGAAAACACCGGTTCTCGTCTGATCACCGAAGTTAAGCATCGTCGGGCCCGGTCAGTACTTGGACGGGAGACCTCCAGGGAATACCGGGTGCTGTTGACATCTTTTCGTATTTTTCCTCAACATACGGAGGTTAGAAACAATCTAAACTGAAGCCCCTAAATTAAAGTTAGCAACGTGTCTACTGCCATACTATGCTGAAAACACCGGTTCTCGTCTGATCACCGAAGTTAAGCATCGTCGGGCCCGGTCAGTACTTGGACGGGAGACCTCCTGGGAATACCGGGTGCTGTATACATATTTTGTATTTTTCCTCAAAATACGGAAGTTTGATATCTAAACTGGAAACTGAAACCCCTAAATTAAAGTCAGCAACGTGTCTACTGCCATACTACGCTGAAAACACCGGTTCTCGTCTGATCACCGAAGTTAAGCATCGTTGGGCCTGGTCAGTACTTGGACGGGAGACCTCCTGGGAATACCGGGTGCTGTAGACATCTTTTTGTATTTTTCCTCAACATACGGAGGTTAGAAACAATCTAAACTGAAGCCCCTAAATTAAAGTTAGCAACGTGTCTACTGACATACTACGCTGAAAACACCGGTTCTCGTCTGGTGACCGAAGTTAAGCATCGTCGGGCCCGGTCATTACTTGGACGGGAGACCTCATGGGAATACCGGGTGCTGTAGACATCTTTTTGTATTTTTCCTCAACATACGGAGGTTAGATCTAAACTGGAAACTGAAGCCCCTATATTAAAGTCAGCAACGTGTCTACTGCCATACTATGCTGAAAACACCAGTTCTCGTCTGATCACCGAAGTTAAGCATCGTCGGGCCCGGTCATTACTTGGACGGGAGACCTCCAGGGAATACCGGGTGCTGTAGACATCTTTTTGTATTTTTCCTCAACATACGGAGGTTAGAAACAATCTAAACTGAAGCCCCTATATTAAAGTCAACGAAGCCCCTATATTAAAGTCAACGAAGCCCCTATATTAAAATCAGCAACGTGTCTACTGCCATACTACGCTGAAAACACCGGTTCTCGTCTGATCACCGAAGTTAAGCATCGTCGGGCCCGGTCAGTACTTGGACGGGAGACCTCCAGGGAATACCGGGTGCTGTAGACATCTTTTTGTATTTTTCCTCAACATACGGAGGTTAGAAACAATCTAAACTGAAGCCCCTATATTAAAGTCAACGAAGCCCCTATATTAAAGTCAACGAAGCCCCTATATTAAAATCAGCAACGTGTCTACTGCCATACTACGCTGAAAACACCGGTTCTCGTCTGATCACCGAAGTTAAGCATCGTCGGGCCCGGTCAGTACTTGGACGGGAGACCTCCAGGGAATACCGGGTGCTGTAGACATCTTTTTGTATTTTTCCTCAACATACGGAGGTTAGAAACAATCTAAACTGAAGCCCCTATATTAAAGTCAACGAAGCCCCTATATTAAAGTCAACTAAGCCCCTATATTAAAATCAGCAACGTGTCTACTGCCATACTATGCTGAAAACACCGGTTCTCGTCTGATCACCGAAGTTAAGCATCGTCGGGCCCGGTCAGTACTTGGACGGGAGACCTCCTGGGAATACCGGGTGCTGTATACATATTTTGTATTTTTCCTCGACATACGGAGGTTAGATCTAAACTGGAAACTGAAGCCCCTATATTAAAGTCAGCAACGTGTCTACTGCCATACTACGCTGAAAACACCGGTTCTCGTCTGATCACCGAAGTTAAGCATCGTTGGGCCTGGTTAGTACTTGGACGGGAGACCTCCTGGGAATACCGGGTGCTGTAGACATATTTTTGTATTTTTCCTCAACATACGGAGGTTAGAAACAATCTAAACTGACGCCCCTAAATTAAAGTTAGCAACGTGTCTACTGCCATACTACGCTGAAAACACCGGTTCTCGTCTGATCACCGAAGTTAAGCATCGTCGGGCCCGGTCAGTACTTGGACGGGAGACCTCCTGGGAATACCGGGTGCTGTAGACATATTTTGTATTTTTCCTCAAAATACGGAAGTTAGATATCTAAACTGGAAACTGAAGCCCCTATATTAAAGTCAACAACGTGTCTACTGAAATACTACCCTGAAAACACCGGTTCTCGTCTGATCACCGAAGTTAAGCATCGTCGGGCCCAGTCAGTACTTGGACGGGAGACCTCCAGGGAATACCGGGTGCTGTAGACATCTTTTGTATTTTTCCTCGACATACGGAGGTTAGATCAAAACTGGAAACTGAAGCCCCTATATTAAAGTCAGCAAAGTGTCTACTGCCATACTATGCTGAAAACACCGGTTCTCGTCTGATCACCGAAGTTAAGCATCGTCGGGCCCGGTCAGTACTTGGACGGGAGACCTCCTGGGAATACCGGGTGCTGTATACATATTTTGTATTTTTCCTAAAACTACGGAAGTTTGATATCTAAACTGGAAACTGAAGCCCCTATATTAAAGTCAACAAAGTGTTTACTGCCATACTACGCTGAAAACACCGGTTCTCGTCTGATCACCGAAGTTAAGCATCGTCGGGCCCGGTCAGTACTTGGACGGGAGACCTCCTGGGAATGCCGGGTGCTGTAGACGTCTTTTGTATTTTTCCTCGACATACGGAGGTTAGATCTAAACTGGAAACTGAAGCCCCTATATTAAAGTCAGCAACGTGTCTACTGCCATACTACGCTGAAAACACCCGTTCTCGTCTGATCACCGAAGTTAAGCATCGTCGGCCCGGTCAGTACTTGGACGGGAGACCTCCTGGGAATACCGGGTGCTGTAGACATCTTTTTGTATTTTTCCTCAACATACGGAGGTTAGAAACAATCTAAACTGAAGCCCCTAAATTAAAGTTAGCAACGTGTCTACTGCCATACTATGCTGAAAACACCGGTTCTCGTCTGATATCCGAAGTTAAGCATCGTCGGGCCCGGTCAGTACTTGGACGGGAGACCTCCTGGGAATACCGGTTGCTGTAGACATATTTTGTATTTTTCCTCAAAATACGGAAGTTAGATATCTAAACTGGAAACTGAAACCCCTAAATTAAAGTCAGCAACGTGTCTACTGCCATACTACGCTGAAAACACCGGTTCTCGTCTGATCACCGAAGTTAAGCATCGTCGGGCCAGGTCAGTACTTGGATGGGAGACCTCCTGGGAATGCCGGGTGCTGTAGACGTCTTTTGTATTTTTCCTCGACATACGGAGGTTAGATCTAAACTGGAAACTGAAGCCCCTATATTAAAGTCAGCAACGTGTCTACTGCCATACTACGCTGAAAACACCGGTTCTCGTCTGATCACCGAAGTTAAGCATCGTCGGCCCGGTCAGTACTTGGACGGGAGACCTCCTGGGAATACCGGGTGCTGTAGACATCTTTTTGTATTTTTCCTCAAAATACGGAAGTTAGATATCTAAACTGGAAACTGAAACCCCTAAATTAAAGTCAGCAACGTGTCTACTGCCATACTACGCTGAAAACACCGGTTCTCGTCTGATCACCGAAGTTAAGCATCGTCGGGCCCGGTCAGTACTTGGACGGGAGACCTCCTGGGAATACCGGGTGCTGTAGACATCTTTTTGTATTTTTCCTCAACATACGGAGGTTAGAAACAATCTAAACTGAAGCCCCTATATTAAAGTCAACGAAGCCCCTATATTAAAGTCAACGAAGCCCCTATATTAAAATCAGCAACGTGTCTACTGCCATACTACGCTGAAAACACCGGTTCTCGTCTGATCACCGAAGTTAAGCATCGTCGGGCCCGGTCAGTACTTGGACGGGAGACCTCCTGGGAATACCGGGTGCTGTAGACATCTTTTTGTATTTTTCCTCAACATACGGAGGTTAGAAACAATCTAAACTGAAGCCCCTATATTAAAGTCAACGAAGCCCCTATATTAAAGTCAACGAAGCCCCTATATTAAAATCAGCAACGTGTCTACTGCCATACTACGCTGAAAACACCGGTTCTCGTCTGATCACCGAAGTTAAGCATCGTCGGGCCCGGTCAGTACTTGGACGGGAGACCTCCAGGGAATACCGGGTGCTGTAGACATCTTTTTGTATTTTTCCTCAACATACGGAGGTTAGAAACAATCTAAACTGAAGCCCCTATATTAAAGTCAACGAAGCCCCTATATTAAAGTCAACGAAGCCCCTATATTAAAATCAGCAACGTGTCTACTGCCATACTACGCTGAAAACACCGGTTCTCGTCTGATCACCGAAGTTAAGCATCGTCGGGCCCGGTCAGTACTTGGACGGGAGACCTCCAGGGAATACCGGGTGCTGTTGACATCTTTTCGTATTTTTCCTCAACATACGGAGGTTAGAAACAATCTAAACTGAAGCCCCTAAATTAAAGTTAGCAACGTGTCTACTGCCATACTATGCTGAAAACACCGGTTCTCGTCTGATCACCGAAGTTAAGCATCGTCGGGCCCGGTCAGTACTTGGACGGGAGACCTCCTGGGAATACCGGGTGCTGTATACATATTTTGTATTTTTCCTCAAAATACGGAAGTTTGATATCTAAACTGGAAACTGAAACCCCTAAATTAAAGTCAGCAACGTGTCTACTGCCATACTACGCTGAAAACACCGGTTCTCGTCTGATCACCGAAGTTAAGCATCGTTGGGCCTGGTCAGTACTTGGACGGGAGACCTCCTGGGAATACCGGGTGCTGTAGACATCTTTTTGTATTTTTCCTCAACATACGGAGGTTAGAAACAATCTAAACTGAAGCCCCTAAATTAAAGTTAGCAACGTGTCTACTGACATACTACGCTGAAAACACCGGTTCTCGTCTGGTGACCGAAGTTAAGCATCGTCGGGCCCGGTCATTACTTGGACGGGAGACCTCATGGGAATACCGGGTGCTGTAGACATCTTTTGTATTTTTCCTCGACATACGGAGGTTAGATCAAAACTGGAAACTGAAGCCCCTATATTAAAGTCAGCAAAGTGTCTACTGCCATACTATGCTGAAAACACCGGTTCTCGTCTGATCACCGAAGTTAAGCATCGTCGGGCCCGGTCATTACTTGGACGGGAGACCTCATGGGAATACCGGGTGCTGTAGACATCTTTTGTATTTTTCCTCGACATACGGAGGTTAGATCAAAACTGGAAACTGAAGCCCCTATATTAAAGTCAACAAAGTGTTTACTGCCATACTACGCTGAAAACACCGGTTCTCGTCTGATCACCGAAGTTAAGCATCGTCGGGCCCGGTCAGTACTTGGACGGGAGACCTCCTGGGAATGCCGGGTGCTGTAGACGTCTTTTGTATTTTTCCTCGACATACGGAGGTTAGATCTAAACTGGAAACTGAAGCCCCTATATTAAAGTCAGCAACGTGTCTACTGCCATACTACGCTGAAAACACCCGTTCTCGTCTGATCACCGAAGTTAAGCATCGTCGGCCCGGTCAGTACTTGGACGGGAGACCTCCTGGGAATACCGGGTGCTGTAGACATCTTTTTGTATTTTTCCTCAACATACGGAGGTTAGAAACAATCTAAACTGAAGCCCCTAAATTAAAGTTAGCAACGTGTCTACTGCCATACTATGCTGAAAACACCGGTTCTCGTCTGATATCCGAAGTTAAGCATCGTCGGGCCCGGTCAGTACTTGGACGGGAGACCTCCTGGGAATACCGGTTGCTGTAGACATATTTTGTATTTTTCCTCAAAATACGGAAGTTAGATATCTAAACTGGAAACTGAAACCCCTAAATTAAAGTCAGCAACGTGTCTACTGCCATACTACGCTGAAAACACCGGTTCTCGTCTGATCACCGAAGTTAAGCATCGTCGGGCCAGGTCAGTACTTGGATGGGAGACCTCCTGGGAATGCCGGGTGCTGTAGACGTCTTTTGTATTTTTCCTCGACATACGGAGGTTAGATCTAAACTGGAAACTGAAGCCCCTATATTAAAGTCAGCAACGTGTCTACTGCCATACTACGCTGAAAACACCGGTTCTCGTCTGATCACCGAAGTTAAGCATCGTCGGCCCGGTCAGTACTTGGACGGGAGACCTCCTGGGAATACCGGGTGCTGTAGACATCTTTTTGTATTTTTCCTCAAAATACGGAAGTTAGATATCTAAACTGGAAACTGAAACCCCTAAATTAAAGTCAGCAACGTGTCTACTGCCATACTACGCTGAAAACACCGGTTCTCGTCTGATCACCGAAGTTAAGCATCGTCGGGCCCGGTCAGTACTTGGACGGGAGACCTCCTGGGAATACCGGGTGCTGTAGACATCTTTTTGTATTTTTCCTCAACATACGGAGGTTAGAAACAATCTAAACTGAAGCCCCTATATTAAAGTCAACGAAGCCCCTATATTAAAGTCAACGAAGCCCCTATATTAAAATCAGCAACGTGTCTACTGCCATACTACGCTGAAAACACCGGTTCTCGTCTGATCACCGAAGTTAAGCATCGTCGGGCCCGGTCAGTACTTGGACGGGAGACCTCCTGGGAATACCGGGTGCTGTAGACATCTTTTTGTATTTTTCCTCAACATACGGAGGTTAGAAACAATCTAAACTGAAGCCCCTATATTAAAGTCAACGAAGCCCCTATATTAAAGTCAACGAAGCCCCTATATTAAAATCAGCAACGTGTCTACTGCCATACTACGCTGAAAACACCGGTTCTCGTCTGATCACCGAAGTTAAGCATCGTCGGGCCCGGTCAGTACTTGGACGGGAGACCTCCAGGGAATACCGGGTGCTGTAGACATCTTTTTGTATTTTTCCTCAACATACGGAGGTTAGAAACAATCTAAACTGAAGCCCCTATATTAAAGTCAACGAAGCCCCTATATTAAAGTCAACGAAGCCCCTATATTAAAATCAGCAACGTGTCTACTGCCATACTACGCTGAAAACACCGGTTCTCGTCTGATCACCGAAGTTAAGCATCGTCGGGCCCGGTCAGTACTTGGACGGGAGACCTCCAGGGAATACCGGGTGCTGTTGACATCTTTTCGTATTTTTCCTCAACATACGGAGGTTAGAAACAATCTAAACTGAAGCCCCTAAATTAAAGTTAGCAACGTGTCTACTGCCATACTATGCTGAAAACACCGGTTCTCGTCTGATCACCGAAGTTAAGCATCGTCGGGCCCGGTCAGTACTTGGACGGGAGACCTCCTGGGAATACCGGGTGCTGTATACATATTTTGTATTTTTCCTCAAAATACGGAAGTTTGATATCTAAACTGGAAACTGAAACCCCTAAATTAAAGTCAGCAACGTGTCTACTGCCATACTACGCTGAAAACACCGGTTCTCGTCTGATCACCGAAGTTAAGCATCGTTGGGCCTGGTCAGTACTTGGACGGGAGACCTCCTGGGAATACCGGGTGCTGTAGACATCTTTTTGTATTTTTCCTCAACATACGGAGGTTAGAAACAATCTAAACTGAAGCCCCTAAATTAAAGTTAGCAACGTGTCTACTGACATACTACGCTGAAAACACCGGTTCTCGTCTGGTGACCGAAGTTAAGCATCGTCGGGCCCGGTCATTACTTGGACGGGAGACCTCATGGGAATACCGGGTGCTGTAGACATCTTTTTGTATTTTTCCTCAACATACGGAGGTTAGATCTAAACTGGAAACTGAAGCCCCTATATTAAAGTCAGCAACGTGTCTACTGCCATACTACGCTGAAAACACCAGTTCTCGTCTGATCACCGAAGTTAAGCATCGTCGGGCCCGGTCATTACTTGGACGGGAGACCTCCAGGGAATACCGGGTGCTGTAGACATCTTTTTGTATTTTTCCTCAACATACGGAGGTTAGAAACAATCTAAACTGAAGCCCCTATATTAAAGTCAACGAAGCCCCTATATTAAAGTCAACGAAGCCCCTATATTAAAATCAGCAACGTGTCTACTGCCATACTACGCTGAAAACACCGGTTCTCGTCTGATCACCGAAGTTAAGCATCGTCGGGCCCGGTCAGTACTTGGACGGGAGACCTCCAGGGAATACCGGGTGCTGTAGACATCTTTTTGTATTTTTCCTCAACATACGGAGGTTAGAAACAATCTAAACTGAAGCCCCTATATTAAAGTCAACGAAGCCCCTATATTAAAGTCAACGAAGCCCCTATATTAAAATCAGCAACGTGTCTACTGCCATACTACGCTGAAAACACCGGTTCTCGTCTGATCACCGAAGTTAAGCATCGTCGGGCCCGGTCAGTACTTGGACGGGAGACCTCCAGGGAATACCGGGTGCTGTAGACATCTTTTTGTATTTTTCCTCAACATACGGAGGTTAGAAACAATCTAAACTGAAGCCCCTATATTAAAGTCAACGAAGCCCCTATATTAAAGTCAACGAAGCCCCTATATTAAAATCAGCAACGTGTCTACTGCCATACTATGCTGAAAACACCGGTTCTCGTCTGATCACCGAAGTTAAGCATCGTCGGGCCCGGTCAGTACTTGGACGGGAGACCTCCTGGGAATACCGGGTGCTGTATACATATTTTGTATTTTTCCTCGACATACGGAGGTTAGATCTAAACTGGAAACTGAAGCCCCTATATTAAAGTCAGCAACGTGTCTACTGCCATACTACGCTGAAAACACCAGTTCTCGTCTGATCACCGAAGTTAAGCATCGTCGGGCCCGGTCATTACTTGGACGGGAGACCTCCAGGGAATACCGGGTGCTGTAGACATCTTTTTGTATTATTGGAGCATGCCATTTTGAACAGGGGGATGTGTCGTGTAGTGTAGTAGGATTATTTGACTACAGTTCACTCTTCTGCATGCTTTATGCAAGTACAATTTCACATCAGAGCAATAGCTGCAGTTCATACAAAATTTAATTCAGTTTGTTACAATTTTTTCCTTTTTTTCTTTTACAATTATTTGCAAAGTTTAAGGAATGTTTGACAGCTTCTTGTGAATGGAATCACCCATATTTAGGCTTTACAGAAGAACGCACAGTCGGCATACTACCCTGCAGTATAGACTTGACATACATGTACATGTACATGCTGTAACAAATTCATACCGCTGGTCGGCGTTTTGGAGTATCCTGATCGTGTTTAGATGCGTTCATATATCTTCCAAGCATGCGTCCAACCAATTAAAGTATTTTGTGTTAACCTATTGTTTTACAGTTACTCAGCTACCATAGAACACAATTAAAAGATATACATGCACATTACACATGTCAATAACTGGGGGATGTTTATGTTTATGTTAATTTGTTCGATGTTACTTGGTCAATATCATTATGATCAAGTAATCATTTCATGTGCCCCCCCCCCCCCTTCCGAAGTTTTTAACGAAGTAAAGCTGCAACATGAAATTTGTAAAACGTAAAAAGAAGAGGAGAATAAAAAATGTTAAAGGGTTGTTGCAATGGAATTGAAATGCCACTGTTAATTTGAACCACATTACTAACTATAAAAACATTATTTCAGGGTAAAATGAATAACGGGAAACCAATATGTTATTGCTAGGGACGGTGACGATTAAGCATATTATGTGCTCATTCGGCTTCACACACAGGAGTGAGATTTGAGGAAGATTGAACATTCTTGAAATATTTAGAGACATTTGATTTGTATGCCGTTGCCGGACAATTTGTATAAAATATGCATTTTCCCCAAAAATGTTCAGTTCAAAATGCCAAAATAGAGATATTTAAATTAAGAAAATAGTGTTTTAATTTTTTTTTCAATAATGATCAAAAGAATGTATGGACAAACAACCTTGAGACTAACAGCACTGATTTAGCCATTGGCATAAGGGGTTCCCTATGATACCTGAAAATACAAAAAGGCAGAAAACTCTATGACCTCCTGCCTTTTCATCATGAACCTCGCTCATCCATAACTTTGGAAAAAGTTACAAACAAATCTCTGGAGTTTAGACTGGGTGAATGTTGTCTAATATTCCAGTAATAACGTAAGACTTATTTATTTTGCTTCTAATTAGGAAGCTTGACTGTTGATTGGAGCATATCGGAGCGTTAGGCCTATGCCAGTATGTGTTAACGTTGATCAGTCATCAAAACCAATTTCACGAGTCCCCCCCCAAAAAAAACAAACAAACAAACAAACAACCCAACAAACAAACAAACAAACAAAAACAGACAGTCAATCTCAAACCGAGCTGAACTTCCATGCTCTTGTGTATACACACTAAAATATAACACGCATGCGAGGAATATTGACCCCTCCTCCATAATTATGTTGACTCTATAATTATGACAATGAGGATTAATTTTCAAGTTTCAATTTTCCGCATCAATCATGATCTCTGGCTGATAAAGTTTTTATACTAGGCCTTGTTCTTTGGTGACTTTTTTTCTTTTCAAGTGGATTAAAATTATCGCCTGAAATCCATATTAAAAGAGTTTTTATGTCAGCTATTTCAACCTCCATGCTAACCATGGAGGAAGGAAAAGAAACTAAGGAAGGTGACCTATTGTTTCGTGCATTCACCTTAATTCAAGTGGCAACATTCGGCTGCAGCAGCATGCAGACAGACAAGCAATGTCAACAATACTATAAAATGTACATCAAAATGATATAGTTACCGCACGTCTTTATATTATGCTCCCACATGCCGAACATTCAGCTAACATTGTACACTCATTCATGTTTGTCTTTATTCGAAACCCTGACATCTGACTGCGAGATAGGCCGCCCCTAGCTGCTACGTTTGGGCGGGTTGAACTATGGTTGAACAGTCATCAAAACCCATATTCCCGCGTTCCGATCCCGCGCGCGCCAAAAAAAAGGGTAGTAGGCCTATATCCACCGACACTGCAGATTCTGAATCAGTGGATCCGGACACTAGCTAGCACTACAGCTTCTGGTAACTTCAAGATTTATCAGCCAAGAAATGGGTGAAGAAACTATTGTACAATCCCGTCCAACAAAAAATAAAACCCACTATACAGATGTCCAGTTTCCGACATTAACAGTTGGCACCACACGTGAAGATAATCCATTAGGTATTTTGATACCTACATGTACGTGTATACTAGCTATCATTGCCCGATAGTGTCTTAGCAACTCTCTGACATTGCCAAAACCACAATCCATGCAGGGCTAGATTACGTAATTTCAGTTACTGCATTGGGTCCATGCAGTATGCGCGTGCGACGATCCGTAGGGACCCACTGTACATACTGTACATACTGTACATGTAACTGTACACGTATAGTATACCATTTAGAACCCGGCTAGTGTGGCATCTAACGGACCTCAACAAAAGCTTTATACAATCTATTCTTAGGGCTTATATTAGAAGTAACCTCTACGTGTAAATGTTCTGTGTGTTAAGTATACCGTAGAACAGCCTGTCCAGAAATGCAAAAGTGATCACTTTATAATTTACTTTTCATTTCATCTTCATGATATATACATATAAATATTTTTTCAAAGACAATGTAGAAGCGCATTCCAGCGTTACAAAACAACTTTTAAACTGACACGTCCCTTATCTCTTGTAAACATTGTAAATAGTATCCAGAATGTCCCTACCAGGCAAAACACTGAACATTTACATGGTCTATATGAGATTTTATTTTTACATTGTGCTGTACGGAAAGTACTTTAAAAATGTGAACCTTGTAAACCAACTGATTGAAAATGTTACGTCTTTCAGTGAAAAACTAAAATCCATCAGTTTACACGACAATTATTGAAGGTCCACCAATGTCCAGTAGGCATAGCAATTCGCTCTGACCATAGAGCAAGATACCAAAACCACTACTGCCAGTTACATAACTTTAGATGATGACTGACTCCTTGGAGTACTAGGCGAGTATGCTCTGAATGTCAGCTTTAAAAAACGGTGTATAATTAGTGTCATAGTTTTATTTAATATACCGGTACATGCCCAGTGGGCAAAATACGTTGAATTAACGTTGAAGCAACGTCATATGCCGACGTTGGAGTAACGTTGAATGATGATTGTATTTGCAAATTGAATTAACGTAGAAGTACTGACGTAGATACAACGTTAAACTCACTACGTTGTTTCAATGTCGGCATGTATACGTTGTTTTAACGTCAAATTTCTACGTTGAAATAATGTTGAATAATGATTGAATTTGCAAATTGAAATAACGTTGAAATGCTGACGTAGATACAACGTTAAACTCACTACGTTGTTTCAATGTCGGCATGTATACGTTGTTTTTACGTCAAATTTCTACGTTGAAATAATGTTGAATAATCTGTAATTATGTTGGCTCAACATTGCCCCAACGTTGGTTCAACGTTGGGCCAACGTACAGTTAATCTAAAACAATGTCTTCGAGTTGAACTTTCCTGTTATGTATTAATTCCTATATAATTAATTCAAGTAATTAGTATATGCTTATTATACTTATAAGGTATATACATGTAAGATATGATACCGATAATAACTAAATACATTCTACACTATAACTGCAACTTATACAGGCCTATACATCCTTCTCCACTGCATGTCTTGTATTTACATAGTCCAGGATCTACAGAATTTCCAGTCATGGTTATAACACCTTTTTAAAATAAAACTATTTAATTTTTAATTCACATCTTGGAATGACAAATGTTTCTTTGTACTTTTGATGTACATATTTTCTTACAAACGAATTTAAAAAAAAAGTACAAAAACTTGCCTGGGAAATTCCTAAATTCAACCAAAATTGTTTTGATATTGTCAGAAAAAGTCATACACTTCTAAGTCCCGCCCACAAATTTGCATAAGTTTCAACGTTGTCCCAACGTTGTCTCAACGTTGGCTCAATTTTAGCATCTTGTCAAAAGGCGCTCATACCCAAAAGGAATGTATAGCTTTTTGCTTGCCAAATGTTAACGCAACATAGGAATGATATAACATTAGGTTTGTCGCATCAGTTACCTGAACTTAGTCATAAAAACAACATTTCCATACACAAATAATTATCCCCCAAAATGTTAAATTTTAACTTCTTGTCAACATGTTATGCACGAAAACCTAGTAGAAATGTTAAGCTTTTTACTTGCCAAATATTAATGCAACACAGGAATTGTACAAAATTGAGTTTGAGATGTCGCATTATCTACCTGATTCGAACTCGGTGTAAAAAATGTTTTTCCATACAAAAAAACTAGAAACAATTACCCACAAATTGTTAATTTTTAACACCTTGTCAACGCGCTCAAAACCAAACTGTGAAGGGCAACTTAGAAGTATACATTTGGTTTGAGGTTTCAATCACCTGTCTGAACCTTGAGTGAAAAAACATTTAGATATTTTGTAATTGTTAAAAAAACAAATAGCAACAAAAATGTGAATATTTTAATGGTTGGGGCGACCTCAAGTGCAGTCGTGAACTAAAAGCCTAGAGGAAGCCAACTTCAACATTTTTAGGGCTGGCTTTAGGCCTATATCGATCCCATTGTAGAATAGGTGACCTTGTAGAATAGGTGACCTTTTTCAACATCTGACCGTCCTTGCATTTCTGTATGCTCTGTGGTACTAATGGAAATATTACATTATTATTTGGACCACGAATAATGCCTTTTATTTTGCGGTGATTTCAATCAATGTTATCTGGGCTATTTCTTGGAATCCTCGCCCCTCATGTGTCTATATTTCTTGTGATCTTCTTGGTAATTTTCTTGATGGAAAATGTTAAAACGAGGCAATAGATGGCTGGTAATAATAATATTAGTATGTTACTGACTGATAGTCTGACCGGACACAATTGTTCAATATTTTACCATAGAGGAAGGATTTTATAAATTTAATTGTTCACCATAATTAAGTATGCTAAATTCAATGTAAGAGTGTTTGGTTTAGCTCAAATCTAGATAAAAAAAGCAACTGCAACTTTTATCCAACATTGTACATACGTCAAAAACGTTACATTGAAACAATGTTACCAATTATAATGTTGGATCAACATTGATTTTAGGTTGTTATTATCGCAACGCAAACAAAACCTTTTTACAACATTGTACATACGTCAACAACGTTCACAATGAAACAACGTTACCAGAATAAAATGTTGGATCAACATTGATTTTAGGTTGTTATTATCGCGACGCAACAATAACCTTAATCCAACATTGCATTAACTTTTAAAAGTATACGTTGAAATGACGTTACCCAACTGACATTAGATCAAAATTGATTTAAGGTTGTTATTATTGCGACGCAATAACAACCTTTATCCAACATTGTTCATACGTAAAAATCATTACGTGGAAAAAACGTTCCCAGAATGACGTTGGATCAACATTGATTTTAGGTTATTATTATCGCGACGCAATAACAACCTTTATCCAACATTGCACATAGGCCAAAAACGTTACATTGAAAAAACGTTACCAGAATGACGTTGGGTCAACATTGATTTTAGGTTATTATTATCGCGACGCAAAAACTACCTTTATCCAACATTGCACATAAGCCAAAAACGTTACATTGAAACAACGTTACCAGAAAGACGTTGGATCAACATTGATTTTAGGTTGTTATTATCGCGACGCAATAACAACCTTTATCCAACATTGTACATACGTCAAAATCGTTACGTGGAAAAAACGTTACCAGAATGACGTTGGATCAACATCGATTTTAGGTTGTTATTATCGCGACGCAATAACAACCTTTATCCAACATTGTTCATACGTCAAAAACATTACATTGAAACAACGTTACCAGAATGACGTTGGATCAACATTGATTTTAGGTTGTTATTATCGCGACGCAATAACAACCTTTATCCAACATTGCATCAACGTTAATTAGTATACGTTGAAACTACGTTGCCAAATTGACGTTGGATCAACATTGTTTGTTGGTTGTTATAATCGCGACGTTATTTCAACACTTTCCCAACGTTTACACAACGTCAAACTACAACTTAAAACAAACATCGCAAATGTGACGTTGAAATAACGTTGTTTTATGGTATTTCGACGTTGTGACGCCATATCAACCAAAATTCAACGTTGAAATAACGTTGTGTGCCCACTGGGTGGGGTGTGCTGAGTAATGTTGTGTGGGGGGGGGGGGGGACACAGCTTAAGCATGGACATGGCTCCAGATTTGATATTGCTTAAATAAACTGTTAATTGTCATCGTTTATCAGCCTGTGTGGTAAAAACTAATGGTGGTCCAATTATTTTTCTAAAAACTATTTGCTCTCATCTCAAGTGAGACATTGCCTGAGACAGGTATAAACGGTGTCAAGCACATAAAATCAAATGTTGACAAACACTTCAGGTAAATTATCTGCCTCAAAATCGGGGAATTGTCTTCGCGGGTGCATTTGCAGAGTGAGCAAATGGCGCTGTAATAAGAACATCATACATAACATTGGTTCAAGAAACAGAAGTCATCTTATCAAGAATATAGCTCTATGATCACATCTATGCGCAATTCAGTACCGTAAAGTTTGGTCAAAACACAATCGAGCTACACCGAAAACCAGAAGCGATTGAACAATGGTCATTGTCCACAAAGCACCGGCAAGGCTGAGTCCCCACTATAGAACTGCTTCAAGTTTACACTCCATCAAGGTATCTTCGATCCAGTGCAATATCCTTCTCCTTAAAGGGACACGTTGCCTTGGATCGGACGAGTTGGTCTATAAAAAGCGTCTACTGTGACCGTTTGTTATAAAATGCATATGCATGGTTAGAAAGATGTTGTAAAAGTAGAACACAATGATCCACACAAGTATGCCTCGAAATTGCGTGGTTTTCCTTTTACTTTGCGAACTAAACACGTACGGTCCGCCATAGGGAGTCACAAATTTGACTCCCTTAAATGGCGGACCATGTTAGTTCACGATGTAACAGGAAAACCACACAATTTCGAGGCATACTAAATTTGTGTGGATCATTGTATTCTACTTTTAAAACATCTTTCTATAAACCATAACAAATTATGCATTTTATATAACAAACGGTCACAGACGCTTTTTATAGACCAACTCGTCCGATCCAAGGCAACGTGTCCCTTTAAGCATAGAGCAAGGACCATAAGGAAGTCACCCAAGTCTCGACACTCTTGGGTGGCAGGTCTTTTTCTGCAGCTGCGCCACGCATCTGGAACTCCAGAAAATTCAAATCACTTCTCAAAACTTATCTTATATGTCACAAGTTTTTTAGGCTTGATTTAGTTGTACCGCCCCTATCTGTTTTCTTTCGTTTGTTTTTGGTTTACTGCGCCTTGTATTAACACCCAGCAGGGTGGATAATCATGTGCGCATAACAAGTTTCTTTATTATTATTACTAATATAGGAAGTGTTTTTTGCAGACCACTCAAAATTGCTAGCCCTTTGCCCAGCTATTTGACCCTTTGACCCCTGGTCAACCGCAATAAACAAAAAACGTAACAGACTGTGTTCTAATCATGAGCAAGCATCCAGCCAAGGTCGCATGCACTGCAGCCAACGGCAGCTGTAATCTTTCTGAGTCTTCCAAATTCGTAGTTAACTTCGGTGTACAGTTCGAACAACCACATATACTGTGTACACCAGGAGTAAAACACCGAGAACGATCGAACAGGTCGAAAGAAACTTGTTCCACTCTACAATTGTATTTCCACATACAATGCAGCCTACACTATATTTGTTTCCTTTTTCTTTACATGACCATGCTATGATGTTTCAAGCAAAGACAAACTATGTTATTAAATACAGAGCAATGAGCTTTAGTTCCTTGCTGTATGGATATTAATAAAGGGTTTTGTTTGATAGGTTGGTTGTTGGAGCAATTGTTTGTATTAAAACATTCATCAAAAACACATTACCATAAAAGTAATTATATTACTTAATTTTACCACTTGTGGAAATTGCAATCAGAACGGCGGATTCCTACAATTAATTGGATTGTGCCATAATGTTACAATGTTTTTAACGTGTTCAAAGAGATATTTTCAAGATTCTATGGCTTGGTCCCTGCTGAACTGTACTAAATGACCATTTGACCAGTGTAAACCACAACAAACGAAAACTTGATTACGTGTTCTCAACATCCATCCGTTCAAGGCCACAGCCGATGGTCGAATCGTTACTTAACTCGACATCATGCGTGCAGTAACCCCAGCGATCTAAATTCTAAATATTTTCAGTACAGTGCATTTCAGTAATTGTAGGGTACAGAAATCGTCTTCGATTACTTCTATAGTTGGGAGTACATTCTAGTCTCAGGGATATTCTTCCTCTTGTTGTTTTATTTCTACTTATCAATCATATCAATCATTATTAATATGAATATTGTAGCATTATGTTGAACCTAACATGCAATATTAATTAGGGTTCAGAAATGTGTAAGGAGCCGAGGGTGCATGTTTTATACCCAAAGAAATATTGTTGTGTGAAATATGTGTACAATTAATTGTCAAGTTTTTCCAGAAAGCGGTGGAAATGTCCCTGGTACTTCACAAACCACCAAACTTGTAGGCCTACACACTTAAAATAAAAAAAAATATATATAAAAATACTAAATAATATTAATAAGAAAACGAGCACCCCAGCAAAAAAACGCATGTCAGCACCTTGGATGTATACACACCATTCATGCCATAATTGTTTTTGGATAGACGGTTTTAAATGTAATGTTGACCTTTGTCGGGCTGCAGAAACTAATTACGAAATTGTTTTGTAACATCTACATCCACATTTACATATATTCTCATTAGTTAACATCCTGTTCAAATCTTAAAATTTAGGTAATGTCGGTATATTTTACACGTAGGATGTCCAGTGGTATTGAAGTAGCCGGGCCTATTGTTTATTGCAAGAATAGTTGTGAATTAGTCACACGATGTCAACATTTCCCGTTGAGCACTTGCCCCGTCTTTTTCAAAATGTTTCTCGGGATACAGGCCCTTGTAACCCGACAGTGCTAATTTATGCTTTAGCCTATATCATTCCCAAATGATTTTCAAAATGTTGAATGCAAAATAAAAAGATTCACAGCTATCTGAAACTGAATACGCATTTTTGCAAGTTAACCGTTGACATAGCAAAGGTTCATTAAAATATAGCGCCCTCATATGCCTTTTGTAAATTGAAAAAAATTATCGTCGAATGAAGTTAATTCTTTTAAAAGTTAAATAAAATAATATGTACGGCGAATTAAAATTATGCATCTTGTTAACGCCTCCGAAGGCGTCCGACTTCGTTCTTTGCTGTCTTCTCGGAGGGTCGTCTCCGCACCCAGGCAGTGGTATTTTCTATAGCCCCAGCCCAGCGGTTCTGGAACCAGGCAGACCCTCGGCCGCCCTGGCACGCACGGTCTTTGCTTTACCGGGGCCTTGTCTGCAGAGCCGCTTCATTCGTGGGTGTCTGAGCACCTCCGGCCCCCATTAGCCTGCTTCTCCGAAGGCCTCCGACTTGCTGTGCTCTCAAATCCCAAAATGAGTGTGTAGCTTTTTGCTTGTCAATTTGTAACGCAGCATGGGAATTACACACAATTTAGTTTCAGATGTTGCGTCAACTACCTTAACTTAGTAAAAAATTCACAATTCCATACATCAAACAGGAAAGGAATTATCTCCCAAAATGTTACATTTTAACATTTTGTAATACTGTGCTCTCAAATCCCAATATGAGTTTGTAACTTTTTGCTTGTCAAATTTTAACTCAACATAGGAATTGTACAAAAATTTGCTTCAGATGTCGCATGAACTACCTGAACTCAATAACAAATTCACAATTCCATACATCAAACAGGAAAAAAATTATCTCCCAAAATGTTAAATTTTAACATTTTGTTTATACTCTGTGCTCTCAAATCCCAATATGAGTTTGTAGCTTTTTGCTTGTCAAATTTTAACGCAACATAGGAATTGTACAAAATTTACTTTCAGATGTCGCGTCAACTACCTGAACTTAGTAAATAAATTCATAATTCCATACATCAAACAGGAAAAAAATTATCCCCCAAAATGTTGAATTTTAACATTTTGGTACGCTCTCAAATCCCAATGTGTGTGGGTAGCTTTTTGCTTGTCAAATTTTAACGCAACATAGGAATTGTACAAAATTTTGTTTCAGATGTCGCGTCAACTACCTGAACTTAGTAAAAAATTCATAATTCCATACATCAAACAGGAAAAAAATTATCCCCCAAAATGTTGAATTTTAACATTTTGGTACTGAGTGTGCTCCAAATCCCAATATGAGTTTGTAGCTTTTTGCTTGTCAAATTTTTACGCAACATAGGAATTATACCAAATTTAGCTTCAGATGTCGCATGAACTACCTGAACTCAATAAAAAATTCACAATTCCATACATCAAACAGGAAAAAAATTATCTCCCAAAATGTTAAATTTTAACATTTTGTTTATACTGTGCTCTCAAATCCCAATATGAGTTTGTAACTTTTTGCTTGTCAAATTTTAACGCAACATAGGAATTGTACAAAAATTAGCTTCAGATGTCGCATGAACTACCTGAACTCAATAAAAAATTCACAATTCCATACATCAAACAGGAAAAAAATTATCTCCCAAAATGTTAAATTTTAACATTTTTTTACTGTGCTCTCAAATCCCAATATGAGTTTGTAGCTTTTTGCTTGTCAAATTTTAACGCAACATAGGAATTATACCAAATTTAGCTTCAGATGTCGCATGAACTACTTGAACTCAATAAAAAATTCACAATTCCATACATCAAACAGGAAAACAATTATCCCCAAAAATGTTGATTTTTAACATTTTGGTACTGTGCTCTCAAATCCCAATATGAGTTTAGTAGCTTTTTGCTTGTCAAATTTTAACGCAACATAGGAATTGTACCAAATTTAGTTTCAGATGTCGCGTCAACTACCTGAACTTAGTAAAAAATTCATAATTCCATACATCAAACAGGAACAAAATTATCCCCCAAAATGTTGAATTTTAACATTTTGTTACTGTTCTCTCAATAGTAGCTTTTTGCTTTTCAAATTTTAACGCAACATAGGAATTGTACCAAATTTAGCTTCAGATGTCGCATGAACTACCTAAACTCAATAAAACATTCACAATTCCATACATCAAACAGGAAAAAAATTATCTCCCAAAATGTTAAATTTTAACATTTTGTTACTCAATTTTTACATTTTGGTACTGTGCTCTCAAATCCCAATGTGTGTGGGTAGCTTTTTGCTTGTCAAATTTTAACGCAACATAGGAATTGTACAAAATTTACTTTCAGATGTCGCGTCAACTACCTGAACTTAGTAAAAAATTCATAATTCCATACATCAAACAGGAACAAAATTATCCCCCAAAATGTTGAATTTTAACATTTTGTTACTGTTCTCTCAAATCCCAATGTGTGTGGGTAGCTTTTTGCTTGTCAAATTTTAACGCAACATAGGAATTGTACAAAATTTACTTTCAGGTGTATCATCAACTACCTGTACTTAGTGTGCAAAGGGTATTTCCATACTTAAAACAATATTTGTTTGTTACCCCCCCCGGTCAATTATTAACTTTAACAACTTGTTAATATGCGCTCAAAACCCAGTTGCAAATACATCTTAGCAATTGTACAACATTTTGTATGAGACTTCCATGAACTGTCAAAACCTTGAGTGAAAACATATTTAGCTATTTCTTAATTTAATAGATGTAAATTTTTGCATCGGGGATAAAATGAATATAATTTTGTTTTTTACCCTACAAAATCCACACCAGAGTGATTTGCCTGTTGATTTTTTTCACAGAACTCGGGAAGGTGCTGAGCACAGTGCTTAACTCACATCGTGTAGGGTAAAAAAACAAAATTATATTTCTTAATTGTTAAGAATTAGCAACAAGTTTGAATATTTCAAAGTTTTTAGGGACGCCCTCAAGTGCAATCGTGTACAAGTCGTGAAAAACTTACAGCAAGCCAATTTGGATCGCTTTAATGAGTGTCCGCTCGTCGTGGCCGATCGATCCCAGTGTGGAATGTGGAAATTTTTGTCGATGGTATTAACCGTCCATAGTAAAAGGACCGTTGTTGCATTCCTTATGCCGCATGGTACGCTCAGAATGGAGATAGTTTGGACCACGAAAATAAGTACCAATCATTTTCTTTTTGCTGGAAAAACATGTTCAAAACAATGTTTTATGGGCTATTGAATACTTTGGCATTTCTTGCCCCACATGTGCCTCTTTCTCATCGTGATCTTCTTGGTAATTGTCTTTATGAAAAATTGTTTATAACGACTTTTATAACGGTTCTGAACTGGTTAGAATAATGTAACCGACTGATTTCTGACTGGACACCAATTTCGGTATGTTAACACCTAATAATCGGTATGTTCCTCCATATTATGCTGCATGGTTTGACCATGGTTTTTATTGTAGTGCTACTGTGGTGTCATGTTTGACCCCTTTGGTTTAACTCACTACGAGATAAGAAAACAGCTGGCGTGCGCCACCACTATTATGTAATCAGATATGTTGCAGGGCTGGTTTTCTCGCGGGAAAGAAATGAAAACAACAACGCCAATCTGTGAATCAATCTAAACATGGAGGTTACAGAATTAGTAATGACTAATAGTATCCACTCCCTCTGTTAAGTTTCTGAATCTGCTGATTAAAGACAAAAAACCGTCGTGTAACGCCAGACAGTACACCCCATTTTACAGAGGGACTAATTGTGATTCTATTCGGGACAGTTTTAAATACTGAACATGGACCTTTGCTTTGCCTTTGGATTTGAGTTGCCATCCGACGGCACACGCATACAGTTTGCAGTGGCGAGTGCGTATAGTCAGCATCAACGTAATTGAAATGTCTATGAGCGAGAGCATGCCAAACATCAAACTGTCACTACAGCCCAGAAACAGTTCTCAAGTCAAATGCCAAGTAAGTCAACAATTAATTAGGCATGTGAAACACAATGTAAATTGTTTTAATTTATAAAACGTGCATTTAAATGTATTTTGGTCCATCATAATAGTTGTTTGTCTCGTACGCCGTGCGTATAGTTTTAATTTAACAACCAAAACCCCTCTCTGGTACTTAGCAGTACCGCAGTAGGCCATGAGTAGGCTACTTAATTTCTAGTGAAGTATACAAGCCTACAACTGGTAATAACATGCTTAACTATAACTACTATAACTTAAGGTATTATTCCCCTACTCTTTTTCGTTATGCCTTTTTACAATTTGCCGTAATCTTGCATTATTGTGCCAGAAATACTGGAAATTTAATAGTCCTGAGCTGGACGCGGGAAATACTTTTATCTCTATACCAAGAACCAAAAGGGGAAACACAATCACAATGTTTAGGGCATATTTATAATGTCAACATAAAGCATCGGCCAGCAGTGAAATTATGTACTTTATTATTCTGGCAAACGAGTTACTTTATATTTCCAGATAGTGGTGAACCTATTTATTTAACTTCACTTGACCCTACACCAAGGTTTTCCGAATTCGAAGTAGGATCGTTCCGAACCGGCCGTGTTATAACATGTATGGAGCAATTATTGCAGGGATCTGTTGATGTGTGCAGACCACCCGCTGTCCACTGTACTAGACAAGCTAATGGCCCTAAGATCATGTACACGGAATGAAATGGCGTGTGCTTAGTGGAATTCCCCAATAGTTAAACTTAAAACATTCCCATTAAAATGTTCTAGAATAATCACTAATTTGCAAAATGTGTGTTTCTTCCACTTTTTATTTTTAAGAAATACATGCTTGTTTCACGCACTTTCACGGCCTATACTTTCCACAAGCAGAAAAGAGGTTGTAGCCTTGATTAAATTGGTTTGATTAATTTGACGCGCTCCTATGTGGGCTATACGGTGGAGAAACAAAATAATGCAACACGGTGTCTTCACACACAAAAGAAATGTATTGAAAGTACAATAATGTACCCTTGTGATTGCAAGCAGGAAGTTGTGGGTATAATTTGTAGGGGTTTGCAGAAGAGACACCATGCAGGTAAACATATTTAAATGTAATGCTTTCTACATAAACTAGAATATAAAATAAACAAGATGAACGTTTTCCACCACCGTTGTGTTTTGGCTAGGATTTGGTGGCAGTGCAAATTGAAAAAAAGGAAGTGCAACTTTTTCACCGAAAATCCACAGAGAGCGCGCAAACTCGTCCAAATTACTTTGAAAATGTAACTTTGTTTATTGTTATAAGGCCCAGCGGGAGGATCCATTTACTGATTATAGATTATGACTCACACTATTTACTGGTGTAATCTGAAATTTGGGTTGAAATGTAGGCCTAGGCTCCTGAAAAAACTCTTTTTTTCTCGTGGAGTTCATTCTAAAAATGAACATGTTTGTCCATAAGGATGAGACTTTGTTTTGACCGCAAAAATCAATAACACAACAACAAATGTGTAAAGGATATATTACATGGACCAAAGCGTCTTTAAAATTTTACAATAATTTGTTTAACCTTTTAATTAGCAAATTTCAGATTATCTTATAATGATTGGCTGTCATTTTGAATGTTTTGATCGAATAATTTGTGTTTTTTGTCAAATTGTTTGAAATTGTTGCCCCTTTCTTTTTCGCCTGATCATATTCCCCAAAACGTATTCATTTTAAACTGAAAGTTCGGTTTGGTTTGGGCTTCATCGAGCTTTCTTCATGAATATGGATAATATCCACAGACGTGGAACGTTTGGCTGCATGCACTATACACAAACACGTGGTTGTGTTTGGGTCTGTCAACCTTACTCCTTAGTTAAGCGAATCGGCAGTTAACGCAGACCAAAGTGTCGGAAATATGGCCAAAACACGCTCAATTTTTGCCCAAATTAAGTCATAGCCAAAAAACGGTTCAATATTTTAAAAAGTTCCACTCGGAAAAGTTTAGTTTAATTCCTTACCTACATGTATAGTCGTATCTTTTTTTCTGGTGGGTGAAACATTGGACCTGTCAAAATCTCATTTAATAGTAAGAATCTGTTAGATTTTTTTGTGTGACGGCGATTTTTTTTGTAATATTTGCTCTAGCATCGCCTTGTTGTTAAGTGTAACTCACGGACTACGCGGTCTATTAAAATTCCACTCGGAATTGAAAAGCTTATTTCATGCTCTTTACAGTGATGTAACAATGAGTTTGATTTGGGCCTGTAGAGTCGTTCAGCAGAGCATAGAGGAGCAGAGAGTCACACAAACCATGGACGTAAAAATAACACAAATCCGCCAAATCCGTATGCCAAGGATGCCACTCATACTCTCTGATCCGAAGCTACGTTTTAATTTCTTTGAACCAGTCATGAACTAAAAGTTATATGTGCTTAAATATCATCTTTCAAAGAACACAATCACACCCTAATCTAGCAGTTTAGTGGTACATGTATTGGGATAGAAAAGAGCAGAAGTGACCTTGGTAAATCTTTGAGATTTGCGGTTTCCAAGTGTGGGTCAAAGCATTTTTGTTTTCGGGGTAGATAACAGCCAATCTGTGCAATAATGGCCCAGCTTGTCACAAATTAATGTACTAGGTGTTAAGTTTAACTAGGCTGTGATTATTTGGTATTATTACAAACTTTAGCATTTTGTCCAAGTTACATATGTGTTTGTGTACTGTTTAATCACAATGGTGCACATCTTATTAAGAATCTCCCCGTCACCCCCATTCTCAACAATGGTTTGATCAAGAAAAGCTTGATTCTTATCCCACGGGAGCTCCACACAGACACTGTAGCACAGACCACAGTACATATCCTTACAACTTTACTGTGATGTTGGTTGACATTTTTGATGAAACAAACCCATGGTAGAAACAAATATTCGGACATTTCGAACCATTTCACGAGCCTAAAACACCAGAGTTTTGTCCAACGTGCTTTCCCACCTGCGTTAAATTGTGGCAAGGAACATGTGAGAAGTTGGAGCATATGGTTGGAGTCAACCTTTACCTTCGAGAAATAAAAAAACCCGTTTCGGTAAATTTCCCCGCTTTGTCTCGTCCGTTGAAACACAAGTTGCTCTATGGTTGAAACAGCTTGGAAGTTTAAATATCCCCACACGGCTAACAAGTGCTCATTCATATTTCGATTGTCATGGGGCATCCATGCGATAACGAAAGGGTGGTATGGTTCCTAGAGTTGTTTGCCTTTCGGTGTTAAAGGTGCTGTTTACGTTTGGTAATTAGAGCATACTGATTGTGTTAACCTGTGAAAATTTCACTTCAAAAGGTGGTCGCGTTTTTGAGATGTCACCGAAAAACCGGAGCGAATATTTCAACGCAGGAAGATTGGATTCCTACAGGAATACAATCTGAGCGAGAAGCGCACGGCCAAACGCTTCTCAAATTCAATTTTTTATGGGGGAAAGAGTGATATATTTTTCCATAACCGTAGTACTTCGAAGTGAAACAATTCTCAAAAATGCATTATACAAAAATGCATTAATCCAAAGCTGCTGTACTTCTTACCATGTAAGTTTTTACTGCCATTAATTTTTAGAGTCATAACCAACGTATACAGACCCTTTAAAGGTGCTGTATACGTTTGGTAATTGGAGCCTACTGATTGTGTTACTCCCATATAAATGTAGACCCTTTAATGTGGGCGGCTGCACATTTCCATTCTAGTTTTACACAAGAAAAAAATTACCAAACACGGGGTACCGACTAACACATGCTGCATTTGCGTCTTTTGGGATACATGTACTTTGACAATATAATTATTGGATCGGGCTCAAAAATGTTTTTATGTTTTTCTCAAATATTATTAAATTGTAAACGTATTTTTGTCATTTGTTTTTTAAGGGAAAAACATTCAATTCAACCCCTCACATTGTACAAATGTGCATGGTGCAGTACGGCTTGATTTAGAGCACAAAAGCGGTGCTCGATTAACTAAGTAATAGGCAGTATTTTCAGAAAACTGGCTGTGCAAAACACGGCTGGGCTGCACTACTCGCTTGCACCACCACAATCAAAAGTCGATCTGACGTTTCCTTTATGCAGTTAATCACCCATGTTTGCAACAATGCATACCTTACCCTGGATGTTATTGTTATTTCGGGCTCTAATGTTATTATAGCTAGAACCCAGATACTAGATGTGATTTGGGTAATGTAGCAAGACAGTGGATGTGATTTTGATAATTGGCAATTAACCATGGATGTGATTTGTTACTCAGATTTTATTTGGGCAAGGGCCCAGACACTAGATGTGATTTTGGTAATGCATCCAGACAGTGGATGTGATTTTGGATTGGCACAATTAACCATGGATGTGATTTCGGGTTAGGATGTGATTTTGGCGAGGGCCCAGATACTAGATGTGATTTTGGTTTCGCAGCCAGACAGTGGATGTGATTTTGGCAAGTGGCAATTAACCAAGGATGTGATTTCTGACTCGAATGTGATTTTGGCAAAGGCCTGGACAGTGGATGTGATTTTGGTAATGCAGCCAGACAGTGGATGTGATTTTGATAATTGGCAATTAACCACGGATGTGATTTCTGGGTCAGATGTGATTTCGATGGTGCGGATGTGATATTGGCTAAACGGTCCTAAAATCACATCCAATCGATTCACTTTTCCATTTTAGTTGTAAAATCACATTTAGGCCATTCACAGTGACAGCACCCGGTATTCCCATGAGGTCTCCCGTCCAAGTAATGACCGGGCCCGACGACGCTTAACTTCGGTGATCAAACGAGAACCGGTGTTTTCAGCGTAGTATGGCAGTAGACACGTTGCTAACTTTAATTTAGGGGCTTCAGTTTAGATTGTTTCTAACCTCCGTATGTTGAGGAAAAATACAAAAAGATGTCTACAGCACCCGGTATTCCCATGAGGTCTCCCGTCCAAGTAATGACCGGGCCCGACGATGCTTAACTTCGGTCACCAGACGAGAACTGGTGTTTTCAGCGTAGTATGGCAGTAGACACGTTGCTGACTTTAATATAGGGGCTTCAGTTTCCAGTTTAGATCTAACCTCCGTATGTTGAGGAAAAATACAAAAAGATGTCTACAGCACCCGGTATTCCCATGAGGTCTCCCGTCCAAGTAATGACCGGGCCCGACGATGCTTAACTTCGGTCACCAGACGAGAACCGGTGTTTTCAGCGTAGTATGGCAGTAGACACGTTGCTAACTTTAATTTAGGGGCTTCAGTTTAGATTGTTTCTAACCTCCGTATGTTGAGGAAAAATACAAAAAGATGTCTACAGCACCCGGTATTCCCATGAGGTCTCCCGTCCAAGTAATGACCGGGCCCGACGATGCTTAACTTCGGTGATCAGACGAGAACTGGTGTTTTCAGCGTAGTATGGCAGTAGACACGTTGCTGACTTTAATATAGGGGCTTCAGTTTCCAGTTTAGATCTAACCTCCGTATGTCGAGGAAAAATACAAAAGATGTCTACAGCACCCGGTATTCCCAGGAGGTCTCCCGTCCAAGTACTGACCGGGCCCGACGATGCTTAACTTCGGTGATCAGACGAGAACTGGTGTTTTCAGCGTAGTATGGCAGTAGACACGTTGCTGACTTTAATATAGGGGCTTCAGTTTCCAGTTTAGATCTAACCTCCGTATGTCGAGGGAAAATACAAAAGATGTCTACAGCACCCGGTATTCCCAGGTGGTCTCCCGTCCAAGTACTGACCGGGCCCGACGATGCTTAACTTCGGTGATCAGACGAGAACCGGTGTTTTCTGCGTAGTATGGCAGTAGACACGTTGCTAACTTTAATTTAGGGGCTTCAGTTTAGATTGTTTCTAACCTCCGTATGTTGAGGAAAAATACAAAAAGATGTCTACAGCACCCGGTATTCCCATGAGGTCTCCCGTCCAAGTAATGACCGGGCCCGACGATGCTTAACTTCGGTGATCAGACGAGAACTGGTGTTTTCAGCGTAGTATGGCAGTAGACACGTTGCTGACTTTAATATAGGGGCTTCAGTTTCCAGTTTAGATCTAACCTCCGTATGTCGAGGAAAAATACAAAAGATGTCTACAGCACCCGGTATTCCCAGGAGGTCTCCCGTCCAAGTACTGACCGGGCCCGACGATGCTTAACTTCGGTGATCAGACGAGAACTGGTGTTTTCAGCGTAGTATGGCAGTAGACACGTTGCTGACTTTAATATAGGGGCCTCAGTTTCCAGTTTAGATCTAACCTCCGTATGTCGAGGAAAAATACAAAAGATGTCTACAGCACCCGGTATTCCCAGGTGGTCTCCCGTCCAAGTACTGACCGGGCCCGACGATGCTTAACTTCGGTGATCAGACGAGAACCGGTGTTTTCTGCGTAGTATGGCAGTAGACACGTTGCTAACTTTAATATAGGGGCTTCAGTTTAGATTGTTTCTAACCTCCGTATGTTGAGGAAAAATACAAAAAGATGTCTACAGCACCCGGTATTCCGAGGAGGTCTCCCGTCCAAGTACTGACCGGGCCCGACGATGCTTAACTTCGGTGATCAGACGAGAACCGGTGTTTTCAGCGTAGTATGGCAGTAGACACGTTGCTAACTTTAATTTAGGGGCTTCAGTTTAGATTGTTTCTAACCTCCGTATGTTGAGGAAAAATACAAAAAGATGTCTACAGCACCCGGTATTCCCAGGAGGTCTCCCGTCCAAGTAATGACCGGGCCCGACGATGCTTAACTTCGGTGATCAGACGAGAACTGGTGTTTTCAGCGTAGTATGGCAGTAGACACGTTGCTGACTTTAATATAGGGGCTTCAGTTTCCAGTTTAGATCTAACCTCCGTATGTCGAGGAAAAATACAAAAGATGTCTACAGCACCCGGTATTCCCAGGAGGTCTCCCGTCCAAGTACTGACCGGGCCCGACGATGCTTAACTTCGGTGATCAGACGAGAACTGGTGTTTTCAGCGTAGTATGGCAGTAGACACGTTGCTGACTTTAATATAGGGGCTTCAGTTTCCAGTTTAGATCTAACCTCCGTATGTCGAGGAAAAATACAAAAGATGTCTACAGCACCCGGTATTCCCATGAGGTCTCCCGTCCAAGTAATGACCGGGCCCGACGATGCTTAACTTCGGTGATCAGACGAGAACTGGTGTTTTCAGCGTAGTATGGCAGTAGACACGTTGCTGACTTTAATATAGGGGCTTCAGTTTCCAGTTTAGATCTAACCTCCGTATGTCGAGGAAAAATACAAAAGATGTCTACAGCACCCGGTATTCCCAGGAGGTCTCCCGTCCAAGTACTGACCGGGCCCGACGATGCTTAACTTCGGTGATCAGACGAGAACTGGTGTTTTCAGCGTAGTATGGCAGTAGACACGTTGCTGACTTTAATATAGGGGCTTCAGTTTCCAGTTTAGATCTAACCTCCGTATGTCGAGGAAAAATACAAAAGATGTCTACAGCACCCGGTATTCCCAGGTGGTCTCCCGTCCAAGTACTGACCGGGCCCGACGATGCTTAACTTCGGTGATCAGACGAGAACCGGTGTTTTCTGCGTAGTATGGCAGTAGACACGTTGCTAACTTTAATATAGGGGCTTCAGTTTAGATTGTTTCTAACCTCCGTATGTTGAGGAAAAATACAAAAAGATGTCTACAGCACCCGGTATTCCCAGGAGGTCTCCCGTCCAAGTACTGACCGGGCCCGACGATGCTTAACTTCGGTGATCAGACGAGAACCGGTGTTTTCAGCGTAGTATGGCAGTAGACACGTTGCTAACTTTAATTTAGGGGCTTCAGTTTAGATTGTTTCTAACCTCCGTATGTTGAGGAAAAATACAAAAAGATGTCTACAGCACCCGGTATTCCCAGGAGGTCTCCCGTCCAAGTACTGACCGGGCCCGACGATGCTTAACTTCGGTGATCAGACGAGAACCGGTGTTTTCAGCGTAGTATGGCAGTAGACACGTTGCTAACTTTAATTTAGGGGCTTCAGTTTAGATTGTTTCTAACCTCCGTATGTTGAGGAAAAATACAAAAAGATGTCTACAGCACCCGGTATTCCCATGAGGTCTCCCGTCCAAGTAATGACCGGGCCCGACGATGCTTAACTTCGGTGATCAGACGAGAACTGGTGTTTTCAGCGTAGTATGGCAGTAGACACGTTGCTGACTTTAATATAGGGGCTTCAGTTTCCAGTTTAGATCTAACCTCCGTATGTCGAGGAAAAATACAAAAGATGGCTACAGCACCCGGTATTCCCAGGAGGTCTCCCGTCCAAGTACTGACCGGGCCCGACGATGCTTAACTTCGGTGATCAGACGAGAACTGGTGTTTTCAGCGTAGTATGGCAGTAGACACGTTGCTGACTTTAATATAGGGGCTTCAGTTTCCAGTTTAGATCTAACCTCCGTATGTCGAGGAAAAATACAAAAGATGTCTACAGCACCCGGTATTCCCAGGCGCTCTCCCATCCAAGTACTTAACCGGGCCCTTAACCAACCAATCATTGAGCTCTGTTGAGCAGCCAGTTTCCTCAACAGGCCAATCATTGAGCTCTGTTGAGCAAGCTGTTTGCTCAACAGACCAATCACCGACCGATGTTGAGGATGACGTCACCTCTGTGACCTTTCTTCACGATAGTGTCAAAGCATGGTCAAAGGTCGACCAACAATTCATTCACTCGAAAACAAAATAATTTGTGGATTTATACGGTACAATTTCCCACAAATAAAGCTAAATAATGGCACGATAATGTTGAATTGACAGAATGACATATGGATCCGTCAGCCAGCGCTACGTTCATGCCTCATGGTGTGTGCTGAAATCCCTGAGTGAGTAGAAAACAGACATTTTATGTACGATTTAGCTGATGATTGATAGCAGTGTGAGTGTTGGCACGCACGTACGACGTTATGTATACACTGCTTGGTAACATAACTGAGGTAGAATTAAAAACATAATTATCGAAGGTTTGATGTTACCAATTTCCAATAATAAACAATGTTAATAAATGTTCGTGTCGTGGATGGAAAAAAATTGAAAAAGTTAGATGTCATTGGTGGGAAATTAAATTTGCCAATCAGTTGTAGTCGAGTCACCTGTGCTGTGTCGAGTCCGAGTCCAAGTCTCAAGTCACTTGGGTCGAGTCCGAGTCCCGAGTCTCCCGGTCCGAGTCCGAGTCACTTGGTCCGAGTCCGAGTCACGAGTCACTTTTTTTTTTTTATTGCAAACCAAATGTCGTAAAATAAGAATTGGAAATGACAACATAAAACACATTTATTTTAAACAAAGTTCTGTTAAAGTTTTTTGTTAAAGTTGGTATAACCAAAATAAAACAATACGGGGCGGAACGGCAGATGCCATGATTAAAAAAATGTTGTACTACTTTTTACTAGTGACGTGACCAAACTTGACGTCGTGTTTGTGTGTCGACCATGTGTAGAAACTGGTGCAAACAACACACAGCCATCACACTCAGTGCAATATGCAGGCTGTGTTTTACAGGTACCAGACGAGACATGCCATTTCCCTGGCATCAAGCACAAGCAGTACGGCTATGGTGTTAACGTTGACAGAATACCAGCATAATACTGCTGGTGTCATGCATCCCAGTGTTAATATGCGTACTGAACATACGAATCGAACATACACGCGCTGCACTTAGATGGCCATCTACATGTACACAATAATCACGAACACTTGCAACACCATACGATAGTACTTATTTATTGTGCTAGACGTTAACTCTATGACATGTGCACTCCGGGAATGACGATCGGATCGTCGGAATTGTTTTTAATATTTAAAAAAGGTATTGTTTGTAAAAAAATACGTGACTCGAGTCACGAGTCCTCGGGGACAAATCCGAGTCATGATAGTCGAGTCCGAGTCCGAGTCCGAGTCTTTTGCAGACGTGACTCGAGTCAAGTCCGAGTCACCGAAATTGTGACTCGAGACGGACTCGAGTCCGAGTCCTGGACTCGAGTCATACAACACTGCCAATCATTCGATATACCAATAATTCATTTATTTTTTTTTTAAATGTAGGCCCTATCAATCATGTTGTGATTGATTAAGATGAAATGAATTGAAGTATAGTTATAGTAGTCTCAGACAGAAATCTTTTACTGCAGCTGTAATTCTGTGTGTGTATTTGCATGTTTTCTAATACAGGTTCTTAAGAAAAAAATTCAGGGAGATGGAAAAGGCACAAGTGTGCTATTTGATGGGGCAGTTTCTGACAACTGTTGTGGTCGCCTCTGACGGCTGAGTCGGAGAATTGCTAAAGGAGTGATCATGGACTCATCGCACGTTTTAAAACGTGCCAATGCTGCAGCGCTAAAGGTGCTCTACGCTGACAACAACTCAGCTGTTGTATACAACTCAGCTGTTGTAGGTATGTGAAGTATTTTGTGCTAAATATGTACATATTATTAGTAATTTGCCGCCATCAGCTTTTCACCAGGGTCATAGTGTACAGCCATTATTACCAGGAATTTATCATAATCATTTCTCTTCATGGGGACCAACATCCTGACCCTCGAACATACAACACCAATCAATAGACCCGATACGTAACCCCTTGACCATCATGGTTCATAGTTTTGTTCGCCGAAGTGCTTTCAAATTTAACTCCTGTGTTTTTGTGTTTTAAACTGTACAAATACTTTAATTCTTCAACAATGACGTCTTCATTGACCTTAAAATGCACAGCAGTTAGTTGCGATAATCGTAACCCTCCACGAAGGTCGCTTGTCGCAAGCGACCTTCGTGGAGGGTTACGATTAGCGCAACTACACAGCAGTAAGGGTGTGTTCTCTTATGAGCAATTTCTTTGCTCAAACAATCACTTTGGCAAACAAATCTATGAAGTGTGCTTATTTTCACTATATAGATTTATATGGGATAAGGTGGAAATGGTTATCGATTCTGTTCAATTCTGTCTGCATTTGTTTCAAGGATGGTGGGGCATCATGGCTTGAATCCCTCTTCCAAGACTGGAGTGATGATGGTATGGTCATCAGACTTGACATTTGGCACTGGCTCCACCGGTGGGATGTTGTTGTGATAAAGCAGTCACATGCCAAGTATGGAGTGTTCATCAGTGCTCTATCTGGTGCAGTACTGGCACACAACAAACATGGCATGGACCAACTCATCCAAGTCATTCGCAAAGGGAACAAGGACTTCTCGCAGTACAGCGATGAAGAAATGCTGTCTTTCGTCAAGCCACATCAGGCATTAGCTTATGTGCACCGAGTAACACGTGGTGTCCAGGTAAGCTGATGTTATTATTATTTCCTTCTTCAACCCAAAATCATTTAAAATTTACCCAGTCAGTTTCCCTTGTGGTTTGTTATTTGATATCTGATATAAAAAGTCGCATCCCCTTATGGTGATCCCCTGGCTGCCGCTTACCAGGTTGTATCGTAACTTGGGTGTGATCCTTGGCTACACGGCAGTCTACGGTTAAATGGCTTCTGACTGGCACCCACCGAACAAGGATATTGACAAAATAGGGAGACCGCCATCATAGGGCTAGATAGCTCAGTTGGTAGAGCGCCGGCACGTCAATCCGGAGGTCGTTGGTTCAAATCCCGCTCTAGTCAATTTTTCCTTCTTCAACCCAAAATCATTTAAAATTTACCCAGTCAGTTTCCCTTGTGGTTTGTTATTTGTTATTATTTTGTGCATATTTTCTTTTCAAGAACTTGATATTAAGAATGATATATGCATTTAATGCATCAAAACACATTGTTGATCTTCGAAATTAGTCTCTGCAATGTGAACACTTGTTTTCCTTCATCAGTTAATGAGGATTTGAGGAGTTGCAAATTGTGAAAGATCAGTGACTTTTTACTGTTTTGTTTTCTTTTTAACACAGGAAACAATAATGTGGAAATTGAAAACTAAAGGAATCATGATTACTTTAAATAAGCCATTTGCGAGTTAAATTTGAATAATGTCTGGTACAATGACTTGTTTAGTCACAAGTTACCGCTTAAATTTGAATTCCTCAGACTATCGAGACAGTTGCTATGTCACATGGTTCGGGGCAAGCTTTTGTATAGCAACCTCCAGATGAGCAAACCCTGGTACCATTGTGCCATACACATCCATTCAGAATTGTGTATGGGTGTTCACCGTCTCTTACGTAACTAAGCAAAAGCTTGCCCCTAATCATGTGACATAGCAACTGTCTCGATAGTCTGAGGAATTCAAATTTAAGCGGTAACTTGTGACTAAACAAGTCATTGTACCAGACATTATTCAAATGTAACTCGCAAATGGCTTATTAGTGCATTTACACAGTTTTCTTGCTTGTTTTTCTGCAGGAGAGTGCATTTGCTGTTGAGTACATCCTGGAAGAGTTCAATGGTCCAGCTGGTCTAGACATCGATGTATCCCTTTGTATAAGTCTCCAGAAGCTGTCGATAAGCATTGGGCTTTTGCCAGTAAACATCTGAGTTGTATGCAGGTAAGGTTACACAATGGGTCATTACATACACAGCGAAATTCCCACAGCCCGCTGATTGAAAAATAATAGTTGAGTTACAACACCGGCAGCGTAACGGTGTCGTTACAATCCAGTATCGGTACTGTATCCCTGTGCCCAACTGAATTGTAACGACACAGTTACACTCCTGTACCAATATCGGAACTTCGCAGGCTGGTACCGGTGATGTAACTGGACTATTGTTTTTCAATCAGCAGGCCGTATGAATTTTGCTGTGTATAAGTATCAAACTTTTGTATGTGTGACCCCATATCTTTTTAAGCCCTATACTTCATTTTATAACTAAATAATGCAGTGGTATAATGATGCAATGATGGCAAAGAACCCTGATAAACTTCATAGAAAGTTAAAAGTTGATGACTTCCAATTTGTTCCAAATGAGGTCTGACATATTTTATAGAAGACCCCAATGTATGTTCATGATGTTTAAACAATATATCCTCAATGAAAATGTCAAATTAACAACTTATGATTTAAAATATCAAAATATTTGACTTTAGAATGTAAAAACATTGTATGCAGTTGTCTACATGTTTGTATTCTATTTTTTTTGTTATATACAGCTGAAGAAGAGCAATCCAATGTAGAAGAGATGGAGTCCGAGGACGAGGGCATTGAAGATGAGAGCACAGATGCGGGCACAGACGTAGACGCGAGTGATATTCAAGTGGACCCCATGGACTTAATCAGTACCAAGCATGCTGTTGTGACTGTTATGTTCAGGGTCCTTCAAACTAGTAAATATGATCATGGAACGAACTCACCGTTTAACTGTCGTGAATGGGGGCGGCCATCTTCGAACCATTAATTTAATATTAACTTGTAGTTCATGATAACACAACACACCACAATACAACAGTGACCAAGGAGGAGCAGATAGCAGGAGAGATCAGTCCTGTCCTTGAAGATATACTAATGAAACCAAGTCATCTTCATCTCCCTGGATATGATGATGTAGAGAACCTGGCACTTCTCCTACAACTTTCTGATGATGGTGATCATCATCTCATCCCTGTCAACCTCAGAAACAAGATAGCAGAACTATTTGCTACTTTTAAAGTATATTCCTCCTTTATATTTTAGCTTTTGTAGCTGAAAACAGTTTTCCATTTTGATGGGATATTTTTGAGATATGAGAAGAATTTGTCAGCATTACCATTGTTAATGCATGACATTGTTTGTTTTTGATCGGTTCTTGCAAATAGTTCGGTCAAATAGAATGTGGTTTTCAGCTACCATTAGTTAAAGGATGATGCTATTTGCATATTTACATACAAGTATGACTGTGGCTTTAATACTTCCTTACATAGTTAATCTGCTAGATTTTGCAGCATTTGTTCATACTGGAAATAGTACAGAAATATCATATTTTGAAGTACCATACGTAATTTTTCACACAAAGTGGGTGAAGGGAGGGAGGGGTAAACCATACTGATGCAGTGTATCCCCACTTTCAGTACATGCTAAGAAACCAATGCTAGGTTGTGCTGTGTATGTACTGCAGGTGGGATTATACTGAAGTCAGTAAGGTAGGCCCTATACATTAGACAGAGTACAAAAGGGGGCGAGAGGTAGGGGGAGTAAACCCTACTGACTCCAGTGTAGTCCCACTTGCAGTACATCAATGCCAGGTTATGTGGTGTATAGGCAAATGTACTGCAGGTGGGATTATTCTGAAGTCAGCTGGTCTATACGATATACACGCAGAGAGAGTACACATCCTGGGGTGGGGGAGGGGGAGAGATGGAGGGGTAAACTGTACTGACTCCAGTGTAGTCCCACTTGCAATACATGCCAATAGATCAATGCCAGGTTGTGCTGTGTATGTACTGCTGGTTGGATTATACTGGTGTCGGTATGGTATTCATGGGTGGGAGTAGGCCTAGCCTACACATGGGGGGAGAGGGAGGGAGGGAGGGAGGGAGGGAGGGAGGGGGAGGGGGGGGGGGGGGGTACATGAAAGTGAAAACCTACTGTCCCATCCAACAGAGAGGAATTTGTAGGTTAACAGTATTGTTCTTGGAGTCATGAACTTGCTCTTGTTTTAAAGAAAGAATGAATAAGAGGTGAAAACAAATAAAATACTTGTCTTTTAAAATCTACACTTTGTGTTGTGTATATTGCTTGATTTTAATATGAGTAGTTATTTTCTCTCTTAAAGCAAGACTCGGTGATTTAATTCCTCAATTTTGTTGAATTGAAGCTTTTAGCATGATTGCAAAGCTTACATGTGTCTAACCAACCAACTGAAAGTAATAAGCCAAATTCGAACTGCAAATGTTGGAAAAATACACTTTGATGGAATCGGCCATCTTTATTTGGTGCTCCTATTTATTCAGGTAACTGAATTCAGCAACCATGCTTAAAATTATAGCCCAGCTAAGCAGTTTTATTTGTCAGTTTCTAGAGCTCTTTTATGTATAAAACTTGGAAGATTTATTTGTGGTAAGATATTAATCTAAAGAGCAATGAGACAAATTATTTTGTACAAACAAAAATCACAGAGTCTTGCTTTAAACAAATGAGTCCAGAGAAGGCAAACGTATATGCAAATTCGGTGAAAAATAGTGCAGTGACTTCCTGTGGAGAAAAGTATATGCAAATTTGGAGAAAATCGGCACAGTAACTTCCTGTGATCGGGTTGGTCATATCCGGTGATCGGGGGTCCTGGATGGTCGAGGAAAGGTACTCGGGGGGGTCGAACCCCATTCCCAGGAGGTCTCCCGTCCAAGTACTGACCGGGCCCGACGATGCTTAACTTCGGTGATCAGACGAGAACCGGTGTTTTCAGCGTAGTATGACAGTAGACACGTTGCTGACTTTAATATAGGGGCTTCAGTTTCCAGTTTAGATCTAACCTCCGTATGTCGAGGAAAAATACAAAATATGTCTACAGCATCCGGTATTCCCAGGAGGTCTCCCGTCCAAGTACTGACCGGGCCCGACGATGCTTAACTTCGGTGATCAGACGAGAACCGGTGTTTTCAGCGTAGTATGGCAGTAGACACGTTGCTGACTTTAATTTAGGGGCTTCAGTTTAAATTGTTTCTAACCTCCGTATGTTGAGGAAAAATACAAAAGATGTCTACAGCACCCGGTATTCCCAGGAGGTCTCCCGTCCAAGTACTGACCGGGCCCGACGATGCTTAACTTCGGTGATCAGACGAGAACCGGTGTTTTCAGCGTAGTATGGCAGTAGACACGTTGCTAACTTTAATTTAGGGGCTTCAGTTTAGATTGTTTCTAACCTCCGTATGTTGAGGAAAAATACAAAAAGATGTCTACAGCACCCGGTATTCCCAGGAGGTCTCCCGTCCAAGTACTGACCGGGCCCGACGATGCTTAACTTCGGTGATCAGACGAGAACCGGTGTTTTCAGCGTAGTATGGCAGTAGACACGTTGCTGACTTTAATATAGGGGCTTCAGTTTCCAGTTTAGATCTAACCTCCGTATGTCGAGGACAAATACAAAAGATGTCTACAGCACCCGGTATTCCCAGGAGGTCTCCCGTCCAAGTACTGACCGGGCCCGACGATGCTTAACTTCGGTGATCAGACGAGAACCGGTGTTTTCAGCGTAGTATGGCAGTAGACACGTTGCTGACTTTAATTTAGGGGCTTCAGTTTAGATTGTTTCTAACCTCCGTATGTTGAGGAAAAATACAAAAGATGTCTACAGCACCCGGTATTCCCAGGAGGTCTCCCGTCCAAGTACTGACGGAGGTTAGAAACAATCTAAACTGAAGCCCCTAAATTAAAGTTAGCAACCTGTCTACTGCCATACTACGCTGAAAACACCGGTTCTTGTCTGATCACCGAAGTTAAGCATCGTCGGGCCCGGTCAGTACTTGGACGGGAGACCTCCTGGGAATACCGGGTGCTGTAGACATATTTTGTATTTTTCCTCAAAATACGGAAGTTAGATATCTAAACTGGAAACTGAAGCCCCTAAATTAAAGTCAGCAACGTGTCTACTGCCATACTACGCTGAAAACACCGGTACTCGTCTGATCACCGAAGTTAAGCATCGTCGGGCCCGGTCAGTACTTGGACGGGAGACCTCCTGGGAATACCGGGTGCTGTAGACATATTTTTGTATTTGTCATCAACATACGGAAGTTAGATATCTAAACTGGAAACTGAAGCCCCTATATTAAAGTCAACAAACTGTTTACTGCCATACTACGCTGAAAACACCGGTTCTCGTCTGATCTCCGAAGATAAGCATCGTCGGGCCCGGTCAGTACTTGGACGGGAGACCTCCTGGGAATACCGGGTGCTGTAGACATCTTTTGTATTTTTCCTCGACATACGGAGGTTAGATCTAAACTGGAAACTGAAGCCCCTATATTAAAGTCAGCAACGTGTCTACTGCCATACTACGCTGAAAACACTGGTTCTCGTCTGATCACCGAAGTTGAGCATCGTCGGGCCCGGTCAGTACTTGGACGGGAGACCTCCTGGGAATACCGGGTGCTGTAGACATCTTTTTGTATTTTTCCTCAACATACGGAGGTTAGAAACAATCTAAACTGAAGCCCCTAAATTAAAGTTAGCAACGTGTCTAGGTCTACTGCCATACTACGCTGAAAACACCGGTTCTCGTCTGATCACCGAAGTTAAGCATCGTCGGGCCCGGTCAGTACTTGGACGGCGGGAGACCTCCTGGGAATACCGGGTGCTGTAGACATCTTTTGTATTTTTCCTCGACATACGGAGGTTAGATCTAAACTGGAAACTGAAGCCCCTATATTAAAGTCAGCAAAGTGTCTACTGCCATACTACGCTGAAAACACCGGTTCTCGTCTGAACACCGAAGTTAAGCATCGTCGGGCCCGGTCAGTACTTGGACGGGAGACCTCCTGGGAATACCGGGTGCTGTAGACATCTTTTTGTATTTTTCCTCAACATACGGAGGTTAGAAACAATCTAAACTGAAGATCCTAAATTAAAGTTAGCAACGTGTCTACTGCCATACTACGCTGAAAACACCGGTTCTCGTCTGATCACCGAAGTTAAGCATCGTCGGGCCCGGTCAGTACTTGGACGGGAGACCTCCTGGGAATACCGGGTGCTGTAGACATCTTTTGTATTTTTCCTCGACATACGGAGGTTAGATCTAAACTGGAAACTGAAGCCCCTATATTAAAGTCAGCAACGTGTCTACTGCCATAATATGCTGAAAACACCGGTTCTCGTCTGATCACCGAAGTTAAGCATCGTCGGGCCCGGTCAGTACTTGGACGGGAGACCTCCTGGGAATACCGGGTGCTGTAGACATCTTTTTGTATTTTTCCTCAACATACGGAGGTTAGAAACAATCTAAACTGAAGCCCCTAAATTAAAGTTAGCAACGTGTCTACTGCCATACTACGCTGAAAACACCGGTTCTCGTCTGATCACCGAAGTTAAGCATCGTCGGGCCCGGTCAGTACTTGGACGGGAGACCTCCTGGGAATACCGGGTGCTGTAGACATATTTTTGTATTTGTCATCAACATACGGAGGTTAGAAACAATCTAAACTGAAGCCCCTAAATTAAAGTTAGCAACGTGTCTACTGCCATACTACGCTGAAAACACCGGTGGCCGTCTGATCACCGAAGTTAAGCATCGTCGGGCCCGGTCAGTACTTGGACGGGAGACCTCCTGGGAATACTGGGTGATGTAGACATATTTTGTATTTTTCCTCAAAATACGGAAGTTAGATATCTAAACTGGAAACTGAAGCCCCTATATTAAAGTCAACAAACTGTTTACTGCCATACTACGCTGAAAACACCGGTTCTCGTCTGATCTCCGAAGTTAAGCATCGTCGGGCCCGGTCAGTACTTGGACGGGAGACCTCCTGGGAATACCGGGTGCTGTAGACATCTTTTGTATTTTTCCTCGACATACGGAGGTTAGATCTAAACTGGAAACTGAAGCCCCTATATTAAAGTCAGCAACGTGTCTACTGCCATACTACGCTGAAAACACTGGTTCTCGTCTGATCACCGAAGTTGAGCATCGTCGGGCCCGGTCAGTACTTGGACGGGAGACCTCCTGGGAATACCGGGTGCTGTAGACATCTTTTTGTATTTTTCCTCAACATACGGAGGTTAGAAACAATCTAAACTGAAGCCCCTAAATTAAAGTTAGCAACGTGTCTAGGTCTACTGCCATACTACGCTGAAAACACCGGTTCTCGTCTGATCACCGAAGTTAAGCATCGTCGGGCCCGGTCAGTACTTGGACGGGAGACCTCCTGGGAATACCGGGTGCTGTAGACATCTTTTGTATTTTTCCTCGACATACGGAGGTTAGATCTAAACTGGAAACTGAAGCCCCTATATTAAAGTCAGCAACGTGTCTACTGCCATACTACGCTGAAAACACTGGTTCTCGTCTGATCACCGAAGTTGAGCATCGTCGGGCCCGGTCAGTACTTGGACGGGAGACCTCCTGGGAATACCGGGTGCTGTAGACATCTTTTTGTATTTTTCCTCAACATACGGAGGTTAGAAACAATCTAAACTGAAGCCCCTAAATTAAAGTTAGCAACGTGTCTAGGTCTACTGCCATACTACGCTGAAAACACCGGTTCTCGTCTGATCACCGAAGTTAAGCATCGTCGGGCCCGGTCAGTACTTGGACGGCGGGAAACCTCCTGGGAATACCGGGTGCTGTAGACATCTTTTGTATTTTTCCTCGACATACGGAGGTTAGATCTAAACTGGAAACTGAAGCCCCTATATTAAAGTCAGCAAAGTGTCTACTGCCATACTACGCTGAAAACACCGGTTCTCGTCTGAACACCGAAGTTAAGCATCGTCGGGCCCGGTCAGTACTTGGACGGGAGACCTCCTGGGAATACCGGGTGCTGTAGACATCTTTTTGTATTTTTCCTCAACATACGGAGGTTAGAAACAATCTAAACTGAAGATCCTAAATTAAAGTTAGCAACGTGTCTACTGCCATACTACGCTGAAAACACCGGTTCTCGTCTGATCACCGAAGTTAAGCATCGTCGGGCCCGGTCAGTACTTGGACGGGAGACCTCCTGGGAATACCGGGTGCTGTAGACATCTTTTGTATTTTTCCTCGACATACGGAGGTTAGATCTAAACTGGAAACTGAAGCCCCTATATTAAAGTCAGCAACGTGTCTACTGCCATAATATGCTGAAAACACCGGTTCTCGTCTGATCACCGAAGTTAAGCATCGTCGGGCCCGGTCAGTACTTGGACGGGAGACCTCCTGGGAATACCGGGTGCTGTAGACATCTTTTTGTATTTTTCCTCAACATACGGAGGTTAGAAACAATCTAAACTGAAGCCCCTAAATTAAAGTTAGCAACGTGTCTACTGCCATACTACGCTGAAAACACCGGTTCTCGTCTGATCACCGAAGTTAAGCATCGTCGGGCCCGGTCAGTACTTGGACGGGAGACCTCCTGGGAATACCGGGGGCTGTAGACATATTTTTGTATTTGTCATCAACATACGGAGGTTAGAAACAATCTAAACTGAAGCCCCTAAATTAAAGTTAGCAACGTGTCTACTGCCATACTACGCTGAAAACACCGGTGGCCGTCTGATCACCGAAGTTAAGCATCGTCGGGCCCGGTCAGTACTTGGACGGGAGACCTCCTGGGAATACTGGGTGATGTAGACATATTTTGTATTTTTCCTCAAAATACGGAAGTTAGATATCTAAACTGGAAACTGAAGCCCCTATATTAAAGTCAACAAACTGTTTACTGCCATACTACGCTGAAAACACCGGTTCTCGTCTGATCTCCGAAGTTAAGCATCGTCGGGCCCGGTCAGTACTTGGACGGGAGACCTCCTGGGAATACCGGGTGCTGTAGACATCTTTTGTATTTTTCCTCGACATACGGAGGTTAGATCTAAACTGGAAACTGAAGCCCCTATATTAAAGTCAGCAACGTGTCTACTGCCATACTACGCTGAAAACACTGGTTCTCGTCTGATCACCGAAGTTGAGCATCGTCGGGCCCGGTCAGTACTTGGACGGGAGACCTCCTGGGAATACCGGGTGCTGTAGACATCTTTTTGTATTTTTCCTCAACATACGGAGGTTAGAAACAATCTAAACTGAAGCCCCTAAATTAAAGTTAGCAACGTGTCTAGGTCTACTGCCATACTACGCTGAAAACACCGGTTCTCGTCTGATCACCGAAGTTAAGCATCGTCGGGCCCGGTCAGTACTTGGACGGCGGGAGACCTCCTGGGAATACCGGGTGCTGTAGACATCTTTTGTATTTTTCCTCGACATACGGAGGTTAGATCTAAACTGGAAACTGAAGCCCCTATATTAAAGTCAGCAAAGTGTCTACTGCCATACTACGCTGAAAACACCGGTTCTCGTCTGAACACCGAAGTTAAGCATCGTCGGGCCCGGTCAGTACTTGGACGGGAGACCTCCTGGGAATACCGGGTGCTGTAGACATCTTTTTGTATTTTTCCTCAACATACGGAGGTTAGAAACAATCTAAACTGAAGATCCTAAATTAAAGTTAGCAACGTGTCTACTGCCATACTACGCTGAAAACACCGGTTCTCGTCTGATCACCGAAGTTAAGCATCGTCGGGCCCGGTCAGTACTTGGACGGGAGACCTCCTGGGAATACCGGGTGCTGTTGACATCTTTTGTATTTTTCCTCGACATACGGAGGTTAGATCTAAACTGGAAACTGAAGCCCCTATATTAAAGTCAGCAACGTGTCTACTGCCATAATATGCTGAAAACACCGGTTCTCGTCTGATCACCGAAGTTAAGCATCGTCGGGCCCGGTCAGTACTTGGACGGGAGACCTCCTGGGAATACCGGGTGCTGTAGACATCTTTTTGTATTTTTCCTCAACATACGGAGGTTAGAAACAATCTAAACTGAAGCCCCTAAATTAAAGTTAGCAACGTGTCTACTGCCATACTACGCTGAAAATACCGGTTCTCGTCTGATCACCGAAGTTAAGCATCGTCGGGCCCGGTCAGTACTTGGACGGGAGATCTCCTGGGAATACCGGGTGCTGTAGACATCTTTTGTATTTTTCCTCGACATACGGAGGTTAGATCTAAACTGGAAACTGAAGCCCCTATATTAAAGTCAGCAACGTGTCTACTGCCATACTATGCTGAAAACACCGGTTCTCGTCTGATCACCGAAGTTAAGCATCGTCGGGCCCGGTCAGTACTTGGACGGGAGACCTCCTGGGAATACCAGGTGCTGTATACATCCTTTTGTATTTTTCCTCAACATACGGAGGTTAGAAACAATCTAAACTGAAGCCCCTAAATTAAAGTCAGCAACGTGTCTACTGCCATACTACCCTGAAAACACCGGTTCTCGTCTGATCACCGAAGTTAAGCATCGTCGGGCCCGGTCAGTACTTGGACGGGAGACCTCCTGGGAATACCGGGTGCTGTTGACATCTTTTGTATTTTTCCTCAAAATACGGAAGTTAGATATCTAAACTGGAAACTGAAGCCCCTATATTAAAGTCAACAAACTGTTTACTGCCATACTACGCTGAAAACACCGGTTCTCGTCTGATCTCCGAAGTTAAGCATCGTCGGGCCCGGTCAGTACTTGGACGGGAGACCTCCTGGGAATACCGGGTGCTGTAGACATCTTTTGTATTTTTCCTCGACATACGGAGGTTAGATCTAAACTGGAAACTGAAGCCCCTATATTAAAGTCAGCAACGTGTCTACTGCCATACTACGCTGAAAACACTGGTTCTCGTCTGATCACCGAAGTTGAGCATCGTCGGGCCCGGTCAGTACTTGGACGGGAGACCTCCTGGGAATACCGGGTGCTGTAGACATCTTTTTGTATTTTTCCTCAACATACGGAGGTTAGAAACAATCTAAACTGAAGCCCCTAAATTAAAGTTAGCAACGTGTCTAGGTCTACTGCCATACTACGCTGAAAACACCGGTTCTCGTCTGATCACCGAAGTTAAGCATCGTCGGGCCCGGTCAGTACTTGGACGGCGGGAGACCTCCTGGGAATACCGGGTGCTGTAGACATCTTTTGTATTTTTCCTCGACATACGGAGGTTAGATCTAAACTGGAAACTGAAGCCCCTATATTAAAGTCAGCAAAGTGTCTACTGCCATACTACGCTGAAAACACCGGTTCTCGTCTGAACACCGAAGTTAAGCATCGTCGGGCCCGGTCAGTACTTGGACGGGAGACCTCCTGGGAATACCGGGTGCTGTAGACATCTTTTTGTATTTTTCCTCAACATACGGAGGTTAGAAACAATCTAAACTGAAGATCCTAAATTAAAGTTAGCAACGTGTCTACTGCCATACTACGCTGAAAACACCGGTTCTCGTCTGATCACCGAAGTTAAGCATCGTCGGGCCCGGTCAGTACTTGGACGGGAGACCTCCTGGGAATACCGGGTGCTGTTGACATCTTTTGTATTTTTCCTCGACATACGGAGGTTAGATCTAAACTGGAAACTGAAGCCCCTATATTAAAGTCAGCAACGTGTCTACTGCCATAATATGCTGAAAACACCGGTTCTCGTCTGATCACCGAAGTTAAGCATCGTCGGGCCCGGTCAGTACTTGGACGGGAGACCTCCTGGGAATACCGGGTGCTGTAGACATCTTTTTGTATTTTTCCTCAACATACGGAGGTTAGAAACAATCTAAACTGAAGCCCCTAAATTAAAGTTAGCAACGTGTCTACTGCCATACTACGCTGAAAATACCGGTTCTCGTCTGATCACCGAAGTTAAGCATCGTCGGGCCCGGTCAGTACTTGGACGGGAGATCTCCTGGGAATACCGGGTGCTGTAGACATCTTTTGTATTTTTCCTCGACATACGGAGGTTAGATCTAAACTGGAAACTGAAGCCCCTATATTAAAGTCAGCAACGTGTCTACTGCCATACTATGCTGAAAACACCGGTTCTCGTCTGATCACCGAAGTTAAGCATCGTCGGGCCCGGTCAGTACTTGGACGGGAGACCTCCTGGGAATACCAGGTGCTGTATACATCCTTTTGTATTTTTCCTCAACATACGGAGGTTAGAAACAATCTAAACTGAAGCCCCTAAATTAAAGTCAGCAACGTGTCTACTGCCATACTACCCTGAAAACACCGGTTCTCGTCTGATCACCGAAGTTAAGCATCGTCGGGCCCGGTCAGTACTTGGACGGGAGACCTCCTGGGAATACCGGGTGCTGTAGACATCTTTTTGTATTTTTCCTCAACATACGGAGGTTAGAAACAATCTAAACTGAAGCCCCTAAATTAAAGTTAGCAACGTGTCTACTGCCATACTACGCTGAAAATACCGGTTCTCGTCTGATCACCGAAGTTAAGCATCGTCGGGCCCGGTCAGTACTTGGACGGGAGATCTCCTGGGAATACCGGGTGCTGTAGACATCTTTTGTATTTTTCCTCGACATACGGAGGTTAGATCTAAACTGGAAACTGAAGCCCCTATATTAAAGTCAGCAACGTGTCTACTGCCATAATATGCTGAAAACACCGGTTCTCGTCTGATCACCGAAGTTAAGCATCGTCGGGCCCGGTCAGTACTTGGACGGGAGACCTCCTGGGAATACCGGGTGCTGTAGACATCTTTTTGTATTTTTCCTCAACATACGGAGGTTAGAAACAATCTAAACTGAAGCCCCTAAATTAAAGTTAGCAACGTGTCTACTGCCATACTACGCTGAAAATACCGGTTCTCGTCTGATCACCGAAGTTAAGCATCGTCGGGCCCGGTCAGTACTTGGACGGGAGATCTCCTGGGAATACCGGGTGCTGTAGACATCTTTTGTATTTTTCCTCGACATACGGAGGTTAGATCTAAACTGGAAACTGAAGCCCCTATATTAAAGTCAGCAACGTGTCTACTGCCATACTATGCTGAAAACACCGGTTCTCGTCTGATCACCGAAGTTAAGCATCGTCGGGCCCGGTCAGTACTTGGACGGGAGACCTCCTGGGAATACCGGGTGCTGTAGACATCTTTTTGTATTTTTCCTCAACATACGGAGGTTAGAAACAATCTAAACTGAAGCCCCTAAATTAAAGTTAGCAACGTGTCTACTGCCATACTACGCTGAAAACACCGGTTCTCGTCTGATCACCGAAGTTAAGCATCGTCGGGCCCGGTCAGTACTTGGACGGGAGACCTCCTGGGAATACCGGGTGCTGTAGACATCTTTTTGTATTTTTCCTCAACATACGGAGGTTAGAAACAATCTAAACTGAAGCCCCTAAATTAAAGTTAGCAACGTGTCTACTGCCATACTACCCTGAAAACACCGGTTCTCGTCTGATCACCGAAGTTAAGCATCGTCGGGCCCGGTCAGTACTTGGACGGGAGACCTCCTGGGAATACTGGGTGCTGTAGACATATTTTGTATTTTTCCTCAAAATACGGAAGTTAGATATCTAAACTGGAAACTGAAGCCCCTAAATTAAAGTCAGCAACGTGTCTACTGCCATACTACGCTGAAAACACCGGTTCTCGTCTGATCACCGAAGTTAAGCATCGTCGGGCCCGGTCAGTACTTGGACGGGACACCTCCTGGGAATACCGGGTGCTGTAGACATCTTTTTGTATTTTTCCTCAACATACGGAGGTTAGAAACAATCTAAACTGAAGCCCCTAAATTAAAGTTAGCAACGTGTCTACTGCCATACTACCCTGAAAACACCGGTTCTCGTCTGATCACCGAAGTTAAGCATCGTCGGGCCCGGTCAGTACTTGGACGGGATACCTCCTGGGAATACCGGGTGCTGTAGACATCTTTTTGTATTTTTCCTCAACATACGGAGGTTAGAAACAATCTAAACTGAAGCCCCTAAATTAAAGTTAGCAACGTGTCTACTGCCATATTACGCTGAAAACACCGGTTCTTGTCTGATCACCGAAGTTAAGCATCGTCGGGCCCGGTCAGTACTTGGACGGGAGACCTCCTGGGAATACCGGGTGCTGTAGACATATTTTGTATTTTTCCTCAAAATACGGAAGTTAGATATCTAAACTGTAAACTGAAGCCCCTAAATTAAAGTCAGCAACGTGTCTACTGCCATACTATGCTGAAAACACCGGTTCTCGTCTGATCACCGAAGTTAAGCATCGTCGGGCCCGGTCAGTACTTGGACGGGAGACCTCCTGGGAATACCGGGTGCTGTAGACATCTTTTTGTATTTTTCCTCAACATACGGAGGTTAGAAACAATCTAAACTGAAACCCCTAAATTAAAGTTAGCAACGTGTCTACTGCCATACTACGCTGAAAACACCGGTTTTCGTCTGATCACCGAAGTTAAGCATCGTCGGGCCCGGTCAGTACTTGGACGGGAGACCTCCTGGGAATACCGGGTGCTGTAGACATATTTTTGTATTTGTCATCAACATACGGAGGTTAGAAACAATCTAAACTGAAGCCCCTAAATTAAAGTTAGCAACGTGTCTACTGCCATACTACGCTGAAAACACCGGTGGCCGTCTGATCACCGAAGTTAAGCATCGTCGGGCCCGGTCAGTACTTGGACGGGAGACCTCGTGGGAATACCGGGTGCTGTAGACATCTTTTTGTATTTTTCCTCAACATACGGAGGTTAGAAACAATCTAAACTGAAGCCCCTAAATTAAAGTCAACAAACTGTTTACTGCCATACTACGCTGAAAACACCGGTTCTCGTCTGATCTCCGAAGTTAAGCATCGTCGGGCCCGGTCAGTACTTGGACGGGAGACCTCCTGGGAATACCGGGTGCTGTAGACATCTTTTGTATTTTTCCTCGACATACGGAGGTTAGATCTAAACTGGAAACTGAAGCCCCTATATTAAAGACAGCAACGTGTCTACTGCCATACTACGCTGAAAACACTGGTTCTCGTCTGATCACCGAAGTTAAGCATCGTCGGGCCCGGTCAGTACTTGGACGGGAGACCTCCTGGGAATACCGGGTGCTGTAGACATCTTTTTGTATTTGTCCTCAACATACGGAGGTTAGAAACAATCTAAACTGAAGCCCCTAAATTAAAGTTAGCAACGTGTCTACTGCCATACTACGCTGAAAACACCGGTTCTCGTCTGATCACCGAAGTTGAGCATCGTCGGGCCCGGTCAGTACTTGGACGGGAGACCTCCTGGGAATACCGGTTGCTGTAGACATATTTTGTATTTTTCCTCAAAATACGGAAGTTAGATATCTAAACTGGAAACTGAAGCCCCTATATTAAAGTCAACAAAGTGTTTACTGCCATACTACGCTGAAAACACCGGTCCTCGTCTGATCACCGAAGTTAAGCATCGTCGGGCCCGGTCAGTACTTGGACGGGAGACCTCCTGGGAATACCGGGTGCTGTAGACATCTTTTGTATTTTTCCTCAACATACGGAGGTTAGAAACAATCCCAACTGAAGCCCCTAAATTAAAGTTAGCAACGTGTCTACTGCCATACTACGCTGAAAACACCGGTTCTCGTCTGATCACCGAAGTTAAGCATCGTCGGGCCCGGTCAGTACTTGGACGGGAGACCTCCTGGGAATACAGGGTGCTGTAGACATCTTTTTGTATTTTTCCTCAACATACGGAGGTTAGAAACAATCTCAACTGAAGCCCCTAAATTAAAGTTAGCAACGTGTCTACTGCCATACTACGCTGAAAACACCGGTTCTCGTCTGATCACCGAAGTTAAGCATCGTCGGGCCCGGTCAGTACTTGGACGGGAGACCTCCTGGGAATACCGGGTGCTGTAGACATATTTTGTATTTTTCCTCAAAATACGGAAGTTAGATATCTAAACTGGAAACTGAAGCCCCTAAATTAAAGTCAGCAAAGTGTCTACTGCCATACTACGCTGAAAACACCGGTTCTCGTCTGAACACCGAAGTTAAGCATCGTCGGGCCCGGTCAGTACTTGGACGGGAGACCTCCTGGGAATACCGGGTGCTGTAGACATCTTTTTGTATTTTTCCTCAACATACGGAGGTTAGAAACAATCTAAACTGAAGCCCCTAAATTAAAGTTAGCAACGTGTTTACTGCCATACTACGCTGAAAACACCGGTGGCCGTCTGATCACCGAAGTTGAGCATCGTCGGGCCCGGTCAGTACTTGGACGGGAGACCTCCTGGGAATACCGGGTGCTGTAGACATCTTTTGTATTTTTCCTCGACATACGGAGGTTAGATCTAAACTGGAAACTGAAGCCCCTATATTAAAGTCAGCAAAGTGTCTACTGCCATACTACGCTGAAAACACCGGTTCTCGTCTGATCACTGAAGTTAAGCATCGTCGGGCCTGGTCAGTACTTGGACGGGAGACCTCCTAGGAATACCGGGTGCTGTAGACATCTTTTTGTATTTTTCCTCAACATACGGAGGTTAGAAACAATCTAAACTGAAGCCCCTAAATTAAAGTTAGCAATGTGTCTACTGCCATACTACGCTGAAAACACCGGTTCTCGTCTGATCACCGAAGTTTATAAGCATCGTCGGGCCCGGTCAGTACTTGGACGGGAGACCTCCTGGGAATACCGGGTGCTGTAGACATCTTTTGTATTTTTCCTCGACATACGGAGGTTAGATCTCAACTGGAAACTGAAGCCCCTATATTAAAGTCAGCAACGTGTCTACTGCCATACTACGCTGAAAACACCGGTTCTCGTCTGATCACCGAAGTTAAGCATCGTCGGGCCCGGTCAGTACTTGGACGGGAGACCTCCTGGGAATACCGGGTGCTGTAGACATCTTTTTGTATTTTTCCTCAACATACGGAGGTTAGAAACAATCTAAACTGAAGCCCCTAAATTAAAGTTAGCAACGTGTCTAGGTCTACTGCCATACTACGCTGAAAACACCGGTTCTCGTCTGATCACCGAAGTTAAGCATCGTCGGGCCCGGTCACTACTTGGACGGGAGACCTCCTGGGAATACCGGGTGCTGTAGACATCTTTTTGTATTTTTCCTCAACATACGGAGGTTAGAAACAATCTAAACTGAAGCCCCTAAATTAAAGTTAGCAACGTGTCTACTGCCATACTACGCTGAAAACACCGGTTCTCGTCTGATCACCGAAGTTGAGCATCGTCGGGCCCGGTCAGTACTTGGACGGGAGACCTCCTGGGAATACCGGGTGCTGTAGACATCTTTTGTATTTTTCCTCGACATACGGAGGTTAGATCTAAACTGGAAACTGAAGCCCCTATATTAAAGTCAGCAAAGTGTCTACTGCCATACTACGCTGAAAACACCGGTTCTCGTCTGAACACCGAAGTTGAGCATCGTCGGGCCCGGTCAGTACTTGGACGGGAGACTTCCTGGGAATACCGGGTGCTGTAGACATCTTTTGTATTTTTCCTCGACATACGGAGGTTAGATCTAAACTGGAAACTGAAGCCCCTATATTAAAGTCAGCAAAGTGTCTACTGCCATACTACGCTGAAAACACCGGTTCTCGTCTGAACACCGAAGTTAAGCATCGTCGGGCCCGGTCAGTACTTGGACGGGAGACCTCCTGGGAATACCGGGTGCTGTAGACATCTTTTTGTATTTTTCCTCAACATACGGAGGTTAGAAACAATCTAAACTGAAGCCCCTAAATTAAAGTTAGCAACGTGTCTACTGCCATACTACGCTGAAAACACCGGTTCTCGTCTGATCACCGAAGTTGAGCATCGTCGGGCCCGGTCAGTACTTGGATGGGAGACCTCCTGGGAATACCGGTTGCTGTAGACATATTTTGTATTTTTCCTCAAAATACGGAAGTTAGATATCTAAACTGGAAACTGAAGCACCCTATATTAAAGTCAACAAAGTGTTTACTGCCATACTACGCTGAAAACACCGGTTCTCGTCTGATCACCGAAGTTAAGCATCGTCGGGCCCAGTCAGTACTTGGACGGGAGACATCCTGGGAATACCGGGTGCTGTAGACATATTTTGTATTTTTCCTCAAAATACGGAAGTTAGATATCTAAACTGGAAACTGAAGCCCCTAAATTAAAGTCAGCAACGTGTCTACTGCCATACTACTCTGAAAACACCGGTTCTCGTCTGATCACTGAAGTTAAGCATCGTCGGGCCCGGTCAGTACTTGGACGGGAGACCTCCTGGGAATACCGGGTGCTGTAGACATCTTTTGTATTTTTCCTCGACATACGGAGGTTAGATCTAAACTGGAAACTGAAGCCCCTATATTAAAGTCAGCAAAGTGTCTACTGCCATACTACGCTGAAAACACCGGTTCTCGTCTGAACACCGAAGTTAAGCATCGTCGGGCCCGGTCAGTACTTGGACGGGAGACCTCCTGGGAATACCGGGTGCTGTAGACATATTTTTGTATTTTTCCTCAACATACGGAGGTTAGAAACAATCTAAACTGAAGCCCCTAAATTAAAGTTAGCAACGTGTCTACTGCCATACTACGCTGAAAACACCGGTTCTCGTCTGATCACCGAAGTTGAGCATCGTCGGGCCCGGTCAGTACTTGGACGGGAGACCTCCTGGGAATACCGGGTGCTGTAGACATCTTTTGTATTTTTCCTCAACATACGGAGGTTAGAAACAATCTCAACTGAAGCCCCTAAATTAAAGTTAGCAACGTGTCTACTGCCATACTACGCTGAAAACACCGGTCCTCGTCTGATCACCGAAGTTAAGCATCGTCGGGGCCGGTCAGTACTTGGACGGGAGACCTCCTGGGAATACCGGGTGCTGTAGACATATTTTGTATTTTTTCTCAAAATACGGAAGTTAGATATCTAAACTGGAAACTGAAGCCCCTATATTAAAGTCAGCAAAGTGTCTACTGCCATACTACGCTGAAAACACCGGTTCTCGTCTGATCACTGAAGTTAAGCATCGTCGGGCCTGGTCAGTACTTGGACGGGAGACCTCCTGGGAATACCGGGTGCTGTAGACATCTTTTTGTATTTTTCCTCAACATACGGAGGTTAGAAACAGTCTAAACTGAAGCCCCTAAATTAAAGTTAGCAATGTGTCTACTGCCATACTACGCTGAAAACACCGGTTCTCGTCTGATCACCGAAGTTTATAAGCATCGTCGGGCCCGGTCAGTACTTGGACGGGAGACCTCCTGGGAATACCGGGTGCTGTAGACATATTTTTGTATTTTTCCTCAACATACGGAGGTTAGATCTAAACTGGAAACTGAAGCCCCTATATTAAAGTCAGCAACGTGTCTACTGCCATACTACGCTGAAAACACTGGTTCTCGTCTGATCACCGAAGTTAAGCATCGTCGGGCCCGGTCAGTACTTGGACGGGAGACCTCCTGGGAATACCGGGTGCTGTAGACATCTTTTTGTATTTTTCCTCAACATACGGAGGTTAGAAACAATCTAAACTGAAGCCCCTAAATTAAAGTTAGCAACGTGTCTAGGTCTACTGCCATACTACGCTGAAAACACCGGTTCTCATCTGATCACCGAAGTTAAGCATCGTCGGGCCCGGTCAGTACTTGGACGGGAGACCTCCTGGGAATACAGGGTGCTGTAGACATCTTTTGTATTTTTCCTCGACATACGGAGGTTAGATCTAAACTGGAAACTGAAGCCCCTATATTAAAGTCAGCAAAGTGTCTACTGCCATACTACGCTGAAAACAACGGTTCTCGTCTGAACACCGAAGTTAAGCATCGTCGGGCCCGGTCAGTACTTGGACGGGAGACCTCCTGGGAATACCGGGTGCTGTAGACATCTTTTTGTATTTTTCCTCAACATACGGAGGTTAGAAACAATCTAAACTGAAGCCCCTAAATTAAAGTTAGCAACGTGTCTACTGCCATACTACGATGAAAACACCGGTTCTCGTCTGATCACCGAAGTTGAGCATCGTCGGGCCCGGTCAGTACTTGGACGGGAGACCTCATGGGAATACCGGTTGCTGTAGACATATTTTGTATTTTTCCTCAAAATACGGAAGTTAGATATCTAAACTGGAAACTGAAGCACCCTATATTAAAGTCAACAAAGTGTTTACTGCCATACTACGCTGAAAACACCGGTTCTCGTCTGATCACCGAAGTTAAGCATCGTCGGGCCCTTCAGTACTTGGACGGGAGACCTCCTGGGAATACCGGGTGCTGTAGACATATTTTGTATTTTTCCTCAAAATACGGAAGTTAGATATCTAAACTGGAAACTGAAGCCCCTAAATTAAAGTCAGCAACGTGTCTACTGCCATACTACGCTGAAAACACCGGTTCTCGTCTGATCACCGAAGTTTATAAGCATCGTCGGGCCCGGTCAGTACTTGGACGGGAGACCTCCTGGGAATACCGGGTGCTGTAGACATATTTTGTATTTTTCCTCAAAATACGGAAGTTAGATATCTAAACTGGAAACTGAAGCCCCTATATTAAAGTCAACAAAGTGTTTACTGCCATACTACGCTGAAAACACCGGTCCTCGTCTGATCACCGAAGTTAAGCATCGTCGGGTCCGGTCAGTACTTGGACGGGAGACCTCCTGGGAATACCGGGTGCTGTAGACATATTTTGTATTTTTCCTCAAAATACGGAAGTTAGATATCTAAACTGGAAACTGAAGTTCCTAAATTAAAGTCAGCAACGTGTCTACTGCCATACTACGCTGAAAACACCGGTTCTCGTCTGATCACCGAAGTTAAGCATCGTCGGGCCCGGTCAGTACTTGGACAGGAGACCTCCTGGGAATACCGGGTGCTGTAGATATCTTTTTGTATTTTTCCTCAACATACGGAGGTTAGAAACAATCTAAACTGAAGCCCCTAAATTAAAGTTAGCAACGTGTCTACTGCCATACTACGCTGAAAACACCGGTTCTCGTCTGATCACCGAAGTTAAGCATCGTCGGGCCCGGTCAGTACTTGGACGGGAGACCTCCTGGGAATACCGGGTGCTGTAGACATATTTTGTATTTTTCCTCAAAATACGGAAGTTAGATATCTAAACTGGAAACTGAAGCCCCTAAATTAAAGTCAGCAACGTGTCTACTGCCATACTACGCTGAAAACACCGGTTCTCGTCTGATCACCGAAGTTAAGCATCGTCGGGCCCGGTCAGTACTTGGACGGGAGACCTCCTGGGAATACCGGGTGCTGTAGACATCTTTTTGTATTTTTCCTCAACATACGGAGGTTAGAAACAATCTAAACTGAAGCCCCTAAATTAAAGTTAGCAACGTGTCTAGGTCTACTGCCATACTACGCTGAAAACACCGGTTCTCGTCTGATCACCGAAGTTAAGCATCGTCGGGCCCGGTCAGTACTTGGACGGAAGACCTCCTGGGAATACCGGGTGCTGTAGACATCTTTTGTATTTTTCCTCGACATACGGAGGTTAGATCTAAACTGGAAACTGAAGCCCCTATATTAAAGTCAGCAAAGTGTCTACTGCCATACTACGCTGAAAACACCGGTTCTCGTCTGAACACCGAAGTTAAGCATCGTCGGGCCCGGTCAGTACTTGGACGGGAGACCTCCTGGGAATACCGGGTGCTGTAGACATCTTTTTGTATTTTTCCTCAACATACAGAGGTTAGAAACAATCTAAACTGAAGCCCCTAAATTAAGGTTAGCAACGTGTCTACTGCCATACTACGCTGAAAACACCGGTTCTCGTCTGATCACCGAAGTTGAGCATCGTCGGGCCCGGTCAGTACTTGGACGGGAGACCTCCTGGGAATACCGGTTGCTGTAGACATATTTTGTATTTTTTCTCAAAATACGGAAGTTAGATATCTAAACTGGAAACTGAAGCCCCTATATTAAAGTCAACAAAGTGTTTACTGCCATACTACGCTGAAAACACCGGTCCTCGTCTGATCACCGAAGTTAAGCATTGTCGGGCCCGGTCAGTACTTGGACGGGATACCTCCTGGGAATACCGGGTGCTGTAGACATATTTTGTATTTTTCCTCAACATACGGAGGTTAGAAACAATCTCAACTGAAGCCCCTAAATTAAAGTTAGCAACGTGTCTACTGCCATACTACGCTGAAAACACCGGTCCTCGTCTGATCACCGAAGTTAAGCATCGTCGGGCCCGGTCAGTACTTGGACGGGAGACCTCCTGGGAATACCGGGTGTTGTAGACATATTTTGTATTTTTCCTCAAAATACGGAAGTTAGATATCTAAACTGGAAACTGAAGCCCCTAAATTAAAGTCAGCAACATGTCTACTGCCATACTACGCTGAAAACACCGGTTCTCGTCTGATCACCGAAGTTAAGCATCGTCGGGCCCGGTCAGTACTTGGACGGGAGACCTCCTGGGAATACCGGGTGCTGTAGACATCTTTTGTTTTTTTCCTCGACATACGGAGGTTAGATCTAAACTGGAAACTGAAGCCCCTATATTAAAGTCAGCAAAGTGTCTACTGCCATACTACGCTGAAAACACCGGTTCTCGTCTGATCACCGAAGTTTATAAGCATCGTCGGGCCCGGTCAGTACTTGGACGGGAGACCTCCTGGGAATACCGGGTGCTGTAGACATCTTTTTGTATTTTTCCTCAACATACGGAGGTTAGAAACAATCTAAACTGAAGCCCCTAAATTAAAGTTAGCAACGTGTCTACTGCCATACTACGCTGAAAACACCGGTTCTCGTCTGATCTCCGAAGTTAAGCATCGTCGGGCCCGGTCAGTACTTGGACGGGAGACCTCCTGGGAATACCGGGTGCTGTAGACATCTTTTGTATTTTTCCTCGACATACGGAGGTTAGATCTAAACTGGAAACTGAAGCCCCTATATTAAAGTCAGCAACGTGTCTACTGCCATACTACGCTGAAAACACTGGTTCTCGTCTGATCACCGAAGTTAAGCATCGTCGGGCCCGGTCAGTACTTGGACGGGAGACCTCCTGGGAATACCGGGTGCTGTAGACATCTTTTTGTATTTTTCCTCAACATACGGAGGTTAGAAACAATCTAAACTGAAGCCCCTAAATTAAAGTTAGCAACGTGTCTAGGTCTACTGCCATACTACGCTGAAAACACCGGTTCTCGTCTGATCACCGAAGTTAAGCATCGTCGGGCCCGGTCAGTACTTGGACTGGGAATACCGGGTGCTGTAGACATCTTTTGTATTTTTCCTCGACATACGGAGGTTAGAAACAATCTCAACTGAAGCCCCTAAATTAAAGTTAGCAACGTGTCTACTGCCATACTACGCTGAAAACACCGGTCCTCGTCTGATCACCGAAGTTAAGCATCGTCGGGCCCGGTCAGTACTTGGACGGGAGACCTCCTGGGAATACCGGGTGCTGTAGACATATTTTGTATTTTTCCTCAAAATACGGAAGTTAGATATCTAAACTGGAAACTGAAGCCCCTAAATTAAAGTCAGCAACGTGTCTACTGCCATACTACGCTGAAAACACCGGTTCTCGTCTGATCACCGAAGTTAAGCATCGTCGGGCCCGGTCAGTACTTGGACGGGAGACCTCCTGGGAATACCGGGTGCTGTAGACATCTTTTGTATTTTTCTCAAAATACGGAGGTTAGATCTAAACTGGAAACTGAAGCCCCTATATTAACGTGTCTACTGCCATACTACGCTGAAAACACCGGTTCTCGTCTGATCACCGAAGTTAAGCATCGTCGGGCCCGGTCAGTACTTGGACGGGAGACCTCCTGGGAATATCGGGTGCTGTAGACATCTTTTTGTATTTTTCCTCAACATACGGAGGTTAGAAACAATCTAAACTGAAGCCCCTAAATTAAAGTTAGCAACGTGTCTACTGCCATACTATGCTGAAAACACCGGTTCTCGTCTGATATCCGAAGTTAAGGACGGTCAGTACTTGGACGGGAGACCTCCTGGGAATACCGGGTGCTGTAGACACCTTTTTGTATTTGTCCTCAACATACGGAGGTTAGAAACAATCTAAACTGAAGCCCCTAAATTAAAGTTAGCAACGTGTCTGCTGCCATACTACGCTGAAAACACCGGTTCTCGTCTGATCACCGAAGTGAAGCATCGTCGGGCCCGGTCAGTACTTGGACGGGAGACCTCCTGGGAATACCGGGTGCTGTAGACATATTTTTGTATTTTTCCTCAACATACGGAGGTTAGAAACAATCTAAACTGAAGCCCCTAAATTAAAGTTAGCAACGTGTCTACTGCCATACTACGCTGAAAACACCGGTTCTCGTCTGATCACCGAAGTTAAGCATCGTCGGGCCCGGTCAGTACTTGGACGGGAGACCTCCTGGGAATACCGGTTGCTGTAGACATATTTTGTATTTTTTCTCAAAATACGGAGGTTAGATCTAAACTGGAAACTGAAGCCCCTATATTAAAGTCAACAAAGTGTTTACTGCCATACTACGCTGAAAACACCGGTCCTCGTCTGATCACCGAAGTTAAGCATTGTCGGGCCCGGTCAGTACTTGGACGGGATACCTCCTGGGAATACTGGGTGCTGTAGACATATTTTGTATTTTTCCTCAACATACGGAGGTTAGAAACAATCTCAACTGAAGCCCCTAAATTAAAGTTAGCAACGTGTCTACTGCCATACTACGCTGAAAACACCGGTCCTCGTCTGATCACCGAAGTTAAGCATCGTCGGGCCCGGTCAGTACTTGGACGGGAGACCTCCTGGGAATACCGGGTGCTGTAGACATATTTTGTATTTTTCCTCAAAATACGGAAGTTAGATATCTAAACTGGAAACTGAAGCCCCTAAATTAAAGTCAGCAACGTGTCTACTGCCATACTACGCTGAAAACACCGGTTCTCGTCTGATCACCGAAGTTAAGCATCGTCGGGCCCGGTCAGTACTTGGACGGGAGACCTCCTGGGAATACCGGGTGCTGTAGACATCTTTTGTTTTTTTCCTCGACATACGGAGGTTAGATCTAAACTGGAAACTGAAGCCCCTATATTAAAGTCAGCAAAGTGTCTACTGCCATACTACGCTGAAAACACCGGTTCTCGTCTGATCACAGAAGTTAAGCATCGTCGGGCCTGGTCAGTACTTGGACGGGAGACCTCCTGGGAATACCGGGTGCTGTAGACATCTTTTTGTATTTTTCCTCAACATACGGAGGTTAGAAACAATCTAAACTGAAGCCCCTAAATTAAAGTTAGCAATGTGTCTACTGCCATACTACGCTGAAAACACCGGTTCTCGTCTGATCACCGAAGTTTATAAGCATCGTCGGGCCCGGTCAGTACTTGGACGGGAGACCTCCTGGGAATACCGGGTGCTGTAGACATTTTTTGTATTTTTCCTCAACATACGGAGGTTAGAAACAATCTAAACTGAAGCCCCTAAATTAAAGTTAGCAACGTGTCTACTGCCATACTACGCTGAAAACACCGGTTCTCGTCTGATCTCCGAAGTTAAGCATCGTCGGGCCCGGTCAGTACTTGGACGGGAGACCTCCTGGGAATACCGGGTGCTGTAGACATCTTTTGTATTTTTCCTCGACATACGGAGGTTAGATCTAAACTGGAAACTGAAGCCCCTATATTAAAGTCAGCAACGTGTCTACTGCCATACTACGCTGAAAACACTGGTTCTCGTCTGATCACCGAAGTTAAGCATCGTCGGGCCCGGTCAGTACTTGGACGGGAGACCTCCTGGGAATACCGGGTGCTGTAGACATCTTTTTGTATTTTTCCTCAACATACGGAGGTTAGAAACAATCTAAACTGAAGCCCCTAAATTAAAGTTAGCAACGTGTCTAGGTCTACTGCCATACTACGCTGAAAACACCGGTTCTCGTCTGATCACCGAAGTTAAGCATCGTCGGGCCCGGTCAGTACTTGGACTGGGAATACCGGGTGCTGTAGACATCTTTTGTATTTTTCCTTGACATACGGAGGTTAGAAACAATCTCAACTGAAGCCCCTAAATTAAAGTTAGCAACGTGTCTACTGCCATACTACGCTGAAAACACCGGTCCTCGTCTGATCACCGAAGTTAAGCATCGTCGGGCCCGGTCAGTACTTGGACGGGAGACCTCCTGGGAATACCGGGTGCTGTAGACATATTTTGTATTTTTCCTCAAAATACGGAAGTTAGATATCTAAACTGGAAACTGAAGCCCCTAAATTAAAGTCAGCAACGTGTCTACTGCCATACTACGCTGAAAACACCGGTTCTCGTCTGATCACCGAAGTTAAGCATCGTCGGGCCCGGTCAGTACTTGGACGGGAGACCTCCTGGGAATACCGGGTGCTGTAGACATCTTTTGTTTTTTTCCTCGACATACGGAGGTTAGATCTAAACTGGAAACTGAAGCCCCTATATTAAAGTCAGCAAAGTGTCTACTGCCATACTACGCTGAAAACACCGGTTCTCGTCTGATCACAGAAGTTAAGCATCGTCGGGCCTGGTCAGTACTTGGACGGGAGACCTCCTGGGAATACCGGGTGCTGTAGACATCTTTTTGTATTTTTCCTCAACATACGGAGGTTAGAAACAATCTAAACTGAAGCCCCTAAATTAAAGTTAGCAATGTGTCTACTGCCATACTACGCTGAAAACACCGGTTCTCGTCTGATCACCGAAGTTTATAAGCATCGTCGGGCCCGGTCAGTACTTGGACGGGAGACCTCCTGGGAATACCGGGTGCTGTAGACATTTTTTGTATTTTTCCTCAACATACGGAGGTTAGAAACAATCTAAACTGAAGCCCCTAAATTAAAGTTAGCAACGTGTCTACTGCCATACTACGCTGAAAACACCGGTTCTCGTCTGATCTCCGAAGTTAAGCATCGTCGGGCCCGGTCAGTACTTGGACGGGAGACCTCCTGGGAATACCGGGTGCTGTAGACATCTTTTGTATTTTTCCTCGACATACGGAGGTTAGATCTAAACTGGAAACTGAAGCCCCTATATTAAAGTCAGCAACGTGTCTACTGCCATACTACGCTGAAAACACTGGTTCTCGTCTGATCACCGAAGTTAAGCATCGTCGGGCCCGGTCAGTACTTGGACGGGAGACCTCCTGGGAATACCGGGTGCTGTAGACATCTTTTTGTATTTTTCCTCAACATACGGAGGTTAGAAACAATCTAAACTGAAGCCCCTAAATTAAAGTTAGCAACGTGTCTAGGTCTACTGCCATACTACGCTGAAAACACCGGTTCTCGTCTGATCACCGAAGTTAAGCATCGTCGGGCCCGGTCAGTACTTGGACTGGGAATACCGGGTGCTGTAGACATCTTTTGTATTTTTCCTTGACATACGGAGGTTAGAAACAATCTCAACTGAAGCCCCTAAATTAAAGTTAGCAACGTGTCTACTGCCATACTACGCTGAAAACACCGGTCCTCGTCTGATCACCGAAGTTAAGCATCGTCGGGCCCGGTCAGTACTTGGACGGGAGACCTCCTGGGAATACCGGGTGCTGTAGACATATTTTGTATTTTTCCTCAAAATACGGAAGTTAGATATCTAAACTGGAAACTGAAGCCCCTAAATTAAAGTCAGCAACGTGTCTACTGCCATACTACGCTGAAAACACCGGTTCTCGTCTGATCACCGAAGTTAAGCATCGTCGGGCCCGGTCAGTACTTGGACGGGAGACCTCCTGGGAATACCGGGTGCTGTAGACATCTTTTGTTTTTTTCCTCGACATACGGAGGTTAGATCTAAACTGGAAACTGAAGCCCCTATATTAAAGACAGCAAAGTGTCTACTGCCATACTACGCTGAAAACACCGGTTCTCGTCTGATCACTGAAGTTAAGCATCGTCGGGTCTGGTCAGTACTTGGACGGGAGACCTCTTGGGAATACCGGGTGCTGTAGATCTCTTTTTGTATTTTTCCTCAACATACGGAGGTTAGAAACAATCTAAACTGAAGCCCCTAAATTAAAGTTAGCAATGTGTCTACTGCCATACTACGCTGAAAACACCGGTTCTCGTCTGATCACCGAAGTTTATAAGCATCGTCGGGCCCGGTCAGTACTTGGACGGGAGACCTCCTGGGAATACCGGGTGCTGTAGACATCTTTTTGTATTTTTCCTCAACATACGGAGGTTAGAAACAATCTAAACTGAAGCCCCTAAATTAAAGTTAGCAACGTGTCTACTGCCATACTACGCTGAAAACACCGGTTCTCGTCTGATCTCCGAAGTTAAGCATCGTCGGGCCCGGTCAGTACTTGGACGGGAGACCTCCTGGGAATACCGGGTGCTGTAGACATCTTTTGTATTTTTCCTCGACATACGGAGGTTAGATCTAAACTGGAAACTGAAGCCCCTATATTAAAGTCAGCAACGTGTCTACTGCCATACTACGCTGAAAACACTGGTTCTCGTCTGATCACCGAAGTTAAGCATCGTCGGGCCCGGTCAGTACTTGGACGGGAGACCTCCTGGGAATACCGGGTGCTGTAGACATCTTTTTTGTATTTTTCCTCAACATACGGAGGTTAGAAACAATCTAAACTGAAGCCCCTAAATTAAAGTTAGCAACGTGTCTAGGTCTACTGCCATACTACGCTGAAAACACCGGTTCTCGTCTGATCACCGAAGTTAAGCATCGTCGGGCCCGGTCAGTACTTGGACTGGGAATACCGGGTGCTGTAGACATCTTTTGTATTTTTCCTCGACATACGGAGGTTAGATCTAAACTGGAAACTGAAGCCCCTATATTAAAGTCAGCAAAGTGTCTACTGCCATACTACGCTGAAAACACCGGTTCTCGTCTGAACACCGAAGTTAAGCATCGTCGGGCCCGGTCAGTACTTGGACGGGAGACCTCCTGGGAATACCGGGTGCTGTAGACATATTTTTGTATTTTTCCTCAACATACGGAGGTTAGAAACAATCTAAACTGAAGCCCCCAAATTAAAGTTAGCAACGTGTCTACTGCCATACTACGCTGAAAACACCGGTTCTCGTCTGATCACCGAAGTTGAACATCGTCGGGCCCGGTCAGTACTTGGATGGGAGACCTCCTGGGAATACCGGTTGCTGTAGACATATTTTGTATTTTTTCTCAAAATACGGAAGTTAGATATCTAAACTGGAAACTGAAGCCCCTATATTAAAGTCAACAAAGTGTTTACTGCCATACTACGCTGAAAACACCGGTCCTCGTCTGATCACCGAAGTTAAGCATCGTCGGGCCCGGTCAGTACTTGGACGGGAGACCTCCTGGGAATACCGGGTGCTGTAGACATCTTTTGTATTTTTCCTCAACATACGGAGGTTAGAAACAATCTCAACTGAAGCCCCTAAATTAAAGTTAGCAATGTGTCTACTGCCATACTACGCTGAAAACACCGGTCCTCGTCTGATCACCGAAGTTAAGCATCGTCGGGCCCGGTCAGTACTTGGACGGGAGACCTCCTGGGAATACCGGGTGCTGTAGACATATTTTGTATTTTTCCTCAAAATACGGAAGTTAGATATCTAAACTGGAAACTGAAGCCCCTAAATTAAAGTCAGCAACGTGTCTACTGCCATACTACGCTGAAAACACCGGTTCTCGTCTGATCACCGAAGTTAAGCATCGTCGGGCCCGGTCAGTACTTGGACGGGAGACCTCCTGGGAATACCGGGTGCTGTAGACATCTTTTGTATTTTTCCTCGACATACGGAGGTTAGATCTAAACTGGAAACTGAAGCCCCTATATTAAAGTCAGCAAAGTGTCTACTGCCATAATACGCTGAAAACACCGGTTCTCGTCTGATCACTGAAGTTAAGCATCGTCGGGCCTGGTCAGTACTTGGACGGGAGACCTCCTGGGAATACCGGGTGCTGTAGACATCTTTTTGTATTTTTCCTCAACATACGGAGGTTAGAAACAATCTAAACTGAAGCCCCTAAATTAAAGTTAGCAATGTGTCTACTGCCATACTACGCTGAAAACACCGGTTCTCGTCTGATCACCGAAGTTTATAAGCATCGTCGGGCCCGGTCAGTACTTGGACGGGAGACCTCCTGGGAATACCGGGTGCTGTAGACATCTTTTTGTATTTTTCCTCAACATACGGAGGTTAGAAACAATCTCAACTGAAGCCCCTAAATTAAAGTTAGCAACGTGTCTACTGCCATACTACGCTGAAAACACCGGTTCTCGTCTGATCACCGAAGTTAAGCATCGTCGGGCCCGGTCAGTACTTGGACGGGAGACCTCCTGGGAATACCGGGTGCTGTAGACATCTTTTGTATTTTTCCTCGACATACGGAGGTTAGATCTAAACTGGAAACTGAAGCCCCTATATTAAAGTCAGCAAAGTGTCTACTGCCATACTACGCTGAAAACAACGGTTCTCGTCTGAACACCGAAGTTAAGCATCGTCGGGCCCGGTCAGTACTTGGACGGGAGACCTCCTGGGAATACCGGGTGCTGTAGACATCTTTTTGTATTTTTCCGCAACATACGGAGGTTAGAAACAATCTAAACTGAAGCCCCTAAATTAAAGTTAGCAATGTGTCTACTGCCATACTACGCTGAAAACACCGGTTCTCGTCTGATCTCCGAAGTTAAGCATCGCCGGGCCCGGTCAGTACTTGGACGGGAGACCTCCTGGGAATACCGGGTGCTGTAGACATCTTTTGTATTTTTCCTCGACATACGGAGGTTAGATCTAAACTGGAAACTGAAGCCCCTATATTAAAGTCAGCAACGTGTCTACTGCCATACTACGCTGAAAACACTGGTTCTCGTCTGATCACCGAAGTTAAGCATCGTCGGGCCCGGTCAGTACTTGGACGGGAGACCTCCTGGGAATACCGGGTGCTGTAGACATCTTTTTGTATTTTTCCTCAACATACGGAGGTTAGAAACAATCTAAACTGAAGCCCCTAAATTAAAGTTAGCAATGTGTCTACTGCCATACTACGCTGAAAACACCGGTTCTCGTCTGATCACCGAAGTTTATAAGCATCGTCGGGCCCGGTCAGTACTTGGACGGGAGACCTCCTGGGAATACCGTGTGCTGTAGACATCTTTTTGTATTTTTCCTCAACATACGGAGGTTAGAAACAATCTAAACTGAAGCCCCTAAATTAAAGTTAGCAACGTGTCTACTGCCATACTACGCTGAAAACACCGGTTCTCGTCTGATCTCCGAAGTTAAGCATCGTCGGGCCCGGTCAGTACTTGGACGGGAGACCTCCTGGGAATACCGGGTGCTGTAGACATCTTTTGTATTTTTCCTCGACATACGGAGGTTAGATCTAAACTGGAAACTGAAGCCCCTATATTAAAGTCAGCAACGTGTCTACTGCCATACTACGCTGAAAACACTGGTTCTCGTCTGATCACCGAAGTTAAGCATCGTCGGGCCCGGTCAGTACTTGGACGGGAGACCTCCTGGGAATACCGGGTGCTGTAGACATCTTTTTGTATTTTTCCTCAACATACGGAGGTTAGAAACAATCTAAACTGAAGCCCCTAAATTAAAGTTAGCAACGTGTCTAGGTCTACTGCCATACTACGCTGAAAACACCGGTTCTCGTCTGATCACCGAAGTTAAGCATCGTCGGGCCCGGTCAGTACTTGGACTGGGAATACCAGGTGCTGTAGACATCTTTTGTATTTTTCCTCGACATACGGAGGTTAGATCTAAACTGGAAACTGAAGCCCCTATATTAAAGTCAGCAAAGTGTCTACTGCCATACTACGCTGAAAACACCGGTTCTCGTCTGAACACCGAAGTTAAGCATCGTCGGGCCCGGTCAGTACTTGGACGGGAGACCTCCTGGGAATACCGGGTGCTGTAGACATATTTTTTTATTTTTCCTCAACATACGGAGGTTAGAAACAATCTAAACTGAAGCCCCCAAATTAAAGTTAGCAACGTGTCTACTGCCATACTACGCTGAAAACACCGGTTCTCGTCTGATCACCGAAGTTGAGCATCGTCGGGCCCGGTCAGTACTTGGACGGGAGACCTCCTGGGAATACCGGTTGCTGTAGACATATTTTGTATTTTTTCTCAAAATACGGAAGTTAGATATTTAAACTGGAAACTGAAGCCCCTATATTAAAGTCAACAAAGTGTTTACTGCCATACTACGCTGAAAACACCGGTCCTCGTCTGATCACTGAAGTTAAGCATCGTCGGGCCCGGTCAGTACTTGGACGGGAGACCTCCTGGGAATACCGGGTGCTGTAGACATCTTTTGTATTTTTCCTCAACATACGGAGGTTAGAAACAATCTCAACTGAAGCCCCTAAATTAAAGTTAGCAACGTGTCTACTGCCATACTACGCTGAAAACACCGGTCCTCGTCTGATCACCGAAGTTAAGCATCGTCGGGCCCGGTCAGTACTTGGACGGGAGACCTCCTGGGAATACCGGGTGCTGTAGACATATTTTGTATTTTTCCTCAAAATACGGAAGTTAGATATCTAAACTGGAAACTGAAGCCCCTAAATTAAAGTCAGCAACGTGTCTACTGCCATACTACGCTGAAAACACCGGTTCTCGTCTGATCACTGAAGTTAAGCATCGTTGGGCCTGGTCAGTACTTGGACGGGAGACCTCCTGGGAATACCGGGTGCTGTAGACATCTTTTTGTATTTTTCCTCAACATACGGAGGTTAGAAACAATCTAAACTGAAGCCCCTAAATTAAAGTTAGCAATGTGTCTACTGCCATACTACGCTGAAAACACCGGTTCTCGTCTGATCACCGAAGTTTATAAGCATCGTCGGGCCCGGTCAGTACTTGGACGGGAGACCTCCTGGGAATACCGGGTGCTGTAGACATCTTTTTGTATTTTTCCTCAACATACGGAGGTTAGAAACAATCTAAACTGAAGCCCCTAAATTAAAGTTAGCAACGTGTCTACTGCCATACTACGCTGAAAACACCGGTTCTCGTCTGATCTCCGAAGTTAAGCATCGTCGGGCCCGGTCAGTACTTGGACGGGAGACCTCCTGGGAATACCGGGTGCTGTAGACATCTTTTGTATTTTTCCTCGACATACGGAGGTTAGATCTAAACTGGAAACTGAAGCCCCTATATTAAAGTCAGCAACGTGTCTACTGCCATACTACGCTGAAAACACTGGTTCTCGTCTGATCACCGAAGTTAAGCATCGTCGGGCCCGGTCAGTACTTGGACGGGAGACCTCCTGGGAATACCGGGTGCTGTAGACATCTTTTTGTATTTTTCCTCAACATACGGAGGTTAGAAACAATCTAAACTGAAGCCCCTAAATTAAAGTTAGCAACGTGTCTACTGCCATACTACGCTGAAAACACCGGTTCTCGTCTGATCTCCGAAGTTAAGCATCGCCGGGCCCGGTCAGTACTTGGACGGGAGACCTCCTGGGAATACCGGGTGCTGTAGACATCTTTTGTATTTTTCCTCGACATACGGAGGTTAGATCTAAACTGGAAACTGAAGCCCCTATATTAAAGTCAGCAACGTGTCTACTGCCATACTACGCTGAAAACACTGGTTCTCGTCTGATCACCGAAGTTAAGCATCGTCGGGCCCGGTCAGTACTTGGACGGGAGACCTCCTGGGAATACCGGGTGCTGTAGACATCTTTTTGTATTTTTCCTCAACATACGGAGGTTAGAAACAATCTAAACTGAAGCCCCTAAATTAAAGTTAGCAATGTGTCTACTGCCATACTACGCTGAAAACACCGGTTCTCGTCTGATCACCGAAGTTTATAAGCATCGTCGGGCCCGGTCAGTACTTGGACGGGAGACCTCCTGGGAATACCGGGTGCTGTAGACATCTTTTTGTATTTTTCCTCAACATACGGAGGTTAGAAACAATCTAAACTGAAGCCCCTAAATTAAAGTTAGCAACGTGTCTACTGCCATACTACGCTGAAAACACCGGTTCTCGTCTGATCTCCGAAGTTAAGCATCGTCGGGCCCGGTCAGTACTTGGACGGGAGACCTCCTGGGAATACCGGGTGCTGTAGACATCTTTTGTATTTTTCCTCGACATACGGAGGTTAGATCTAAACTGGAAACTGAAGCCCCTATATTAAAGTCAGCAACGTGTCTACTGCCATACTACGCTGAAAACACTGGTTCTCGTCTGATCACCGAAGTTAAGCATCGTCGGGCCCGGTCAGTACTTGGACGGGAGACCTCCTGGGAATACCGGGTGCTGTAGACATCTTTTTGTATTTTTCCTCAACATACGGAGGTTAGAAACAATCTAAACTGAAGCCCCTAAATTAAAGTTAGCAACGTGTCTAGGTCTACTGCCATACTACGCTGAAAACACCGGTTCTCGTCTGATCACCGAAGTTAAGCATCGTCGGGCCCGGTCAGTACTTGGACTGGGAATACCAGGTGCTGTAGACATCTTTTGTATTTTTCCTCGACATACGGAGGTTAGATCTAAACTGGAAACTGAAGCCCCTATATTAAAGTCAGCAAAGTGTCTACTGCCATACTACGCTGAAAACACCGGTTCTCGTCTGAACACCGAAGTTAAGCATCGTCGGGCCCGGTCAGTACTTGGACGGGAGACCTCCTGGGAATACCGGGTGCTGTAGACATATTTTTGTATTTTTCCTCAACATACGGAGGTTAGAAACAATCTAAACTGAAGCCCCCAAATTAAAGTTAGCAACGTGTCTACTGCCATACTACGCTGAAAACACCGGTTCTCGTCTGATCACCGAAGTTGAGCATCGTCGGGCCCGGTCAGTACTTGGACGGGAGACCTCCTGGGAATACCGGTTGCTGTAGACATATTTTGTATTTTTTCTCAAAATACGGAAGTTAGATATTTAAACTGGAAACTGAAGCCCCTATATTAAAGTCAACAAAGTGTTTACTGCCATACTACGCTGAAAACACCGGTCCTCGTCTGATCACCGAAGTTAAGCATCGTCGGGCCCGGTCAGTACTTGGACGGGAGACCTCCTGGGAATACCGGGTGCTGTAGACATCTTTTGTATTTTTCCTCAACATACGGAGGTTAGAAACAATCTCAACTGAAGCCCCTAAATTAAAGTTAGCAACGTGTCTACTGCCATACTACGCTGAAAACACCGGTCCTCGTCTGATCACCGAAGTTAAGCATCGTCGGGCCCGGTCAGTACTTGGACGGGAGACCTCCTGGGAATACCGGGTGCTGTAGACATATTTTGTATTTTTCCTCAAAATACGGAAGTTAGATATCTAAACTGGAAACTGAAGCCCCTAAATTAAAGTCAGCAACGTGTCTACTGCCATACTACGCTGAAAACACCGGTTCTCGTCTGATCACTGAAGTTAAGCATCGTCGGGCCTGGTCAGTACTTGGACGGGAGACCTCCTGGGAATACCGGGTGCTGTAGACATCTTTTTGTATTTTTCCTCAACATACGGAGGTTAGAAACAATCTAAACTGAAGCCCCTAAATTAAAGTTAGCAATGTGTCTACTGCCATACTACGCTGAAAACACCGGTTCTCGTCTGATCACCGAAGTTTATAAGCATCGTCGGGCCCGGTCAGTACTTGGACGGGAGACCTCCTGGGAATACCGGGTGCTGTAGACATCTTTTTGTATTTTTCCTCAACATACGGAGGTTAGAAACAATCTAAACTGAAGCCCCTAAATTAAAGTTAGCAATGTGTCTACTGCCATACTACGCTGAAAACACCGGTTCTCGTCTGATCTCCGAAGTTAAGCATCGTCGGGCCCGGTCAGTACTTGGACGGGAGACCTCCTGGGAATACCGGGTGCTGTAGACATCTTTTGTATTTTTCCTCGACATACGGAGGTTAGATCTAAACTGGAAACTGAAGCCCCTATATTAAAGTCAGCAACGTGTCTACTGCCATACTACGCTGAAAACACTGGTTCTCGTCTGATCACCGAAGTTAAGCATCGTCGGGCCCGGTCAGTACTTGGACGGGAGACCTCCTGGGAATACCGGGTGCTGTAGACATCTTTTTGTATTTTTCCTCAACATACGGAGGTTAGAAACAATCTAAACTGAAGCCCCTAAATTAAAGTTAGCTACGTGTCTAGGTCTACTGCCATACTACGCTGAAAACACCGGTTCTCGTCTGATCACCGAAGTTAAGCATCGTCGGGTCCGGTCAGTACTTGGACGGGAGACCTCCTGGGAATACCGGGTGCTGTAGACATCTTTTGTATTTTTCCTCGACATACGGAGGTTAGATCTAAACTGGAAACTGAAGCCCCTATATTAAAGTCAGCAAAGTGTCTACTGCCATACTACGCTGAAAACAACGGTTCTCGTCTGAACACCGAAGTTAAGCATCGTCGGGCCCGGTCAGTACTTGGACGGGAGACCTCCTGGGAATACCGGGTGCTGTAGACATCTTTTTGTATTTTTCCTCAACATACGGAGGTTAGAAACAATCTAAACTGAAGCCCCTAAATTAAAGTTAGCAACGTGTCTACTGCCATACTACGCTGAAAACACCGGTTCTCGTCTGATCTCCGAAGTTAAGCATCGCCGGGCCCGGTCAGTACTTGGACGGGAGACCTCCTGGGAATACCGGGTGCTGTAGACATCTTTTGTATTTTTCCTCGACATACGGAGGTTAGATCTAAACTGGAAACTGAAGCCCCTATATTAAAGTCAGCAACGTGTCTACTGCCATACTACGCTGAAAACACTGGTTCTCGTCTGATCACCGAAGTTAAGCATCGTCGGGCCCGGTCAGTACTTGGACGGGAGACCTCCTGGGAATACCGGGTGCTGTAGACATCTTTTTGTATTTTTCCTCAACATACGGAGGTTAGAAACAATGTAAACTGAAGCCCCTAAATTAAAGTTAGCAACGTGTCTAGGTCTACTGCCATACTACGCTGAAAACACCGGTTCTCGTCTGATCACCGAAGTTAAGCATCGTCGGGCCCGGTCAGTACTTGGACGGGAGACCTCCTGGGAATACCGGGTGCTGTAGACATCTTTTGTATTTTTCCTCGACATACGGAGGTTAGATCTAAACTGGAAACTGAAGCCCCTATATTAAAGTCAGCAAAGTGTCTACTGCCATACTACGCTGAAAACAACGGTTCTCGTCTGAACACCGAAGTTAAGCATCGTCGGGCCCGGTCAGTACTTGGACGGGAGACCTCCTGGGAATACCGGGTGCTGTAGACATATTTTGTATTTTTCCTCAAAATACGGAAGTTAGATATCTAAACTGGAAACTGAAGCCCCTAAATTAAAGTCAGCAACGTGTCTACTGCCATACTACGCTGAAAACACCGGTTCTCGTCTGATCACCGAAGTTTATAAGCATCGTCGGGCCCGGTCAGTACTTGGACGGGAGACCTCCTGGGAATACCGGGTGCTGTAGACATCTTTTTGTATTTTTCCTCAACATACGGAGGTTAGAAACAATCTAAACTGAACCCCTAAATTAAAGTTAGCAACGTGTCTACTGCCATACTACGCTGAAAACACCGGTTCTCGTCTGATCACCGAAGTTAAGCATCGTCGGGCCCGGTCAGTACTTGGACGGGAGACCTCCTGGGAATACCGGGTGCTGTAGACATATTTTGTATTTTTCCTCAAAATACGGAAGTTAGATATCTAAACTGGAAACTGAAGCCCCTATATTAAAGTCAACAAAGTGTTTACTGCCATACTACGCTGAAAACACCGGTTCTCGTCTGATCACCGAAGTTAAGCATCGTCGGGCCCGGTCAGTACTTGGACGGGAGACCTCCAGGGAATACCGGGTGCTGTAGACATCTTTTTGTATTTTTCCTCAACATACGGAGGTTAGAAACAATCTAAACTGAAGCCCTAAATTAAAGTTAGCAACGTGTCTACTGCCATACTACGCTGAAAACACCGGTTCTCGTCTGATCTCCGAAGTTAAGCATCGTTGGGCCTGGTCAGTACTTGGACGGGAGACCTCCTGGGAATACCGGGTGCTGTAGACATCTTTTGTATTTTTCCTCGACATACGGAGGTTAGATCTAAACTGGAAACTGAAGCCCCTAAATTAAAGTTAGCAATGTGTCTACTGCCATACTACGCTGAAAACACCGGTTCTCGTCTGATCACCGAAGTTTATAAGCATCGTCGGGCCCGGTCAGTACTTGGACGGGAGACCTCCTGGGAATACCGGGTGCTGTAGACATCTTTTTGTATTTTTCCTCAACATACGGAGGTTAGAAACAATCTAAACTGAAGCCCCTAAATTAAAGTTAGCAACGTGTATACTGCCATACTACGCTGAAAACACCGGTTCTCGTCTGATCACCGAAGTTAAGCATCGTCGGGCCCGGTCAGTACTTGGACGGGAGACCTCCTGGGAATACCGGGTGCTGTAGACATATTTTGTATTTTTCCTCAAAATACGGAAGTTAGATATCTAAACTGGAAACTGAAGCCCCTATATTAAAGTCAACAAAGTGTTTACTGCCATACTACGCTGAAAACACCGGTTCTCGTCTGATCACCGAAGTTTATAAGCATCGTCGGGCCCGGTCAGTACTTGGACGGGAGACCTCCTGGGAATACCGGGTGCTGTAGACATCTTTTTGTATTTTTCCTCAACATACGGAGGTTAGAAACAATCTAAACTGAAGCCCCTAAATTAAAGTTATACTGCCATACTACGCTGAAAACACCGGTTCTCGTCTGATCACCGAAGTTTATAAGCATCGTCGGGCCCGGTCAGTACTTGGATGGGAGACCTCCTGGGAATACCAAGTGCTGTAGACATCTTTTTGTATTTTTCCTCAACATACGGAGGTTAGAAACAATCTAAACTGAAGCCCCTAAATTAAAGTTAGCAACGTGTCTACTGCCATACTACGCTGAAAACACCGGTTCTCGTCTGATCTCCGAAGTTAAACATCGCCGGGCCCGGTCAGTACTTGGACGGGAGACCTCCTGGGAATACCGGGTGCTGTAGACATCTTTTGTATTTTTCCTCGACATACGGAGGTTAGATCTAAACTGGAAACTGAAGCCCCTATATTAAAGTCAGCAACGTGTCTACTGCCATACTACGCTGAAAACACTGGTTCTCGTCTGATCACCGAAGTTAAGCATCGTCGGGCCCGGTCAGTACTTGGACGGGAGACCTCCTGGGAATACCGGGTGCTGTAGACATCTTTTTGTATTTTTCCTCAACATACGGAGGTTAGAAACAATGTAAACTGAAGCCCCTAAATTAAAGTTAGCAACGTGTCTAGGTCTACTGCCATACTACGCTGAAAACACCGGTTCTCGTCTGATCACCGAAGTTAAGCATCGTCGGGCCCGGTCAGTACTTGGACGGGAGACCTCCTGGGAATACCGGGTGCTGTAGACATCTTTTGTATTTTTCCTCGACATACGGAGGTTAGATCTAAACTGGAAACTGAAGCCCCTATATTAAAGTCAGCAAAGTGTCTACTGCCATACTACGCTGAAAACAACGGTTCTCGTCTGAACACCGAAGTTAAGCATCGTCGGGCCCGGTCAGTACTTGGACGGGAGACCTCCTGGGAATACCGGGTGCTGTAGACATATTTTGTATTTTTCCTCAAAATACGGAAGTTAGATATCTAAACTGGAAACTGAAGCCCCTAAATTAAAGTCAGCAACGTGTCTACTGCCATACTACGCTGAAAACACCGGTTCTCGTCTGATCACCGAAGTTTATAAGCATCGTCGGGCCCGGTCAGTACTTGGACGGGAGACCTCCTGGGAATACCGGGTGCTGTAGACATCTTTTTGTATTTTTCCTCAACATACGGAGGTTAGAAACAATCTAAACTGAACCCCTAAATTAAAGTTAGCAACGTGTCTACTGCCATACTACGCTGAAAACACCGGTTCTCGTCTGATCACCGAAGTTAAGCATCGTCGGGCCCGGTCAGTACTTGGACGGGAGACCTCCTGGGAATACCGGGTGCTGTAGACATATTTTGTATTTTTCCTCAAAATACGGAAGTTAGATATCTAAACTGGAAACTGAAGCCCCTATATTAAAGTCAACAAAGTGTTTACTGCCATACTACGCTGAAAACACCGGTTCTCGTCTGATCACCGAAGTTAAGCATCGTCGGGCCCGGTCAGTACTTGGACGGGAGACCTCCAGGGAATACCGGGTGCTGTAGACATCTTTTTGTATTTTTCCTCAACATACGGAGGTTAGAAACAATCTAAACTGAAGCCCTAAATTAAAGTTAGCAACGTGTCTACTGCCATACTACGCTGAAAACACCGGTTCTCGTCTGATCTCCGAAGTTAAGCATCGTTGGGCCTGGTCAGTACTTGGACGGGAGACCTCCTGGGAATACCGGGTGCTGTAGACATCTTTTGTATTTTTCCTCGACATACGGAGGTTAGATCTAAACTGGAAACTGAAGCCCCTAAATTAAAGTTAGCAATGTGTCTACTGCCATACTACGCTGAAAACACCGGTTCTCGTCTGATCACCGAAGTTTATAAGCATCGTCGGGCCCGGTCAGTACTTGGACGGGAGACCTCCTGGGAATACCGGGTGCTGTAGACATCTTTTTGTATTTTTCCTCAACATACGGAGGTTAGAAACAATCTAAACTGAAGCCCCTAAATTAAAGTTAGCAACGTGTATACTGCCATACTACGCTGAAAACACCGGTTCTCGTCTGATCACCGAAGTTAAGCATCGTCGGGCCCGGTCAGTACTTGGACGGGAGACCTCCTGGGAATACCGGGTGCTGTAGACATATTTTGTATTTTTCCTCAAAATACGGAAGTTAGATATCTAAACTGGAAACTGAAGCCCCTATATTAAAGTCAACAAAGTGTTTACTGCCATACTACGCTGAAAACACCGGTTCTCGTCTGATCACCGAAGTTTATAAGCATCGTCGGGCCCGGTCAGTACTTGGACGGGAGACCTCCTGGGAATACCGGGTGCTGTAGACATCTTTTTGTATTTTTCCTCAACATACGGAGGTTAGAAACAATCTAAACTGAAGCCCCTAAATTAAAGTTATACTGCCATACTACGCTGAAAACACCGGTTCTCGTCTGATCACCGAAGTTTATAAGCATCGTCGGGCCCGGTCAGTACTTGGATGGGAGACCTCCTGGGAATACCAAGTGCTGTAGACATCTTTTTGTATTTTTCCTCAACATACGGAGGTTAGAAACAATCTAAACTGAAGCCCCTATATTAAAGTTAGCAACGTGTCTACTGCCATACTACGCTGAAAACACCGGTTCTCGTCTGATCACCGAAGTTAAGCATCGTCGGGCCCGGTCAGTACTTGGACGGGAGACCTCCTGGGAATACCGGGTGCTGTAGACATATTTTGTATTTTTCCTCAAAATACGGAAGTTAGATATCTAAACTGGAAACTGAAGCCCCTATATTAAAGTCAACAAAGTGTTTACTGCCATACTACGCTGAAAACACCGGTTCTCGTCTGATCACCGAAGTTAAGCATCGTCGGGCCCGGTCAGTACTTGGACGGGAGACCTCCAGGGAATACCGGGTGCTGTAGACATCTTTTTGTATTTTTCCTCAACATACGGAGGTTAGAAACAATCTAAACTGAAGCCCTAAATTAAAGTTAGCAACGTGTCTACTGCCATACTACGCTAAAAACACCGGTTCTCGTCTGATCTCCGAAGTTAAGCATCGTCGGGCCTGGTCAGTACTTGGACGGGAGACCTCCTGGGAATACCGGGTGCTGTAGACATCTTTTGTATTTTTCCTCGACATACGGAGGTTAGATCTAAACTGGAAACTGAAGCCCCTAAATTAAAGTTAGCAATGTGTCTACTGCCATACTACGCTGAAAACACCGGTTCTCGTCTGATCACCGAAGTTTATAAGCATCGTCGGGCCCGGTCAGTACTTGGACGGGAGACCTCCTGGGAATACCGGGTGCTGTAGACATCTTTTTGTATTTTTCCTCAACATACGGAGGTTAGAAACAATCTAAACTGAAGCCCCTAAATTAAAGTTAGCAACGTGTATACTGCCATACTACGCTGAAAACACCGGTTCTCGTCTGATCACCGAAGTTAAGCATCGTCGGGCCCGGTCAGTACTTGGACGGGAGACCTCCTGGGAATACCGGGTGCTGTAGACATATTTTGTATTTTTCCTCAAAATACGGAAGTTAGATATCTAAACTGGAAACTGTGAAGCCCCTATATTAAAGTCAACAAAGTGTTTACTGCCATACTACGCTGAAAACACCGGTTCTCGTCTGATCACCGAAGTTAAGCATCGTCGGGCCCGGTCAGTACTTGGACGGGAGACCTCCAGGGAATACCGGGTGCTGTAGACATCTTTTTGTATTTTTCCTCAACATACGGAGGTTAGAAACAATCTAAACTGAAGCCCTAAATTAAAGTTAGCAACGTGTCTACTGCCATACTACGCTGAAAACACCGGTTCTCGTCTGATTTCCGAAGTTAAGCATCGTCGGGCCTGGTCAGTACTTGGACGGGAGACCTCCTGGGAATACCGGGTGCTGTAGACATCTTTTTGTATTTTTCCTCAACATACGGAGGTTAGAAACAATCTAAACTGAAGCCCCTAAATTAAAGTTAGCAACGTGTCTAGGTCTACTGCCATACTACGCTGAAAACACCGGTTCTCGTCTGATCACCGAAGTTAAGCATCGTCGGGCCCGGTCAGTACTTGGACGGGAGACCTCCTGGGAATACCGGGTGCTGTAGACATCTTTTGTATTTGTCCTCGACATACGGAGGTTAGATCTAAACTGGAAACTGAAGCCCCTATATTAAAGTCAGCAAAGTGTCTACTGCCATACTACGCTGAAAACACCGGTTCTCGTCTGAACACCGAAGTTAAGCATCGTCGGGCCCGGTCAGTACTTGGACGGGAGACCTCCTGGGAATACCGGGTGCTGTAGACATCTTTTTGTATTTTTCCTCAACATACGGAGGTTAGAAACAATCTAAACTGAAGCCCCTAAATTAAAGTTAGCAACGTGTCTAGGTCTACTGCCATACTACGCTGAAAACACCGGTTCTCGTCTGATCACCGAAGTTAAGCATCGTCGGGCCCGGTCAGTACTTGGACGGGAGACCTCCTGGGAATACCGGGTGCTGTAGACATCTTTTGTATTTTTCCTCCACATACGGAGGTTAGATCTAAACTGGAAACTGAAGCCCCTATATTAAAGTCAGCAAAGTGTCTACTGCCATACTACGCTGAAAACAACGGTTCTCGTCTGAACACCGAAGTTAAGCATCGTCGGGCCCGGTCAGTACTTGGACGGGAGACCTCCTGGGAATACCGGGTGCTGTAGACATCTTTTTGTATTTTTCCTCAACATACGGAGGTTAGAAACAATCTAAACTGAAGCCCCTAAATTAAAGTTATACTGCCATACTACGCTGAAAACACCGGTTCTCGTCTGATCACCGAAGTTTATAAGCATCGTCGGGCCCGGTCAGTACTTGGACGGGAGACCTCCTGGGAATACCAAGTGCTGTAGACATCTTTTTGTATTTTTCCTCAACATACGGAGGTTAGAAACAATCTAAACTGAAGCCCCTAAATTAAAGTTAGCAACGTGTCTACTGCCATACTACGCTGAAAACACCGGTTCTCGTCTGATCACCGAAGTTAAGCATCGTCGGGCCCGGTCAGTACTTGGACGGGAGACCTCCTGGGAATACCGGGTGCTGTAGACATATTTTGTATTTTTCCTCAAAATACGGAAGTTAGATATCTAAACTGGAAACTGAAGCCCCTATATTAAAGTCAACAAAGTGTTTACTGCCATACTACGCTGAAAACACCGGTTCTCGTCTGATCACCGAAGTTAAGCATCGTCGGGCCCGGTCAGTACTTGGACGGGAGACCTCCAGGGAATACCGGGTGCTGTAGACATCTTTTTGTATTTTTCCTCAACATACGGAGGTTAGAAACAATCTAAACTGAAGCCCTAAATTAAAGTTAGCAACGTGTCTACTGCCATACTACGCTAAAAACACCGGTTCTCGTCTGATCTCCGAAGTTAAGCATCGTCGGGCCTGGTCAGTACTTGGACGGGAGACCTCCTGGGAATACCGGGTGCTGTAGACATCTTTTGTATTTTTCCTCGACATACGGAGGTTAGATCTAAACTGGAAACTGAAGCCCCTAAATTAAAGTTAGCAATGTGTCTACTGCCATACTACGCTGAAAACACCGGTTCTCGTCTGATCACCGAAGTTTATAAGCATCGTCGGGCCCGGTCAGTACTTGGACGGGAGACCTCCTGGGAATACCGGGTGCTGTAGACATCTTTTTGTATTTTTCCTCAACATACGGAGGTTAGAAACAATCTAAACTGAAGCCCCTAAATTAAAGTTAGCAACGTGTATACTGCCATACTACGCTGAAAACACCGGTTCTCGTCTGATCACCGAAGTTAAGCATCGTCGGGCCCGGTCAGTACTTGGACGGGAGACCTCCTGGGAATACCGGGTGCTGTAGACATATTTTGTATTTTTCCTCAAAATACGGAAGTTAGATATCTAAACTGGAAACTGTGAAGCCCCTATATTAAAGTCAACAAAGTGTTTACTGCCATACTACGCTGAAAACACCGGTTCTCGTCTGATCACCGAAGTTAAGCATCGTCGGGCCCGGTCAGTACTTGGACGGGAGACCTCCAGGGAATACCGGGTGCTGTAGACATCTTTTTGTATTTTTCCTCAACATACGGAGGTTAGAAACAATCTAAACTGAAGCCCTAAATTAAAGTTAGCAACGTGTCTACTGCCATACTACGCTGAAAACACCGGTTCTCGTCTGATTTCCGAAGTTAAGCATCGTCGGGCCTGGTCAGTACTTGGATGGGAGACCTCCTGGGAATACCGGGTGCTGTAGACATCTTTTTGTATTTTTCCTCAACATACGGAGGTTAGAAACAATCTAAACTGAAGCCCCTAAATTAAAGTTAGCAACGTGTCTAGGTCTACTGCCATACTACGCTGAAAACACCGGTTCTCGTCTGATCACCGAAGTTAAGCATCGTCGGGCCCGGTCAGTACTTGGACGGGAGACCTCCTGGGAATACCGGGTGCTGTAGACATCTTTTGTATTTTTCCTCGACATACGGAGGTTAGATCTAAACTGGAAACTGAAGCCCCTATATTAAAGTCAGCAAAGTGTCTACTGCCATACTACGCTGAAAACACCGGTTCTCGTCTGATCACCGAAGTTTATAAGCATCGTCGGGCCCGGTCAGTACTTGGACGGGAGACCTCCTGGGAATACCGGGTGCTGTAGACATCTTTTTGTATTTTTCCTCAACATACGGAGGTTAGAAACAATCTAAACTGAAGCCCCTAAATTAAAGTTAGCAACGTGTATACTGCCATACTACGCTGAAAACACCGGTTCTCGTCTGATCACCGAAGTTAAGCATCGTCGGGCCCGGTCAGTACTTGGACGGGAGACCTCCTGGGAATACCGGGTGCTGTAGACATATTTTGTATTTTTCCTCAAAATACGGAAGTTAGATATCTAAACTGGAAACTGTGAAGCCCCTATATTAAAGTCAACAAAGTGTTTACTGCCATACTACGCTGAAAACACCGGTTCTCGTCTGATCACCGAAGTTAAGCATCGTCGGGCCCGGTCAGTACTTGGACGGGAGACCTCCAGGGAATACCGGGTGCTGTAGACATCTTTTTGTATTTTTCCTCAACATACGGAGGTTAGAAACAATCTAAACTGAAGCCCTACATTAAAGTTAGCAACGTGTCTACTGCCATACTACGCTGAAAACACCGGTTCTCGTCTGATTTCCGAAGTTAAGCATCGTCGGGCCTGGTCAGTACTTGGATGGGAGACCTCCTGGGAATACCGGGTGCTGTAGACATCTTTTTGTATTTTTCCTCAACATACGGAGGTTAGAAACAATCTAAACTGAAGCCCCTAAATTAAAGTTAGCAACGTGTCTAGGTCTACTGCCATACTACGCTGAAAACACCGGTTCTCGTCTGATCACCGAAGTTAAGCATCGTCGGGCCCGGTCAGTACTTGGACGGGAGACCTCCTGGGAATACCGGGTGCTGTAGACATCTTTTGTATTTTTCCTCGACATACGGAGGTTAGATCTAAACTGGAAACTGAAGCCCCTATATTAAAGTCAGCAAAGTGTCTACTGCCATACTACGCTGAAAACACCGGTTCTCGTCTGAACACCGAAGTTAAGCATCGTCGGGCCCGGTCAGTACTTGGACGGGAGACCTCCTGGGAATACCGGGTGCTGTAGACATCTTTTTGTATTTTTCCTCAACATACGGAGGTTAGAAACAATCTAAACTGAAGCCCCTAAATTAAAGTTAGCAACGTGTCTAGGTCTACTGCCATACTACGCTGAAAACACCGGTTCTCGTCTGATCACCGAAGTTAAGCATCGTCGGGCCCGGTCAGTACTTGGACGGGAGACCTCCTGGGAATACCGGGTGCTGTAGACATCTTTTGTATTTTTCCTCCACATACGGAGGTTAGATCTAAACTGGAAACTGAAGCCCCTATATTAAAGTCAGCAAAGTGTCTACTGCCATACTACGCTGAAAACAACGGTTCTCGTCTGAACACCGAAGTTAAGCATCGTCGGGCCCGGTCAGTACTTGGACGGGAGACCTCCTGGGAATACCGGGTGCTGTAAACATCTTTTTGTATTTTTCCTCAACATACGGAGGTTAGAAACAATCTAAACTGAAGCCCCTAAATTAAAGTTAGCAACGTGTCTACTGCCATACTACGCTGAAAACACCGGTTCTCGTCTGATCACCGAAGTTAAGCATCGTCGGGCCCGGTCAGTACTTGGACGGGAGACCTCCTGGGAATACCGGGTGCTGTAGACATCTTTTTGTATTTTTCCTCAACATACGGAGGTTAGAAACAATCTAAACTGAAGCCCCTAAATTAAAGTTAGCAACGTGTCTACTGCCATACTACGCTGAAAACACCGGTTCTCGTCTTATCACCGAAGTTAAGCATCGTCGGGCCCGGTCAGTACTTGGACGGGAGACCTCCTGGGAATACCGGGTGCTGTATACATCTTTTGTATTTTTCCTCGACATACGGAGGTTAGATCTAAACTGGAAACTGAAGCCCCTATATTAAAGTCAGCAACGTGTCTACTGCCATACTACGCTGAAAACACCGGTTCTCGTCTGATCACCGAAGTTAAGCATCGTCGGGCCCGGTCAGTACTTGGACGGGAGACCTCCTGGGAATACCGGGTGCTGTAGACATCTTTTGTATTTTTCCTCGACATACGGAGGTTAGATCTAAACTGGAAACTGAAGCCCCTATATTAAAGTCAGCAAAGTGTCTACTGCCATACTACGCTGAAAACACCGGTTCTCGTCTGATCACCGAAGTTTATAAGCATCGTCGGGCCCGGTCAGTAATTGGACGGGAGACCTCCTGGGAATACCGGGTGCTGTAGACATCTTTTTGTATTTTTCCTCAACATACGGAGGTTAGAAACAATCTAAACTGAAGCCCCTAAATTAAAGTTAGCAACGTGTATACTGCCATACTACGCTGAAAACACCGGTTCTCGTCTGATCACCGAAGTTAAGCATCGTCGGGCCCGGTCAGTACTTGGACGGGAGACCTCCTGGGAATACCGGGTGCTGTAGACATATTTTGTATTTTTCCTCAAAATACGGAAGTTAGCTATCTAAACTGGAAACTGTGAAGCCCCTATATTAAAGTCAACAAAGTGTTTACTGCCATACTACGCTGAAAACACCGGTTCTCGTCTGATCACCGAAGTTAAGCATCGTCGGGCCCGGTCAGTACTTGGACGGGAGACCTCCAGGGAATACCGGGTGCTGTAGACATCTTTTTGTATTTTTCCTCAACATACGGAGGTTAGAAACAATCTAAACTGAAGCCCTACATTAAAGTTAGCAACGTGTCTACTGCCATACTACGCTGAAAACACCGGTTCTCGTCTGATCACCGAAGTTAAGCATCGTCGGGCCCGGTCAGTACTTGGACGGGAGACCTCCTGGGAATACCGGGTGCTGTAGACATCTTTTGTATTTTTCCTCGACATACGGAGGTTAGATCTAAACTGGAAACTGAAGCCCCTATATTAAAGTCAGCAAAGTGTCTACTGCCATACTACGCTGAAAACACCGGTTCTCGTCTGAACACCGAAGTTAAGCATCGTCGGGCCCGGTCAGTACTTGGACGGGAGACCTCCTGGGAATACCGGGTGCTGTAGACATCTTTTTGTATTTTTCCTCAACATACGGAGGTTAGAAACAATCTAAACTGAAGCCCCTAAATTAAAGTTAGCAACGTGTCTAGGTCTACTGCCATACTACGCTGAAAACACCGGTTCTCGTCTGATCACCGAAGTTAAGCATCGTCGGGCCCGGTCAGTACTTGGACGGGAGACCTCCTGGGAATACCGGGTGCTGTAGACATCTTTTGTATTTTTCCTCCACATACGGAGGTTAGATCTAAACTGGAAACTGAAGCCCCTATATTAAAGTCAGCAAAGTGTCTACTGCCATACTACGCTGAAAACAACGGTTCTCGTCTGAACACCGAAGTTAAGCATCGTCGGGCCCGGTCAGTACTTGGACGGGAGACCTCCTGGGAATACCGGGTGCTGTAAACATCTTTTTGTATTTTTCCTCAACATACGGAGGTTAGAAACAATCTAAACTGAAGCCCCTAAATTAAAGTTAGCAACGTGTCTACTGCCATACTACGCTGAAAACACCGGTTCTCGTCTGATCACCGAAGTTAAGCATCGTCGGGCCCGGTCAGTACTTGGACGGGAGACCTCCTGGGAATACCGGGTGCTGTAGACATCTTTTTGTATTTTTCCTCAACATACGGAGGTTAGAAACAATCTAAACTGAAGCCCCTAAATTAAAGTTAGCAACGTGTCTACTGCCATACTACGCTGAAAACACCGGTTCTCGTCTTATCACCGAAGTTAAGCATCGTCGGGCCCGGTCAGTACTTGGACGGGAGACCTCCTGGGAATACCGGGTGCTGTATACATCTTTTGTATTTTTCCTCGACATACGGAGGTTAGATCTAAACTGGAAACTGAAGCCCCTATATTAAAGTCAGCAACGTGTCTACTGCCATACTACGCTGAAAACACCGGTTCTCGTCTGATCACCGAAGTTAAGCATCGTCGGGCCCGGTCAGTACTTGGACGGGAGACCTCCTGGGAATACCGGGTGCTGTAGACATCTTTTGTATTTTTCCTCAACATACGGAGGTTAGAAAAAATCTAAACTGAAGCCCCTACATTAAAGTTAGCAACGTGTCTACTGCCATACTACGCTGAAAACACCGGTTCTCGTCTGATCACCGAAGTTAAGCATCGTCGGGCCCGGTCAGTACTTGGACGGGAGACCTCCTGGGAATACCGGGTGCTGTAGACATCTTTTTGTATTTTTCCTCAACATACGGAGGTTAGAAACAATCTAAACTGAAGCCCCTAAATTAAAGTTAGCAACGTGTATACTGCCATACTACGCTGAAAACACCGGTTCTCGTCTGATCACCGAAGTTAAGCATCGTCGGGCCCGGTCAGTACTTGGACGGGAGACCTCCTGGGAATACCGGGTGCTGTAGACATATTTTGTATTTTTCCTCAAAATACGGAAGTTAGATATCTAAACTGGAAACTGAAGCCCCTATATTAAAGTCAACAAAGTGTTTACTGCCATACTACGCTGAAAACACCGGTTCTCGTCTGATCACCGAAGTTTATAAGCATCGTCGGGCCCGGTCAGTACTTGGACGGGAGACCTCCTGGGAATACCAAGTGCTGTAGACATCTTTTTGTATTTTTCCTCAACATACGGAGGTTAGAAACAATCTAAACTGAAGCCCCTAAATTAAAGTTAGCAACGTGTCTACTGCCATACTACGCTGAAAACACCGGTTCTCGTCTGATCACCGAAGTTAAGCATCGTCGGGCCCGGTCAGTACTTGGACGGGAGACCTCCTGGGAATACCGGGTGCTGTAGACATATTTTGTATTTTTCCTCAAAATACGGAAGTTAGATATCTAAACTGGAAACTGAAGCCCCTATATTAAAGTCAACAAAGTGTTTACTGCCATACTACGCTGAAAACACCGGTTCTCGTCTGATCACCGAAGTTAAGCATCGTCGGGCCCGGTCAGTACTTGGACGGGAGACCTCCAGGGAATACCGGGTGCTGTAAACATCTTTTTGTATTTTTCCTCAACATACGGAGGTTAGAAACAATCTAAACTGAAGCCCTAAATTAAAGTTAGCAACGTGTCTACTGCCATACTACGCTGAAAACACCGGTTCTCGTCTGATCTCCGAAGTTAAGCATCGTCGGGCCTGGTCAGTACTTGGACGGGAGACCTCCTGGGAATACCGGGTGCTGTAGACATCTTTTGTATTTTTCCTCGACATACGGAGGTTAGATCTAAACTGGAAACTGAAGCCCCTAAATTAAAGTTAGCAATGTGTCTACTGCCATACTACGCTGAAAACACCGGTTCTCGTCTGATCACCGAAGTTTATAAGCATCGTCGGGCCCGGTCAGTACTTGGACGGGAGACCTCCTGGGAATACCGGGTGCTGTAGACATCTTTTTGTATTTTTCCTCAACATACGGAGGTTAGAAACAATCTAAACTGAAGCCCCTAAATTAAAGTTAGCAACGTGTATACTGCCATACTACGCTGAAAACACCGGTTCTCGTCTGATCACCGAAGTTAAGCATCGTCGGGCCCGGTCAGTACTTGGACGGGAGACCTCCTGGGAATACCGGGTGCTGTAGACATATTTTGTATTTTTCCTCAAAATACGGAAGTTAGATATCTAAACTGGAAACTGTGAAGCCCCTATATTAAAGTCAACAAAGTGTTTACTGCCATACTACGCTGAAAACACCGGTTCTCGTCTGATCACCGAAGTTAAGCATCGTCGGGCCCGGTCAGTACTTGGACGGGAGACCTCCAGGGAATACCGGGTGCTGTAGACATCTTTTTGTATTTTTCCTCAACATACGGAGGTTAGAAACAATCTAAACTGAAGCCCTAAATTAAAGTTAGCAACGTGTCTACTGCCATACTACGCTGAAAACACCGGTTCTCGTCTGATTTCCGAAGTTAAGCATCGTCGGGCCTGGTCAGTACTTGGACGGGAGACCTCCTGGGAATACCGGGTGCTGTAGACATCTTTTTGTATTTTTCCTCAACATACGGAGGTTAGAAACAATCTAAACTGAAGCCCCTAAATTAAAGTTAGCAACGTGTCTAGGTCTACTGCCATACTACGCTGAAAACACCGGTTCTCGTCTGATCACCGAAGTTAAGCATCGTCGGGCCCGGTCAGTACTTGGACGGGAGACCTCCTGGGAATACCGGGTGCTGTAGACATCTTTTGTATTTTTCCTCGACATACGGAGGTTAGATCTAAACTGGAAACTGAAGCCCCTATATTAAAGTCAGCAAAGTGTCTACTGCCATACTACGCTGAAAACACCGGTTCTCGTCTGAACACCGAAGTTAAGCATCGTCGGGCCCGGTCAGTACTTGGACGGGAGACCTCCTGGGAATACCGGGTGCTGTAGACATCTTTTTGTATTTTTCCTCAACATACGGAGGTTAGAAACAATCTAAACTGAAGCCCCTAAATTAAAGTTAGCAACGTGTCTAGGTCTACTGCCATACTACGCTGAAAACACCGGTTCTCGTCTGATCACCGAAGTTAAGCATCGTCGGGCCCGGTCAGTACTTGGACGGGAGACCTCCTGGGAATACCGGGTGCTGTAGACATCTTTTGTATTTTTCCTCCACATACGGAGGTTAGATCTAAACTGGAAACTGAAGCCCCTATATTAAAGTCAGCAAAGTGTCTACTGCCATACTACGCTGAAAACAACGGTTCTCGTCTGAACACCGAAGTTAAGCATCGTCGGGCCCGGTCAGTACTTGGACGGGAGACCTCCTGGGAATACCGGGTGCTGTAGACATCTTTTTGTATTTTTCCTCAACATACGGAGGTTAGAAACAATCTAAACTGAAGCCCCTAAATTAAAGTTAGCAACGTGTCTACTGCCATACTACGCTGAAAACACCGGTTCTCGTCTGATCACCGAAGTTAAGCATCGTCGGGCCCGGTCAGTACTTGGACGGGAGACCTCCTGGGAATACCGGGTGCTGTAGACATCTTTTTGTATTTTTCCTCAACATACGGAGGTTAGAAACAATCTAAACTGAAGCCCCTAAATTAAAGTTAGCAACGTGTCTACTGCCATACTACGCTGAAAACACCGGTTCTCGTCTTATCACCGAAGTTAAGCATCGTCGGGCCCGGTCAGTACTTGGACGGGAGACCTCCTGGGAATACCGGGTGCTGTATACATCTTTTGTATTTTTCCTCGACATACGGAGGTTAGATCTAAACTGGAAACTGAAGCCCCTATATTAAAGTCAGCAACGTGTCTACTGCCATACTACGCTGAAAACACCGGTTCTCGTCTGATCACCGAAGTTAAGCATCGTCGGGCCCGGTCAGTACTTGGACGGGAGACCTCCTGGGAATACCGGGTGCTGTAGACATCTTTTGTATTTTTCCTCAACATACGGAGGTTAGAAAAAATCTAAACTGAAGCCCCTACATTAAAGTTAGCAACGTGTCTACTGCCATACTACGCTGAAAACACCGGTTCTCGTCTGATCACTGAAGTTAAGCATCGTCGGGCCCGGTCAGTACTTGGACGGGAGACCTCCTGGGAATACCGGGTGCTGTAGACATCTTTTTGTATTTTTCCTCAACATACGGAGGTTAGAAACAATCTAAACTGAAGCCCCTAAATTAAAGTTAGCAACGTGTCTACTGCCATACTACGCTGAAAACACCGGTTCTCGTCTGATCACCGAAGTTAAGCATCGTCGGGCCCGGTCAGTACTTGGACGGGACACCTCCTGGGAATACCGGGTGCTGTAGACATCTTTTTGTATTTTTCCTCAACATACGGAGGTTAGAAACAATCTAAACTGAAGCCCCTAAATTAAAGTTAGCAACGTGTCTACTGCCATACTACGCTGAAAACACCGGTTCTCGTCTGATCACCGAAGTTAAGCATCGTCGGGCCCGGTCAGTACTTGGACGGCAGACTTCCTGGGAATACCGGATGCTGTAGACATCTTTTTGTATTTTTCCTCAACATACGGAGGTTAGAAACAATCTAAACTGAAGCCCCTAAATTAAAGTTAGCAACGTGTCTACTGCCATACTACGCTGAAAACACCGGTTCTCGTGTGATCACCGAAGTTAAGCATCGTCGGGCCCGGTCAGTCCTTGGACGGGAGACCTCCTGTGAATACCGGGTGCTGTAGACATCTTTTGTATTTTTCCTCGACATACGGAGGTTAGATCTAAACTGGAAACTGAAGCCCCTATATTAAAGTCAGCAACGTGTCAACTGCCATACTACGCTGAAAACACCGGTTCTCGTCTGATCACCGAAGTTAAGCATCGTCGGTCCCGGTCAGTACTTGGACGGGAGACCTCCTGGGAATACCGGGTGCTGTAGACATCTTTTTGTATTTTTCCTCAACATACGGAGGTTAGAAACAATCTAAACTGAAGCCCCTAAATTAAAGTTATCAACGTGTCTACTGCCATACTATGCTGAAAACACCGGTTCTCGTCTGATATCCGAAGTTAAGCATCGTCGGGCCCGGTCAGTACTTGGACGGGAGACCTCCTGGGAATACCGGGTGCTGTAGACACCTTTTTGTATTTTTCCTCAACATACGGAGGTTAGAAACAATCTAAACTAAAGCCCCTAAATTAAAGTTAGTAACGTGTCTACTGCCATACTATGCTGAAAACACCGGTTTTCGTCTGATATCCGAAGTTAAGCATCGTCGGGCCCGGTCAGTACTTGGACGGGAGACCTCCTGGGAATACCGGGTGCTGTAGACATATTTTGTATTTTTCCTCAAAATACGGAAGTTAGATATCTAAACTGGAAACTGAAGCCCCTAAATTAAAGTCAGCAACGTGTCTACTGCCATACTACGCTGAAAACACCGGTTCTCGTCTGATCACAGAAGTTAAGCATCGTCGGGCCCCGTCAGTACTTGGACGGGAGACCTCCTGGGAATACCCGGTGCTGTAGACATCTTTTTGTATTTTTCCTCAACATACGGAGGTTAGAAACAATCTAAACTGAAGCCCCTAAATTAAAGTTAGCAACGTGTCTACTGCCATACTACACTGAAAACACCGGTTCTCGTCTGATTACCGAAGTTAAGCATCGTCGGGCCCGGTCAGTACTTGGACGGGAGACCTACTGGGAATACCGGTGCTGTAGACATCTTTTGTATTTTTCCTCGACATACGGAGGTTAGATCTAAACTGGAAACTGAAGCCCCTATATTAACGTCAGCAACGTGTCTAATGCCATACTACGCTGAAAACACTGGTTCTCGTCTGATCACCGAAGTTAAGCATCGTAGGGCCCCGTCAGTACTTGGACGGGAGACCTCCTGGGAATACCGGGTGCTGTAGACATCTTTTTGTATTTTTCCTCAACATACGGAGGTTAGAAACAATCTAAACTGAAGCCCCTAAATTAAAGTTAGCAACGTGTCTACTGCCATACTACGCTGAAAACACCGGTTCTCGTCTGATCACCGAAGTTAAGCATCGTCGGGCCCGGTCAGTACTTGGACGGGAGACCTCCTGGGAATACCGGGTGCTGTAGACATCTTTTTGTATTTTTCCTCAACATACGGAGGTTAGAAACAATCTAAACTGAAGCCCCTAAATTAAAGTTAGCAACGTGTCTACTGCCATACTACGCTGAAAACACCGGTTCTCGTCTGATCACCGAAGTTAAGCATCGTCGGGCCCGGTCAGTACTTGGACGGGAGACCTCCTGGGAATACCGGGTGCTGTAGACATATTTTTGTATTTTTCCTCAACATACGGAGGTTAGAAACAATCTAAACTGAAGCCCCTAAATTAAAGTTAGCAACGTGTCTACTGAAATACTATGCTGAAAACACCGGTTCTCGTCTGATCACCGAAGTTAAGCATCGTCGGGCCCGGTCAGTACTTGGACAGGAGACCTCCTGGGAATACCGGGTGCTGTAGACATCTTTTGTATTTTTCCTCGACATACGGAGGTTAGATCTAAACTGGAAACTGAAGCCCCTATAGTAAAGACAACAAAGTGTCTACTGCCATACTACGCTGAAAACACCGGTTCTCGTCTGATCACCGAAGTTAAGCATCGTCGGGCCCGGTCAGTACTTGGACGGCAGACCTCCTGGGAATACCGGGTGCTGTAGACATCTTTTTGTATTTTTCCTCAACATACGGAGGTTAGAAACAATCTAAACTGAAGCCCCTAAATTAAAGTTAGCAACGTGTCTACTGCCATACTACGCTGAAAACACCGGTTCTCGTCTGATCACCGAAGTTAAGCATCGCCGGGCCCGGTCAGTACTTGGACGGGAGACCTCCTGGGAATACCGGGTGCTGTAGACATCTTTTTGTATTTTTCCTCAACATACGGAGGTTAGAAACAATCTAAACTGAAGCCCCTAAATTAAAGTTAGCAACGTGTCTACTGCCATACTACGCTGAAAACACCGGTTCTCGTCTGATCACCGAAGTTAAGCATCGTCGGGCCCGGTCAGTACTTGGACGGGAGACCTCCTGGGAATACCGGGTGCTGTAGACATATTTTGTATTTTTCCTCAAAATACGGAAGTTAGATATCTAAACTGGAATCTGAAGCCCCTAAATTAAAGTCAGCAACGTGTCTACTGCCATACTACGCTGAAAACACCGGTTCTCGTCTGATCACCGAAGTTAAGCATCGTCGGGCCCGGTCAGTACTTGGACGGGAGACCTCCTGGGAATACCGGGTGCTGTAGACATCTTTTGTATTTTTCCTCGACATACGGAGGTTAGATCTAAACTGGAAACTGAAGCCCCTATATTAAAGTCAGCAAAGTGTCTACTGCCATACTACGCTGAAAACACCGGTTCTCGTCTGATCACTGAAGTTAAGCATCGTCGGGCCCCGTCAGTACTTGGACGGGAGACCTCCTGGGAATACCGGGTGCTGTAGACATCTTTTTGTATTTTTCCTCAACATACGGAGGTTAGAAACAATCTAAACTGAAGCCCCTAAATTAAAGTTAGCAACGTGTCTACTGCCATACTACGCTGAAAACACCGGTTCTCGTCTGATCACCGAAGTTAAGCATCGTCGGGCCCGGTCAGTACTTGGACGGGAGACCTCCTGGGAATACCGGGTGCTGTAGACATCTTTTTGTATTTTTCCTCAACATACGGAGGTTAGAAACAATCTAAACTGAAGCCCCTAAATTAAAGTTAGCAACGTGTCTACTGCCATACTACGCTGAAAACACCGGTTCTCGTCTGATCACCGAAGTTAAGCATCGTCGGGCCCGGTCAGTACTTGGACGGGAGACCTCCTGGGAATACCGGGTGCTGTAGACATATTTTTGTATTTTTCCTCAACATACGGAGGTTAGAAACAATCTAAACTGAAGCCCCTAAATTAAAGTTAGCAACGTGTCTACTGAAATACTATGCTGAAAACACCGGTTCTCGTCTGATCACCGAAGTTAAGCATCGTCGGGCCCGGTCAGTACTTGGACAGGAGACCTCCTGGGAATACCGGGTGCTGTAGACATCTTTTGTATTTTTCCTCGACATACGGAGGTTAGATCTAAACTGGAAACTGAAGCCCCTAAATTAAAGTTAGCAACGTGTCTACTGCCATACTACGCTGAAAACACCGGTTCTCGTCTGATCACCGAAGTTAAGCATCGTCGGGCCCGGTCAGTACTCGGACGGGAGACCTCCTGGGAATACCGGGTGCTGTAGACATCTTTTTGTATTTTTCCTCAACATACGGAGGTTAGAAACAATCTAAACTGAAGCCCCTAAATTAAAGTTAGCAACGTGTCTACTGCCATACTACGCTGAAAACACCGGTTCTCGTCTGATCACCGAAGTTAAGCATCGTCGGGCCCGGTCAGTACTTGGACGGGAGACCTCCTGGGAATACCGGGTGCTGTAGACATATTTTGTATTTTTCCTCAAAATACGGAAGTTAGATATCTAAACTGGAATCTGAAGCCCCTAAATTAAAGTCAGCAACGTGTCTACTGCCATACTACGCTGAAAACACCGGTTCTCGTCTGATCACCGAAGTTAAGCATCGTCGGGCCCGGTCAGTACTTGGACGGGAGACCTCCTGGGAATACCGGGTGCTGTAGACATCTTTTGTATTTTTCCTCGACATACGGAGGTTAGATCTAAACTGGAAACTGAAGCCCCTATATTAAAGTCAGCAAAGTGTCTACTGCCATACTACGCTGAAAACACCGGTTCTCGTCTGATCACTGAAGTTAAGCATCGTCGGGCCTGGTCAGTACTTGGACGGGAGACCTCCTGGGAATACCGGGTGCTGTAGACATCTTTTTGTATTTTTCCTCAACATACGGAGGTTAGAAACAATCTAAACTGAAGCCCCTAAATTAAAGTTAGCAATGTGTCTACTGCCATACTACGCTGAAAACACCGGTTCTCGTCTGATCACCGAAGTTTATAAGCATCGTCGGGCCCGGTCAGTACTTGGACGGGAGACCTCCTGGGAATACCGGGTGCTGTATACATCTTTTTGTATTTTTCCTCAACATACGGAGGTTAGAAACAATCTCAACTGAAGCCCCTAAATTAAAGTTAGCAACGTGTCTACTGCCATACTACGCTGAAAACACCGGTTCTCGTCTGATCTCCGAAGTTAAGCATCGTCGGGCCCGGTCAGTACTTGGATTGGAGACCTCCTGGGAATACCGGGTGATGTAGACATCTTTTGTATTTTTCCTCGACATACGGAGGTTAGATCTAAACTGGAAACTGAAGCCCCTATATTAAAGTCAGCAACGTGTCTACTGCCATACTACGCTGAAAACACTGGTTCTCGTCTGATCACCGAAGTTAAGCATCGTCGGGCCCGGTCAGTACTTGGACGGGAGACCTCCTGGGAATACCGGGTGCTGTAGACATCTTTTTGTATTTTTCCTCAACATACGGAGGTTAGAAACAATCTAAACTGAAGCCCCTAAATTAAAGTTAGCTACGTATCTAGGTCTACTGCCATACTACGCTGAAAACACCGGTTCTCGTCTGATCACCGAAGTTAAGCATCGTCGGGCCCGGTCAGTACTTGGACGGGAGACCTCCTGGGAATACCGGGTGCTGTAGACATCTTTTGTATTTTTCCTCGACATACGGAGGTTAGATCTAAACTGGAAACTGAAGCCCCTATATTAAAGTCAGCAAAGTGTCTACTGCCATACTACGCTGAAAACAACGGTTCTCGTCTGAACACCGAAGTTAAGCATCGTCGGGCCCGGTCAGTACTTGGACGGGAGACCTCCTGGGAATACCGGGTGCTGTAGACATCTTTTTGTATTTTTCCTCAACATACGGAGGTTAGAAACAATCTAAACTGAAGCCCCTAAATTAAAGTTAGCAACGTGTCTACTGCCATACTACGCTGAAAACACCGGTTCTCGTCTGATCTCCGAAGTTAAGCATCGCCGGGCCCGGTCCGTACTTGGACGGGAGACCTCCTGGGAATACCGGGTGCTGTAGACATCTTTTGTATTTTTCCTCGACATACGGAGGTTAGATCTAAACTGGAAACTGAAGCCCCTATATTAAAGTCAGCAACGTGTCTACTGCCATACAACGCTGAAAACACTGGTTCTCGTCTGATCACCGAAGTTAAGCATCGTCGGGCCCGGTCAGTACTTGGACGGGAGACCTCCTGGGAATACCGGGTGCTGTAGACATCTTTTTGTATTTTTCCTCAACATACGGAGGTTAGAAACAATCTAAACTGAAGCCCCTAAATTAAAGTTAGCAACGTGTCTACTGCCATACTACGCTGAAAACACCGGTTCTCGTCTGATCACCGAAGTTAAGCATCGTCGGGCCCGGTCAGTACTTGGACGGGAGACCTCCTGGGAATACCGGGTGCTGTAGACATATTTTTGTATTTTTCCTCAACATACGGAGGTTAGAAACAATCTAAACTGAAGCCCCTAAATTAAAGTTAGCAACGTGTCTACTGAAATACTACGCTGAAAACACCGGTTCTCGTCTGATCACCGAAGTTAAGCATCGTCGGGCCCGGTCAGTACTTGGACAGGAGACCTCCTGGGAATACCGGGTGCTGTAGACATCTTTTGTATTTTTCCTCGACATACGGAGGTTAGATCTAAACTGGAAACTGAAGCCCCTATAGTAAAGACAACAAAGTGTCTACTGCCATACTACGCTGAAAACACCGGTTCTCGTCTGATCACCGAAGTTAAGCATCGTCGGGCCCGGTCAGTACTTGGACGGCAGACCTCCTGGGAATACCGGGTGCTGTAGACATCTTTTTGTATTTTTCCTCAACATACGGAGGTTAGAAACAATCTAAACTGAAGCCCCTAAATTAAAGTTAGCAACGTGTCTACTGCCATACTACGCTGAAAACACCGGTTCTCGTCTGATCACCGAAGTTAAGCATCGTCGGGCCCGGTCAGTACTTGGACGGGAGACCTCCTGGGAATACCGGGTGCTGTAGACATCTTTTTGTATTTTTCCTCAACATACGGAGGTTAGAAACAATCTAAACTGAAGCCCCTAAATTAAAGTTAGCAACGTGTCTACTGCCATACTACGCTGAAAACACCGGTTCTCGTCTGATCACCGAAGTTAAGCATCGTCGGGCCCGGTCAGTACTTGGACGGGAGACCTCCTGGGAATACCGGGTGCTGTAGACATATTTTGTATTTTTCCTCAAAATACGGAAGTTAGATATCTAAACTGGAATCTGAAGCCCCTAAATTAAAGTCAGCAACGTGTCTACTGCCATACTACGCTGAAAACACCGGTTCTCGTCTGATCACCGAAGTTAAGCATCGTCGGGCCCGGTCAGTACTTGGACGGGAGACCTCCTGGGAATACCGGGTGCTGTAGACATCTTTTGTATTTTTCCTCGACATACGGAGGTTAGATCTAAACTGGAAACTGAAGCCCCTATATTAAAGTCAGCAAAGTGTCTACTGCCATACTACGCTGAAAACACCGGTTCTCGTCTGATCACTGAAGTTAAGCATCGTCGGGCCTGGTCAGTACTTGGACGGGAGACCTCCTGGGAATACCGGGTGCTGTAGACATCTTTTTGTATTTTTCCTCAACATACGGAGGTTAGAAACAATCTAAACTGAAGCCCCTAAATTAAAGTTAGCAATGTGTCTACTGCCATACTACGCTGAAAACACCGGTTCTCGTCTGATCACCGAAGTTTATAAGCATCGTCGGGCCCGGTCAGTACTTGGACGGGAGACCTCCTGGGAATACCGGGTGCTGTAGACATCTTTTTGTATTTTTCCTCAACATACGGAGGTTAGAAACAATCTCAACTGAAGCCCCTAAATTAAAGTTAGCAACGTGTCTACTGCCATACTACGCTGAAAACACCGGTTCTCGTCTGATCTCCGAAGTTAAGCATCGTCGGGCCCGGTCAGTACTTGGACGGGAGACCTCCTGGGAATACCGGGTGATGTAGACATCTTTTGTATTTTTCCTCGACATACGGAGGTTAGATCTAAACTGGAAACTGAAGCCCCTATATTAAAGTCAGCAACGTGTCTACTGCCATACTACGCTGAAAACACTGGTTCTCGTCTGATCACCGAAGTTAAGCATCGTCGGGCCCGGTCAGTACTTGGACGGGAGACCTCCTGGGAATACCGGGTGCTGTAGACATCTTTTTGTATTTTTCCTCAACATACGGAGGTTAGAAACAATCTAAACTGAAGCCCCTAAATTAAAGTTAGCTACGTGTCTAGGTCTACTGCCATACTACGCTGAAAACACCGGTTCTCGTCTGATCACCGAAGTTAAGCATCGTCGGGCCCGGTCAGTACTTGGACGGGAGACCTCCTGGGAATACCGGGTGCTGTAGACATCTTTTGTATTTTTCCTCGACATACGGAGGTTAGATCTAAACTGGAAACTGAAGCCCCTATATTAAAGTCAGCAAAGTGTCTACTGCCATACTACGCTGAAAACAACGGTTCTCGTCTGAACACCGAAGTTAAGCATCGTCGGGCCCGATCAGTACTTGGACGGGAGACCTCCTGGGAATACCGGGTGCTGTAGACATCTTTTTGTATTTTTCCTCAACATACGGAGGTTAGAAACAATCTAAACTGAAGCCCCTAAATTAAAGTTAGCAACGTGTCTACTGCCATACTACGCTGAAAACACCGGTTCTCGTCTGATCTCCGAAGTTAAGCATCGCCGGGCCCGGTCAGTACTTGGACGGGAGACCTCCTGGGAATACCGGGTGCTGTAGACATCTTTTGTATTTTTCCTCGACATACGGAGGTTAGATCTAAACTGGAAACTGAAGCCCCTATATTAAAGTCAGCAACGTGTCTACTGCCATACAACGCTGAAAACACTGGTTCTCGTCTGATCACCGAAGTTAAGCATCGTCGGGCCCGGTCAGTACTTGGACGGGAGACCTCCTGGGAATACCGGGTGCTGTAGACATCTTTTTGTATTTTTCCTCAACATACGGAGGTTAGAAACAATCTAAACTGAAGCCCCTAAATTAAAGTTAGCAACGTGTCTACTGCCATACTACGCTGAAAACACCGGTTCTCGTCTGATCACTGAAGTTAAGCATCGTCGGGCCCGGTCAGTACTTGGACGGGAGACCTCCTGGGAATACCGGGTGCTGTAGACATATTTTGTATTTTTCCTCAAAATACGGAAGTTAGATATCTAAACTGGAAACTGAAGCCCCTATATTAAAGTCAACAAAGTGTTTACTGCCATACTACGCTGAAAACACCGGTTCTCGTCTGATCACCGAAGTTAAGCATCGTCGGGCCCGGTCAGTACTTGGACGGGAGACCTCCAGGGAATACCGGGTGCTGTAGACATCTTTTTGTATTTTTCCTCAACATACGGAGGTTAGAAACAATCTAAACTGAAGCCCCTAAATTAAAGTTAGCAATGTGTCTACTGCCATACTACGCTGAAAACACCGGTTCTCGTCTGATCACCGAAGTTTATAAGCATCGTCGGGCCCGGTCAGTACTTGGACGGGAGACCTCCTGGGAATACCGGGTGCTGTAGACATCTTTTTGTATTTTTCCTCAACATACGGAGGTTAGAAACAATCTCAACTGAAGCCCCTAAATTAAAGTTAGCAACGTGTCTACTGCCATACTACGCTGAAAACACCGGTTCTCGTCTGATCTCCGAAGTTAAGCATCGTCGGGCCCGGTCAGTACTTGGACGGGAGACCTCCTGGGAATACCGGGTGATGTAGACATCTTTTGTATTTTTCCTCGACATACGGAGGTTAGATCTAAACTGGAAACTGAAGCCCCTATATTAAAGTCAGCAACGTGTCTACTGCCATACTACGCTGAAAACACTGGTTCTCGTCTGATCACCGAAGTTAAGCATCGTCGGGCCCGGTCAGTACTTGGACGGGAGACCTCCTGGGAATACCGGGTGCTGTAGACATCTTTTTGTATTTTTCCTCAACATACGGAGGTTAGAAACAATCTAAACTGAAGCCCCTAAATTAAAGTTAGCAACGTGTCTAGGTCTACTGCCATACTACGCTGAAAACACCGGTTCTCGTCTGATCACCGAAGTTAAGCATCGTCGGGCCCGGTCAGTACTTGGACGGGAGACCTCCTGGGAATACCGGGTGCTGTAGACATCTTTTGTATTTTTCCTCGACATACGGAGGTTAGATCTAAACTGGAAACTGAAGCCCCTATATTAAAGTCAGCAAAGTGTCTACTGCCATACTACGCTGAAAACAACGGTTCTCGTCTGAACACCGAAGTTAAGCATCGTTGGGCCCGGTCAGTACTTGGACGGGAGACCTCCTGGGAATACCGGGTGCTGTAGACATCTTTTTGTATTTTTCCTCAACATACGGAGGTTAGAAACAATCTAAACTGAAGCCCCTAAATTAAAGTTAGCAACGTGTCTACTGCCATACTACGCTGAAAACACCGGTTCTCGTCTGATCTCCGAAGTTAAGCATCGCCGGGCCCGGTCAGTACTTGGACGGGAGACCTCCTGGGAATACCGGGTGCTGTAGACATCTTTTGTATTTTTCCTCGACATACGGAGGTTAGATCTAAACTGGAAACTGAAGCCCCTATATTAAAGTCAGCAACGTGTCTACTGCCATACAACGCTGAAAACACTGGTTCTCGTCTGATCACCGAAGTTAAGCATCGTCGGGCCCGGTCAGTACTTGGACGGGAGACCTCCTGGGAATACCGGGTGCTGTAGACATCTTTTTGTATTTTTCCTCAACATACGGAGGTTAGAAACAATCTAAACTGAAGCCCCTAAATTAAAGTTAGCAACGTGTCTACTGCCATACTACGCTGAAAACACCGGTTCTCGTCTGATCACCGAAGTTAAGCATCGTCGGGCCCGGTCAGTACTTGGACGGGAGACCTCCTGGGAATACCGGGTGCTGTAGACATATTTTGTATTTTTCCTCAAAATACGGAAGTTAGATATCTAAACTGGAAACTGAAGCCCCTATATTAAAGTCAACAAAGTGTTTACTGCCATACTACGCTGAAAACACCGGTTCTCGTCTGATCACCGAAGTTAAGCATCGTCGGGCCCGGTCAGTACTTGGACGGGAGACCTCCAGGGAATACCGGGTGCTGTAGACATCTTTTTGTATTTTTCCTCAACATACGGAGGTTAGAAACAATCTAAACTGAAGCCCTAAATTAAAGTTAGCAACGTGTCTACTGCCATACTACGCTGAAAACACCGGTTCTCGTCTGATCTCCGAAGTTAAGCATCGTCGGGCCTGGTCAGTACTTGGACGGGAGACCTCCTGGGAATACCGGGTGCTGTAGACATCTTTTGTATTTTTCCTCGACATACGGAGGTTAGATCTAAACTGGAAACTGAAGCCCCTAAATTAAAGTTAGCAATGTGTCTACTGCCATACTACGCTGAAAACACCGGTTCTCGTCTGATCACCGAAGTTTATAAGCATCGTCGGGCCCGGTCAGTACTTGGGACGGGAGACCTCCTGGGAATACCGGGTGCTGTAGACATCTTTTTGTATTTTTCCTCAACATACGGAGGTTAGAAACAATCTAAACTGAAGCCCCTAAATTAAAGTTAGCAACGTGTATACTGCCATACTACGCTGAAAACACCGGTTCTCGTCTGATCACCGAAGTTAAGCATCGTCGGGCCCGGTCAGTACTTGGACGGGAGACCTCCTGGGAATACCGGGTGCTGTAGACATATTTTGTATTTTTCCTCAAAATACGGAAGTTAGATATCTAAACTGGAAACTGAAGCCCCTATATTAAAGTCAACAAAGTGTTTACTGCCATACTACGCTGAAAACACCGGTTCTCGTCTGATCACCGAAGTTTATAAGCATCGTCGGGCCCGGTCAGTACTTGGACGGGAGACCTCCTGGGAATACCGGGTGCTGTAGACATCTTTTTGTATTTTTCCTCAACATACGGAGGTTAGAAACAATCTAAACTGAAGCCCCTAAATTAAAGTTATACTGCCATACTACGCTGAAAACACCGGTTCTCGTCTGATCACCGAAGTTTATAAGCATCGTCGGGCCCGGTCAGTACTTGGACGGGAGACCTCCTGGGAATACCGGGTGCTGTAGACATCTTTTTGTATTTTTCCTCAACATACGGAGGTTAGAAACAATCTAAACTGAAGCCCCTAAATTAAAGTTAGCAACGTGTCTACTGCCATACTACGCTGAAAACACCGGTTCTCGTCTGATCACCGAAGTTAAGCATCGTCGGGCCCGGTCAGTACTTGGACGGGAGACCTCCTGGGAATACCGGGTGCTGTAGACATCTTTTGTATTTTTCCTCGACATACGGAGGTTAGATCTAAACTGGAAACTGAAGCCCCTATATTAAAGTCAGCAACGTGTCTACTGCCATACTACGCTGAAAACACTGGTTCTCGTCTGATCACCGAAGTTAAGCATCGTCGGGCCCGGTCAGTACTTGGACGGGAGACCTCCTGGGAATACCGGGTGCTGTAGACATCTTTTTGTATTTTTCCTCAACATACGGAGGTTAGAAACAATCTAAACTGAAGCCCCTAAATTAAAGTTAGCTACGTGTCTAGGTCTACTGCCATACTACGCTGAAAACACCGGTTCTCGTCTGATCACCGAAGTTAAGCATCGTCGGGACCGGTCAGTACTTGGACGGGAGACCTCCTGGGAATACCGGGTGCTGTAGACATCTTTTGTATTTTTCCTCGACATACGGAGGTTAGATCTAAACTGGAAACTGAAGCCCCTATATTAAAGTCAGCAAAGTGTCTACTGCCATACTACGCTGAAAACAACGGTTCTCGTCTGAACACCGAAGTTAAGCATCGTCGGGCCCGGTCAGTACTTGGACGGGAGACCTCCTGGGAATACCGGGTGCTGTAGACATCTTTTTGTATTTTTCCTCAACATACGGAGGTTAGAAACAATCTAAACTGAAGCCCTAAATTAAAGTTAGCAACGTGTCTACTGCCATACTACGCTGAAAACACCGGTTCTCGTCTGATCTCCGAAATTAAGCATCGCCGGGCCCGGTCAGTACTTGGACGGGAGACCTCCTGGGAATACCGGGTGCTGTAGACATCTTTTGTATTTTTCCTCGACATACGGAGGTTAGATCTAAACTGGAAACTGAAGCCCCTATATTAAAGTCAGCAACGTGTCTACTGCCATACAACGCTGAAAACACTGGTTCTCGTCTGATCACCGAAGTTAAGCATCGTCGGGCCCGGTCAGTACTTGGACGGGAGACCTCCTGGGAATACCGGGTGCTGTAGACATCTTTTTGTATTTTTCCTCAACATACGGAGGTTAGAAACAATCTAAACTGAAGCCCCTAAATTAAAGTTAGCAACGTGTCTACTGCCATACTACGCTGAAAACACCGGTTCTCGTCTGATCACCGAAGTTAAGCATCGTCGGGCCCGGTCAGTACTTGGACGGGAGACCTCCTGGGAATACCGGGTGCTGTAGACATATTTTGTATTTTTCCTCAAAATACGGAAGTTAGATATCTAAACTGGAAACTGAAGCCCCTATATTAAAGTCAACAAAGTGTTTACTGCCATACTACGCTGAAAACACCGGTTCTCGTCTGATCACCGAAGTTAAGCATCGTCGGGCCCGGTCAGTACTTGGATGGGAGACCTCCAGGGAATACCGGGTGCTGTAGACATCTTTTTGTATTTTTCCTCAACATACGGAGGTTAGAAACAATCTAAACTGAAGCCCTAAATTAAAGTTAGCAACGTGTCTACTGCCATACTACGCTGAAAACACCGGTTCTCGTCTGATCTCCGAAGTTAAGCATCGTCGGGCCTGGTCAGTACTTGGACGGGAGACCTCCTGGGAATACCGGGTGCTGTAGACATCTTTTGTATTTTTCCTCGACATACGGAGGTTAGATCTAAACTGGAAACTGAAGCCCCTAAATTAAAGTTAGCAATGTGTCTACTGCCATACTACGCTGAAAACACCGGTTCTCGTCTGATCACCGAAGTTTATAAGCATCGTCGGGCCCGGTCAGTACTTGGACGGGAGACCTCCTGGGAATACCGGGTGATGTAGACATCTTTTTGTATTTTTCCTCAACATACGGAGGTTAGAAACAATCTAAACTGAAGCCCCTAAATTAAAGTTAGCAACGTGTATACTGCCATACTACGCTGAAAACACCGGTTCTCGTCTGATCACTGAAGTTAAGCATCGTCGGGCCCGGTCAGTACTTGGACGGGAGACCTCCTGGGAATACCGGGTGCTGTAGACATATTTTGTATTTTTCCTCAAAATACGGAAGTTAGATATCTAAACTGGAAACTGAAGCCCCTATATTAAAGTCAACAAAGTGTTTACTGCCATACTACGCTGAAAACACCGGTTCTCGTCTGATCACCGAAGTTTATAAGCATCGTCGGGCCCGGTCAGTACTTGGACGGGAGACCTCCTGGGAATACCGGGTGCTGTAGACATCTTTTTGTATTTTTCCTCAACATACGGAGGTTAGAAACAATCTAAACTGAAGCCCCTAAATTAAAGTTAGCAACGTGTCTACTGCCATACTACGCTGAAAACACCGGTTCTCGTCTGATCACCGAAGTTAAGCATCGTCGGGCCCGGTCAGTACTTGGACGGGAGACCTCCTGGGAATACCGGGTGCTGTAGACATCTTTTGTATTTTTCCTCGACATACGGAGGTTAGATCTAAACTGGAAACTGAAGCCCCTAAATTAAAGTTAGCAATGTGTCTACTGCCATACTACGCTGAAAACACCGGTTCTCGTCTGATCACCGAAGTTTATAAGCATCGTCGGGCCCGGTCAGTACTTGGACGGGAGACCTCCTGGGAATACCGGGTGATGTAGACATCTTTTTGTATTTTTCCTCAACATACGGAGGTTAGAAACAATCTAAACTGAAGCCCCTAAATTAAAGTTAGCAACGTGTATACTGCCATACTACGCTGAAAACACCGGTTCTCGTCTGATCACTGAAGTTAAGCATCGTCGGGCCCGGTCAGTACTTGGACGGGAGACCTCCTGGGAATACCGGGTGCTGTAGACATATTTTGTATTTTTCCTCAAAATACGGAAGTTAGATATCTAAACTGGAAACTGAAGCCCCTATATTAAAGTCAACAAAGTGTTTACTGCCATACTACGCTGAAAACACCGGTTCTCGTCTGATCACCGAAGTTTATAAGCATCGTCGGGCCCGGTCAGTACTTGGACGGGAGACCTCCTGGGAATACCGGGTGCTGTAGACATCTTTTTGTATTTTTCCTCAACATACGGAGGTTAGAAACAATCTAAACTGAAGCCCCTAAATTAAAGTTAGCAACGTGTCTACTGCCATACTACGCTGAAAACACCGGTTCTCGTCTGATCACCGAAGTTAAGCATCGTCGGGCCCGGTCAGTACTTGGACGGGAGACCTCCTGGGAATACCGGGTGCTGTAGACATATTTTGTATTTTTCCTCAAAATACGGAAGTTAGATATCTAAACTGGAAACTGAAGCCCCTATATTAAAGTCAACAAAGTGTTTACTGCCATACTACGCTGAAAACACCGGTTCTCGTCTGATCACCGAAGTTAAGCATCGTCGGGCCCGGTCAGTACTTGGACGGGAGACCTCCAGGGAATACCGGGTGCTGTAGACATCTTTTTGTATTTTTCCTCAACATACGGAGGTTAGAAACAATCTAAACTGAAGCCCTAAATTAAAGTTAGCAACGTGTCTACTGCCATACTACGCTGAAAACACCGGTTCTCGTCTGATCTCCGAAGTTAAGCATCGTCGGGCCTGGTCAGTACTTGGACGGGAGACCTCCTGGGAATACCGGGTGCTGTAGACATCTTTTGTATTTTTCCTCGACATACGGAGGTTAGATCTAAACTGGAAACTGAAGCCCCTAAATTAAAGTTAGCAATGTGTCTACTGCCATACTACGCTGAAAACACCGGTTCTCGTCTGATCTCCGAAGTTAAGCATCGTCGGGCCCGGTCAGTACTTGGACGGGAGACCTCCTGGGAATACCGGGTGATGTAGACATCTTTTGTATTTTTCCTCGACATACGGAGGTTAGATCTAAACTGGAAACTGAAGCCCCTATATTAAAGTCAGCAACGTGTCTACTGCCATACTACGCTGAAAACACCGGTTCTCGTCTGATCACCGAAGTTAAGCATCGTCGGGCCCGGTCAGTACTTGGACGGGAGACCTCCTGGGAATACCGGGTGCTGTAGACATCTTTTTGTATTTTTCCTCAACATACGGAGGTTAGAAACAATCTAAACTGAAGCCCCTAAATTAAAGTTAGCTACGTGTCTAGGTCTACTGCCATACTACGCTGAAAACACCGGTTCTCGTCTGATCACCGAAGTTAAGCATCGTCGGGCCCGGTCAGTACTTGGACGGGAGACCTCCTGGGAATACCGGGTGCTGTAGACATCTTTTGTATTTTTCCTCGACATACGGAGGTTAGATCTAAACTGGAAACTGAAGCCCCTATATTAAAGTCAGCAAAGTGTCTACTGCCATACTACGCTGAAAACAACGGTTCTCGTCTGAACACCGAAGTTAAGCATCGTCGGGCCCGGTCAGTACTTGGACGGGAGACCTCCTGGGAATACCGGGTGCTGTAGACATCTTTTTGTATTTTTCCTCAACATACGGAGGTTAGAAACAATCTAAACTGAAGCCCCTAAATTAAAGTTAGCAACGTGTCTACTGCCATACTACGCTGAAAACACCGGTTCTCGTCTGATCTCCGAAGTTAAGCATCGCCGGGCCCGGTCAGTACTTGGACGGGAGACCTCCTGGGAATACCGGGTGCTGTAGACATCTTTTGTATTTTTCCTCGACATACGGAGGTTAGATCTAAACTGGAAACTGAAGCCCCTATATTAAAGTCAGCAACGTGTCTACTGCCATACAACGCTGAAAACACTGGTTCTCGTCTGATCACCGAAGTTAAGCATCGTCGGGCCCGGTCAGTACTTGGATGGGAGACCTCCTGGGAATACCGGGTGCTGTAGACATCTTTTTGTATTTTTCCTCAACATACGGAGGTTAGAAACAATCTAAACTGAAGCCCCTAAATTAAAGTTAGCAACGTGTCTACTGCCATACTACGCTGAAAACACCGGTTCTCGTCTGATCACCGAAGTTAAGCATCGTCGGGCCCGGTCAGTACTTGGACGGGAGACCTCCTGGGAATACCGGGTGCTGTAGACATATTTTGTATTTTTCCTCAAAATACGGAAGTTAGATATCTAAACTGGAAACTGAAGCCCCTATATTAAAGTCAACAAAGTGTTTACTGCCATACTACGCTGAAAACACCGGTTCTCGTCTGATCTCCGAAGTTAAGCATCGTCGGGCCCTGTCAGTACTTGGACGGGAGACCTCCTGGGAATACCGGGTGATGTAGACATCTTTTGTATTTTTCCTCGACATACGGAGGTTAGATCTAAACTGGAAACTGAAGCCCCTATATTAAAGTCAGCAACGTGTCTACTGCCATACTACGCTGAAAACACTGGTTCTCGTCTGATCACCGAAGTTAAGCATCGTCGGGCCCGGTCAGTACTTGGACGGGAGACCTCCTGGGAATACCGGGTGCTGTAGACATCTTTTTGTATTTTTCCTCAACATACGGAGGTTAGAAACAATCTAAACTGAAGCCCCTAAATTAAAGTTAGCTACGTGTCTAGGTCTACTGCCATACTACGCTGAAAACACCGGTTCTCGTCTGATCACCGAAGTTAAGCATCGTCGGGCCCGGTCAGTACTTGGACGGGAGACCTCCAGGGAATACCGGGTGCTGTAGACATCTTTTTGTATTTTTCCTCAACATACGGAGGTTAGAAACAATCTAAACTGAAGCCCCTAAATTAAAGTTAGCAACGTGTCTACTGCCATACTACGCTGAAAACACCGGTTCTCGTCTGATCTCCGAAGTTAAGCATCGCCGGGCCCGGTCAGTACTTGGACGGGAGACCTCCTGGGAATACCGGGTGCTGTAGACATCTTTTGTATTTTTCCTCGACATACGGAGGTTAGATCTAAACTGGAAACTGAAGCCCCTATATTAAAGTCAGCAACGTGTCTACTGCCATACAACGCTGAAAACACTGGTTCTCGTCTGATCACCGAAGTTAAGCATCGTCGGGCCCGGTCAGTACTTGGACGGGAGACCTCCTGGGAATACCGGGTGCTGTAGACATCTTTTTGTATTTTTCCTCAACATACGGAGGTTAGAAACAATCTAAACTGAAGCCCCTAAATTAAAGTTAGCAACGTGTCTACTGCCATACTACGCTGAAAACACCGGTTCTCGTCTGATCACCGAAGTTAAGCATCGTCGGGCCCGGTCAGTACTTGGACGGGAGACCTCCTGGGAATACCGGGTGCTGTAGACATATTTTGTATTTTTCCTCAAAATACGGAAGTTAGATATCTAAACTGGAAACTGAAGCCCCTATATTAAAGTCAACAAAGTGTTTACTGCCATACTACGCTGAAAACACCGGTTCTCGTCTGATCTCCGAAGTTAAGCATCGTCGGGCCCGGTCAGTACTTGGACGGGAGACCTCCTGGGAATACCGGGTGATGTAGACATCTTTTGTATTTTTCCTCGACATACGGAGGTTAGATCTAAACTGGAAACTGAAGCCCCTATATTAAAGTCAGCAACGTGTCTACTGCCATACTACGCTGAAAACACTGGTTCTCGTCTGATCACCGAAGTTAAGCATCGTCGGGCCAGGTCAGTACTTGGACGGGAGACCTCCTGGGAATACCGGGTGCTGTAGACATCTTTTTGTATTTTTCCTCAACATACGGAGGTTAGAAACAATCTAAACTGAAGCCCCTAAATTAAAGTTAGCTACGTGTCTAGGTCTACTGCCATACTACGCTGAAAACACCGGTTCTCGTCTGATCACCGAAGTTAAGCATCGTCGGGCCCGGTCAGTACTTGGACGGGAGACCTCCAGGGAATACCGGGTGCTGTAGACATCTTTTTGTATTTTTCCTCAACATACGGAGGTTAGAAACAATCTAAACTGAAGCCCTAAATTAAAGTTAGCAACGTGTCTACTGCCATACTACGCTGAAAACACCGGTTCTCGTCTGATCTCCGAAGTTAAGCATCGTTGGGCCTGGTCAGTACTTGGACGGGAGACCTCCTGGGAATACCGGGTGCTGTAGACATCTTTTGTATTTTTCCTCGACATACGGAGGTTAGATCTAAACTGGAAACTGAAGCCCCTAAATTAAAGTTAGCAATGTGTCTACTGCCATACTACGCTGAAAACACCGGTTCTCGTCTGATCTCCGAAGTTAAGCATCGTCGGGCCCGGTCAGTACTTGGACGGGAGACCTCCTGGGAATACCGGGTGATGTAGACATCTTTTGTATTTTTCCTCGACATACGGAGGTTAGATCTAAACTGGAAACTGAAGCCCCTATATTAAAGTCAGCAACGTGTCTACTGCCATACTACGCTGAAAACACTGGTTCTCGTCTGATCACCGAAGTTAAGCATCGTCGGGCCCGGTCAGTACTTGGACGGGAGACCTCCTGGGAATACCGGGTGCTGTAGACATCTTTTTGTATTTTTCCTCAACATACGGAGGTTAGAAACAATCTAAACTGAAGCCCCTAAATTAAAGTTAGCTACGTGTCTAGGTCTACTGCCATACTACGCTGAAAACACCGGTTCTCGTCTGATCACCGAAGTTAAGCATCGTCGGGCCCGGTCAGTACTTGGACGGGAGACCTCCTGGGAATACCGGGTGCTGTAGACATCTTTTGTATTTTTCCTCGACATACGGAGGTTAGATCTAAACTGGAAACTGAAGCCCCTATATTAAAGTCAGCAAAGTGTCTACTGCCATACTACGCTGAAAACAACGGTTCTCGTCTGAACACCGAAGTTAAGCATCGTCGGGCCCGGTCAGTACTTGGACGGGAGACCTCCTGGGAATACCGGGTGCTGTAGACATCTTTTTGTATTTTTCCTCAACATACGGAGGTTAGAAACAATCTAAACTGAAGCCCCTAAATTAAAGTTAGCAACGTGTCTACTGCCATACTATGCTGAAAACACCGGTTCTCGTCTGATCTCCGAAGTTAAGCATCGCCGGCCCCGGTCAGTACTTGGACGGGAGACCTCCTGGGAATACCGGGTGCTGTAGACATCTTTTGTATTTTTCCTCGACATACGGAGGTTAGATCTAAACTGGAAACTGAAGCCCCTATATTAAAGTCAGCAACGTGTCTACTGCCATACAACGCTGAAAACACTGGTTCTCGTCTGATCACCGAAGTTAAGCATCGTCGGGCCCGGTCAGTACTTGGACGGGAGACCTCCTGCGAATACCGGGTGCTGTAGACATCTTTTTGTATTTTTCCTCAACATACGGAGGTTAGAAACAATCTAAACTGAAGCCCCTAAATTAAAGTTAGCAACGTGTCTACTGCCATACTACGCTGAAAACACCGGTTCTCGTCTGATCACCGAAGTTAAGCATCGTCGGGCCCGGTCAGTACTTGGATGGGAGACCTCCTGGGAATACCGGGTGCTGTAGACATATCGTCGGTGTTTTTACGATCCGGCAAAATAGCCAAATTACGTGAAATTTTCGATTTTCTAATCTGTTCATATTTTGAAAGTAATGTTTCAGTTGTATCTTTCCATAAAATTTCAACCCTGGAAAAGCTACATTTGTTGAGATATCGTGAATGTCTGGAAGGGGGAAACGTCCGAATGTACACGTTTGTTAAAAAAATGGATTTTACGAATCGACAATACATTGTGTCACCGGTTCGTAAAACCCCTTCGCCACGTATTATGCGCGCACTGTGTGCTTTGTTGGAATTTACGAAACGACACTACATTGTGTCACCGGTTCGTAAAACCCACTCCACGCAGTATCTATGCGCGCCCTGTACTACTTGGCGAACTGACCTAGTTGTGGTGTTGTTGTTTCGTAATGGCGTCCCTGGATACGCGGCGTGTGTATGCAATGGCTGCCATACTAAATCATGTTTTGTTGGGTTTACCAACTTGGTGCTCCTTCCTTCACGAGGCTAACATCTATTGAGCATCCCCGTGAAAAGTAAGTAAATGTTCAACATTCGAATTAGACTGAAAATACAGCCTTAAACTTTGTGAAACAATGCATTGCTAATATTTTAATAAAGTAATAATCACGTTTATCTGCATGGTGTTTTTTATTAACAGTAACACAACTATAGGTTGAGAAACTTTCATTTAATAATATTTACTCTCACTCAGTCATATTGTTGTGATACAATGGTGAGCTTTAGATAGGTCTTGATGAATATAAAGACACCAGTCACTGAGACCCCCTCCGATCCATGCTCAGTCATCATTATTATTATTATTATTATTATTTATTTTACAATTTACAGATTGCTCGTACAAGTTAAGGTAGGCCCCCTACATGTTCAAGAATGGGTGATGAAAGAGGTAAGTGGGTTTCTCTTACATCTAGCATGTTTTATTTTTTGGTCCTTGAATTTGCAAATAATTGATCTTTGCACTCCCTGACTTGAGACAATATTAGTTATTAAACAAGTATGCCTCTTTATAGTCGAGTCATGTTGACATATTTTTTTATGTTTACAAACAATTAAATAAACAGATGATGTTGATGTGGTGGTTAAATGGACGAAAGATGGTTCACTCAACATTGTGAATGTGAAAGATCTCCACTTTACTTCTAAGAGACCTCTACATAAGGGAACCCGTGTCAAAATGAGGAGCAAGGCAAGTTGGTGGAAAGGAAGAGTAATTCAAGTTTTACCCAAGACCACAGTTCTGGAGAGTAATGATGACAGTGGTGACAGTGATGACAGTGAAGATAATGTATCTTTAGCATTTATTGGTAAGTAGTTTTATACAAAGTGTGTTGTTGGATGCAAAACTGTTTTATTTTTTTTATTTAGTGTGTACTTTTGGAGTATAATATTGAGTGATCACTTTTAATTTTCCACATTCTCTCAACCTCATGCCCAATTTAAGACCGAAGATGTATTTTTTGAACTGTAAATTCACTGTGATTTTTTCCTTTTGCAGTCACACTGAATGTTTTTAATAAACCACTAACAGTAATTATAATAGTAACAACAATAGTGTTAGACAAACGAAGATGGTTCCGATTTTTACTAAGAAACCTACCTATATACAAGACGAGCATGGACTCACTTTTAGTTGCAAGTAAAATGTGTGTTTTCCTGCACTCTTTTTAGCCTCTCAAGCAGTGCAGATTGATCCTGTTGTCAAGGATGCAACACAGAATCAAGAATCTGGGTCAACTGAAGGTAAGTTATAGACGAGAAATACACTGACATGATTTTAACAAACTATAGATTTAGTAGAGTGTCATGGCCGAGTGGTTTAGAGCATCGAATTCAAGTTCTTGTGCTTTGAATCCCGGTCGTGACACTTGTGTCCTTGAGCAAGATACTTCACTATAATTGCTTCTCTTCACCAAGGGGTATAAATGGCTACCTGCGAGGGTAGAGGTTGATATTGTGAATGAAAAAGCCTTTGGAGCGATATAAACTGTTGCCCAGGTTGTATACTCTCAAGGGAGCTGAGAAACATTTAAAGGGATGTTATTGGCGGTATGACCAGGGCACTAATGTAAAACACATTAATACGGTTATTGTAAAATGCGCTATATAAGAATTGTTATTATTATTACTAATATTATTAGTAATTAGTTAAATTGATCACATAGTGTTGCAGTCACTTTGTGGAAATTCCTTTGTTCTGTACACTTACAGAAAACTCTGTTTTTCAACAAGGTAAATAACACTATGTGGACCTCTTTTGTTCCCAGGTCCGCTTTTCGTATTAACAGCCCCCTCCACCCTCTTGTGTGAAGTGCTTTTTTTTCCTTAGAAACTATAGAGAAAACAATATTTAAGGTCCATACAACTTGAGCATAGGCCCTAATTGCTGTATCCCTTTATTTTCTTTTGTTTATAGTACTCTTACTACATACAGAAGATGACAATGATGACATCCCACTCTCAGTCTTTGGTAAGAATTATCAATTATTTTTCATAATGTTTTATAAATTCTTCTTTTTTAACCTGCGGGTCATAGGTGTGCTCTTTAAATACCTAAGTGTTTGAAATGAACAATGTGTTTTGTCACATTAATTTTCTCTCCAAGTGAAAAGGGTTTTTACATTGTTTGTTCTACTTCTGTTTCACACACATAAACATTAATTAATGGTGAAATATATATGTTCTATCTTTTCAAACCTCCTCTCTACCAGACACTATCAACATCGAAGCAGTGGACTCAAATGGAGAAGCTATGTGGATGGAAATCATGGGACAAGGTGGGTTTTTCTTCATTTCATATTTCTTTTATCTCATATTTTAGATTTCCCCCCTTTTTACTTAAAAAAATGGCATACCTTTTCCTTACAGCTCCTGCAATGTCATTCGATTTGGAAACGGAAGATGAGCCAATGTCAATAGAATCTGATTCGGAAGGTAAGTTCTTTAATAATAATTAGGGAATAACAGTGCGAGTACCTTCTTTTATAGCGCACATATCCGTCACTCAGTGACGCTCAAGGCACTTCAACAGTCGGTATTTTCCTGAAAGGTATAGATGTGGAGCTACTTTTTGAGACCTATTCCTTTACATAGCACCATGAAAACTATAGTACATTTTGTTAATATTTTAGTGTTGTGTTTTATATAAAAAAATCCAGTATGGACATCTCTGTCTGGATGATAAGGTTTTGCAGCCAACTGTTTTTGTCAAACAATAATTTTGCTAACAGAGGAGTATTTAAATCAAAAGAAGGAATATCAGATTCAGTAAAGTTTGTTTAGCTCTGATCAGCAATCTCAAATGATGTTCTTGTTGCTTGCTTGTAATACTCCTTTGCATGGTAATTTTTTTATTTTCATGTACAGGTTCTCAGCATTCCACAATTGAAGATGTAGCCAATCAATCAGATGACGAGAATCCAGATGATGAGAATCCAGATGAAGAGAATCTAGATGAAGAGAATCCAGAAAGCTTCATCATTGATGAGTCTGTAGGTAACGACAATGCCGAATTACTTGATCAGTTAGATAATCCTCCCGAACAGAAAGCACACAGGTCAAAAAATAGGATGGTCAAACTAAAGCGTAACAAAGGTCTATCATATTATTCTGAAAAGTCTCACAAATTCATCGAGGGTAGGAAAACAATACACAAGCAAATGTGTACAGGGAAAAGGTGTAAATATAAGCTAAGTTGCACTAAATTTGATGATCAGGCAGTAAAGTCTTTAAGAGAAGACTTCTATGAAGCAGGAAACTTGGCTCTTCAGAGGGAGTACATAGCGCGACATATCAGTTACACTGTTGTCAGTAAAAGTAGAAGTCACAAAAACAGAATTAAATACACTCTACAAACGCCGCCTTGCATGTTACAATTTCACTATTTATGACTTGGCTTCTCGTGAAGGGTTCTGCTACCTCTCCAATGAAACAATCACAAAGCGAGGAGCGTGTGAGGTATCCTCTCACGTCATGGACTACCTCCAAAAACTTGACATAGAGGGTAAAGAGTCAGTCGACTTCTTCTGCGATGGTTGTGCGGGTCAAAACAAGAATTCGATTCTCCCAGTAATGTTTACAGGTTTCTTGTCTAAATCGTTAAACATAAAAGTAATAACCATATATTACTTTGAAAGCAACCATGGCCAAAGTGAGGGGGATAGCATGCACTCAGTGATTGAGCAAAACCTGGCCCGTACAGAAGAAGTTTTCCATCCATGTCAACTATCTAACATAATAGAGGATGCTAGACACAACCCTTGCCCTATGTAGTAAGACATGTAAAAACCTCTGACATAGTAGACTGGAAGTCATATGGACAAGCCATGGGCATTCTCAAATGCAGGGAAGCGGGTGATGGTAGTTCCATCGACTGGACAAAAGTAAAACAACTCAAAATTCACAAAGATCTGGCCAATGTGATTAGCTTCAAGACTTCACACACACAAAAAGAGTTTAAAACTCTTACACTGGGAAATTTGCGCAACCTCCGTTCTGCTAATAAGAATACTCCCTGTCCTAAACCAGAACTTCCAAAATCCTTGTACTCCAATAGACCTAAATTGTCAGCAGGGAAGTACAGAGATTTACTAAGTCTTTGCACAGGGTCCTGCCCAGTAGTTGCCCAACAAGATCTTGTCGACTTCTACAAAAACTTACCCCATGAGGAATGATAAAAATGGTAGTCCAATGTATCTCTGACTGATGTGTCATTCAACCTATCTCTTGTGGTAACCCAAACGATTTTCCTCAGACAGGTCATCTCGAAGACTAGCAGTCTGTTTCCATCACTTTTCCTGACTGTCCAAGTCTTTGATCCATAAGTGGCTATTGATAGGATGAGTACCTTGTCTATTTCCCTTTATGGATACAGAAACTTTTGTTTTACCTTGCTGGTGATTAGGACCTCACAGTTTTGCTGATGTTGATTGTAAGCCCAAACTTTCTGCTCTCTTCATCAACTTTTAAAACCAAGCACTGAAAATCATTTTCTAAATCATGTTTGTTTTATCATTATGAAATAACTGTTTTCTTTGTTTTACTGTCAGGGGATTCCCATGTTCATTCCCGACTCTCTTTGCTCTCCTTAAATAGAGTCAGTTCAGTTGGTCTCAAAGATTCCCATCGCTTCCCAGTCAAAGTCTTCTTGATGGAGTGGATGAGGAAATTGAGATTGATTGTCTGGCTGATGGAGAGTCCGAACATTCCAGGTTCCAATTGCTGAGCTAACTTTAAGTATTATCTAAATGTTGTCATTATAACTTATATTGTGACATCACACTTTGCTTAGCGTTTAAAGGGTCTGTAAACGTTTAGTAATAACTCTGAAAACTCTTTAAACAGTATTGTTCTAAAAATACGTTTAAAAAAACATTAACTCATTCTTATGAATTTTGGGTTACACATCATCGAATGCATCAGGATGTCAGGAACTAAATTAAATCTTAGCATTGTTGCCTAAAGAATGTTCAAACAAAATTATCAGCTGTTTTATGATAAAACTTACAATGAATGTCCACTTTGGTGTTCAGGTATTATGTTTCAATGAATGTTTATTTAATGTTAATGATAGTCTGTTTAAAAATTGATTGCATGAACAGAATAAGTGTTAATGCTTGTTTACAAAAAAAAATAAACTGAATCTTGGTTGCAAGAACAGAATAATTGAAAATGCTTTATATAGTTTAAAATGAATTTCCACTTTGGTGCTCAGGTATTATGTTTCAATGAATTTTAATTTAATGTTAATGATGTACTGTTTAAAAATTGATTGCATGAACAGAATAAGTACTAATGCTTGTTTACAAAATAAAATAAACTTAATCTTGGTTGCAAGATCAGAATAATTGTAAATGCTTTATAAAATTTAAAATGAATTTCTACTTTGGTGCTCAGGTGTTATGTTCAAATGAATTTTAATTGAATGTTAATGATATTCTGTTTAAAAATTGATGGCATTAACAGAATAGGTGTAATGCTTGTTTACAAAATAAAATAAACTGAATCTTGGGTGCAAGAACAGAATAATTGTAAATGCTTTATAACTGACTCTCATTATTCTAAATCTGTTTTAGTTTTTCATTTTGATTGCTGTTTTCGTGTAATATGGCAGAGGAATCCATCTAGTATGGGGCAGTTTTGAAAACCAAACATAGATTTTGAAACAACGTTTTCTCCAATAATTTTTACTAAGTTCGGTACGCATTTATACACTACAAACAAATTTCATTTAGTTTTCTTAGGTTAATAAATAGGTGTTTTAAATCACCTTTGTGACATTTGGGAACGTCAACAAAGCAGAGCTGCAAATAGAGTTCAACTGATTCATAAATGCATGGGGTCGAAACTACCGCTGCGTCAGTTCGTGAAACATTGCCATGTGAATCATACTTTTCTTTACACGAGTTTTACGAAGTGACAAAATAGTAAGCGCGCCAGTTCGTAAAACCTTCACGTAGTACATCATTATGCGCGTGCACAGTAAAAAATGCCTTTACGAACCGAAACAGTTAATTACTTTTAATTATCTCAATTTAACCTAAAGTACGGATAAAATATTCGCGTGCACTGTTAAAAGTAAACCCTGTGCAACTGTCCTGGACATTTTTGCAAGAATTTGTGAGTATAAACCTCTTAAATTTAGCGTTTCAGTACTCCCATTTCGTAAAACCCGATTTTCTCGAAATCCATATTTCATCTGAAGTGGCTGTTTTGTCGGTTCGTAAAAACAGCGACGATATTTTGTATTTTTCCTCAAAATACGGAAGTTAGATATCTAAACTGGAAACTGAAGCCCCTATATTAAAGTCAACAAAGTGTTTACTGCCATACTACGCTGAAAACACCGGTTCTCGTCTGATCTCCGAAGTTAAGCATCGTCGGGCCCGGTCAGTACTTGGACGGGAGACCTCCTGGGAATACCGGGTGATGTGGACATCTTTTGTATTTTTCCTCGACATACGGAGGTTAGATCTAAACTGGAAACTGAAGCCCCTATATTAAAGTCAGCAACGTGTCTACTGCCATACTACGCTGAAAACACTGGTTCTCGTCTGATCACCGAAGTTAAGCATCGTCGGGCCCGGTCAGTACTTGGACGGGAGACCTCCTGGGAATACCGGGTGCTGTAGACATCTTTTTGTATTTTTCCTCAACATACGGAGGTTAGAAACAATCTAAACTGAAGCCCCTAAATTAAAGTTAGCTACGTGTCTAGGTCTACTGCCATACTACGCTGAAAACACCGGTTCTCGTCTGATCACCGAAGTTAAGCATCGTCGGGCCCGGTCAGTACTTGGACGGGAGACCTCCTGGGAATACCGGGTGCTGTAGACATCTTTTGTATTTTTCCTCGACATACGGAGGTTAGATCTAAACTGGAAACTGAAGCCCCTATATTAAAGTCAGCAAAGTGTCTACTGCCATACTACGCTGAAAACAACGGTTCTCGTCTGAACACCGAAGTTAAGCATCGTCGGGCCCGGTCAGTACTTGGACGGGAGACCTCCTGGGAATACCGGGTGCTGTAGACATCTTTTTGTATTTTTCCTCAACATACGGAGGTTAGAAACAATCTAAACTGAAGCCCCTAAATTAAAGTTAGCAACGTGTCTACTGCCATACTACGCTGAAAACACCGGTTCTCGTCTGATCTCCGAAGTTAAGCATCGCCGGGCCCGGTCAGTACTTGGACGGGAGACCTCCTGGGAATACCGGGTGCTGTAGACATCTTTTGTATTTTTCCTCGACATACGGAGGTTAGATCTAAACTGGAAACTGAAGCCCCTATATTAAAGTCAGCAACGTGTCTACTGCCATACAACGCTGAAAACACTGGTTCTCGTCTGATCACCGAAGTTAAGCATCGTCGGGCCCGGTCAGTACTTGGACGGGAGACCTCCTGGGAATACCGGGTGCTGTAGACATCTTTTTGTATTTTTCCTCAACATACGGAGGTTAGAAACAATCTAAACTGAAGCCCCTAAATTAAAGTTAGCAACGTGTCTACTGCCATACTACGCTGAAAACACCGGTTCTCGTCTGATCACCGAAGTTAAGCATCGTCGGGCCCGGTCAGTACTTGGACGGGAGACCTCCTGGGAATACCGGGTGCTGTAGACATATTTTGTATTTTTCCTCAAAATACGGAAGTTAGATATCTAAACTGGAAACTGAAGCCCCTATATTAAAGTCAACAAAGTGTTTACTGCCATACTACGCTGAAAACACCGGTTCTCGTCTGATCACCGAAGTTAAGCATCGTCGGGCCCGGTCAGTACTTGGACGGGAGACCTCCAGGGAATACCGGGTGCTGTAGACATCTTTTTGTATTTTTCCTCAACATACGGAGGTTAGAAACAATCTAAACTGAAGCCCTAAATTAAAGTTAGCAATGTGTCTACTGCCATACTACGCTGAAAACACCGGTTCTCGTCTGATCTCCGAAGTTAAGCATCGTTGGGCCTGGTCAGTACTTGGACGGGAGACCTCCTGGGAATACCGGGTGCTGTAGACATCTTTTGTATTTTTCCTCGACATACGGAGGTTAGATCTAAACTGGAAACTGAAGCCCCAAAATTAAAGTTAGCAATGTGTCTACTGCCATACTACGCTGAAAACACCGGTTCTCGTCTGATCACCGAAGTTTATAAGCATCGTCGGGCCCGGTCAGTACTTGGACGGGAGACCTCCTGGGAATACCGGGTGCTGTAGACATCTTTTTGTATTTTTCCTCAACATACGGAGGTTAGAAACAATCTAAACTGAAGCCCCTAAATTAAAGTTAGCAACGTGTATACTGCCATACTACGCTGAAAACACCGGTTCTCGTCTGATCACCGAAGTTAAGCATCGTCGGGCCCGGTCAGTACTTGGACGGGAGACCTACTGGGAATACCGGTGCTGTAGACATCTTTTGTATTTTTCCTCGACATACGGAGGTTAGATCTAAACTGGAAACTGAAGCCCCTATATTAACGTCAGCAACGTGTCTAATGCCATACTACGCTGAAAACACTGGTTCTCGTCTGATCACCGAAGTTAAGCATCGTAGGGCCCCGTCAGTACTTGGACGGGAGACCTCCTGGGAATACCGGGTGCTGTAGACATCTTTTTGTATTTTTCCTCAACATACGGAGGTTAGAAACAATCTAAACTGAAGCCCCTAAATTAAAGTTAGCAACGTGTCTACTGCCATACTACGCTGAAAACACCGGTTCTCGTCTGATCACCGAAGTTAAGCATCGTCGGGCCCGGTCAGTACTTGGACGGGAGACCTCCTGGGAATACCGGGTGCTGTAGACATCTTTTTGTATTTTTCCTCAACATACGGAGGTTAGAAACAATCTAAACTGAAGCCCCTAAATTAAAGTTAGCAACGTGTCTACTGCCATACTACGCTGAAAACACCGGTTCTCGTCTGATCACCGAAGTTAAGCATCGTCGGGCCCGGTCAGTACTTGGACGGGAGACCTCCTGGGAATACCGGGTGCTGTAGACATATTTTGTATTTTTCCTCAAAATACGGAAGTTAGATATCTAAACTGGAATCTGAAGCCCCTAAATTAAAGTCAGCAACGTGTCTACTGCCATACTACGCTGAAAACACCGGTTCTCGTCTGATCACTGAAGTTAAGCATCGTCGGGCCCGGTCAGTACTTGGACGGGAGACCTCCTGGGAATACCGGGTGCTGTAGACATCTTTTGTATTTTTCCTCGACATACGGAGGTTAGATCTAAACTGGAAACTGAAGCCCCTATATTAAAGTCAGCAAAGTGTCTACTGCCATACTACGCTGAAAACACCGGTTCTCGTCTGATCACTGAAGTTAAGCATCGTCGGGCCTGGTCAGTACTTGGACGGGAGACCTCCTGGGAATACCGGGTGCTGTAGACATCTTTTTGTATTTTTCCTCAACATACGGAGGTTAGAAACAATCTAAACTGAAGCCCCTAAATTAAAGTTAGCAATGTGTCTACTGCCATACTACGCTGAAAACACCGGTTCTCGTCTGATCACCGAAGTTTATAAGCATCGTCGGGCCCGGTCAGTACTTGGACGGGAGACCTCCTGGGAATACCGGGTGCTGTAGACATCTTTTTGTATTTTTCCTCAACATACGGAGGTTAGAAACAATCTCAACTGAAGCCCCTAAATTAAAGTTAGCAACGTGTCTACGGCCATACTATATACGCTGAAAACACCGGTTCTCGTCTGATCTCCGAAGTTAAGCATCGTCGGGCCCGGTCAGTACTTGGACGGGAGACCTCCTGGGAATACCGGGTGCTGTAGACATCTTTTTGTATTTTTCCTCAACATACGGAGGTTAGAAACAATCTAAACTGAAGCCCCTAAATTAAAGTTAGCAATGTGTCTACTGCCATACTACGCTGAAAACACCGGTTCTCGTCTGATCACCGAAGTTTATAAGCATCGTCGGGCCCGGTCAGTACTTGGACGGGAGACCTCCTGGGAATACCGGGTGCTGTAGACATCTTTTTGTATTTTTCCTCAACATACGGAGGTTAGAAACAATCTCAACTGAAGCCCCTAAATTAAAGTTAGCAACGTGTCTACTGCCATACTATATACGCTGAAAACACCGGTTCTCGTCTGATCTCCGAAGTTAAGCATCGTCGGGCCCGGTCAGTACTTGGACGGGAGACCTCCTGGGAATACCGGGTGATGTAGACATCTTTTGTATTTTTCCTCGACATACGGAGGTTAGATCTAAACTGGAAACTGAAGCCCCTATATTAAAGTCAGCAACGTGTCTACTGCCATACTACGCTGAAAACACTGGTTCTCGTCTGATCACCGAAGTTAAGCATCGTCGGGCCCGGTCAGTACTTGGACGGGAGACCTCCTGGGAATACCGGGTGCTGTAGACATCTTTTTGTATTTTTCCTCAACATACGGAGGTTAGAAACAATCTAAACTGAAGCCCCTAAATTAAAGTTAGCTACGTGTCTAGGTCTACTGCCATACTACGCTGAAAACACCGGTTCTCGTCTGATCACCGAAGTTAAGCATCGTCGGGCCCGGTCAGTACTTGGACGGGAGACCTCCTGGGAATACCGGGTGCTGTAGACATCTTTTGTATTTTTCCTCGACATACGGAGGTTAGATCTAAACTGGAAACTGAAGCCCCTATATTAAAGTCAGCAAAGTGTCTACTGCCATACTACGCTGAAAACAACGGTTCTCGTCTGAACACCGAAGTTAAGCATCGTCGGGCCCGGTCAGTACTTGGACGGGAGACCTCCTGGGAATACCGGGTGCTGTAGACATCTTTTTGTATTTTTCCTCAACATACGGAGGTTAGAAACAATCTAAACTGAAGCCCCTAAATTAAAGTTAGCAACGTGTCTACTGCCATACTACGCTGAAAACACCGGTTCTCGTCTGATCTCCGAAGTTAAGCATCGCCGGGCCCGGTCAGTACTTGGACGGGAGACCTCCTGGGAATACCGGGTGCTGTAGACATCTTTTGTATTTTTCCTCGACATACGGAGGTTAGATCTAAACTGGAAACTGAAGCCCCTATATTAAAGTCAGCAACGTGTCTACTGCCATACAACGCTGAAAACACTGGTTCTCGTCTGATCACCGAAGTTAAGCATCGTCGGGCCCGGTCAGTACTTGGACGGGAGACCTCCTGGGAATACCGGGTGCTGTAGACATCTTTTTGTATTTTTCCTCAACATACGGAGGTTAGAAACAATCTAAACTGAAGCCCCTAAATTAAAGTTAGCAACGTGTCTACTGCCATACTACGCTGAAAACATCGGTTCTCGTCTGATCACCGAAGTTAAGCATCGTCGGGCCCGGTCAGTACTTGGACGGGAGACCTCCTGGGAATACCGGGTGCTGTAGACATATTTTTGTATTTTTCCTCAACATACGGAGGTTAGAAACAATCTAAACTGAAGCCCCTAAATTAAAGTTAGCAACGTGTCTACTGAAATACTACGCTGAAAACACCGGTTCTCGTCTGATCACCGAAGTTAAGCATCGTCGGGCCCGGTCAGTACTTGGACAGGAGACCTCCTGGGAATACCGGGTGCTGTAGACATCTTTTGTATTTTTCCTCGACATACGGAGGTTAGATCTAAACTGGAAACTGAAGCCCCTATAGTAAAGACAACAAAGTGTCTACTGCCATACTACGCTGAAAACACCGGTTCTCGTCTGATCACCGAAGTTAAGCATCGTCGGGCCCGGTCAGTACTTGGACGGCAGACCTCCTGGGAATACCGGGTGCTGTATACATCTTTTTGTATTTTTCCTCAACATACGGAGGTTAGAAACAATCTAAACTGAAGCCCCTAAATTAAAGTTAGCAACGTGTCTACTGCCATACTACGCTGAAAACACCGGTTCTCGTCTGATCACCGAAGTTAAGCATCGTCGGGCCCGGTCAGTACTTGGACGGGAGACCTCCTGGGAATACCGGGTGCTGTAGACATCTTTTTGTATTTTTCCTCGACATACGGAGGTTAGATCTAAACTGGAAACTGAAGCCCCTATAGTAAAGACAACAAAGTGTCTACTGCCATACTACGCTGAAAACACCGGTTCTCGTCTGATCACCGAAGTTAAGCATCGTCGGGCCCGGTCAGTACTTGGACGGCAGACCTCCTGGGAATACCGGGTGCTGTATACATCTTTTTGTATTTTTCCTCAACATACGGAGGTTAGAAACAATCTAAACTGAAGCCCCTAAATTAAAGTTAGCAACGTGTCTACTGCCATACTACGCTGAAAACACCGGTTCTCGTCTGATCACCGAAGTTAAGCATCGTCGGGCCCGGTCAGTACTTGGACGGGAGACCTCCTGGGAATACCGGGTGCTGTAGACATCTTTTTGTATTTTTCCTCGACATACGGAGGTTAGATCTAAACTGGAAACTGAAGCCCCTATAGTAAAGACAACAAAGTGTCTACTGCCATACTACGCTGAAAACACCGGTTCTCGTCTGATCACCGAAGTTAAGCATCGTCGGGCCCGGTCAGTACTTGGACGGCAGACCTCCTGGGAATACCGGGTGCTGTATACATCTTTTTGTATTTTTCCTCAACATACGGAGGTTAGAAACAATCTAAACTGAAGCCCCTAAATTAAAGTTAGCAACGTGTCTACTGCCATACTACGCTGAAAACACCGGTTCTCGTCTGATCACCGAAGTTAAGCATCGTCGGGCCCGGTCAGTACTTGGACGGGAGACCTCCTGGGAATACCGGGTGCTGTAGACATATTTTGTATTTTTCCTCAAAATACGGAAGTTAGATATCTAAACTGGAATCTGAAGCCCCTAAATTAAAGTCAGCAACGTGTCTACTGCCATACTACGCTGAAAACACCGGTTCTCGTCTGATCACCGAAGTTAAGCATCGTCGGGCCCGGTCAGTACTTGGACGGGAGACCTCCTGGGAATACAGGGTGCTGTAGACATCTTTTGTATTTTTCCTCGACATACGGAGGTTAGATCTAAACTGGAAACTGAAGCCCCTATATTAAAGTCAGCAAAGTGTCTACTGCCATACTACGCTGAAAACACCGGTTCTCGTCTGATCACTGAAGTTAAGCATCGTCGGGCCTGGTCAGTACTTGGACGGGAGACCTCCTGGGAATACCGGGTGCTGTAGACATCTTTTTGTATTTTTCCTCAACATACGGAGGTTAGAAACAATCTAAACTGAAGCCCCTAAATTAAAGTTAGCAATGTGTCTACTGCCATACTACGCTGAAAACACCGGTTCTCGTCTGATCACCGAAGTTTATAAGCATCGTCGGGCCCGGTCAGTACTTGGACGGGAGACCTCCTGGGAATACCGGGTGCTGTAGACATCTTTTTGTATTTTTCCTCAACATACGGAGGTTAGAAACAATCTCAACTGAAGCCCCTAAATTAAAGTTAGCAACGTGTCTACTGCCATACTACGCTGAAAACACCGGTTCTCGTCTGATCTCCGAAGTTAAGCATCGTCGGGCCCGGTCAGTACTTGGACGGGAGACCTCCTGGGAATACCGGGTGATGTAGACATCTTTTGTATTTTTCCTCGACATACGGAGGTTAGATCTAAACTGGAAACTGAAGCCCCTATATTAAAGTCAGCAACGTGTCTACTGCCATACTAGGCTGAAAACACTGGTTCTCGTCTGATCACCGAAGTTAAGCATCGTCGGGCCCGGTCAGTACTTGGACGGGAGACCTCCTGGGAATACCGGGTGCTGTAGACATCTTTTTGTATTTTTCCTCAACATACGGAGGTTAGAAACAATCTAAACTGAAGCCCCTAAATTAAAGTTAGCTACGTGTCTAGGTCTACTGCCATACTACGCTGAAAACACCGGTTCTCGTCTGATCACCGAAGTTAAGCATCGTCGGGCCCGGTCAGTACTTGGACGGGAGACCTCCTGGGAATACCGGGTGCTGTAGACATCTTTTGTATTTTTCCTCGACATACGGAGGTTAGATCTAAACTGGAAACTGAAGCCCCTATATTAAAGTCAGCAAAGTGTCTACTGCCATACTACGCTGAAAACAACGGTTCTCGTCTGAACACCGAAGTTAAGCATCGTCGGGCCCGATCAGTACTTGGACGGGAGACCTCCTGGGAATACCGGGTGCTGTAGACATCTTTTTGTATTTTTCCTCAACATACGGAGGTTAGAAACAATCTAAACTGAAGCCCCTAAATTAAAGTTAGCAACGTGTCTACTGCCATACTACGCTGAAAACACCGGTTCTCGTCTGATCTCCGAAGTTAAGCATCGCCGGGCCCGGTCAGTACTTGGACGGGAGACCTCCTGGGAATACCGGGTGCTGTAGACATCTTTTGTATTTTTCCTCGACATACGGAGGTTAGATCTAAACTGGAAACTGAAGCCCCTATATTAAAGTCAGCAACGTGTCTACTGCCATACAATGCTGAAAACACTGGTTCTCGTCTGATCACCGAAGTTAAGCATCGTCGGGCCCGGTCAGTACTTGGACGGGAGACCTCCTGGGAATACCGGGTGCTGTAGACATCTTTTTGTATTTTTCCTCAACATACGGAGGTTAGAAACAATCTAAACTGAAGCCCCTAAATTAAAGTTAGCAACGTGTCTACTGCCATACTACGCTGAAAACACCGGTTCTCGTCTGATCACCGAAGTTAAGCATCGTCGGGCCCGGTCAGTACTTGGACGGGAGACCTCCTGGGAATACCGGGTGCTGTAGACATATTTTGTATTTTTCCTCAAAATACGGAAGTTAGATATCTAAACTGGAAACTGAAGCCCCTATATTAAAGTCAACAAAGTGTTTACTGCCATACTACGCTGAAAACACCGGTTCTCGTCTGATCACTGAAGTTAAGCATCGTCGGGCCCGGTCAGTACTTGGACGGGAGACCTCCAGGGAATACCGGGTGCTGTAGACATCATTTTGTATTTTTCCTCAACATACGGAGGTTAGAAACAATCTAAACTGAAGCCCCTAAATTAAAGTTAGCAATGTGTCTACTGCCATACTACGCTGAAAACACCGGTTCTCGTCTGATCACCGAAGTTTATAAGCATCGTCGGGCCCGGTCAGTACTTGGACGGGAGACCTCCTGGGAATACCGGGTGCTGTAGACATCTTTTTGTATTTTTCCTCAACATACGGAGGTTAGAAACAATCTCAACTGAAGCCCCTAAATTAAAGTTAGCAACGTGTCTACTGCCATACTACGCTGAAAACACCGGTTCTCGTCTGATCTCCGAAGTTAAGCATCGTCGGGCCCGGTCAGTACTTGGACGGGAGACCTCCTGGGAATACCGGGTGATGTAGACATCTTTTGTATTTTTCCTCGACATACGGAGGTTAGATCTAAACTGGAAACTGAAGCCCCTATATTAAAGTCAGCAACGTGTCTACTGCCATACTACGCTGAAAACACTGGTTCTCGTCTGATCACCGAAGTTAAGCATCGTCGGGCCCGGTCAGTACTTGGACGGGAGACCTCCTGGGAATACCGGGTGCTGTAGACATCTTTTTGTATTTTTCCTCAACATACGGAGGTTAGAAACAATCTAAACTGAAGCCCCTAAATTAAAGTTAGCTACGTGTCTAGGTCTACTGCCATACTACGCTGAAAACACCGGTTCTCGTCTGATCACCGAAGTTAAGTATCGTCGGGCCCGGTCAGTACTTGGACGGGAGACCTCCTGGGAATACCGGGTGCTGTAGACATCTTTTGTATTTTTCCTCGACATACGGAGGTTAGATCTAAACTGGAAACTAAAGCCCCTATATTAAAGTCAGCAAAGTGTCTACTGCCATACTACGCTGAAAACAACGGTTCTCGTCTGAACACCGAAGTTAAGCATCGTCGGGCCCGGTCAGTACTTGGACGGGAGACCTCCTGGGAATACCGGGTGCTGTAGACATCTTTTTGTATTTTTCCTCAACATACGGAGGTTAGAAACAATCTAAACTGAAGCCCCTAAATTAAAGTTAGCAACGTGTCTACTGCCATACTACGCTGAAAACACCGGTTCTCGTCTGATCTCCGAAGTTAAGCATCGCCGGGCCCGGTCAGTACTTGGACGGGAGACCTCCTGGGAATACCGGGTGCTGTAGACATCTTTTGTATTTTTCCTCGACATACGGAGGTTAGATCTAAACTGGAAACTGAAGCCCCTATATTAAAGTCAGCAACGTGTCTACTGCCATACAACGCTGAAAACACTGGTTCTCGTCTGATCACCGAAGTTAAGCATCGTCGGGCCCGGTCAGTACTTGGACGGGAGACCTCCTGGGAATACCGGGTGCTGTAGACATCTTTTTGTATTTTTCCTCAACATACGGAGGTTAGAAACAATCTAAACTGAAGCCCCTAAATTAAAGTTAGCAACGTGTCTACTGCCATACTACGCTGAAAACACCGGTTCTCGTCTGATCACCGAAGTTAAGCATCGTCGGGCCCGGTCAGTACTTGGACGGGAGACCTCCTGGGAATACCGGGTGCTGTAGACATATTTTGTATTTTTCCTCAAAATACGGAAGTTAGATATCTAAACTGGAAACTGAAGCCCCTATATTAAAGTCAACAAAGTGTTTACTGCCATACTACGCTGAAAACACCGGTTCTCGTCTGATCACCGAAGTTAAGCATCGTCGGGCCCGGTCAGTACTTGGACGGGAGACCTCCAGGGAATACCGGGTGCTGTAGACATCTTTTTGTATTTTTCCTCAACATACGGAGGTTAGAAACAATCTAAACTGAAGCCCTAAATTAAAGTTAGCAACGTGTCTACTGCCATACTACGCTGAAAACACCGGTTCTCGTCTGATCTCCGAAGTTAAGCATCGTCGGGCCTGGTCAGTACTTGGACGGGAGACCTCCTGGGAATACCGGGTGCTGTAGACATCTTTTGTATTTTTCCTCGACATACGGAGGTTAGATCTAAACTGGAAACTGAAGCCCCTAAATTAAAGTTAGCAATGTGTCTACTGCCATACTACGCTGAAAACACCGGTTCTCGTCTGATCACCGAAGTTTATAAGCATCGTCGGGCCCGGTCAGTACTTGGACGGGAGACCTCCTGGGAATACCGGGTGCTGTAGACATCTTTTTGTATTTTTCCTCAACATACGGAGGTTAGAAACAATCTAAACTGAAGCCCCTAAATTAAAGTTAGCAACGTGTATACTGCCATACTACGCTGAAAACACCGGTTCTCGTCTGATCACCGAAGTTAAGCATCGTCGGGCCCGGTCAGTACTTGGACGGGAGACCTCCTGGGAATACCGGGTGCTGTAGACATATTTTGTATTTTTCCTCAAAATACGGAAGTTAGATATCTAAACTGGAAACTGAAGCCCCTATATTAAAGTCAACAAAGTGTTTACTGCCATACTACGCTGAAAACACCGGTTCTCGTCTGATCACCGAAGTTTATAAGCATCGTCGGGCCCGGTCAGTACTTGGACGGGAGACCTCCTGGGAATACCGGGTGCTGTAGACATCTTTTTGTATTTTTCCTCAACATACGGAGGTTAGAAACAATCTAAACTGAAGCCCCTAAATTAAAGTTATACTGCCATACTACGCTGAAAACACCGGTTCTCGTCTGATCACCGAAGTTTATAAGCATCGTCGGGCCCGGTCAGTACTTGGACGGGAGACCTCCTGGGAATACCGGGTGCTGTAGACATCTTTTTGTATTTTTCCTCAACATACGGAGGTTAGAAACAATCTAAACTGAAGCCCCTAAATTAAAGTTAGCAACGTGTCTACTGCCATACTACGCTGAAAACACCGGTTCTCGTCTGATCACCGAAGTTAAGCATCGTCGGGCCCGGTCAGTACTTGGACGGGAGACCTCCTGGGAATACCGGGTGCTGTAGACATATTTTGTATTTTTCCTCAAAATACGGAAGTTAGATATCTAAACTTGAAACTGAAGCCCCTATATTAAAGTCAACAAAGTGTTTACTGCCATACTACGCTGAAAACACCGGTTCTCGTCTGATCACCGAAGTTAAGCATCGTCGGGCCCGGTCAGTACTTGGACGGGAGACCTCCAGGGAATACCGGGTGCTGTAGACATCTTTTTGTATTTTTCCTCAACATACGGAGGTTAGAAACAATCTAAACTGAAGCCCTAAATTAAAGTTAGCAACGTGTCTACTGCCATACTACGCTGAAAACACCGGTTCTCGTCTGATCTCCGAAGTTAAGCATCGTCGGGCCTGGTCAGTACTTGGACGGGAGACCTCCTGGGAATACCGGGTGCTGTAGACATCTTTTGTATTTTTCCTCGACATACGGAGGTTAGATCTAAACTGGAAACTGAAGCCCCTAAATTAAAGTTAGCAATGTGTCTACTGCCATACTACGCTGAAAACACCGGTTCTCGTCTGATCTCCGAAGTTAAGCATCGTCGGGCCCGGTCAGTACTTGGACGGGAGACCTCCTGGGAATACCGGGTGATGTAGACATCTTTTGTATTTTTCCTCGACATACGGAGGTTAGATCTAAACTGGAAACTGAAGCCCCTATATTAAAGTCAGCAACGTGTCTACTGCCATACTACGCTGAAAACACTGGTTCTCGTCTGATCACCGAAGTTAAGCATCGTCGGGCCCGGTCAGTACTTGGACGGGAGACCTCCTGGGAATACCGGGTGCTGTAGACATCTTTTTGTATTTTTCCTCAACATACGGAGGTTAGAAACAATCTAAACTGAAGCCCCTAAATTAAAGTTAGCTACGTGTCTAGGTCTACTGCCATACTACGCTGAAAACACCGGTTCTCGTCTGATCACCGAAGTTAAGCATCGTCGGGCCCGGTCAGTACTTGGACGGGAGACCTCCTGGGAATACCGGGTGCTGTAGACATCTTTTGTATTTTTCCTCGACATACGGAGGTTAGATCTAAACTGGAAACTGAAGCCCCTATATTAAAGTCAGCAAAGTGTCTACTGCCATACTACGCTGAAAACAACGGTTCTCGTCTGAACACCGAAGTTAAGCATCGTCGGGCCCGGTCAGTACTTGGACGGGAGACCTCCTGGGAATACTGGGTGCTGTAGACATCTTTTTGTATTTTTCCTCAACATACGGAGGTTAGAAACAATCTAAACTGAAGCCCCTAAATTAAAGTTAGCAACGTGTCTACTGCCATACTACGCTGAAAACACCGGTTCTCGTCTGATCTCCGAAGTTAAGCATCGCCGGGCCCGGTCAGTACTTGGACGGGAGACCTCCTTGGAATACCGGGTGCTGTAGACATCTTTTGTATTTTTCCTCGACATACGGAGGTTAGATCTAAACTGGAAACTGAAGCCCCTATATTAAAGTCAGCAACGTGTCTACTGCCATACAACGCTGAAAACACTGGTTCTCGTCTGATCACCGAAGTTAAGCATCGTCGGGCCCGGTCAGTACTTGGACGGGAGACCTCCTGGGAATACCGGGTGCTGTAGACATCTTTTTGTATTTTTCCTCAACATACGGAGGTTAGAAACAATCTAAACTGAAGCCCCTAAATTAAAGTTAGCAACGTGTCTACTGCCATACTACGCTGAAAACACCGGTTCTCGTCTGATCACCGAAGTTAAGCATCGTCGGGCCCGGTCAGTACTTGGACGGGAGACCTCCTGGGAATACCGGGTGCTGTAGACATATTTTGTATTTTTCCTCAAAATACGGAAGTTAGATATCTAAACTGGAAACTGAAGCCCCTATATTAAAGTCAACAAAGTGTTTACTGCCATACTACGCTGAAAACACCGGTTCTCATCTGATCACCGAAGTTAAGCATCGTCGGGCCCGGTCAGTACTTGGACGGGAGACCTCCAGGGAATACCGGGTGCTGTAGACATCTTTTTGTATTTTTCCTCAACATACGGAGGTTAGAAACAATCTAAACTGAAGCCCTAAATTAAAGTTAGCAACGTGTCTACTGCCATACTACGCTGAAAACACCGGTTCTCGTCTGATCTCCGAAGTTAAGCATCGTCGGGCCTGGTCAGTACTTGGACGGGAGACCTCCTGGGAATACCGGGTGCTGTAGACATCTTTTGTATTTTTCCTCGACATACGGAGGTTAGATCTAAACTGGAAACTGAAGCCCCTAAATTAAAGTTAGCAATGTGTCTACTGCCATACTACGCTGAAAACACCGGTTCTCGTCTGATCACCGAAGTTAAGCATCGTCGGGCCCGGTCAGTACTTGGACGGGAGACCTCCAGGGAATACCGGGTGCTGTAGACATCTTTTTGTATTTTTCCTCAACATACGGAGGTTAGAAACAATCTAAACTGAAGCCCTAAATTAAAGTTAGCAACGTGTCTACTGCCATACTACGCTGAAAACACCGGTTCTCGTCTGATCTCCGAAGTTAAGCATCGTCGGGCCTGGTCAGTACTTGGACGGGAGACCTCCTGGGAATACCGGGTGCTGTAGACATCTTTTGTATTTTTCCTCGACATACGGAGGTTAGATCTAAACTGGAAACTGAAGCCCCTAAATTAAAGTTAGCAATGTGTCTACTGCCATACTACGCTGAAAACACCGGTTCTCGTCTGATCTCCGAAGTTAAGCATCGTCGGGCCCGGTCAGTACTTGGACGGGAGACCTCCTGGGAATACCGGGTGATGTAGACATCTTTTGTATTTTTCCTCGACATACGGAGGTTAGATCTAAACTGGAAACTGAAGCCCCTATATTAAAGTCAGCAACGTGTCTACTGCCATACTACGCTGAAAACACTGGTTCTCGTCTGATCACCGAAGTTAAGCATCGTCGGGCCCGGTCAGTACTTGGACGGGAGACCTCCTGGGAATACCGGGTGCTGTAGACATCTTTTTGTATTTTTCCTCAACATACGGAGGTTAGAAACAATCTAAACTGAAGCCCCTAAATTAAAGTTAGCTACGTGTCTAGGTCTACTGCCATACTACGCTGAAAACACCGGTTCTCGTCTGATCACCGAAGTTAAGCATCGTCGGGCCCGGTCAGTACTTGGACGGGAGACCTCCTGGGAATACCGGGTGCTGTAGACATCTTTTGTATTTTTCCTCGACATACGGAGGTTAGATCTAAACTGGAAACTGAAGCCCCTATATTAAAGTCAGCAAAGTGTCTACTGCCATACTACGCTGAAAACAACGGTTCTCGTCTGAACACCGAAGTTAAGCATCGTCGGGCCCGGTCAGTACTTGGACGGGAGACCTCCTGGGAATACTGGGTGCTGTAGACATCTTTTTGTATTTTTCCTCAACATACGGAGGTTAGAAACAATCTAAACTGAAGCCCCTAAATTAAAGTTAGCAACGTGTCTACTGCCATACTACGCTGAAAACACCGGTTCTCGTCTGATCTCCGAAGTTAAGCATCGCCGGGCCCGGTCAGTACTTGGACGGGAGACCTCCTTGGAATACCGGGTGCTGTAGACATCTTTTGTATTTTTCCTCGACATACGGAGGTTAGATCTAAACTGGAAACTGAAGCCCCTATATTAAAGTCAGCAACGTGTCTACTGCCATACAACGCTGAAAACACTGGTTCTCGTCTGATCACCGAAGTTAAGCATCGTCGGGCCCGGTCAGTACTTGGACGGGAGACCTCCTGGGAATACCGGGTGCTGTAGACATCTTTTTGTATTTTTCCTCAACATACGGAGGTTAGAAACAATCTAAACTGAAGCCCCTAAATTAAAGTTAGCAACGTGTCTACTGCCATACTACGCTGAAAACACCGGTTCTCGTCTGATCACCGAAGTTAAGCATCGTCGGGCCCGGTCAGTACTTGGACGGGAGACCTCCTGGGAATACCGGGTGCTGTAGACATATTTTGTATTTTTCCTCAAAATACGGAAGTTAGATATCTAAACTGGAAACTGAAGCCCCTATATTAAAGTCAACAAAGTGTTTACTGCCATACTACGCTGAAAACACCGGTTCTCATCTGATCACCGAAGTTAAGCATCGTCGGGCCCGGTCAGTACTTGGACGGGAGACCTCCAGGGAATACCGGGTGCTGTAGACATCTTTTTGTATTTTTCCTCAACATACGGAGGTTAGAAACAATCTAAACTGAAGCCCTAAATTAAAGTTAGCAACGTGTCTACTGCCATACTACGCTGAAAACACCGGTTCTCGTCTGATCTCCGAAGTTAAGCATCGTCGGGCCTGGTCAGTACTTGGACGGGAGACCTCCTGGGAATACCGGGTGCTGTAGACATCTTTTGTATTTTTCCTCGACATACGGAGGTTAGATCTAAACTGGAAACTGAAGCCCCTAAATTAAAGTTAGCAATGTGTCTACTGCCATACTACGCTGAAAACACCGGTTCTCGTCTGATCACCGAAGTTTATAAGCATCGTCGGGCCCGGTCAGTACTTGGACGGGAGACCTCCTGGGAATACCGGGTGCTGTAGACATCTTTTTGTATTTTTCCTCAACATACGGAGGTTAGAAACAATCTAAACTGAAGCCCCTAAATTAAAGTTAGCAACGTGTATACTGCCATACTACGCTGAAAACACCGGTTCTCGTCTGATCACCGAAGTTAAGCATCGTCGGGCCCGGTCAGTACTTGGACGGGAGACCTCCTGGGAATACCGGGTGCTGTAGTAATATTTTGTATTTTTCCTCAAAATACGGAAGTTAGATATCTAAACTGGAAACTGAAGCCCCTATATTAAAGTCAACAAAGTGTTTACTGCCATACTACGCTGAAAACACCGGTTCTCGTCTGATCACCGAAGTTTATAAGCATCGTCGGGCCCGGTCAGTACTTGGACGGGAGACCTCCGGGGAATACCGGGTGCTGTAGACATCTTTTTGTATTTTTCCTCAACATACGGAGGTTAGAAACAATCTAAACTGAAGCCCCTAAATTAAAGTTAGCAACGTGTCTACTGCCATACTACGCTGAAAACACCGGTTCTCGTCTGATCACCGAAGTTAAGCATCGTCGGGCCCGGTCAGTACTTGGACGGGAGACCTCCTGGGAATACCGGGTGCTGTAGACATATTTTGTATTTTTCCTCAAAATACGGAAGTTAGATATCTAAACTGAAAACTGAAGCCCCTATATTAAAGTCAACAAAGTGTTTACTGCCATACTACGCTGAAAACACCGGTTCTCGTCTGATCACCGAAGTTAAGCATCGTCGGGCCCGGTCAGTACTTGGACGGGAGACCTCCAGGGAATACCGGGTGCTGTAGACATCTTTTTGTATTTTTCCTCAACATACGGGGGTTAGAAACAATCTAAACTGAAGCCCTAAATTAAAGTTAGCAACGTGTCTACTGCCATACTACGCTGAAAACACCGGTTCTCGTCTGATCTCCGAAGTTAAGCATCGTCGGGCCTGGTCAGTACTTGGACGGGAGACCTCCTGGGAATACCGGGTGCTGTAGACATCTTTTGTATTTTTCCTCGACATACGGAGGTTAGATCTAAACTGGAAACTGAAGCCCCTAAATTAAAGTTAGCAATGTGTCTACTGCCATACTACGCTGAAAACACCGGTTCTCGTCTGATCTCCGAAGTTAAGCATCGTCGGGCCCGGTCAGTACTTGGATGGGAGACCTCCTGGGAATACCGGGTGATGTAGACATCTTTTGTATTTTTCCTCGACATACGGAGGTTAGATCTAAACTGGAAACTGAAGCCCCTAAATTAAAGTTAGCAATGTGTCTACTGCCATACTACGCTGAAAACACCGGTTCTCGTCTGATCACCGAAGTTTATGAGCATCGTCGGGCCCGGTCAGTACTTGGACGGGAGACCTCCTGGGAATACCGGGTGCTGTAGACATCTTTTTGTATTTTTCCTCAACATACGGAGGTTAGAAACAATCTAAACTGAAGCCCCTAAATTAAAGTTAGCAACGTGTATACTGCCATACTACGCTGAAAACACCGGTTCTCGTCTGATCACCGAAGTTAAGCATCGTCGGGCCCGGTCAGTACTTGGACGGGAGACCTCCTGGGAATACCGGGTGCTGTAGACATATTTTGTATTTTTCCTCAAAATACGGAAGTTAGATATCTAAACTGGAAACTGAAGCCCCTATATTAAAGTCAACAAAGTGTTTACTGCCATACTACGCTGAAAACACCGGTTCTCGTCTGATCACCGAAGTTTATAAGCATCGTCGGGCCCGGTCAGTACTTGGACGGGAGACCTCCTGGGAATACCGGGTGCTGTAGACATCTTTTTGTATTTTTCCTCAACATACGGAGGTTAGAAACAATCTAAACTGAAGCCCCTAAATTAAAGTTATACTGCCATACTACGCTGAAAACACCGGTTCTCGTCTGATCACCGAAGTTTATAAGCATCGTCGGGCCCGGTCAGTACTTGGACGGGAGACCTCCTGGGAATACCGGGTGCTGTAGACATCTTTTTGTATTTTTCCTCAACATACGGAGGTTAGAAACAATCTAAACTGAAGCCCCTAAATTAAAGTTAGCAACGTGTCTACTGCCATACTACGCTGAAAACACCGGTTCTCGTCTGATCACCGAAGTTAAGCATCGTCGGGCCCGGTCAGTACTTGGACGGGAGACCTCCTGGGAATACCGGGTGCTGTAGACATATTTTGTATTTTTCCTCAAAATACGGAAGTTAGATATCTAAACTGGAAACTGAAGCCCCTATATTAAAGTCAACAAAGTGTTTACTGCCATACTACGCTGAAAACACCGGTTCTCGTCTGATCACCGAAGTTAAGCATCGTCGGGCCCGGTCAGTACTTGGACGGGAGACCTCCAGGGAATACCGGGTGCTGTAGACATCTTTTTGTATTTTTCCTCAACATACGGAGGTTAGAAACAATCTAAACTGAAGCCCTAAATTAAAGTTAGCAACGTGTCTACTGCCATACTACGCTGAAAACACCGGTTCTCGTCTGATCTCCGAAGTTAAGCATCGTCGGGCCTGGTCAGTACTTGGACGGGAGACCTCCTGGGAATACCGGGTGCTGTAGACATCTTTTGTATTTTTCCTCGACATACGGAGGTTAGATCTAAACTGGAAACTGAAGCCCCTAAATTAAAGTTAGCAATGTGTCTACTGCCATACTACGCTGAAAACACCGGTTCTCGTCTGATCTCCGAAGTTAAGCATCGTCGGGCCCGGTCAGTACTTGGACGGGAGACCTCCTGGGAATACCGGGTGATGTAGACATCTTTTGTATTTTTCCTCGACATACGGAGGTTAGATCTAAACTGGAAACTGAAGCCCCTATATTAAAGTCAGCAACGTGTCTACTGCCATACTACGCTGAAAACACTGGTTCTCGTCTGATCACCGAAGTTAAGCATCGTCGGGCCCGGTCAGTACTTGGACGGGAGACCTCCTGGGAATACCGGGTGCTGTAGACATCTTTTTGTATTTTTCCTCAACATACGGAGGTTAGAAACAATCTAAACTGAAGCCCCTAAATTAAAGTTAGCTACGTGTCTAGGTCTACTGCCATACTACGCTGAAAACACCGGTTCTCGTCTGATCACCGAAGTTAAGCATCGTCGGGCCCGGTCAGTACTTGGACGGGAGACCTCCTGGGAATACCGGGTGCTGTAGACATCTTTTGTATTTTTCCTCGACATACGGAGGTTAGATCTAAACTGGAAACTGAAGCCCCTATATTAAAGTCAGCAAAGTGTCTACTGCCATACTACGCTGAAAACAACGGTTCTCGTCTGAACACCGAAGTTAAGCATCGTCGGGCCCGGTCAGTACTTGGACGGGAGACCTCCTGGGAATACTGGGTGCTGTAGACATCTTTTTGTATTTTTCCTCAACATACGGAGGTTAGAAAAAATCTAAACTGAAGCCCCTAAATTAAAGTTAGCAACGTGTCTACTGCCATACTACGCTGAAAACACCGGTTCTCGTCTGATCTCCGAAGTTAAGCATCGCCGGGCCCGGTCAGTACTTGGACGGGAGACCTCCTGGGAATACCGGGTGCTGTAGACATCTTTTGTATTTTTCCTCGACATACGGAGGTTAGATCTAAACTGGAAACTGAAGCCCCTATATTAAAGTCAGCAACGTGTCTACTGCCATACAACGCTGAAAACACTGGTTCTCGTCTGATCACCGAAGTTAAGCATCGTCGGGCCCGGTCAGTACTTGGACGGGAGACCTCCTGGGAATACCGGGTGCTGTAGACATCTTTTTGTATTTTTCCTCAACATACGGAGGTTAGAAACAATCTAAACTGAAGCCCCTAAATTAAAGTTAGCAACGTGTCTACTGCCATACTACGCTGAAAACACCGGTTCTCGTCTGATCACCGAAGTTAAGCATCGTCGGGCCCGGTCAGTACTTGGACGGGAGACCTCCTGGGAATACCGGGTGCTGTAGACATATTTTGTATTTTTCCTCAAAATACGGAAGTTAGATATCTAAACTGGAAACTGAAGCCCCTATATTAAAGTCAACAAAGTGTTTACTGCCATACTACGCTGAAAACACCGGTTCTCATCTGATCACCGAAGTTAAGCATCGTCGGGCCCGGTCAGTACTTGGACGGGAGACCTCCAGGGAATACCGGGTGCTGTAGACATCTTTTTGTATTTTTCCTCAACATACGGAGGTTAGAAACAATCTAAACTGAAGCCCTAAATTAAAGTTAGCAACGTGTCTACTGCCATACTACGCTGAAAACACCGGTTCTCGTCTGATCTCCGAAGTTAAGCATCGTCGGGCCTGGTCAGTACTTGGACGGGAGACCTCCTGGGAATACCGGGTGCTGTAGACATCTTTTGTATTTTTCCTCGACATACGGAGGTTAGATCTAAACTGGAAACTGAAGCCCCTAAATTAAAGTTAGCAATGTGTCTACTGCCATACTACGCTGAAAACACCGGTTCTCGTCTGATCACCGAAGTTTATAAGCATCGTCGGGCCCGGTCAGTACTTGGACGGGAGACCTCCTGGGAATACCGGGTGCTGTAGACATCTTTTTGTATTTTTCCTCAACATACGGAGGTTAGAAACAATCTAAACTGAAGCCCCTAAATTAAAGTTAGCAACGTGTATACTGCCATACTACGCTGAAAACACCGGTTCTCGTCTGATCACCGAAGTTAAGCATCGTCGGGCCCGGTCAGTACTTGGACGGGAGACCTCCTGGGAATACCGGGTGCTGTAGACATATTTTGTATTTTTCCTCAAAATACGGAAGTTAGATATCTAAACTGGAAACTGAAGCCCCTATATTAAAGTCAACAAAGTGTTTACTGCCATACTACGCTGAAAACACCGGTTCTCGTCTGATCACCGAAGTTTATAAGCATCGTCGGGCCCGGTCAGTACTTGGACGGGAGACCTCCGGGGAATACCGGGTGCTGTAGACATCTTTTTGTATTTTTCCTCAACATACGGAGGTTAGAAACAATCTAAACTGAAGCCCCTAAATTAAAGTTAGCAACGTGTCTACTGCCATACTACGCTGAAAACACCGGTTCTCGTCTGATCACCGAAGTTAAGCATCGTCGGGCCCGGTCAGTACTTGGACGGGAGACCTCCTGGGAATACCGGGTGCTGTAGACATATTTTGTATTTTTCCTCAAAATACGGAAGTTAGATATCTAAACTGGAAACTGAAGCCCCTATATTAAAGTCAACAAAGTGTTTACTGCCATACTACGCTGAAAACACCGGTTCTCGTCTGATCACCGAAGTTAAGCATCGTCGGGCCCGGTCAGTACTTGGACGGGAGACCTCCAGGGAATACCGGGTGCTGTAGACATCTTTTTGTATTTTTCCTCAACATACGGGGGTTAGAAACAATCTAAACTGAAGCCCTAAATTAAAGTTAGCAACGTGTCTACTGCCATACTACGCTGAAAACACCGGTTCTCGTCTGATCTCCGAAGTTAAGCATCGTCGGGCCTGGTCAGTACTTGGACGGGAGACCTCCTGGGAATACCGGGTGCTGTAGACATCTTTTGTATTTTTCCTCGACATACGGAGGTTAGATCTAAACTGGAAACTGAAGCCCCTAAATTAAAGTTAGCAATGTGTCTACTGCCATACTACGCTGAAAACACCGGTTCTCGTCTGATCTCCGAAGTTAAGCATCGTCGGGCCCGGTCAGTACTTGGATGGGAGACCTCCTGGGAATACCGGGTGATGTAGACATCTTTTGTATTTTTCCTCGACATACGGAGGTTAGATCTAAACTGGAAACTGAAGCCCCTATATTAAAGTCAGCAACGTGTCTACTGCCATACTACGCTGAAAACACTGGTTCTCGTCTGATCACCGAAGTTAAGCATCGTCGGGCCCGGTCAGTACTTGGACGGGAGACCTCCTGGGAATACCGGGTGCTGTAGACATCTTTTTGTATTTTTCCTCAACATACGGAGGTTAGAAACAATCTAAACTGAAGCCCCTAAATTAAAGTTAGCTACGTGTCTAGGTCTACTGCCATACTACGCTGAAAACACCGGTTCTCGTCTGATCACCGAAGTTAAGCATCGTCGGGCCCGGTCAGTACTTGGACGGGAGACCTCCTGGGAATACCGGGTGCTGTAGACATCTTTTGTATTTTTCCTCGACATACGGAGGTTAGATCTAAACTGGAAACTGAAGCCCCTATATTAAAGTCAGCAAAGTGTCTACTGCCATACTACGCTGAAAACAACGGTTCTCGTCTGAACACCGAAGTTAAGCATCGTCGGGCCCGGTCAGTACTTGGACGGGAGACCTCCTGGGAATACCGGGTGCTGTAGACATCTTTTTGTATTTTTCCTCAACATACGGAGGTTAGAAACAATCTAAACTGAAGCCCCTAAATTAAAGTTAGCAACGTGTCTACTGCCATACTACGCTGAAAACACCGGTTCTCGTCTGATCACCGAAGTTAAGCATCGTCGGGCCCGGTCAGTACTTGGACGGGAGACCTCCTGGGAATACCGGGTGCTGTAGACATATTTTGTATTTTTCCTCAAAATACGGAAGTTAGATATCTAAACTGGAAACTGAAGCCCCTATATTAAAGTCAACAAAGTGTTTACTGCCATACTACGCTGAAAACACCGGTTCTCGTCTGATCACCGAAGTTAAGCATCGTCGGGCCCGGTCAGTACTTGGACGGGAGACCTCCAGGGAATACCGGGTGCTGTAGACATCTTTTTGTATTTTTCCTCAACATACGGGGGTTAGAAACAATCTAAACTGAAGCCCTAAATTAAAGTTAGCAACGTGTCTACTGCCATACTACGCTGAAAACACCGGTTCTCGTCTGATCTCCGAAGTTAAGCATCGTCGGGCCTGGTCAGTACTTGGACGGGAGACCTCCTGGGAATACCGGGTGCTGTAGACATCTTTTGTATTTTTCCTCGACATACGGAGGTTAGATCTAAACTGGAAACTGAAGCCCCTAAATTAAAGTTAGCAATGTGTCTACTGCCATACTACGCTGAAAACACCGGTTCTCGTCTGATCTCCGAAGTTAAGCATCGTCGGGCCCGGTCAGTACTTGGATGGGAGACCTCCTGGGAATACCGGGTGATGTAGACATCTTTTGTATTTTTCCTCGACATACGGAGGTTAGATCTAAACTGGAAACTGAAGCCCCTATATTAAAGTCAGCAACGTGTCTACTGCCATACTACGCTGAAAACACTGGTTCTCGTCTGATCACCGAAGTTAAGCATCGTCGGGCCCGGTCAGTACTTGGACGGGAGACCTCCTGGGAATACCGGGTGCTGTAGACATCTTTTTGTATTTTTCCTCAACATACGGAGGTTAGAAACAATCTAAACTGAAGCCCCTAAATTAAAGTTAGCTACGTGTCTAGGTCTACTGCCATACTACGCTGAAAACACCGGTTCTCGTCTGATCACCGAAGTTAAGCATCGTCGGGCCCGGTCAGTACTTGGACGGGAGACCTCCTGGGAATACCGGGTGCTGTAGACATCTTTTGTATTTTTCCTCGACATACGGAGGTTAGATCTAAACTGGAAACTGAAGCCCCTATATTAAAGTCAGCAAAGTGTCTACTGCCATACTACGCTGAAAACAACGGTTCTCGTCTGAACACCGAAGTTAAGCATCGTCGGGCCCGGTCAGTACTTGGACGGGAGACCTCCTGGGAATACCGGGTGCTGTAGACATCTTTTTGTATTTTTCCTCAACATACGTAGGTTAGAAACAATCTAAACTGAAGCCCCTAAATTAAAGTTAGCAACGTGTCTACTGCCATACTACGCTGAAAACACCGGTTCTCGTCTGATCTCCGAAGTTAAGCATCGCCGGGCCCGGTCAGTACTTGGACGGGAGACCTCCTGGGAATACCGGGTGCTGTAGACATCTTTTGTATTTTTCCTCGACATACGGAGGTTAGATCTAAACTGGAAACTGAAGCCCCTATATTAAAGTCAGCAACGTGTCTACTGCCATACAACGCTGAAAACACTGGTTCTCGTCTGATCACCGAAGTTAAGCATCGTCGGGCCCGGTCAGTACTTGGATGGGAGACCTCCTGGGAATACCGGGTGCTGTAGACATCTCTTTGTATTTTTCCTCAACATACGGAGGTTAGAAACAATCTAAACTGAAGCCCCTAAATTAAAGTTAGCAACGTGTCTACTGCCATACTACGCTGAAAACACCGGTTCTCGTCTGATCACCGAAGTTAAGCATCGTCGGGCCCGGTCAGTACTTGGACGGGAGACCTCCTGGGAATACCGGGTGCTGTAGACATATTTTGTATTTTTCCTCAAAATACGGAAGTTAGATATCTAAACTGGAAACTGAAGCCCCTATATTAAAGTCAACAAAGTGTTTACTGCCATACTACGCTGAAAACACCGGTTCTCGTCTGATCACCGAAGTTAAGCATCGTCGGGCCCGGTCAGTACTTGGACGGGAGACCTCCAGGGAATACCGGGTGCTGTAGACATCTTTTTGTATTTTTCCTCAACATACGGAGGTTAGAAACAATCTAAACTGAAGCCCTAAATTAAAGTTAGCAACGTGTCTACTGCCATACTACGCTGAAAACACCGGTTCTCGTCTGATCTCCGAAGTTAAGCATCGTCGGGCCTGGTCAGTACTTGGACGGGAGACCTCCTGGGAATACCGGGTGCTGTAGACATCTTTTGTATTTTTCCTCGACATACGGAGGTTAGATCTAAACTGGAAACTGAAGCCCCTAAATTAAAGTTAGCAATGTGTCTACTGCCATACTACGCTGAAAACACCGGTTCTCGTCTGATCACCGAAGTTTATAAGCATCGTCGGGCCCGGTCAGTACTTGGACGGGAGACCTCCTGGGAATACCGGGTGCTGTAGACATCTTTTTGTATTTTTCCTCAACATACGGAGGTTAGAAACAATCTAAACTGAAGCCCCTAAATTAAAGTTAGCAACGTGTATACTGCCATACTACGCTGAAAACACCGGTTCTCGTCTGATCACCGAAGTTAAGCATCGTCGGGCCCGGTCAGTACTTGGACGGGAGACCTCCTGGGAATACCGGGTGCTGTAGACATATTTTGTATTTTTCCTCAAAATACGGAAGTTAGATATCTAAACTGGAAACTGAAGCCCCTATATTAAAGTCAACAAAGTGTTTACTGCCATACTACGCTGAAAACACCGGTTCTCGTCTGATCACCGAAGTTTATAAGCATCGTCGGGCCCGGTCAGTACTTGGACGGGAGACCTCCTGGGAATACCGGGTGCTGTAGACATCTTTTTGTATTTTTCCTCAACATACGGAGGTTAGAAACAATCTAAACTGAAGCCCCTAAATTAAAGTTATACTGCCATACTACGCTGAAAACACCGGTTCTCGTCTGATCACCGAAGTTTATAAGCATCGTCGGGCCCGGTCAGTACTTGGACGGGAGACCTCCTGGGAATACCGGGTGCTGTAGACATCTTTTTGTATTTTTCCTCAACATACGGAGGTTAGAAACAATCTAAACTGAAGCCCCTAAATTAAAGTTAGCAACGTGTCTACTGCCATACTACGCTGAAAACACCGGTTCTCGTCTGATCACCGAAGTTAAGCATCGTCGGGCCCGGTCAGTACTTGGACGGGAGACCTCCTGGGAATACCGGGTGCTGTAGACATATTTTGTATTTTTCCTCAAAATACGGAAGTTAGATATCTAAACTGGAAACTGAAGCCCCTATATTAAAGTCAACAAAGTGTTTACTGCCATACTACGCTGAAAACACCGGTTCTCGTCTGATCACCGAAGTTAAGCATCGTCGGGCCCGGTCAGTACTTGGACGGGAGACCTCCAGGGAATACCGGGTGCTGTAGACATCTTTTTGTATTTTTCCTCAACATACGGAGGTTAGAAACAATCTAAACTGAAGCCCTAAATTAAAGTTAGCAACGTGTCTACTGCCATACTACGCTGAAAACACCGGTTCTCGTCTGATCTCCGAAGTTAAGCATCGTCGGGCCTGGTCAGTACTTGGACGGGAGACCTCCTGGGAATACCGGGTGCTGTAGACATCTTTTGTATTTTTCCTCGACATACGGAGGTTAGATCTAAACTGGAAACTGAAGCCCCTATATTAAAGTCAGCAACGTGTCTACTGCCATACTACGCTGAAAACACCGGTTCTCGTCTGATCACCGAAGTTAAGCATCGTCGGGCCCGGTCAGTACTTGGACGGGAGACCTCCTGGGAATACCGGGTGCTGTAGACATATTTTGTATTTTTCCTCAAAATACGGAAGTTAGATATCTAAACTGGAAACTGAAGCCCCTATATTAAAGTCAACAAAGTGTTTACTGCCATACTACGCTGAAAACACCGGTTCTCGTCTGATCACCGAAGTTAAGCATCGTCGGGCCCGGTCAGTACTTGGACGGGAGACCTCCTGGGAATACCGGGTGCTGTAGACATCTTTTTGTATTTTTCCTCAACATACGGAGGTTAGAAACAATCTAAACTGAAGCCCCTAAATTAAAGTTAGCAACGTGTCTACTGCCATACTACGCTGAAAACACCGGTTCTCGTCTGATCACCGAAGTTAAGCATCGTCGGGCCCGGTCAGTACTTGGACGGGAGACCTCCTGGGAATACCGGGTGCTGTAGACATATTTTGTATTTTTCCTCAAAATACGGAAGTTAGATATCAAAACTGGAAACTGAAGCCCCTATATTAAAGTCAACAAAGTGTTTACTGCCATACTACGCTGAAAACACCGGTTCTCGTCTGATCACCGAAGTTAAGCATCGTCGGGCCCGGTCAGTACTTGGACGGGAGACCTCCAAGGAATACCGGGTGCTGTAGACATCTTTTTGTATTTTTCCTCAACATACGGAGGTTAGAAACAATCTAAACTGAAGCCCTAAATTAAAGTTAGCAACGTGTCTACTGCCATACTACGCTGAAAACACCGGTTCTCGTCTGATCTCCGAAGTTAAGCATCGTCGGGCCTGGTCAGTACTTGGACGGGAGACCTCCTGGGAATACCGGGTGCTGTAGACATCTTTTGTATTTTTCCTCGACATACGGAGGTTAGATCTAAACTGGAAACTGAAGCCCCTAAATTAAAGTTAGCAATGTGTCTACTGCCATACTACGCTGAAAACACCGGTTCTCGTCTGATCACCGAAGTTTATAAGCATCGTCGGGCCCGGTCAGTACTTGGACGGGAGACCTCCTGGGAATACCGGGTGCTGTAGACATCTTTTTGTATTTTTCCTCAACATACGGAGGTTAGAAACAATCTAAACTGAAGCCCCTAAATTAAAGTTAGCAACGTGTATACTGCCATACTACGCTGAAAACACCGGTTCTCGTCTGATCACCGAAGTTAAGCATCGTCGGGCCCGGTCAGTACTTGGACGGGAGACCTCCTGGGAATACCGGGTGCTGTAGACATATTTTGTATTTTTCCTCAAAATACGGAAGTTAGATATCTAAACTGGAAACTGAAGCCCCTATATTAAAGTCAACAAAGTGTTTACTGCCATACTACGCTGAAAACACCGGTTCTCGTCTGATCACCGAAGTTTATAAGCATCGTCGGGCCCGGTCAGTACTTGGACGGGAGACCTCCTGGGAATACCGGGTGCTGTAGACATCTTTTTGTATTTTTCCTCAACATACGGAGGTTAGAAACAATCTAAACTGAAGCCCCTAAATTAAAGTTAGCAACGTGTCTACTGCCATACTACGCTGAAAACACCGGTTCTCGTCTGATCACCGAAGTTAAGCATCGTCGGGCCCGGTCAGTACTTGGACGGGAGACCTCCTGGGAATACCGGGTGCTGTAGACATATTTTGTATTTTTCCTCAAAATACGGAAGTTAGATATCTAAACTGGAAACTGAAGCCCCTATATTAAAGTCAACAAAGTGTTTACTGCCATACTACGCTGAAAACACCGGTTCTCGTCTGATCACCGAAGTTAAGCATCGTCGGGCCCGGTCAGTACTTGGACGGGAGACCTCCAGGGAATACCGGGTGCTGTAGACATCTTTTTGTATTTTTCCTCAACATACGGGGGTTAGAAACAATCTAAACTGAAGCCCTAAATTAAAGTTAGCAACGTGTCTACTGCCATACTACGCTGAAAACACCGGTTCTCGTCTGATCTCCGAAGTTAAGCATCGTCGGGCCCGGTCAGTACTTGGACGGGAGACCTCCTGGGAATACCGGGTGCTGTAGACATATTTTGTATTTTTCCTCAAAATACGGAAGTTAGATATCTAAACTGGAAACTGAAGCCCCTATATTAAAGTCAACAAAGTGTTTACTGCCATACTACGCTGAAAACACCGGTTCTCGTCTGATCACCGAAGTTAAGCATCGTCGGGCCCGGTCAGTACTTGGACGGGAGACCTCCAGGGAATACCGGGTGCTGTAGACATCTTTTTGTATTTTTCCTCAACATACGGGGGTTAGAAACAATCTAAACTGAAGCCCTAAATTAAAGTTAGCAACGTGTCTACTGCCATACTACGCTGAAAACACCGGTTCTCGTCTGATCTCCGAAGTTAAGCATCGTCGGGCCTGGTCAGTACTTGGACGGGAGACCTCCTGGGAATACCGGGTGCTGTAGACATCTTTTGTATTTTTCCTCGACATACGGAGGTTAGATCTAAACTGGAAACTGAAGCCCCTAAATTAAAGTTAGCAATGTGTCTACTGCCATACTACGCTGAAAACACCGGTTCTCGTCTGATCTCCGAAGTTAAGCATCGTCGGGCCCGGTCAGTACTTGGACGGGAGACCTCCTGGGAATACCGGGTGATGTAGACATCTTTTGTATTTTTCCTCGACATACGGAGGTTAGATCTAAACTGGAAACTGAAGCCCCTATATTAAAGTCAGCAACGTGTCTACTGCCATACTACGCTGAAAACACTGGTTCTCGTCTGATCACCGAAGTTAAGCATCGTCGGGCCCGGTCAGTACTTGGACGGGAGACCTCCTGGGAATACCGGGTGCTGTAGACATCTTTTTGTATTTTTCCTCAACATACGGAGGTTAGAAACAATCTAAACTGAAGCCCCTAAATTAAAGTTAGCTACGTGTCTAGGTCTACTGCCATACTACGCTGAAAACACCGGTTCTCGTCTGATCACCGAAGTTAAGCATCGTCGGGCCCGGTCAGTACTTGGACGGGAGACCTCCTGGGAATACCGGGTGCTGTAGACATCTTTTGTATTTTTCCTCGACATACGGAGGTTAGATCTAAACTGGAAACTGAAGCCCCTATATTAAAGTCAGCAAAGTGTCTACTGCCATACTACGCTGAAAACAACGGTTCTCGTCTGAACACCGAAGTTAAGCATCGTCGGGCCCGGTCAGTACTTGGACGGGAGACCTCCTGGGAATACCGGGTGCTGTAGACATCTTTTTGTATTTTTCCTCAACATACGGAGGTTAGAAACAATCTAAACTGAAGCCCCTAAATTAAAGTTAGCAACGTGTCTACTGCCATACTACGCTGAAAACACCGGTTCTCGTCTGATCTCCGAAGTTAAGCATCGCCGGGCCCGGTCAGTACTTGGACGGGAGACCTCCTGGGAATACCGGGTGCTGTAGACATCTTTTGTATTTTTCCTCGACATACGGAGGTTAGATCTAAACTGGAAACTGAAGCCCCTATATTAAAGTCAGCAACGTGTCTACTGCCATACAACGCTGAAAACACTGGTTCTCGTCTGATCACCGAAGTTAAGCATCGTCGGGCCCGGTCAGTACTTGGACGGGAGACCTCCTGGGAATACCGGGTGCTGTAGACATCTTTTTGTATTTTTCCTCAACATACGGAGGTTAGAAACAATCTAAACTGAAGCCCCTAAATTAAAGTTAGCAACGTGTCTACTGCCATACTACGCTGAAAACACCGGTTCTCGTCTGATCACCGAAGTTAAGCATCGTCGGGCCCGGTCAGTACTTGGACGGGAGACCTCCTGGGAATACCGGGTGCTGTAGACATATTTTGTATTTTTCCTCAAAATACGGAAGTTAGATATCTAAACTGGAAACTGAAGCCCCTATATTAAAGTCAACAAAGTGTTTACTGCCATACTACGCTGAAAACACCGGTTCTCGTCTGATCACCGAAGTTTATAAGCATCGTCGGGCCCGGTCAGTACTTGGACGGGAGACCTCCTGGGAATACCGGGTGCTGTAGACATCTTTTTGTATTTTTCCTCAACATACGGAGGTTAGAAACAATCTAAACTGAAGCCCTAAATTAAAGTTAGCAACGTGTCTACTGCCATACTACGCTGAAAACACCGGTTCTCGTCTGATCTCCGAAGTTAAGCATCGTCGGGCCTGGTCAGTACTTGGATGGGAGACCTCCTGGGAATACCGGGTGCTGTAGACATCTTTTGTATTTTTCCTCGACATACGGAGGTTAGATCTAAACTGGAAACTGAAGCCCCTAAATTAAAGTTAGCAATGTGTCTACTGCCATACTACGCTGAAAACACCGGTTCTCGTCTGATCACCGAAGTTTATAAGCATCGTCGGGCCCGGTCAGTACTTGGACGGGAGACCTCCTGGGAATACCGGGTGCTGTAGACATCTTTTTGTATTTTTCCTCAACATACGGAGGTTAGAAACAATCTAAACTGAAGCCCCTAAATTAAAGTTAGCAACGTGTATACTGCCATACTACGCTGAAAACACCGGTTCTCGTCTGATCACCGAAGTTAAGCATCGTCGGGCCCGGTCAGTACTTGGACGGGAGACCTCCTGGGAATACCGGGTGCTGTAGACATATTTTGTATTTTTCCTCAAAATACGGAAGTTAGATATCTAAACTGGAAACTGAAGCCCCAATATTAAAGTCAACAAAGTGTTTACTGCCATACTACGCTGAAAACACCGGTTCTCGTCTGATCACCGAAGTTTATAAGCATCGTCGGGCCCGGTCAGTACTTGGACGGGAGACCTCCTGGGAATACCGGGTGCTGTAGACATCTTTTTGTATTTTTCCTCAACATACGGAGGTTAGAAACAATCTAAACTGAAGCCCCTAAATTAAAGTTATACTGCCATACTACGCTGAAAACACCGGTTCTCGTCTGATCACCGAAGTTTATAAGCATCGTCGGGCCCGGTCAGTACTTGGACGGGAGACCTCCTGGGAATACCGGGTGCTGTAGACATCTTTTTGTATTTTTCCTCAACATACGGAGGTTAGAAACAATCTAAACTGAAGCCCCTAAATTAAAGTTAGCAACGTGTCTACTGCCATACTACGCTGAAAACACCGGTTCTCGTATGATCACCGAAGTTAAGCATCGTCGGGCCCGGTCAGTACTTGGACGGGAGACCTCCTGGGAATACCGGGTGCTGTAGACATATTTTGTATTTTTCCTCAAAATACGGAAGTTAGATATCTAAACTGGAAACTGAAGCCCCTATATTAAAGTCAACAAAGTGTTTACTGCCATACTACGCTGAAAACACCGGTTCTCGTCTGATCACCGAAGTTAAGCATCGTCGGGCCCGGTCAGTACTTGGACGGGAGACCTCCAGGGAATACCGGGTGCTGTAGACATCTTTTTGTATTTTTCCTCAACATACGGAGGTTAGAAACAATCTAAACTGAAGCCCTAAATTAAAGTTAGCAACGTGTCTACTGCCATACTACGCTGAAAACACCGGTTCTCGTCTGATCTCCGAAGTTAAGCATCGTCGGGCCTGGTCAGTACTTGGATGGGAGACCTCCTGGGAATACCGGGTGCTGTAGACATCTTTTGTATTTTTCCTCGACATACGGAGGTTAGATCTAAACTGGAAACTGAAGCCCCTAAATTAAAGTTAGCAATGTGTCTACTGCCATACTACGCTGAAAACACCGGTTCTCGTCTGATCACCGAAGTTTATAAGCATCGTCGGGCCCGGTCAGTACTTGGACGGGAGACCTCCTGGGAATACCGGGTGCTGTAGACATCTTTTTGTATTTTTCCTCAACATACGGAGGTTAGAAACAATCTAAACTGAAGCCCCTAAATTAAAGTTAGCAACGTGTATACTGCCATACTACGCTGAAAACACCGGTTCTCGTCTGATCACCGAAGTTAAGCATCGTCGGGCCCGGTCAGTACTTGGACGGGAGACCTCCTGGGAATACCGGGTGCTGTAGACATATTTTGTATTTTTCCTCAAAATACGGAAGTTAGATATCTAAACTGGAAACTGTGAAGCCCCTATATTAAAGTCAACAAAGTGTTTACTGCCATACTACGCTGAAAACACCGGTTCTCGTCTGATCACCGAAGTTAAGCATCGTCGGGCCTGGTCAGTACTTGGACGGGAGACCTCCAGGGAATACCGGGTGCTGTAGACATCTTTTTGTATTTTTCCTCAACATACGGAGGTTAGAAACAATCTAAACTGAAGCCCTAAATTAAAGTTAGCAACGTGTCTACTGCCATACTACGCTGAAAACACCGGTTCTCGTCTGATCTCCGAAGTTAAGCATCGTCGGGCCTGGTCAGTACTTGGACGGGAGACCTCCTGGGAATACCGGGTGCTGTAGACATCTTTTGTATTTTTCCTCGACATACGGAGGTTAGATCTAAACTGGAAACTGAAGCCCCTATATTAAAGTCAGCAACGTGTCTACTGCCATACTACGCTGAAAACACCGGTTCTCGTCTGAACACCGAAGTTAAGCATCGTCGGGCCCGGTCAGTACTTGGACGGGAGACCTCCTGGGAATACCGGGTGCTGTAGACATCTTTTTGTATTTTTCCTCAACATACGGAGGTTAGAAACAATCTAAACTGAAGCCCCTAAATTAAAGTTAGCAACGTGTCTAGGTCTACTGCCATACTACGCTGAAAACACCGGTTCTCGTCTGATCACCGAAGTTAAGCATCGTCGGGCCCGGTCAGTACTTGGACGGGAGACCTCCTGGGAATACCGGGTGCTGTAGACATCTTTTGTATTTTTCCTCGACATACGGAGGTTAGATCTAAACTGGAAACTGAAGCCCCTATATTAAAGTCAGCAAAGTGTCTACTGCCATACTACGCTGAAAACACCGGTTCTCGTCTGAACACCGAAGTTAAGCATCGTCGGGCCCGGTCAGTACTTGGACGGGAGACCTCCTGGGAATACCGGGTGCTGTAGACATCTTTTTGTATTTTTCCTCAACATACGGAGGTTAGAAACAATCTAAACTGAAGCCCCTAAATTAAAGTTAGCAATGTGTCTAGGTCTACTGCCATACTACGCTGAAAACACCGGTTCTCGTCTGATCACCGAAGTTAAGCATCGTCGGGACGGTCAGTACTTGGACGGGAGACCTCCTGGGAATACCGGGTGCTGTAGACATCTTTTTGTATTTTTCCTGAACATACGGAGGTTAGAAACAATCTAAACTGAAGCCCCTAAATTAAAGTTAGCAACGTGTCTACTGCCATACTACGCTGAAAACACCGGTTCTCGTCTTATCACCGAAGTTAAGCATCGTCGGGCCCGGTCAGTACTTGGACGGGAGACCTCCTGGGAATACCGGGTGCTGTAGACATCTTTTGTATTTTTCCTCGACATACGGAGGTTAGATCTAAACTGGAAACTGAAGCCCCTATATTAAAGTCAGCAACGTGTCTACTGCCATACTACGCTGAAAACACCGGTTCTCGTCTGATCACCGAAGTTAAGCATCGTCGGGCCCGGTCAGTACTTGGACGGGAGACCTCCTGGGAATACCGGGTGCTGTAGACATCTTTTGTATTTTTCCTCAACATACGGAGGTTAGAAACAATCTAAACTGAAGCCCCTACATTAAAGTTAGCAACGTGTCTACTGCCATACTACGCTGAAAACACCGGTTCTCGTCTGATCACCGAAGTTAAGCATCGTCGGGCCCGGTCAGTACTTGGACGGGAGACCTCCTGGGAATACCGGGTGCTGTAGACATCTTTTTGTATTTTTCCTCAACATACGGAGGTTAGAAACAATCTAAACTGAAGCCCCTAAATTAAAGTTAGCAACGTGTCTACTGCCATACTACGCTGAAAACTCCGGTTCTCGTCTGATCACCGAAGTTAAGCATCGTCGGGCCCGGTCAGTACTTGGACGGGACACCTCCTGGGAATACCGGGTGCTGTAGACATCTTTTGTATTTTTCCTCGACATACGGAGGTTAGATCTAAACTGGAAACTGAAGCCCCTATATTAAAGTCAGCAACGTGTCTACTGCCATACTACGCTGAAAACACCGGTTCTCGTCTGATCACCGAAGTTAAGCATCGTCGGGCCCGGTCTGTACTTGGACGGGAGACCTCCTGGGAATACCGGGTGCTGTAGACATCTTTTTGTATTTTTCCTCAACATACGGAGGTTAGAAACAATCTAAACTGAAGCCCCTAAATTAAAGTTAGCAACGTGTCTACTGCCATACTACGCTGAAAACACCGGTTCTCGTCTGATCACCGAAGTTAAGCATCGTCGGGCCCGGTCAGTACTTGGACGGCAGACTTCCTGGGAATACCGGATGCTGTAGACATCTTTTTGTATTTTTCCTCAACATACGGAGGTTAGAAACAATCTAAACTGAAGCCCCTAAATTAAAGTTAGCAACGTGTCTACTGCCATACTACGCTGAAAACACCGGTTCTCGTGTGATCACCGAAGTTAAGCATCGTCGGGCCCGGTCAGTCCTTGGACGGGAGACCTCCTGTGAATACCGGGTGCTGTAGACATCTTTTGTATTTTTCCTCGACATACGGAGGTTAGATCTAAACTGGAAACTGAAGCCCCTATATTAAAGTCAGCAACGTGTCAACGGCCATACTACGCTGAAAACACCGGTTCTCGTCTGATCACCGAAGTTAAGCATCGTCGGGCCCGGTCAGTACTTGGACGGGAGACCTCCTGGGAATACCGGGTGCTGTAGACATCTTTTTGTATTTTTCCTCAACATACGGAGGTTAGAAACAATCTAAACTGAAGCCCCTAAATTAAAGTTAGCAATGTGTCTACTGCCATACTACGCTGAAAACACCGGTTCTCGTCTGATCACCGAAGTTAAGCATCGTCGGGCCCGGTCAGTACTTGGACGGGAGACCTCCTGGGAATACCGGGTGCTGTAGACATCTTTTTGTATTTTTCATCAACATACGGAGGTTAGAAACAATCTAAACTGAAGCCCCTAAATTAAAGTTAGCAACGTGTCTACTGCCATATTACGCTGAAAACACCGGTCCTTGTCTGATCACCGAAGTTAAGCATCGTCGGGCCCGGTCAGTACTTGGACGGGAGACCTCCTGGGAATACCGGGTGCTGTAGACATATTTTGTATTTTTCCTCAAAATACGGAAGTTAGATATCTAAACTGGAAACTGAAGCCCCTAAATTAAAGTCATCAACGTGTCTACTGCCATACTACGCTGAAACCACCGGTTCTCGTCTGATCACCGAAGTTAAGCATCGTCGGGCCCGGTCAGTACTTGGACGGGAGACCTCCTGGGAATACCGGGTGCTGTAGACATCTTTTTGTATTTTTCCTCAACATACGGAGGTTAGAAACAATCTAAACTGAAGCCCCTAAATTAAAGTTAGCAACGTGTCTACTGCCATACTACGCTGAAAACACCGGTTCTCGTCTGATCACCGAAGTTAAGCATCGTCGGGCCCGGTCAGTACTTGGACGGGAGACCTCCTGGGAATACCGGGTGCTGTAGACATCTTTTTGTATTTTTCATCAACATACGGAGGTTAGAAACAATCTAAACTGAAGCCCCTAAATTAAAGTTAGCAACGTGTCTACTGCCATACTACGCTGAAAACACCGGTTCTCGTCTGATCACCGAAGTTAAGCATCGTCGGGCCCGGTCAGTACTTGGACGGGAGACCTCCTGGGAATACCGGGTGCTGTAGACATCTTTTTGTATTTTTCCTCAACATACGGAGGTTAGAAACAATCTAAACTGAAGCCCCTAAATTAAAGTTAGCAACCTGTCTACTGCCATACTACGCTGAAAACACCGGTTCTTGTCTGATCACCGAAGTTAAGCATCGTCGGGCCCGGTCAGTACTTGGACGGCAGACTTCCTGGGAATACCGGATGCTGTAGACATCTTTTTGTATTTTTCCTCAACATACGGAGGTTAGAAACAATCTAAACTGAAGCCCCTAAATTAAAGTTAGCAACGTGTCTACTGCCATACTACGCTGAAAACACCGGTTCTCGTGTGATCACCGAAGTTAAGCATCGTCGGGCCCGGTCAGTCCTTGGACGGGAGACCTCCTGTGAATACCGGGTGCTGTAGACATCTTTTGTATTTTTCCTCGACATACGGAGGTTAGATCTAAACTGGAAACTGAAGCCCCTATATTAAAGTCAGCAACGTGTCAACGGCCATACTACGCTGAAAACACCGGTTCTCGTCTGATCACCGAAGTTAAGCATCGTCGGGCCCGGTCAGTACTTGGACGGGAGACCTCCTGGGAATACCGGGTGCTGTAGACATCTTTTTGTATTTTTCCTCAACATACGGAGGTTAGAAACAATCTAAACTGAAGCCCCTAAATTAAAGTTAGCAACGTGTCTACTGCCATACTACGCTGAAAACACCGGTTCTCGTCTGATCACCGAAGTTAAGCATCGTCGGGCCCGGTCAGTACTTGGACGGGAGACCTCCTGGGAATACCGGGTGCTGTAGACATCTTTTTGTATTTTTCATCAACATACGGAGGTTAGAAACAATCTAAACTGAAGCCCCTAAATTAAAGTTAGCAACGTGTCTACTGCCATATTACGCTGAAAACACCGGTCCTTGTCTGATCACCGAAGTTAAGTATCGTCGGGCCCGGTCAGTACTTGGACGGGAGACCTCCTGGGAATACCGGGTGCTGTAGACATATTTTGTATTTTTCCTCAAAATACGGAAGTTAGATATCTAAACTGGAAACTGAAACCCCTAAATTAAAGTCATCAACGTGTCTACTGCCATACTACGCTGAAACCACCGGTTCTCGTCTGATCACCGAAGTTAAGCATCGTCGGGCCCGGTCAGTACTTGGACGGGAGACCTCCTGGGAATACCGGGTGCTGTAGACATCTTTTTGTATTTTTCCTCAACATACGGAGGTTAGAAACAATCTAAACTGAAGCCCCTAAATTAAAGTTAGCAACGTGTCTACTGCCATACTACGCTGAAAACACCGGTTCTCGTCTGATCACCGAAGTTAAGCATCGTCGGGCCTGGTCAGTACTTGGACGGGAGACCTCCTGGGAATACCGGGTGCTGTAGACATCTTTTTGTATTTTTCATCAACATACGGAGGTTAGAAACAATCTAAACTGAAGCCCCTAAATTAAAGTTAGCAACGTGTCTACTGCCATACTACGCTGAAAACACCGGTTCTCGTCTGATCACCGAAGTTAAGCATCGTCGGGCCCGGTCAGTACTTGGACGGGAGACCTCCTGGGAATACCGGGTGCTGTAGACATCTTTTTGTATTTTTCCTCAACATACGGAGGTTAGAAACAATCTAAACTGAAGCCCCTAAATTAAAGTTAGCAACCTGTCTACTGCCATACTACGCTGAAAACACCGGTTCTTGTCTGATCACCGAAGTTAAGCATCGTCGGGCCCGGTCAGTACTTGGACGGGAGACCTCCTGGGAATACCGGGTGCTGTAGACATATTTTGTATTTTTCCTCAAAATACGGAAGTTAGATATCTAAACTGGAAACTGAAGCCCCTAAATTAAAGTCAGCAACGTGTCTACTGCCATACTACGCTGAAAACACCGGTTTTCGTCTGATCACCGAAGTTAAGCATCGTCGGGCCCGGTCAGTACTTGGACGGGAGACCTCCTGGGAATACCGGGTGCTGTAGACATCTTTTTGTATTTTTCCTCAACATACGGAGGTTAGAAACAATCTAAACTGAAGCCCCTAAATTAAAGTTAGCAACGTGTCTACTGCCATACTACGCTGAAAATACCGGTTCTCGTCTGATCACCGAAGTTAAGCATCGTCGGGGCCGGTCAGTACTTGGACGGGAGACCTCCTGGGAATACCGGGTGCTGTAGACATCTTTTGTATTTTTCCTCGACATACGGAGGTTAGATCTAAACTGGAAACTGAAGCCCCTATATTAAAGTCAGCAACGTGTCTACTGCCATACTATGCTGAAAACACCGGTTCTCGTCTGATCACCGAAGTTAAGCATCGTCGGGCCCGGTCAGTACTTGGACGGGAGACCTCCTGGGAATACCGGGTGCTGTAGACATCCTTTTGTATTTTTCCTCAACATACGGAGGTTAGAAACAATCTAAACTGAAGCCCCTAAATTAAAGTCAGCAACGTGTCTACTGCCATACTACCCTGAAAACACCGGTTCTCGTCTGATCACCGAAGTTAAGCATCGTCGGGCCCGGTCAGTACTTGGACGGGAGACCTCCTGGGAATACCGGGTGCTGTAGACATCTTTTTGTATTTTTCCTCAACATACGGAGGTTAGAAACAATCTAAACTGAAGCCCCTAAATTAAAGTCAGCAACGTGTCTACTGCCATACTACCCTGAAAACACCGGTTCTCGTCTGATCACCGAAGTTAAGCATCGTCGGGCCCGGTCAGTACTTGGACGGGAGACCTCCTGGGAATACCGGGTGCTGTAGACATCCTTTTGTATTTTTCCTCAACATACGGAGGTTAGAAACAATCAAAACTGAAGCCCCTAAATTAAAGTCAGCAACATGTCTACTGCCATACTACGCTGAAAACACCGGTTCTTGTCTGATCACCGAAGTTAAGCAGCTTCGGGCCCGGTCAGTACTTGGACGGGAGACCTCCTGGGAATACTGGGTGCTGTAGACATCTTTTTGTATTTTTCCTCAACATACGGAGGTTAGAAACAATCTAAACTGAAGCCCCTAAATTAAAGTTAGCAACGTGTCTACTGCCATACTACGCTGAAAACACCGGTTCTCGTCTGATCACCGAAGTTAAGCATCGTTGGGCCCGGTCAGTACTTGGACGGGAGACCTCCTGGGAATACCGGGTGCTGTAGACATCTTTTTGTATTTTTCATCAACATACGGAGGTTAGAAACAATCTAAACTGAAGCCCCTAAATTAAAGTTAGCAACGTGTCTACTGCCATATTACGCTGAAAACACCGGTCCTTGTCTGATCACCGAAGTTAAGCATCGTCGGGCCCGGTCAGTACTTGGACGGGAGACCTCCTGGGAATACCGGGTGCTGTAGACATATTTTGTATTTTTCCTCAAAATACGGAAGTTAGATATCTAAACTGGAAACTGAAGCCCCTAAATTAAAGTCATCAACGTGTCTACTGCCATACTACGCTGAAACCACCGGTTCTCGTCTGATCACCGAAGTTAAGCATCGTCGGGCCCGGTCAGTACTTGTACGGGAGACCTCCTGGGAATACCGGGTGCTGTAGACATCTTTTTGTATTTTTCCTCAACATACGGAGGTTAGAAACAATCTAAACTGAAGCCCCTAAATTAAAGTTAGCAACGTGTCTACTGCCATACTACGCTGAAAACACCGGTTCTCGTCTGATCACCGAAGTTAAGCATCGTCGGGCCCGGTCAGTACTTGGACGGGAGACCTCCTGGGAATACCGGGTGCTGTAGACATCTTTTTGTATTTTTCATCAACATACGGAGGTTAGAAACAATTTAAACTGAAGCCCCTAAATTAAAGTTAGCAACGTGTCTACTGCCATACTACGCTGAAAACACCGGTTCTCGTCTGATCACCGAAGTTAAGCATCGTCGGGCCCGGTCAGTACTTGGACGGGAGACCTCCTGGGAATACCGGGTGCTGTAGACATCTTTTTGTATTTTTCCTCAACATACGGAGGTTAGAAACAATCTAAACTGAAGCCCCTAAATTAAAGTTAGCAACCTGTCTACTGCCATACTATGCTGAAAACACCGGTTCTTGTCTGATCACTGAAGTTAAGCATCGTCGGGCCCGGTCAGTACTTGGACGGGAGACCTCCTGGGAATACCGGGTGCTGTAGACATATTTTGTATTTTTCCTCAAAATACGGAAGTTAGATATCTAAACTGGAAACTGAAGCCCCTAAATTAAAGTCAGCAACGTGTCTACTGCCATACTACGCTGAAAACACCGGTTTTCGTCTGATCACCGAAGTTAAGCATCGTCGGGCCCGGTCAGTACTTGGATGGGAGACCTCCTGGGAATACCGGGTGCTGTAGACATCTTTTTGTATTTTTCCTCAACATACGGAGGTTAGAAACAATCTAAACTGAAGCCCCTAAATTAAAGTTAGCAACGTGTCTACTGCCATACTACGCTGAAAATACCGGTTCTCGTCTGATCACCGAAGTTAAGCATCGTCGGGGCCGGTCAGTACTTGGACGGGAGACCTCCTGGGAATACTGGGTGCTGTAGACATCTTTTGTATTTTTCCTCGACATACAGAGGTTAGATCTAAACTGGAAACTGAAGCCCCTATATTAAAGTCAGCAACGTGTCTACTGCCATACTATGCTGAAAACACCGGTTCTCGTCTGATCACCGAAATAAGCATCGTCGGGCCCGGTCAGTACTTGGACGGGAGACCTCCTGGGAATACCGGGTGCTGTAGACATCCTTTTGTATTTTTCCTCAACATACGGAGGTTAGAAACAATCTAAACTGAAGCCCCTAAATTAAAGTCAGCAACGTGTCTACTGCCATACTACCCTGAAAACACCGGTTCTCGTCTGATCACCGAAGTTAAGCATCGTCGGGCCCGGTCAGTACTTGGACGGGAGACCTCCTGGGAATACCGGGTGCTGTAGACATCTTTTTGTATTTTTCCTCAACATACGGAGGTTAGAAACAATCTAAACTGAAGCCCCTAAATTAAAGTCAGCAACGTGTCTACTGCCATACTACCCTGAAAACACCGGTTCTCGTCTGATCACCGAAGTTAAGCATCGTCGGGCCCGGTCAGTACTTGGACGGGAGACCTCCTGGGAATACCGGGTGCTGTAGACATCCTTTTGTATTTTTCCTCAACATACGGAGGTTAGAAACAATCAAAACTGAAGCCCCTAAATTAAAGTCAGCAACGTGTCTACTGCCATACTACGCTGAAAACACCGGTTCTTGTCTGATCACCGAAGTTAAGCAGCTTCGGGCCCGGTCAGTACTTGGACGGGAGACCTCCTGGGAATACTGGGTGCTGTAGACATCTTTTTGTATTTTTCCTCAACATACGGAGGTTAGAAACAATCTAAACTGAAGCCCCTAAATTAAAGTTAGCAACGTGTCTACTGCCATACTACCCTGAAAACACCGGTTCTCGTCTGATCACCGAAGTTAAGCATCGTCGGGCCCGGTCAGTACTTGGACGGGAGACCTCCTGGGAATACCGGGTGCTGTAGACATCTTTTTGTATTTTTCATCAACATACGGAGGTTAGAAACAATCTAAACTGAAGCCCCTAAATTAAAGTTAGCAACGTGTCTACTGCCATACTACGCTGAAAACACCGGTTCTCGTCTGATCACCGAAGTTAAGCATCGTCGGGCCCGGTCAGTACTTGGACGGGAGACCTCCTGGGAATACCGGGTGCTGTAGACATCTTTTTGTATTTTTCCTCAACATACGGAGGTTAGAAACAATCTAAACTGAAGCCCCTAAATTAAAGTCAGCAACGTGTCTACTGCCATACTACCCTGAAAACACCGGTTCTCGTCTGATCACCGAAGTTAAGCATCGTCGGGCCCGGTCAGTACTTGGACGGGAGACCTCCTGGGAATACCGGGTGCTGTAGACATCCTTTTGTATTTTTCCTCAACATACGGAGGTTAGAAACAATCTAAACTGAAGCCCCTAAATTAAAGTCAGCAACGTGTCTACTGCCATACTACGCTGAAAACACCGGTTCTTGTCTGATCACCGAAGTTAAGCAGCTTCGGGCCCAGTCAGTACTTGGACGGGAGACCTCATGGGAATACTGGGTGCTGTAGACATCTTTTTGTATTTTTCCTCAACATACGGAGGTTAGAAACAATCTAAACTGAAGCCCCTAAATTAAAGTTAGCAACGTGTCTACTGCCATACTACGCTGAAAACACCGGTTCTCGTCTGATCACCGAAGTTAAGCATCGTCGGGCCCGGTCAGTACTTGGACGGGAGACCTCCTGGGAATACTGGGTGCTGTAGACGTATTTTTCATCAACATACGGAGGTTAGAAACAATCTAAACTGAAGCCCCTAAATTAAAGTTAGCAACGTGTCTACTGCCATACTACACTGAAAACACCGGTTCTCGTCTGATCACCGAAGTTAAGCATCGTCGGGCCCGGTCAGTACTTGGACGGGAGACCTCCTGGGAATACCGGGTGCTGTAGACATCTTTTTGTATTTTTCCTCAACATACGGAGGTTAGAAACAATCTAAACTGAAGCCCCTAAATTAAAGTCAGCAACGTGTCTACTGCCATACTACCCTGAAAACACCGGTTCTCGTCTGATCACCGAAGTTAAGCATCGTCGGGCCCGGTCAGTACTTGGACGGGAGACCTCCTGGGAATACCGGGTGCTGTAGACATCTTTTTGTATTTTTCCTCAACATACGGAGGTTAGAAACAATCTAAACTGAAGCCCCTAAATTAAAGTCAGCAACGTGTCTACTGCCATACTACCCTGAAAACACCGGTTCTCGTCTGATCACCGAAGTTAAGCATCGTCGGGCCCGGTCAGTACTTGGACGGGAGACCTCCTGGGAATACCGTGTGCTGTATACATAGTTTGTATTTTTCCTCAAAATACGGAAGTTAGATATCTAAACTGGAAACTGAAGCCCCTAAATTAAAGTCAGCAACGTGTCTACTGCCATACTACGCTGAAAACACCGGTTCTCGTCTGATCACCGAAGTTAAGCATCGTCGGGCCCGGTCAGTACTTGGATGGGAGACCTCCTGGGAATACCGGGTGCTGTAGACATCTTTTTGTATTTGTCCTCAACATACGGAGGTTAGAAACAATCTAAACTGAAGCCCCTAAATTAAAGTTAGCAACGTGTCTACTGCCATACTACGCTGAAAATACCGGTTCTCGTCTGATCACCGAAGTTAAGCATCGTCGGGCCCGGTCAGTACTTGGACGGGAGACCTCCTGGGAATACCGGGTGCTGTAGATATCTTTTGTATTTTTCCTCGACATACGGAGGTTAGATCTAAACTGGAAACTGAAGCCCCTATATTAAAGTCAGCAACGTGTCTACTGCCATACTATGCTGAAAACACCGGTTCTCGTCTGATCACCGAAGTTAAGCATCGTCGGGCCCGGTCAGTACTTGGACGGGAGACCTCCTGGGAATACCGGGTGCTGTAGACATCCTTTTGTATTTTTCCTCAACATACGGAGGTTAGAAACAATCTAAACTGAAGCCCCTAAATTAAAGTCAGCAACGTGTCTACTGCCATACTACCCTGAAAACACCGGTTCTCGTCTGATCACCGAAGTTAAGCATCGTCGGGCCCGGTCAGTACTTGGACGGGAGACCTCCTGGGAATACCGGGTGCTGTAGACATCTTTTTGTATTTTTCATCAACATACGGAGGTTAGAAACAATCTAAACTGAAGCCCCTAAATTAAAGTTAGCAACGTGTCTACTGCCATACTACGCTGAAAACACCGGTTCTCGTCTGATCACCGAAGTTAAGCAGCGTCGGGCCCGGTCAGTACTTGGACGGGAGACCTCCTGGGAATACCGGGTGCTGTAGACATCTTTTTGTATTTTTCCTCAACATACGGAGGTTAGAAACAATCTAAACTGAAGCCCCTAAATTAAAGTTAGCAACGTGTCTACTGCCATACTACGCTGAAAACACCGGTTCTTGTCTGATCACCGAAGTTAAGCATCGTCGGGCCCGGTCAGTACTTGGACGGGAGACCTCCTGGGAATACCGGGTGCTGTAGACATCTTTTTGTATTTTTCCTCAACATACGGAGGTTAGAAACAATCTAAACTGAAGCCCCTAAATTAAAGTTAGCAACGTGTCTACTGCCATACTACGCTGAAAACACCGGTTCTTGTCTGATCACCGAAGTTAAGCATCGTCGGGCCCGGTCAGTACTTGGACGGGAGACCTCCTGGGAATACCGGGTGCTGTAGACATCTTTTGTATTTTTCCTCAACATACGGAGGTTAGAAACAATCTAAACTGAAGCCCCTAAATTAAAGTTAGCAACGTGTATACTGCCATATTACGCTGAAAACACCGGTTCTTGTCTGATCACCGAAGTTAAGCAGCGTCGGGCCCGGTCAGTACTTGGACGGGAGACCTCCTGGGAATACTGGGTGCTGTAGACATCTTTTTGTATTTTTCCTCAACATACGGAGGTTAGAAACAATCTAAACTGAAGCCCCTAAATTAAAGTTAGCAACGTGTCTACTGCCATACTACGCTGAAAACACCGGTTCTCGTCTGATCACCGAAGTTAAGCATCGTCGGGCCCGGTCAGTACTTGGACGGGAGACCTCCTGGGAATACCGGGTGCTGTAGACATCTTTTTGTATTTTTCCTCAACATACGGAGGTTAGAAACAATCTAAACTGAAGCCCCTAAATTAAAGTCAGCAACGTGTCTACTGCCATACTACCCTGAAAACACCGGTTCTCGTCTGATCACCGAAGTTAAGCATCGTCGGGCCCGGTCAGTACTTGGACGGGAGACCTCCTGGGAATACCGGGTGCTGTATACATAGTTTGTATTTTTCCTCAAAATACGGAAGTTAGATATCTAAACTGGAAACTGAAGCCCCTAAATTAAAGTCATCAACGTGTCTACTGCCATACTACGCTGAAAACACCGGTTCTCGTCTGATCACCGAAGTTTAGCATCGTCGGGCCCGGTCAGTACTTGGACGGGAGACCTCCTGGGAATACCGGGTGCTGTAGACATCTTTTTGTATTTTTCCTCAACATACGGAGGTTAGAAACAATCTAAACTGAAGCCCCTAAATTAAAGTTAGCAACGTGTCTACTGCCATACTACGCTGAAAACACCGGTTCTCGTCTGATCACCGAAGTTAAGCATCGTCGGGCCCGGTCAGTACTTGGATGGGAGACCTCCTGGGAATACCGGGTGCTGTAGACATCTTTTTGTATTTTTCATCAACATACGGAGGTTAGAAACAATCTAAACTGAAGCCCCTAAATTAAAGTTAGCAACGTGTCTACTGCCATATTACGCTGAAAACACCGGTCCTTGTCTGATCACCGAAGTTAAGCATCGTCGGGCCCGGTCAGTACTTGGACGGGAGACCTCCTTGGAATACCGGGTGCTGTAGACATATTTTGTATTTTTCCTCAAAATACGGAAGTTAGATATCTAAACTGGAAACTGAAGCCCCTAAATTAAAGTCATCAACGTGTCTACTGCCATACTACGCTGAAAACACCGGTTCTCGTCTGATCACCGAAGTTAAGCATCGTCGGGCCCGGTCAGTACTTGGACGGGAGACCTCCTGGGAATACCGGGTGCTGTAGACATCTTTTTGTATTTTTCCTCAACATACGGAGGTTAGAAACAATCTAAACTGAAGCCCCTAAATTAAAGTTAGCAACGTGTCTACTGCCATACTACGCTGAAAACACCGGTTCTCGTCTGATCACCGAAGTTAAGCATCGTCGGGCCCGGTCAGTACTTGGACGGGAGACCTCCTGGGAATACCGGGTGCTGTAGACATCTTTTTGTATTTTTCATCAACATACGGAGGTTAGAAACAATCTAAACTGAAGCCCCTAAATTAAAGTTAGCAACGTGTCTACTGCCATACTACGCTGAAAACACCGGTTCTCGTCTGATCACCGAAGTTAAGCATCGTCGGGCCCAGTCAGTACTTGGACGGGAGACCTCCTGGGAATACCGGGTGCTGTAGACATCTTTTTGTATTTTTCCTCAACATACGGAGGTTAGAAACAATCTAAACTGAAGCCCCTAAATTAAAGTTAGCAACCTGTCTACTGCCATACTACGCTGAAAACACCGGTTCTTGTCTGATCACCGAAGTTAAGCATCGTCGGGCCCGGTCAGTACTTGGACGGGAGACCTCCTGGGAATACCGGGTGCTGTAGACATATTTTGTATTTTTCCTCAAAATACGGAAGTTAGATATCTAAACTGGAAACTGAAGCCCCTAAATTAAAGTCAGCAACGTGTCTACTGCCATACTACGCTGAAAACACCGGTTTTCGTCTGATCACCGAAGTTAAGCATCGTCGGGCCCGGTCAGTACTTGGACGGGAGACCTCCTGGGAATACCGGGTGCTGTAGACATCTTTTTGTATTTTTCCTCAACATACGGAGGTTAGAAACAATCTAAACTGAAGCCCCTAAATTAAAGTTAGCAGCCATACTACCCTGAAAACACCGGTTCTCGTCTGATCACCGAAGTTAAGCATCGTCGGGCCCGGTCAGTACTTGGACGGGAGACCTCCTGGGAATACCGGGTGCTGTAGACATCTTTTTGTATTTTTCCTCAACATACGGAGGTTAGAAACAATCTAAACTGAAGCCCCTAAATTAAAGTCAGCAACGTGTCTACTGCCATACTACCCTGAAAACACCGGTTCTCGTCTGATCACCGAAGTTAAGCATCGTCGGGCCCGGTCAGTACTTGGATGGGAGACCTCCTGGGAATACCGGGTGCTGTATACATAGTTTGTATTTTTCCTCAAAATACGGAAGTTAGATATCTAAACTGGAAACTGAAGCCCCTAAATTAAAGTCATCAACGTGTCTACTGCCATACTACGCTGAAAACACCGGTTCTCGTCTGATCACCGAAGTTTAGCATCGTCGGGCCCGGTCAGTACTTGGACGGGAGACCTCCTGGGAATACCGGGTGCTGTAGACATCTTTTTGTATTTTTCCTCAACATACGGAGGTTAGAAACAATCTAAACTGAAGCCCCTAAATTAAAGTTAGCAAAGTGTCTACTGCCATACTACCCTGAAAACACCGGTTCTCGTCTGATCACCGAAGTTAAGCATCGTCGGGCCCGGTCAGTACTTGGACGGGAGACCTCCTGGGAATACTGGGTGCTGTAGACATCTTTTTGTATTTTTCCTCAACATACGGAGGTTAGAAACAATCTAAACTGAAGCCCCTAAATTAAAGTTAGCAACGTGTCTACTGCCATACTACGCTGAAAACACTGGTTCTCGTCTGATCACCGAAATTAAGCATCGTCGGGCCCGGTCAGTACTTGGACGGGAGACCTCCTGGGAATACCGGGTGCTGTAGACATCTTTTTGTATTTTTCCTCAACATACGGAGGTTAGAAACAATCTAAACTGAAGCCCCTAAATTAAAGTTAGCAACGTGTCTACTGCCATACTACGCTGAAAACACCGGTTCTTGTCTGATCACCGAAGTTAAGCATCGTCGGGCCCGGTCAGTACTTGGACGGGAGACCTCCTGGGAATACCGGGTGCTGTAGACATCTTTTGTATTTTTCCTCGACATACGGAGGTTAGATCTAAACTGGAAACTGAAGCCCCTATATTAAAGTCAGCAACGTGTCTACTGCCATACTATGCTGAAAACACCGGTTCTCGTCTGATCACCGAAGTTAAGGATCGTCGGGCCCGGTCAGTACTTGGACGGGAGACCTCCTGGGAATACCGGGTGCTGTAGACATATTTTGTATTTTTCCTCAAAATACGGAAGTTAGATATCTAAACTGGAAACTGAAGCCCCTATATTAAAGTCAACAAAGTGTTTACTGCCATACTACGCTGAAAACACCGGTTCTCGTCTGATCACCGAAGTTAAGCATCGTCGGGCCCGGTCAGTACTTGGACGGGAGACCTCCTGGGAATACCGGGTGCTGTAGACGTCTTTTGTATTTTTCCTCGACATACGGAGGTTAGATCTAAACTGGAAACTGAAGCCCCTATATTAAAGTCAGCAACGTGTCTACTGCCATACTACGCTGAAAACACCGGTTCTTGTCTGATCACCGAAGTTAAGCATCGTCGGGCCCGGTCAGTACTTGGACGGGAGACCTCCTGGGAATACCGGGTGCTGTAGACATCTTTTTGTATTTTTCCTCAACATACGGAGGTTAGAAACAATCTAAACTGAAGCCCCTAAATTAAAGTTAGCAACGTGTCTACTGCCATACTACGCTGAAAACACTGGTTCTCGTCTGATCACCGAAGTTAAGCATCGTTGGGCCCGGTCAGTACTTGGACGGGAGACCTCCTGGGAATACCGGGTGCTGTAGACATCTTTTTGTATTTTTCCTCAACATACGGAGGTTAGAAACAATCTAAACTGAAGCCCCTAAATTAAAGTTAGCAACGTGTCTACTGCCATACTACGCTGAAAACACCGGTTCTTGTCTGATCACCGAAGTTAAGCATCGTCGGGCCCGGTCAGTACTTGGACGGGAGACCTCCTGGGAATACCGGGTGCTGTAGACATCTTTTGTATTTTTCCTCGACATACGGAGGTTAGATCTAAACTGGAAACTGAAGCCCCTATATTAAAGTCAGCAACGTGTCTACTGCCATACTATGCTGAAAACACCGGTTCTCGTCTGATCACCGAAGTTAAGGATCGTCGGGCCCGGTCAGTACTTGGACGGGAGACCTCCTGGGAATACCGGGTGCTGTAGACATATTTTGTATTTTTCCTCAAAATACGGAAGTTAGATATCTAAACTGGAAACTGAAGTCCCTATATTAAAGTCAACAAAGTGTTTACTGCCATACTACGCTGAAAAGACCTGTTCTCGTCTGATCATCGAAGTTAAGCATCGTCGGGCCCGGTCAGTACTTGGACGGGAGACCTCCTGGGAATACCGGGTGCTGTAGACGTCTTTTGTATTTTTCCTCGACATACGGAGGTTAGATCTAAACTGGAAACTGAAGCCCCTATATTAAAGTCAGCAACGTGTCTACTGCCATACTACGCTGAAAACACCGGTTCTCGTCTGATCACCGAAGTTAAGCATCGTCGGGCCCGGTCAGTACTTGGACGGGAGACCTCCTGGGAATACCGGGTGCTGTAGACATCTTTTTGTATTTTTCCTCAACATACGGAGGTTAGAAACAATCTAAACTGAAGCCCCTAAATTAAAGTTAGCAACGTGTCTACTGCCATACTACGCTGAAAACACTGGTTCTCGTCTGATCACCGAAGTTAAGCATCGTCGGGCCCGGTCAGTACTTGGACGGGAGACCTCCTGGGAATACCGGGTGCTGTAGACATCTTTTTGTATTTTTCCTCAACATACGGAGGTTAGAAACAATCTAAACTGAAGCCCCTAAATTAAAGTTAGCAACGTGTCTACTGCCATACTACGCTGAAAACACCGGTTCTTGTCTGATCACCGAAGTTAAGCATCGTCGGGCCCGGTCAGTACTTGGATGGGAGACCTCCTGGGAATACCGGGTGCTGTAGACATCTTTTGTATTTTTCCTCGACATACGGAGGTTAGATCTAAACTGGAAACTGAAGCCCCTATATTAAAGTCAGCAACGTGTCTACTGCCATACTATGCTGAAAACACCGGTTCTCGTCTGATCACCGAAGTTAAGGATCGTTGGGCCCGGTCAGTACTTGGACGGGAGACCTCCTGGGAATACCGGGTGCTGTAGACATATTTTGTATTTTTCCTCAAAATACGGAAGTTAGATATCTAAACTGGAAACTGAAGTCCCTATATTAAAGTCAACAAAGTGTTTACTGCCATACTACGCTGAAAAGACCTGTTCTCGTCTGATCACCGAAGTTAAGCATCGTCGGGCCCGGTCAGTACTTGGTCAGTACTTGGACGGGAGACCTCCTGGGAATACCGGGTGCTGTAGACATATTTTGTATTTTTCCTCAAAATACGGAAGTTAGATATCTAAACTGGAAACTGAAGCCCCTATATTAAAGTCAACAAAGTGTTTACTGCCATACTACGCTGAAAACACCGGTTCTCGTCTGATCACCGAAGTTAAGCATCGTCGGGCCCGGTCAGTACTTGGACGGGAGACCTCCTGGGAATACCGGGTGCTGTAGACATATTTTGTATTTTTCCTCAAAATACGGAAGTTAGATATCTAAACTGGAAACTGAAGTCCCTATATTAAAGTCAACAAATTGTTTACTGCCATACTACGCTGAAAAGACCTGTTCTCGTCTGATCACCGAAGTTAAGCATCGTCGGGCCCGGTCAGTACTTGGTCAGTACTTGGACGGGAGACCTCCTGGGAATACCGGGTGCTGTAGACATATTTTGTATTTTTCCTCAAAATACGGAAGTTAGATATCTAAACTGGAAACTGAAGCCCCTATATTAAAGTCAACAAAGTGTTTACTGCCATACTACGCTGAAAACACCGGTTCTCGTCTGATCACCGAAGTTAAGCATCGTCGGGCCCGGTCAGTACTTGGACGGGAGACCTCCTGGGAATACCGGGTGCTGTAGACGTCTTTTGTATTTTTCCTCGACATACGGAGGTTAGATCTAAACTGGAAACTGAAGCCCCTATATTAAAGTCAGCAACGTGTCTACTGCCATACTACGCTGAAAACACCGGTTCTTGTCTGATCACCGAAGTTAAACATCGTCGGGCCCGGTCAGTACTTGGACGGGAGACCTCCTGGGAATACCGGGTGCTGTAGACATCTTTTTGTATTTTTCCTCAACATACGGAGGTTAGAAACAATCTAAACTGAAGCCCCTAAATTAAAGTTAGCAACGTGTCTACTGCCATACTACGCTGAAAACACCGGTTCTTGTCTGATCACCGAAGTTAAGCATCGTCGGGCCCGGTCAGTACTTGGACGGGAGACCTCCTGGGAATACCGGGTGCTGTAGACATCTTTTTGTATTTTTCCTCAACATACGGAGGTTAGAAACAATCTAAACTGAAGCCCCTAAATTAAAGTTAGCAACGTGTCTACTGCCATACTACGCTGAAAACACTGGTTCTCGTCTGATCACCGAAGTTAAGCATCGTCGGGCCCGGTCAGTACTTGGACGGGAGACCTCCTGGGAATACCGGGTGCTGTAGACATCTTTTTGTATTTTTCCTCAACATACGGAGGTTAGAAACAATCTAAACTGAAGCCCCTAAATTAAAGTTAGCAACGTGTCTACTGCCATACTACGCTGAAAACACCGGTTCTTGTCTGATCACCGAAGTTAAGCATCGTCGGGCCCGGTCAGTACTTGGACGGGAGACCTCCTGGGAATACCGGGTGCTGTAGACATCTTTTGTATTTTTCCTCGACATACGGAGGTTAGATCTAAACTGGAAACTGAAGCCCCTATATTAAAGTCAGCAACGTGTCTACTGCCATACTATGCTGAAAACACCGGTTCTCGTCTGATCACCGAAGTTAAGGATCGTTGGGCCCGGTCAGTACTTGGACGGGAGACCTCCTGGGAATACCGGGTGCTGTAGACATATTTTGTATTTTTCCTCAAAATACGGAAGTTAGATATCTAAACTGGAAACTGAAGTCCCTATATTAAAGTCAACAAAGTGTTTACTGCCATACTACGCTGAAAAGACCTGTTCTCGTCTGATCACCGAAGTTAAGCATCGTCGGGCCCGGTCAGTACTTGGTCAGTACTTGGACGGGAGACCTCCTGGGAATACCGGGTGCTGTAGACATATTTTGTATTTTTCCTCAAAATACGGAAGTTAGATATCTAAACTGGAAACTGAAGCCCCTATATTAAAGTCAACAAAGTGTTTACTGCCATACTACGCTGAAAACACCGGTTCTCGTCTGATCACCGAAGTTAAGCATCGTCGGGCCCGGTCAGTACTTGGACGGGAGACCTCCTGGGAATACCGGGTGCTGTAGACATATTTTGTATTTTTCCTCAAAATACGGAAGTTAGATATCTAAACTGGAAACTGAAGTCCCTATATTAAAGTCAACAAATTGTTTACTGCCATACTACGCTGAAAAGACCTGTTCTCGTCTGATCACCGAAGTTAAGCATCGTCGGGCCCGGTCAGTACTTGGTCAGTACTTGGACGGGAGACCTCCTGGGAATACCGGGTGCTGTAGACATATTTTGTATTTTTCCTCAAAATACGGAAGTTAGATATCTAAACTGGAAACTGAAGCCCCTATATTAAAGTCAACAAAGTGTTTACTGCCATACTACGCTGAAAACACCGGTTCTCGTCTGATCACCGAAGTTAAGCATCGTCGGGCCCGGTCAGTACTTGGACGGGAGACCTCCTGGGAATACCGGGTGCTGTAGACATCTTTTGTATTTTTCCTCGACATACGGAGGTTAGATCTAAACTGGAAACTGAAGCCCCTATATTAAAGTCAGCAACGTGTCTACTGCCATACTATGCTGAAAACACCGGTTCTCGTCTGATCACCGAAGTTAAGGATCGTTGGGCCCGGTCAGTACTTGGACGGGAGACCTCCTGGGAATACCGGGTGCTGTAGACATATTTTGTATTTTTCCTCAAAATACGGAAGTTAGATATCTAAACTGGAAACTGAAGTCCCTATATTAAAGTCAACAAAGTGTTTACTGCCATACTACGCTGAAAAGACCTGTTCTCGTCTGATCACCGAAGTTAAGCATCGTCGGGCCCGGTCAGTACTTGGTCAGTACTTGGACGGGAGACCTCCTGGGAATACCGGGTGCTGTAGACATATTTTGTATTTTTCCTCAAAATACGGAAGTTAGATATCTAAACTGGAAACTGAAGCCCCTATATTAAAGTCAACAAAGTGTTTACTGCCATACTACGCTGAAAACACCGGTTCTCGTCTGATCACCGAAGTTAAGCATCGTCGGGCCCGGTCAGTACTTGGACGGGAGACCTCCTGGGAATACCGGGTGCTGTAGACATATTTTGTATTTTTCCTCAAAATACGGAAGTTAGATATCTAAACTGGAAACTGAAGTCCCTATATTAAAGTCAACAAATTGTTTACTGCCATACTACGCTGAAAAGACCTGTTCTCGTCTGATCACCGAAGTTAAGCATCGTCGGGCCCGGTCAGTACTTGGTCAGTACTTGGACGGGAGACCTCCTGGGAATACCGGGTGCTGTAGACATATTTTGTATTTTTCCTCAAAATACGGAAGTTAGATATCTAAACTGGAAACTGAAGCCCCTATATTAAAGTCAACAAAGTGTTTACTGCCATACTACGCTGAAAACACCGGTTCTCGTCTGATCACCGAAGTTAAGCATCGTCGGGCCCGGTCAGTACTTGGACGGGAGACCTCCTGGGAATACCGGGTGCTGTAGACGTCTTTTGTATTTTTCCTCGACATACGGAGGTTAGATCTAAACTGGAAACTGAAGCCCCTATATTAAAGTCAGCAACGTGTCTACTGCCATACTACGCTGAAAACACCGGTTCTTGTCTGATCACCGAAGTTAAACATCGTCGGGCCCGGTCAGTACTTGGACGGGAGACCTCCTGGGAATACCGGGTGCTGTAGACATCTTTTTGTATTTTTCCTCAACATACGGAGGTTAGAAACAATCTAAACTGAAGCCCCTAAATTAAAGTTAGCAACGTGTCTACTGCCATACTACGCTGAAAACACCGGTTCTTGTCTGATCACCGAAGTTAAGCATCGTCGGGCCCGGTCAGTACTTGGACGGGAGACCTCCTGGGAATACCGGGTGCTGTAGACATCTTTTTGTATTTTTCCTCAACATACGGAGGTTAGAAACAATCTAAACTGAAGCCCCTAAATTAAAGTTAGCAACGTGTCTACTGCCATACTACGCTGAAAACACTGGTTCTCGTCTGATCACCGAAGTTAAGCATCGTCGGGCCCGGTCAGTACTTGGACGGGAGACCTCCTGGGAATACCGGGTGCTGTAGACATCTTTTTGTATTTTTCCTCAACATACGGAGGTTAGAAACAATCTAAACTGAAGCCCCTAAATTAAAGTTAGCAACGTGTCTACTGCCATACTACGCTGAAAACACCGGTTCTTGTCTGATCACCGAAGTTAAGCATCGTCGGGCCCGGTCAGTACTTGGACGGGAGACCTCCTGGGAATACCGGGTGCTGTAGACATCTTTTGTATTTTTCCTCGACATACGGAGGTTAGATCTAAACTGGAAACTGAAGCCCCTATATTAAAGTCAGCAACGTGTCTACTGCCATACTATGCTGAAAACACCGGTTCTCGTCTGATCACCGAAGTTAAGGATCGTTGGGCCCGGTCAGTACTTGGACGGGAGACCTCCTGGGAATACCGGGTGCTGTAGACATATTTTGTATTTTTCCTCAAAATACGGAAGTTAGATATCTAAACTGGAAACTGAAGTCCCTATATTAAAGTCAACAAAGTGTTTACTGCCATACTACGCTGAAAAGACCTGTTCTCGTCTGATCACCGAAGTTAAGCATCGTCGGGCCCGGTCAGTACTTGGTCAGTACTTGGACGGGAGACCTCCTGGGAATACCGGGTGCTGTAGACATATTTTGTATTTTTCCTCAAAATACGGAAGTTAGATATCTAAACTGGAAACTGAAGCCCCTATATTAAAGTCAACAAAGTGTTTACTGCCATACTACGCTGAAAACACCGGTTCTCGTCTGATCACCGAAGTTAAGCATCGTCGGGCCCGGTCAGTACTTGGACGGGAGACCTCCTGGGAATACCGGGTGCTGTAGACATATTTTGTATTTTTCCTGAAAATACGGAAGTTAGATATCTAAACTGGAAACTGAAGTCCCTATATTAAAGTCAACAAATTGTTTACTGCCATACTACGCTGAAAAGACCTGTTCTCGTCTGATCACCGAAGTTAAGCATCGTCGGGCCCGGTCAGTACTTGGTCAGTACTTGGACGGGAGACCTCCTGGGAATACCGGGTGCTGTAGACATATTTTGTATTTTTCCTCAAAATACGGAAGTTAGATATCTAAACTGGAAACTGAAGCCCCTATATTAAAGTCAACAAAGTGTTTACTGCCATACTACGCTGAAAACACCGGTTCTCGTCTGATCACCGAAGTTAAGCATCGTCGGGCCCGGTCAGTACTTGGACGGGAGACCTCCTGGGAATACCGGGTGCTGTAGACGTCTTTTGTATTTTTCCTCGACATACGGAGGTTAGATCTAAACTGGAAACTGAAGCCCCTATATTAAAGTCAGCAACGTGTCTACTGCCATACTACGCTGAAAACACCGGTTCTTGTCTGATCACCGAAGTTAAGCATCGTCGGGCCCGGTCAGTACTTGGACGGGAGACCTCCTGGGAATACCGGGTGCTGTAGACATCTTTTTGTATTTTTCCTCAACATACGGAGGTTAGAAACAATCTAAACTGAAGCCCCTAAATTAAAGTCAGCAACGTGTCTACTGCCATACTACCCTGAAAACACCGGTTCTCGTCTGATCACCGAAGTTAAGCATCGTCGGGCCCGGTCAGTACTTGGACGGGAGACCTCCTGGGAATACCGGGTGCTGTATACATAGTTTGTATTTTTCCTCAAAATACGGAAGTTAGATATCTAAACTGGAAACTGAAGCCCCTAAATTAAAGTCATCAACGTGTCTACTGCCATACTACGCTGAAAACACCGGTTCTCGTCTGATCACCGAAGTTTAGCATCGTCGGGCCCGGTCAGTACTTGGACGGGAGACCTCCTTGGAATACCGGGTGCTGTAGACATCTTTTTGTATTTTTCCTCAACATACGGAGGTTAGAAACAATCTAAACTGAAGCCCCTAAATTAAAGTTAGCAACGTGTCTACTGCCATACTACGCTGAAAACACCGGTTCTCGTCTGATCACCGAAGTTAAGCATCGTCGGGCCCGGTCAGTACTTGGACGGGAGACCTCCTGGGAATACCGGGTGCTGTAGACATATTTTTGTATTTTTCCTCCACATACGGAGGTTAGATCTAAACTGGAAACTGAAGCCCCTATATTAAAGTCAGCAACGTGTCTACTGCCATACTATGCTGAAAACACCGGTTCTCGTCTGATCACCGAAGTTAAGCATCGTCGGGCCCGGTCAGTACTTGGTCAGTACTTGGACGGGAGACCTCCTGGGAATACCGGGTGCTGTAGACATATTTTGTATTTTTCCTCAAAATACGGAAGTTAGATATCTAAACTGGAAACTGAAGCCCCTATATTAAAGTCAACAAAGTGTTTACTGCCATACTACGCTGAAAACACCGGTTCTCGTCTGATCACCGAAGTTAAGCATCGTCGGGCCCGGTCAGTACTTGGACGGGAGACCTCCTGGGAATACCGGGTGCTGTAGACGTCTTTTGTATTTTTCCTCGACATACGGAGGTTAGATCTAAACTGGAAACTGAAGCCCCTATATTAAAGTCAGCAACGTGTCTACTGCCATACTACGCTGAAAACACCGGTTCTTGTCTGATCACCGAAGTTAAGCATCGTCGGGCCCGGTCAGTACTTGGACGGGAGACCTCCTGGGAATACCGGGTGCTGTAGACATCTTTTTGTATTTTTCCTCAACATACGGAGGTTAGAAACAATCTAAACTGAAGCCCCTAAATTAAAGTTAGCAACGTGTCTACTGCCATACTACGCTGAAAACACTGGTTCTCGTCTGATCACCGAAATTAAGCATCGTCGGGCCCGGTCAGTACTTGGACGGGAGACCTCCTGGGAATACCGGGTGCAGTAGACATCTTTTTGTATTTTTCCTCAACATACGGAGGTTAGAAACAATCTAAACTGAAGCCCCTAAATTAAAGTTAGCAACGTGTCTACTGCCATACTACGCTGAAAACACCGGTTCTTGTCTGATCACCGAAGTTAAGCATCGTCGGGCCCGGTCAGTACTTGGACGGGAGACCTCCTGGGAATACCGGGTGCTGTAGACATCTTTTTGTATTTTTCCTCAACATACGGAGGTTAGAAACAATCTAAACTGAAGCCCCTAAATTAAAGTTAGCAACGTGTCTACTGCCATACTACGCTGAAAACACTGGTTCTCGTCTGATCACCGAAGTTAAGCATCGTCGGGCCCGGTCAGTACTTGGACGGGAGACCTCCTGGGAATACCGGGTGCTGTAGACATCTTTTTGTATTTTTCCTCAACATACGGAGGTTAGAAACAATCTAAACTGAAGCCCCTAAATTAAAGTTAGCAACGTGTCTACTGCCATACTACGCTGAAAACACCGGTTCTTGTCTGATCACCGAAGTTAAGCATCGTCGGGCCCGGTCAGTACTTGGACGGGAGACCTCCTGGGAATACCGGGTGCTGTAGACATCTTTTGTATTTTTCCTCGACATACGGAGGTTAGATCTAAACTGGAAACTGAAGCCCCTATATTAAAGTCAGCAACGTGTCTACTGCCATACTATGCTGAAAACACCGGTTCTCGTCTGATCACCGAAGTTAAGGATCGTTGGGCCCGGTCAGTACTTGGACGGGAGACCTCCTGGGAATACCGGGTGCTGTAGACATATTTTGTATTTTTCCTCAAAATACGGAAGTTAGATATCTAAACTGGAAACTGAAGTCCCTATATTAAAGTCAACAAAGTGTTTACTGCCATACTACGCTGAAAAGACCTGTTCTCGTCTGATCACCGAAGTTAAGCATCGTCGGGCCCGGTCAGTACTTGGTCAGTACTTGGACGGGAGACCTCCTGGGAATACCGGGTGCTGTAGACATATTTTGTATTTTTCCTCAAAATACGGAAGTTAGATATCTAAACTGGAAACTGAAGCCCCTATATTAAAGTCAACAAAGTGTTTACTGCCATACTACGCTGAAAACACCGGTTCTCGTCTGATCACCGAAGTTAAGCATCGTCGGGCCCGGTCAGTACTTGGACGGGAGACCTCCTGGGAATACCGGGTGCTGTAGACATATTTTGTATTTTTCCTGAAAATACGGAAGTTAGATATCTAAACTGGAAACTGAAGTCCCTATATTAAAGTCAACAAATTGTTTACTGCCATACTACGCTGAAAAGACCTGTTCTCGTCTGATCACCGAAGTTAAGCATCGTCGGGCCCGGTCAGTACTTGGTCAGTACTTGGACGGGAGACCTCCTGGGAATACCGGGTGCTGTAGACATATTTTGTATTTTTCCTCAAAATACGGAAGTTAGATATCTAAACTGGAAACTGAAGCCCCTATATTAAAGTCAACAAAGTGTTTACTGCCATACTACGCTGAAAACACCGGTTCTCGTCTGATCACCGAAGTTAAGCATCGTCGGGCCCGGTCAGTACTTGGACGGGAGACCTCCTGGGAATACCGGGTGCTGTAGACGTCTTTTGTATTTTTCCTCGACATACGGAGGTTAGATCTAAACTGGAAACTGAAGCCCCTATATTAAAGTCAGCAACGTGTCTACTGCCATACTACGCTGAAAACACCGGTTCTTGTCTGATCACCGAAGTTAAGCATCGTCGGGCCCGGTCAGTACTTGGACGGGAGACCTCCTGGGAATACCGGGTGCTGTAGACATCTTTTTGTATTTTTCCTCAACATACGGAGGTTAGAAACAATCTAAACTGAAGCCCCTAAATTAAAGTCAGCAACGTGTCTACTGCCATACTACCCTGAAAACACCGGTTCTCGTCTGATCACCGAAGTTAAGCATCGTCGGGCCCGGTCAGTACTTGGACGGGAGACCTCCTGGGAATACCGGGTGCTGTATACATAGTTTGTATTTTTCCTCAAAATACGGAAGTTAGATATCTAAACTGGAAACTGAAGCCCCTAAATTAAAGTCATCAACGTGTCTACTGCCATACTACGCTGAAAACACCGGTTCTCGTCTGATCACCGAAGTTTAGCATCGTCGGGCCCGGTCAGTACTTGGACGGGAGACCTCCTTGGAATACCGGGTGCTGTAGACATCTTTTTGTATTTTTCCTCAACATACGGAGGTTAGAAACAATCTAAACTGAAGCCCCTAAATTAAAGTTAGCAACGTGTCTACTGCCATACTACGCTGAAAACACCGGTTCTCGTCTGATCACCGAAGTTAAGCATCGTCGGGCCCGGTCAGTACTTGGACGGGAGACCTCCTGGGAATACCGGGTGCTGTAGACATATTTTTGTATTTTTCCTCCACATACGGAGGTTAGATCTAAACTGGAAACTGAAGCCCCTATATTAAAGTCAGCAACGTGTCTACTGCCATACTATGCTGAAAACACCGGTTCTCGTCTGATCACCGAAGTTAAGCATCGTCGGGCCCGGTCAGTACTTGGTCAGTACTTGGACGGGAGACCTCCTGGGAATACCGGGTGCTGTAGACATATTTTGTATTTTTCCTCAAAATACGGAAGTTAGATATCTAAACTGGAAACTGAAGCCCCTAAATTAAAGTCAACAAAGTGTTTACTGCCATACTACGCTGAAAACACCGGTTCTCGTCTGATCACCGAAGTTAAGCATCGTCGGGCCCGGTCAGTACTTGGACGGGAGACCTCCTGGGAATACCGGGTGCTGTAGACGTCTTTTGTATTTTTCCTCGACATACGGAGGTTAGATCTAAACTGGAAACTGAAGCCCCTATATTAAAGTCAGCAACGTGTCTACTGCCATACTACGCTGAAAACACCGGTTCTTGTCTGATCACCGAAGTTAAGCATCGTCGGGCCCGGTCAGTACTTGGACGGGAGACCTCCTGGGAATACCGGGTGCTGTAGACATCTTTTTGTATTTTTCCTCAACATACGGAGGTTAGAAACAATCTAAACTGAAGCCCCTAAATTAAAGTTAGCAACGTGTCTACTGCCATACTACGCTGAAAACACTGGTTCTCGTCTGATCACCGAAATTAAGCATCGTCGGGCCCGGTCAGTACTTGGACGGGAGACCTCCTGGGAATACCGGGTGCAGTAGACATCTTTTTGTATTTTTCCTCAACATACGGAGGTTAGAAACAATCTAAACTGAAGCCCCTAAATTAAAGTTAGCAACGTGTCTACTGCCATACTACGCTGAAAACACCGGCTCTTGTCTGATCACCGAAGTTAAGCATCGTCGGGCCCGGTCAGTACTTGGACGGGAGACCTCCTGGGAATACCGGGTGCTGTAGACATCTTTTGTATTTTTCCTCGACATACGGAGGTTAGATCTAAACTGGAAACTGAAGCCCCTATATTAAAGTCAGCAACGTGTCTACTGCCATACTATGCTGAAAACACCGGTTCTCGTCTGATCACCGAAGTTAAGGATCGTCGGGCCCGGTCAGTACTTGGACGGGAGACCTCCTGGGAATACCGGGTGCTGTAGACATCTTTTTGTATTTTTCCTCAACATACGGAGGTTAGAAACAATCTAAACTGAAGCCCCTAAATTAAAGTTAGCAACGTGTCTACTGCCATACTACGCTGAAAACACTGGTTCTCGTCTGATCACCGAAATTAAGCATCGTCGGGCCCGGTCAGTACTTGGACGGGAGACCTCCTGGGAATACCGGGTGCTGTAGACATCTTTTTGTATTTTTCCTCAACATACGGAGGTTAGAAACAATCTAAACTGAAGCCCCTAAATTAAAGTTAGCAACGTGTCTACTGCCATACTACGCTGAAAACACCGGTTCTTGTCTGATCACCGAAGTTAAGCATCGTCGGGCCCGGTCAGTACTTGGACGGGAGACCTCCTGGGAATACCGGGTGCTGTAGACATCTTTTGTATTTTTCCTCGACATACGGAGGTTAGATCTAAACTGGAAACTGAAGCCCCTATATTAAAGTCAACAAAGTGTTTACTGCCATACTACGCTGAAAACACCGGTTCTCGTCTGATCACCGAAGTTAAGCATCGTCGGGCCCGGTCAGTACTTGGACGGGAGACCTCCTGGGAATACCGGGTGCTGTAGACATCTTTTTGTATTTTTCCTCAACATACGGAGGTTAGAAACAATCTAAACTGAAGCCCCTAAATTAAAGTCAGCAACGTGTATACTGCCATACTACCCTGAAAACACCGGTTCTCGTCTGATCACCGAAGTTAAGCATCGTCGGGCCCGGTCAGTACTTGGACGGGAGACCTCCTGGGAATACCGGGTGCTGTATACATAGTTTGTATTTTTCCTCAAAATACGGAAGTTAGATATCTAAACTGGAAACTGAAGCCCCTAAATTAAAGTCATCAACGTGTCTACTGCCATACTACGCTGAAAACACCGGTTCTCGTCTGATCACCGAAGTTTAGCATCGTCGGGCCCGGTCAGTACTTGGACGGGAGACCTCCTGGGAATACCGGGTGCTGTAGACATCTTTTTGTATTTTTCCTCAACATACGGAGGTTAGAAACAATCTAAACTGAAGCCCCTAAATTAAAGTTAGCAACGTGTCTACTGCCATACTACGCTGAAAACACCGGTTCTCGTCTGATCACCGAAGTTAAGCATCGTCGGGCCCGGTCAGTACTTGGACGGGAGACCTCCTGGGAATACCGGGTGCTGTAGACATATTTTTGTATTTTTCCTCCACATACGGAGGTTAGATCTAAACTGGAAACTGAAGCCCCTATATTAAAGTCAGCAACGTGTCTACTGCCATACTATGCTGAAAACACCGGTTCTCGTCTGATCACCGAAGTTAAGCATCGTCGGGCCCGGTCAGTACTTGGTCAGTACTTGGACGGGAGACCTCCTGGGAATACCGGGTGCTGTAGACATATTTTGTATTTTTCCTCAAAATACGGAGGTTAGATATCTAAACTGGAAACTGAAGCCCCTATATTAAAGTCAACAAAGTGTTTACTGCCATACTACGCTGAAAACACCGGTTCTCGTCTGATCACCGAAGTTAAGCATCGTCGGGCCCGGTCAGTACTTGGACGGGAGACCTCCTGGGAATACCGGGTGCTGTAGACGTCTTTTGTATTTTTCCTCGACATACGGAGGTTAGATCTAAACTGGAAACTGAAGCCCCTATATTAAAGTCAGCAACGTGTCTACTGCCATACTACGCTGAAAACACCGGTTCTTGTCTGATCACCGAAGTTAAGCATCGTCGGGCCCGGTCAGTACTTGGACGGGAGACCTCCTGGGAATACCGGGTGCTGTAGACATCTTTTTGTATTTTTCCTCAACATACGGAGGTTAGAAACAATCTAAACTGAAGCCCCTAAATTAAAGTTAGCAACGTGTCTACTGCCATACTACGCTGAAAACACTGGTTCTCGTCTGATCACCGAAATTAAGCATCGTCGGGCCCGGTCAGTACTTGGACGGGAGACCTCCTGGGAATACCGGGTGCTGTAGACATCTTTTTGTATTTTTCCTCAACATACGGAGGTTAGAAACAATCTAAACTGAAGCCCCTAAATTAAAGTTAGCAACGTGTCTACTGCCATACTACGCTGAAAACACTGGTTCTCGTCTGATCACCGAAATTAAGCATCGTCGGGCCCGGTCAGTACTTGGACGGGAGACCTCCTGGGAATACCGGGTGCTGTAGACATCTTTTTGTATTTTTCCTCAACATACGGAGGTTAGAAACAATTTAAACTGAAGCCCCTAAATTAAAGTTAGCAACGTGTCTACTGCCATACTACGCTGAAAACACCGGTTCTTGTCTGATCACCGAAGTTAAGCATCGTCGGGCCCGGTCAGTACTTGGACGGGAGACCTCCTGGGAATACCGGGTGCTGTAGACATCTTTTGTATTTTTCCTCAAAATACGGAGGTTAGATCTAAACTGGAAACTGAAGCCCCTATATTAAAGTCAGCAACGTGTCTACTGCCATACTATGCTGAAAACACCGGTTCTCGTCTGATCACCGAAGTTAAGGATCGTCGGGCCCGGTCAGTACTTGGACGGGAGACCTCCTGGGAATACCGGGTGCTGTAGACATATTTTGTATTTTTCCTCAAAATACGGAAGTTAGATATCTAAACTGGAAACTGAAGCCCCTATATTAAAGTCAACAAAGTGTTTACTGCCATACTACGCTGAAAACACCGGTTCTCGTCTGATCACCGAAGTTAAGCATCGTCGGGCCCGGTCAGTACTTGGACGGGAGACCTCCTGGGAATACCGGGTGCTGTAGACATCTTTTTGTATTTTTCCTCAACATACGGAGGTTAGAAACAATCTAAACTGAAGCCCCTAAATTAAAGTTAGCAACGTGTCTACTGCCATACTACGCTGAAAACACTGGTTCTCGTCTGATCACCGAAATTAAGCATCGTCGGGCCCGGTCAGTACTTGGACGGGAGACCTCCTGGGAATACCGGGTGCTGTAGACATCTTTTTGTATTTTTCCTCAACATACGGAGGTTAGAAACAATCTAAACTGAAGCCCCTAAATTAAAGTTAGCAACGTGTCTACTGCCATACTACGCTGAAAACACCGGTTCTTGTCTGATCACCGAAGTTAAGCATCGTCGGGCCCGGTCAGTACTTGGACGGGAGACCTCCTGGGAATACCGGGTGCTGTAGACATCTTTTGTATTTTTCCTCGACATACGGAGGTTAGATCTAAACTGGAAACTGAAGCCCCTATATTAAAGTCAACAAAGTGTTTACTGCCATACTACGCTGAAAACACCGGTTCTCGTCTGATCACCGAAGTTAAGCATCGTCGGGCCCGGTCAGTACTTGGACGGGAGACCTCCTGGGAATACCGGGTGCTGTAGACATCTTTTTGTATTTTTCCTCAACATACGGAGGTTAGAAACAATCTAAACTGAAGCCCCTAAATTAAAGTCAGCAACGTGTCTACTGCCATACTACCCTGAAAACACCGGTTCTCGTCTGATCACCGAAGTTAAGCATCGTCGGGCCCGGTCAGTACTTGGACGGGAGACCTCCTGGGAATACCGGGTGCTGTATACATAGTTTGTATTTTTCCTCAAAATACGGAAGTTAGATATCTAAACTGGAAACTGAAGCCCCTAAATTAAAGTCATCAACGTGTCTACTGCCATACTACGCTGAAAACACCGGTTCTCGTCTGATCACCGAAGTTTAGCATCGTCGGGCCCGGTCAGTACTTGGACGGGAGACCTCCTGGGAATACCGGGTGCTGTAGACATCTTTTTGTATTTTTCCTCAACATACGGAGGTTAGAAACAATCTAAACTGAAGCCCCTAAATTAAAGTTAGCAACGTGTCTACTGCCATACTACGCTGAAAACACCGGTTCTCGTCTGATCACCGAAGTTAAGCATCGTCGGGCCCGGTCAGTACTTGGACGGGAGACCTCCTGGGAATACCGGGTGCTGTAGACATATTTTTGTATTTTTCCTCCACATACGGAGGTTAGATCTAAACTGGAAACTGAAGCCCCTATATTAAAGTCAGCAACGTGTCTACTGCCATACTATGCTGAAAACACCGGTTCTCGTCTGATCACCGAAGTTAAGCATCGTCGGGCCCGGTCAGTACTTGGTCAGTACTTGGACGGGAGACCTCCTGGGAATACCGGGTGCTGTAGACATATTTTGTATTTTTCCTCAAAATACGGAAGTTAGATATCTAAACTGGAAACTGAAGCCCCTATATTAAAGTCAACAAAGTGTTTACTGCCATACTACGCTGAAAACACCGGTTCTTGTCTGAAGTTAAGCATCGTCGGGCCCGGTCAGTACTTGGACGGGAGACCTCCTGGGAATACCGGGTGCTGTAGACATCTTTTGTATTTTTCCTCGACATACGGAGGTTAGATCTAAACTGGAAACTGAAGCCCCTATATTAAAGTCAGCAACGTGTCTACTGCCATACTATGCTGAAAACACCGGTTCTCGTCTGATCACCGAAGTTAAGGATCATCGGGCCCGGTCAGTACTTGGACGGGAGACCTCCTGGGAATACCGGGTGCTGTAGACATCTTTTTGTATTTTTCCTCAACATACGGAGGTTAGAAACAATCTAAACTGAAGCCCCTAAATTAAAGTTAGCAACGTGTCTACTGCCATACTACGCTGAAAACACTGGTTCTCGTCTGATCACCGAAATTAAGCATCGTCGGGCCCGGTCAGTACTTGGACGGGAGACCTCCTGGGAACACCGGGTGCTGTAGACATCTTTTTGTATTTTTCCTCAACATACGGAGGTTAGAAACAATCTAAACTGAAGCCCCTAAATTAAAGTTAGCAACGTGTCTACTGCCATACTACGCTGAAAACACCGGTTCTTGTCTGATCACCGAAGTTAAGCATCGTCGGGCCCGGTCAGTACTTGGACGGGAGACCTCCTGGGAATACCGGGTGCTGTAGACATCTTTTGTATTTTTCCTCGACATACGGAGGTTAGATCTAAACTGGAAACTGAAGCCCCTATATTAAAGTCAGCAACGTGTCTACTGCCATACTATGCTGAAAACACCGGTTCTCGTCTGATCACCGAAGTTAAGGATCGTCGGGCCCGTTTAGTACTTGGACGGGAGACCTCCTGGGAATACCGGGTGCTGTAGACATATTTTGTATTTTTCCTCAAAATACGGAAGTTAGATATCTAAACTGGAAACTGAAGCCCCTATATTAAAGTCAACAAAGTGTTTACTGCCATACTACGCTGAAAACACCGGTTCTCGTCTGATCACCGAAGTTAAGCATCGTCGGGCCCGGTCAGTACTTGGACGGGAGACCTCCTGGGAATACCGGGTGCTGTAGACATCTTTTGTATTTTTCCTCGACATACGGAGGTTAGATCTAAACTGGAAACTGAAGCCCCTATATTAAAGTCAGCAACGTGTCTACTGCCATACTACGCTGAAAACACCGGTTCTTGTCTGATCACCGAAGTTAAGCATCGTCGGGCCCGGTCAGTACTTGGATGGGAGACCTCCTGGGAATACCGGGTGCTGTAGACATCTTTTTGTATTTTTCCTCAACATACGGAGGTTAGAAACAATCTAAACTGAAGCCCCTAAATTAAAGTTAGCAACGTGTCTACTGCCATACTACGCTGAAAACACTGGTTCTCGTCTGATCACCGAAGTTAAGCATCGTCGGGCCCGGTCAGTACTTGGACGGGAGACCTCCTGGGAATACCGGGTGCTGTAGACATCTTTTTGTATTTTTCCTCAACATACGGAGGTTAGAAACAATCTAAACTGAAGCCCCTAAATTAAAGTTAGCAACGTGTCTACTGCCATACTACGCTGAAAACACCGGTTCTTGTCTGATCACCGAAGTTAAGCATCGTCGGGCCCGGTCAGTACTTGGACGGGAGACCTCCTGGGAATACCGGGTGCTGTAGACATCTTTTGTATTTTTCCTCGACATACGGAGGTTAGATCTAAACTGGAAACTGAAGCCCCTATATTAAAGTCAGCAACGTGTCTACTGCCATACTATGCTGAAAACACCGGTTCTCGTCTGATAACCAAAGTTAAGGATCGTCGGGCCCGGTCAGTACTTGGACGGGAGACCTCCTGGGAATACCGGGTGCTGTAGACATATTTTGTATTTTTCCTCAAAATACGGAAGTTAGATATCTAAACTGGAAACTGAAGTCCCTATATTAAAGTCAACAAAGTGTTTACTGCCATACTACGCTGAAAAGACCTGTTCTCGTCTGATCACCGAAGTTAAGCATCGTCGGGCCCGGTCAGTACTTGGACGGGAGACCTCCTGGGAATACCGGGTGCTGTAGACGTCTTTTGTATTTTTCCTCGACATACGGAGGTTAGATCTAAACTGGAAACTGAAGCCCCTATTTTAAAGTCAGCAACGTGTCTACTGCCATACTACGCTGAAAACACCGGTTCTCGTCTGATCACCGAAGTTAAGCATCGTCGGGCCCGGTCAGTACTTGGACGGGAGACCTCCTGGGAATACCGGGTGCTGTAGACATCTTTTTGTATTTTTCCTCAACATACGGAGGTTAGAAACAATCTAAACTGAAGCCCCTAAATTAAAGTTAGCAACGTGTCTACTGCCATACTACGCTGAAAACACCGGTTCTTGTCTGATCACCGAAGTTAAGCATCGTCGGGCCCGGTCAGTACTTGGACGGGAGACCTCCTGGGAATACCGGGTGCTGTAGACATCTTTTTGTATTTTTCCTCAACATACGGAGGTTAGAAACAATCTAAACTGAAGCCCCTAAATTAAAGTTAGCAACGTGTCTACTGCCATACTACGCTGAAAACACTGGTTCTCGTCTGATCACCGAAGTTAAGCATCGTCGGGCCCGGTCAGTACTTGGACGGGAGACCTCCTGGGAATACCGGGTGCTGTAGACGTCTTTTGTATTTTTCCTCGACATACGGAGGTTAGATCTAAACTGGAAACTGAAGCCGCTATATTAAAGTCAGCAACGTGTCTACTGCCATACTACGCTGAAAACACCGGTTCTTGTCTGATCACCGAAGTTAAGCATCGTCGGGCCCGGTCAGTACTTGGACGGGAGACCTCCTGGGAATACCGGGTGCTGTAGACATCTTTTTGTATTTTTCCTCAACATACGGAGGTTAGAAACAATCTAAACTGAAGCCCCTAAATTAAAGTTAGCAACGTGTCTACTGCCATACTACGCTGAAAACACTGGTTCTCGTCTGATCACCGAAATTGAGCATCGTCGGGCCCGGTCAGTACTTGGACGGGAGACCTCCTGGGAATACCGGGTGCTGTAGACATCTTTTTGTATTTTTCCTCAACATACGGAGGTTAGAAACAATCTAAACTGAAGCCCCTAAATTAAAGTTAGCAACGTGTCTACTGCCATACTACGCTGAAAACACCGGTTCTTGTCTGATCACCGAAGTTAAGCATCGTCGGGCCCGGTCAGTACTTGGACGGGAGACCTCCTGGGAATACCGGGTGCTGTAGACATCTTTTGTATTTTTCCTCGACATACGGAGGTTAGATCTAAACTGGAAACTGAAGCCCCTATATTAAAGTCAGCAACGTGTCTACTGCCATACTATGCTGAAAACACCGGTTCTCGTCTGATCACCGAAGTTAAGGATCGTCGGGTCCGGTCAGTACTTGGACGGGAGACCTCCTGGGAATACCGGGTGCTGTAGACATATTTTGTATTTTTCCTCAAAATACGGAAGTTAGATATCTAAACTGGAAACTGAAGCCCCTATTATAAAGTCAACAAAGTGTTTACTGCCATACTACGCTGAAAACACCGGTTCTCGTCTGATCACCGAAGTTAAGCATCGTCGGGCCCGGTCAGTACTTGGACGGGAGACCTCCTGGGAATACCGGGTGCTGTAGACGTCTTTTGTATTTTTCCTCGACATACGGAGGTTAGATCTAAACTGGAAACTGAAGCCCCTATATTAAAGTCAGCAACGTGTCTACTGCCATACTACGCTGAAAACACCGGTTCTTGTCTGATCACCGAAGTTAATCATCGTCGGGCCCGGTCAGTACTTGGACGGGAGACCTCCTGGGAATACCGGGTGCTGTAGACATCTTTTTGTATTTTTCCTCAACATACGGAGGTTAGAAACAATCTAAACTGAAGCCCCTAAATTAAAGTTAGCAACGTGTCTACTGCCATACTACGCTGAAAACACCGGTTCTTGTCTGATCACCGAAGTTAAGCATCGTCGGGCCCGGTCAGTACTTGGACGGGAGACCTCCTGGGAATACCGGGTGCTGTAGACATCTTTTGTATTTTTCCTCGACATACGGAGGTTAGATCTAAACTGGAAACTGAAGCCCCTATATTAAAGTCAGCAACGTGTCTACTGCCATACTATGCTGAAAACACCGGTTCTCGTCTGATCATCGAAGTTAAGGATCGTCGGGCCCGGTCAGTACTTGGACGGGAGACCTCCTGGGAATACCGGGTGCTGTAGACATATTTTGTATTTTTCCTCAAAATACGGAAGTTAGATATCTAAACTGGAAACTGAAGTCCCTATATTAAAGTCAACAAAGTGTTTACTGCCATTTTACGCTGAAAAGACCTGTTCTCGTCTGATCACCGAAGTTAAGCATCGTCGGGCCCGGTCAGTACTTGGACGGGAGACCTCCTGGGAATACCGGGTGCTGTAGACGTCTTTTGTATTTTTCCTCGACATTCAATTCAAATTCAAATCACATTTATTTCCATACTGTCAAAAACACAGCATTACAGAATGCATATACAATGTAATAGCAAACAGAGTAATTTTAGGTGTATACAATCAAAGAAAGGAACAGTATGGAGGCCGATTTGATAAGCCGAGGCTTGTAGTAATCAGCCTGTGGACAGACAGAGACAAGTTAAACGGACAAGCAGAGGACGTACGAATAGGAACAAAACAACTTACAAACAACAACAACGCTTAATTAACTAAAATGAAAATATGATGTATATATGAAAAAGAACAAATGATGATTTACCTGGCAAAGCAGTCAATGGAAAGAAAGCTATGTTAGATACTGAGAGATAATGACTCTTTTGAGGGAGGCTTTAAAACGGTTCACTGACGGTTGGCTTTTGATTTCTTCGTCAATGGCATTCCACAAGCGAGGACCATAGAATCGAAGGGTGTTCATGGAATAGGTGGTGCGAGTGAAAGGAACCACGAGATTATGACAATATCTGGTTTGGTAGGTATGCATGTCTTGAACAGAAGAAAAATAAGCAGAGAAGGTACTAGGAAGAAGATTTCTGGAATACTTGTACATAAATATTCCAGTATGGAGTTTATTTATGTCAGAAAGTGTAAGGGTGTTGAGCTGTGCAAAAAGTGGTGCAGTGTGAGCACGAGGATGTGAAGAAGTACAAATGCGGATAGCCCGTTTTTGAGTGACAATGAGGGAGTGCAGTTTGTTATTGCTTGACCGAGCCCAGACAATATTACAATAGTTTAAGTAGGGCAGAATAAGTGTATTGTAGAGTAAGACCATAGAAAAGGGTGGAAGAAAATAACGCAGTTTAGACAAGACACCGGTATTACGAGAAGTGATTTTTGTAAGAGAAGAGATGTGATTAGACCAGGAAAGTTTGTTGTCAATAATTACACCAAGAAATTTTGTAGAGTAGACCCTGGTGATAGGAATATTGTCTATAGTAACAGGGGGAAGATCAAGGTTGATTGAAGTATTAGATTTGGAAAAGAGAATAAAGCTGGTTTTGGAGTGATTTAAAGACAATTTATTTGCCTTTAACCACATGGAAACGAGAGTAAGTTCTGAATTCAGTGTGTTGATCAGGGTAGCAGAGTTGGGACTGGAATGGAAAATAGTTGTGTCATCAGCAAACAGTGTGAAAGATAGCAAGGAAGAAGAAAGATACAAATCGTTGATGTAGAGAAGAAATAAAAGAGGACCAAGAATGGAGCCTTGGGGCACACCATGAGAAGTATTAAGGCGGCAAGAGTCGGATTTATTAAAAGTAGTAAATTGTTGCCTGTTGTTGAGATAGTCGGCTAACCATTGAAGAGCGACTCCTCTGATCCCATAGTGCTCCAGTTTAGAGAGAAGAATAGTATGGTCGATTGTATCAAAGGCTTTAGAGAGATCAAGGAAAACGCCAACAGCAAAAAGTTTGTTAGTAAGAGCAGTAGTAACTTTGTCAATGAACTCGATGAGAGCCATATCGGTGGAGTGTTTACTGCGAAAGCCATATTGCTGATCACATAGAAGATGAAATTTAGAGATGAAAGTGTAGAGACGATTATAAACAAGTCTCTCCAGAAGTTTAGAAAAACAAGGAAGAATGGAGATAGGTCTATAGTTGCCGACTTCTTTATTGTCCCCACTTTTAAAGATAGGAACAACTTTAGCGACCTTAAGATTCAGAGGAACAGATCCATGGAGAAAAGAAAGATTGAAGATATAAGCAAGAGGTTCAGCAATAAGAGAAATTATAGACTTAACAACAGAAGAACTAATGTCATCGAAGCCGGGACTAGTATTGGTCTTCAATGTGTCACAGACACGTATTATTTCTGCTGCATTAGTTGGAGTAAGAAAGAAAGAAAAAGCATTCGAATTGTGCAGGTAGCTTGAAAAGTGTGCGTTAGTGTGAGGAATTTTGGAAGCCAGTGAAGGACCAATGTTGGTAAAGAAAGAGTTGAAAGAATTAGCAATGTCAGCAGGATTAGAATACAGACGCTCACCATCAGTGAACTCGTCAGGAAAAGACGTCCGCTTCTTCTTACCCAGAATACCATTGATTTCTTGCCATAATTGCTTGAGATTCGATTTTCGGATATCCAATCTATGGGCGTAATGATCTTGTTTCGCTTTCCGAACAGTAGCGGTGATGCGATTACGGAAAGTTTTATAATTACGCTCATTAACCTCATTAGGATTGCGTAGGAAACGTCTATAAAGCCTGTTCTTATAATGACAAGAATCGATGATAGACTGGTTAATCCAAGGCTGGCTTTTATTGGTACTGCCAAATGTTTTGGTAACATACGGAAAGTGAAAATTATACCGAGAAGTGATAATAGAGAAGAAGGAATCATAAGCTGCCTCAGGCTGATCAGTTTCATAGACTTGATGCCAGTCAGCACCAGCTATGTCTGATTGGAAGGAACGAATGGTGGCTGGATTAATGTTCCTTGTAACGAACGACTTCTGAGGAGTAGTCTTAACATTTGAAAGACAAGAAGAAGTTATCTGAAAGAGAGGAAAATGATCCGAAATATCAGAGTAGAAGATTCCAGCTAGGATATCCTGATCAGAATTAGTTAGTATATTGTCAATAAGTGTGGCAGTGTGAGGTGTAATGCGAGTTGGTTTATCAATTAAAGTGTGGAATCCATTGGCGAAGACGGAGTTAACAAAGTCGTCAGTTGGCTGATGCTCCGAACAATTGAGTAGATTTAAGTTGAAATCGCCCATTATGTAACACAGCTTTCTTTCATTTGTAATGGTATTTAAACAAGAATCAAAAGAAGCATTGAAGTTATCAATTGAACTACCTGGAGCCCTATAGACATTGCCAACAATGATGTTACAGGCATGGTCGCGTTGAATTTCGATAAAAACAGATTCAAAATCACCTGAAGTGGAACCGAGGTCACCACGGATTTTGAAATTCAACGTGTCTTTAACAAACATGGCAACCCCTCCGCCTAACTTATGAGAACGTGACGAGTGAACAAGATTGTAGTTGTCCATGTGAATGTAAGACGGAGGGGTTTCTTTAAACCATGTCTCAGTAAAACCATAGATCGAGAAGGAATGACTGAGAGTAGACACATAATCCTGAATGTCGTAAAAATGGCTACATAGGCTCCGGGCATTCATATGAAAAATCGAAAAGGTACCAACAGAACAGACATTTAAATTATTGAATTCATTACTCTCGTAATAAGAACTGCTGCTATTGCTGTCATTATCGTCAACAAAATCAGTAAACATCAGTGGAGAAAGATAAGCGCTTTAGACAAAACAATGAACAATGACCAACACAAAAAAACAAGAAACAAAATCAAATGAATTAGTCGGAATAAACAAGATATATAAATGCAACATGCAAATGTCACGCTTAAACGAGCAAAATAAAATTGGAGTAATGAAAGGCACAATAATGGAACAAGCAAGAAATAATATTCATTTTTTTAGTTATCACACAAGCGCGAGTGGAATACGCGGGGAAGATGCAGCGCCCCAGCGTCCCATGCCCAACAAGGCCGAAGGCCGAGTTGTGCACGAGACGCAGACGTGACACACCAGGCCCCCGCACTCCACAAGTGCGCGAACTATCTTCAAGCAAACTGGACAAGCAGAATGGAGTTGGAACATCGCAAAATGCAGCATGTGATACGGACCGCAAAAGAAACGGTACCACACTGAATTGTTTCCTTTGGATCGTTCGATCAGAATCAAGGAATCAAGTGTGCTTGAAGATAATGATAATATCAACAAAATAGAAATGATGTAGCTATAACTGAACAATGGTTAATTAAGACACAAATGATGCAAGCAAATAAATAAAATTAAAAAATTAACATGATTGTTGATAAACAAATGCAACAAAAAATGATTAAATAAGCAGATCAGCTGGAGAAATTCAATGCTAACAAAAAGTTCTGAAGCAATAGATGGGAGATGAAAAGTCCGATGAAGCGGCGGATGGGATGATACAAAGTGATAAAATGATGCAAAGTTAAACCCCTAGTGGGGTGTACAGCAGGATGGAATGGGTATAGTGTAGTCTCATCATGCGTTGTAGAAGTGAGCCAGTGCACCACCATTGCTTCGCCACTTACCGGCCACAAACCTGTACTTCAATCCCTCCTTGTATGCTTGGGATACATCAGAAGCCCATCGTCGTTTCTCCTGCAGGTCCTGCTTTGTGTGATCCTCAACACAGAAATATGGAGCATCATCCAGGGCCTGGCGTTGTTGGCGGAGGACATGAACTTTGTCTTGATAACAGTTAAACTTGACAAGCAGATGCTGAGGACGACCAGGTGTCTTGGGTCCATCCCGATGAGCACGCTCAAGTTTGACATCTTGAAGTCCAAATTTGTCCTTGAGCATCGTGGAGGTGAGTGCCAGGCAATCTTCACCCTTATCCTGAGGGAAGCCAATGATTCGGAGGTTGTTTCGTCTGCTGAATCTCTCAAGCTTGTTCAGTTTTTCACTGTGGTCAGCAATCCGGCGTTCTGCTTGAGCCACTATGTTGGCCATTTTCTCCAGCTCCTTAACCTTTTGTTCGAGTTCGTTGATCCGTTTGGACTCGAACTCAATTGAAGTGATCAGACTCTCCTCCATGCGATCTATACGCTTGTTGAGGTCGACTTGACCCTGGCGTATGTCTGACAGTGCCGCCCGGACAAACCGCTCGAAGTCCCCATGACCCTCAGTGGTAGCAGCACGGTCACTTGAATGGTCCTGTCGGGCACGCACCAATGGCTGTGGTGACAACAGAGGTAGGGTACATTCAGGTGATTTTGTTGGTTTCTTTCGTCCAGCAGGCATGATCATCTATTATGTTGAAGCTCTTACGGTTGTAGATCGCAGGTTTTATAAGGTTGGTCGGCAAAGTTGTTAAAATGCCGGGATTTGGAGCGGGATTTAAGGCTAAAAAGGAGAGCTCGTAAAGTAGCGTGTTCACTCGAACATATTGCTTAGCTCCACGTCCACCGACATACGGAGGTTAGATCTAAACTGGAAACTGAAGCCCCTATATTAAAGTCAGCAACGTGTCTACTGCCATACTACGCTGAAAACACCGGTTCTCGTCTGATCACCGAAGTTAAGCATCGTCGGGCCCGGTCAGTACTTGGACGGGAGACCTCCTGGGAATACCGGGTGCTGTAGACATCTTTTTGTATTTTTCCTCAACATACGGAGGTTAGAAACAATCTAAACTGAAGCCCCTAAATTAAAGTTAGCAACGTGTCTACTGCCATACTACGCTGAAAACACCGGTTCTTGTCTGATCACCGAAGTTAAGCATCGTCGGGCCCGGTCAGTACTTGGACGGGAGACCTCCTGGGAATACCTGGTGCTGTAGACATCTTTTTGTATTTTTCCTCAACATACGGAGGTTAGAAACAATCTAAACTGAAGCCCCTAAATTAAAGTTAGCAACGTGTCTACTGCCATACTACGCTGAAAACACTGGTTCTCGTCTGATCACCGAAGTTAAGCATCGTCGGGCCCGGTCAGTACTTGGACGGGAGACCTCCTGGGAATACCGGGTGCTGTAGACATCTTTTTGTATTTTTCCTCAACATACGGAGGTTAGAAACAATCTAAACTGAAGCCCCTAAATTAAAGTTAGCAACGTGTCTACTGCCATACTACGCTGAAAACACCGGTTCTTGTCTGATCACCGAAGTTAAGCATCGTCGGGCCCGGTCAGTACTTGGACGGGAGACCTCCTGGGAATACCGGGTGCTGTAGACATCTTTTGTATTTTTCCTCGACATACGGAGGTTAGATCTAAACTGGAAACTGAAGCCCCTATATTAAAGTCAGCAACGTGTCTACTGCCATACTATGCTGAAAACACCGGTTCTCGTCTGATCACCGAAGTTAAGGATCGTTGGGCCCGGTCAGTACTTGGACGGGAGACCTCCTGGGAATACCGGGTGCTGTAGACATATTTTGTATTTTTCCTCAAAATACGGAAGTTAGATATCTAAACTGGAAACTGAAGTCCCTATATTAAAGTCAACAAAGTGTTTACTGCCATACTACGCTGAAAAGACCTGTTCTCGTCTGATCACCGAAGTTAAGCATCGTCGGGCCCGGTCAGTACTTGGTCAGTACTTGGACGGGAGACCTCCTGGGAATACCGGGTGCTGTAGACATATTTTGTATTTTTCCTCAAAATACGGAAGTTAGATATCTAAACTGGAAACTGAAGCCCCTATATTAAAGTCAACAAAGTGTTTACTGCCATACTACGCTGAAAACACCGGTTCTCGTCTGATCACCGAAGTTAAGCATCGTCGGGCCCGGTCAGTACTTGGACGGGAGACCTCCTGGGAATACCGGGTGCTGTAGACATATTTTGTATTTTTCCTCAAAATACGGAAGTTAGATATCTAAACTGGAAACTGAATTCCCTATATTAAAGTCAACAAATTGTTTACTGCCATACTACGCTGAAAAGACCTGTTCTCGTCTGATCACCGAAGTTAAGCATCGTCGGGCCCGGTCAGTACTTGGTCAGTACTTGGACGGGAGACCTCCTGGGAATACCGGGTGCTGTAGACATATTTTGTATTTTTCCTCAAAATACGGAAGTTAGATATCTAAACTGGAAACTGAAGCCCCTATATTAAAGTCAACAAAGTGTTTACTGCCATACTACGCTGAAAACACCGGTTCTCGTCTGATCACCGAAGTTAAGCATCGTCGGGCCCGGTCAGTACTTGGACGGGAGACCTCCTGGGAATACCGGGTGCTGTAGACGTCTTTTGTATTTTTCCTCGACATACGGAGGTTAGATCTAAACTGGAAACTGAAGCCCCTATATTAAAGTCAGCAACGTGTCTACTGCCATACTACGCTGAAAACACCGGTTCTTGTCTGATCACCGAAGTTAAGCATCGTCGGGCCCGGTCAGTACTTGGACGGGAGACCTCCTGGGAATACCGGGTGCTGTAGACATCTTTTTGTATTTTTCCTCAACATACGGAGGTTAGAAACAATCTAAACTGAAGCCCCTAAATTAAAGTTAGCAACGTGTCTACTGCCATACTACGCTGAAAACACTGGTTCTCGTCTGATCACCGAAGTTAAGCATCGTCGGGCCCGGTCAGTACTTGGACGGGAGGCCTCCTGGGAATACCGGGTGCTGTAGACATCTTTTTGTATTTTTCCTCAACATACGGAGGTTAGAAACAATCTAAACTGAAGCCCCTAAATTAAAGTTAGCAACGTGTCTACTGCCATACTACGCTGAAAACACCGGTTCTTGTCTGATCACCGAAGTTAAGCATCGTCGGGCCCGGTCAGTACTTGGACGGGAGACCTCCTGGGAATACCGGGTGCTGTAGACATCTTTTGTATTTTTCCTCGACATACGGAGGTTAGATCTAAACTGGAAACTGAAGCCCCTATATTAAAGTCAGCAACGTGTCTACTGCCATACTATGCTGAAAACACCGGTTCTCGTCTGATCACCGAAGTTAAGGATCGTCGGGCCCGGTCAGTACTTGGACGGGAGACCTCCTGGGAATACCGGTGCTGTAGACATATTTTGTATTTTTCCTCAAAATACGGAAGTTAGATATCTAAACTGGAAACTGAAGTCCCTATATTAAAGTCAACAAAGTGTTTACTGCCATACTACGCTGAAAAGACCTGTTCTCGTCTGATCACCGAAGTTAAGCATCGTCGGGCCCGGTCAGTACTTGGACGGGAGACCTCCTGGGAATACCGGGTGCTGTAGACATCTTTTGTATTTTTCCTCGACATACGGAGGTTAGATCTAAACTGGAAACTGAAGCCCCTATATTAAAGTCAGCAACGTGTCTACTGCCATACTACGCTGAAAACACCGGTTCTTGTCTGATCACCGAAGTTAAGCATCGTCGGGCCCGGTCAGTACTTGGACGGGAGACCTCCTGGGAATACCGGGTGCTGTAGACATATTTTGTATTTTTCCTCAAAATACGGAAGTTAGATATCTAAACTGGAAACTGAAGTCCCTATATTAAAGTCAACAAATTGTTTACTGCCATACTACGCTGAAAAGACCTGTTCTCGTCTGATCACCGAAGTTAAGCATCGTCGGGCCCGGTCAGTACTTGGTCAGTACTTGGACGGGAGACCTCCTGGGAATACCGGGTGCTGTAGACATATTTTGTATTTTTCCTCAAAATACGGAAGTTAGATATCTAAACTGGAAACTGAAGCCCCTATATTAAAGTCAACAAAGTGTTTACTGCCATACTACGCTGAAAACACCGGTTCTCGTCTGATCACCGAAGTTAAGCATCGTCGGGCCCGGTCAGTACTTGGACGGGAGACCTCCTGGGAATACCGGGTGCTGTAGACGTCTTTTGTATTTTTCCTCGACATACGGAGGTTAGATCTAAACTGGAAACTGAAGCCCCTATATTAAAGTCAGCAACGTGTCTACTGCCATACTACGCTGAAAACACCGGTTCTTGTCTGATCACCGAAGTTAAGCATCGTCGGGCCCGGTCAGTACTTGGACGGGAGACCTCCTGGGAATACCGGGTGCTGTAGACATCTTTTTGTATTTTTCCTCAACATACGGAGGTTAGAAACAATCTAAACTGAAGCCCCTAAATTAAAGTTAGCAACGTGTCTACTGCCATACTACGCTGAAAACACTGGTTCTCGTCTGATCACCGAAGTTAAGCATCGTCGGGCCCGGTCAGTACTTGGACGGGAGGCCTCCTGGGAATACCGGGTGCTGTAGACATCTTTTTGTATTTTTCCTCAACATACGGAGGTTAGAAACAATCTAAACTGAAGCCCCTAAATTAAAGTTAGCAACGTGTCTACTGCCATACTACGCTGAAAACACCGGTTCTTGTCTGATCACCGAAGTTAAGCATCGTCGGGCCCGGTCAGTACTTGGACGGGAGACCTCCTGGGAATACCGGGTGCTGTAGACATCTTTTGTATTTTTCCTCGACATACGGAGGTTAGATCTAAACTGGAAACTGAAGCCCCTATATTAAAGTCAGCAACGTGTCTACTGCCATACTACGCTGAAAACACCGGTTCTTGTCTGATCACCGAAGTTAAGCATCGTCGGGCCCGGTCAGTACTTGGACGGGAGACCTCCTGGGAATACCGGGTGCTGTAGACATCTTTTTGTATTTTTCCTCAACATACGGAGGTTAGAAACAATCTAAACTGAAGCCCCTAAATTAAAGTTAGCAACGTGTCTACTGCCATACTACGCTGAAAACACCGGTTCTTGTCTGATCACCGAAGTTAAGCATCGTCGGGCCCGGTTAGTACTTGGAAGGGAGACCTCCTGGGAATACCGGGTGCTGTAGACATCTTTTGTATTTTTCCTCGACATACGGAGGTTAGATCTAAACTGGAAACTGAAGCCCCTATATTAAAGTCAGCAACGTGTCTACTGCCATACTACGCTGAAAACACCGGTTCTCGTCTGATCACCGAAGTTAAGCATCGTCGGGCCCGGTCAGTACTTGGACGGGAGACCTCCTGGGAATACCGGGTGCTGTAGACATCTTTTTGTATTTTTCCTCAACATACGGAGGTTAGAAACAATCTAAACTGAAGCCCCTAAATTAAAGTTAGCAACGTGTCTACTGCCATACTACGCTGAAAACACCGGTTCTTGTCTGATCACCGAAGTTAAGCATCGTCGGGCCCGGTCAGTACTTGGACGGGAGACCTCCTGGGAATACCGGGTGCTGTAGACATCTTTTTGTATTTTTCCTCAACATACGGAGGTTAGAAACAATCTAAACTGAAGCCCCTAAATTAAAGTTAGCAACGTGTCTACTGCCATACTACGCTGAAAACACTGGTTCTCGTCTGATCACCGAAGTTAAGCATCGTCGGGCCCGGTCAGTACTTGGACGGGAGACCTCCTGGGAATACCGGGTGCTGTAGACATCTTTTGTATTTTTCCTCGACATACGGAGGTTAGATCTAAACTGGAAACTGAAGCCCCTATATTAAAGTCAGCAACGTGTCTACTGCCATACTATGCTGAAAACACCGGTTCTCGTCTGATCACCGAAGTTAAGGATCGTCGGGCCCGGTCAGTACTTGGACGGGAGACCTCCTGGGAATACCGGGTGCTGTAGACATATTTTGTATTTTTCCTCAAAATACGGAAGTTAGATATCTAAACTGGAAACTGAAGTCCCTATATTAAAGTCAACAAAGTGTTTACTGCCATACTACGCTGAAAAGACCTGTTCTCGTCTGATCACCGAAGTTAAGCATCGTCGGGCCCGGTCAGTACTTGGACGGGAGACCTCCTGGGAATACCGGGTGCTGTAGACATCTTTTGTATTTTTCCTCGACATACGGAGGTTAGATCTAAACTGGAAACTGAAGCCCCTATATTAAAGTCAGCAACGTGTCTACTGCCATACTACGCTGAAAACACCGGTTCTTGTCTGATCACCGAAGTTAAGCATCGTCGGGCCCGGTCAGTACTTGGACGGGAGACCTCCTGGGAATACCGGGTGCTGTAGACATCTTTTTGTATTTTTCCTCAACATACGGAGGTTAGAAACAATCTAAACTGAAGCCCCTAAATTAAAGTTAGCAACGTGTCTACTGCCATACTACGCTGAAAACACTGGTTCTCGTCTGATCACCGAAGTTAAGCATCGTCGGGCCCGGTCAGTACTTGGACGGGAGACCTCCTGGGAATACCGGGTGCTGTAGACATCTTTTGTATTTTTCCTCGACATACGGAGGTTAGATCTAAACTGGAAACTGAAGCCCCTATATTAAAGTCAGCAACGTGTCTTCTGCCATACTATGCTGAAAACACCGGTTCTCGTCTGATCACCGAAGTTAAGGATCGTCGGGCCCGGTCAGTACTTGGACGGGAGACCTCCTGGGAATACCGGGTGCTGTAGACATATTTTGTATTTTTCCTCAAAATACGGAAGTTAGATATCTAAACTGGAAACTGAAGTCCCTATATTAAAGTCAACAAAGTGTTTACTGCCATACTACGCTGAAAAGACCTGTTCTCGTCTGATCACCGAAGTTAAGCATCGTCGGGCCCGGTCAGTACTTGGACGGGAGACCTCCTGGGAATACCGGGTGCTGTAGACATCTTTTGTATTTTTCCTCGACATACGGAGGTTAGATCTAAACTGGAAACTGAAGCCCCTATATTAAAGTCAGCAACGTGTCTACTGCCATACTACGCTGAAAACACCGGTTCTTGTCTGATCACCGAAGTTAAGCATCGTCGGGCCCGGTCAGTACTTGGACGGGAGACCTCCTGGGAATACCGGGTGCTGTAGACATCTTTTTGTATTTTTCCTCAACATACGGAGGTTAGAAACAATCTAAACTGAAGCCCCTAAATTAAAGTTAGCAACGTGTCTACTGCCATACTACGCTGAAAACACCGGTTCTTGTCTGATCACCGAAGTTAAGCATCGTCGGGCCCGGTCAGTACTTGGAAGGGAGACCTCCTGGGAATACCGGGTGCTGTAGACATCTTTTGTATTTTTCCTCGACATACGGAGGTTAGATCTAAACTGGAAACTGAAGCCCCTTATATTAAAGTCAGCAACGTGTCTACTGCCATACTACGCTGAAAACACCGGTTCTCGTCTGATCACCGAAGTTAAGCATCGTCGGGCCCGGTCAGTACTTGGACGGGAGACCTCCTGGGAATACCGGGTGCTGTAGACATCTTTTTGTATTTTTCCTCAACATACGGAGGTTAGAAACAATCTAAACTGAAGCCCCTAAATTAAAGTTAGCAACGTGTCTACTGCCATACTACGCTGAAAACACCGGTTCTTGTCTGATCACCGAAGTTAAGCATCGTCGGGCCCGGTCAGTACTTGGACGGGAGACCTCCTGGGAATACCGGGTGCTGTAGACATCTTTTTGTATTTTTCCTCAACATACGGAGGTTAGAAACAATCTAAACTGAAGCCCCTAAATTAAAGTTAGCAACGTGTCTACTGCCATACTACGCTGAAAACACTGGTTCTCGTCTGATCACCGAAGTTAAGCATCGTCGGGCCCGGTCAGTACTTGGACGGGAGACCTCCTGGGAATACCGGGTGCTGTAGACATCTTTTTGTATTTTTCCTCAACATACGGAGGTTAGAAACAATCTAAACTGAAGCCCCTAAATTAAAGTTAGCAACGTGTCTACTGCCATACTACGCTGAAAACACCGGTTCTTGTCTGATCACCGAAGTTAAGCATCGTCGGGCCCGGTCAGTACTTGGACGGGAGACCTCCTGGGAATACCGGGTGCTGTAGACATCTTTTTGTATTTTTCCTCAACATACGGAGGTTAGAAACAATCTAAACTGAAGCCCCTAAATTAAAGTTAGCAACGTGTCTACTGCCATACTACGCTGAAAACACCGGTTCTTGTCTGATCACCGAAGTTCAGCATCGTCGGGCCCGGTCAGTACTTGGACGGGAGACCTCCTGGGAATACCGGGTGCTGTAGACATCTTTTGTATTTTTCCTCGACATACGGAGGTTAGATCTAAACTGGAAACTGAAGCCCCTATATTAAAGTCAGCAACGTGTCTACTGCCATACTATGCTGAAAAGACCTGTTCTCGTCTGATCACCGAAGTTAAGGATCGTCGGGCCCGGTCAGTACTTGGACGGGAGACCTCCTGGGAATACCGGGTGCTATAGACGTCTTTTGTATTTTTCCTCGACATACGGAGGTTAGATCTAAACTGGAAACTGAAGCCCCTATATTAAAGTCAGCAACGTGTCTACTGCCATACTACGCTGAAAACACCGGTTCTCGTCTGATCACCGAAGTTAAGCATCGTCGGGCCCGGTCAGTATTTGGACGGGAGACCTCCTGGGAATACCGGGTGCTGTAGACATCTTTTTGTATTTTTCCTCAACATACGGAGGTTAGAAACAACCTAAACTGAAGCCCCTAAATTAAAGTTAGCAACGTGTCTACTGCCATACTACGCTGAAAACACCGGTTCTCGTCTGATAACCGAAGTGAAGCATCGTCGGGCCCGGTCAGTACTTGGACGGGAGACCTCCTGGGAATACTGGGTGCTGTAGACATATTTTGTATTTTTCCTCAAAATACGGAAGTTAGATATCTAAACTGGAAACTGAAGCCCCTATATTAAAGTCAACAAAGTGTTTACTGCCATACTACGTTGAAAACACCGGTTCTCGTCTGATCACCGAAGTAAAGCATCGTCGGGCCCGGTCAGTACTTGGACGGGAGACCTCCTGGGAATACCGGGTGCTGTAGACATCTTTTTGTATTTTTCCTCAACATACGGAGGTTAGAAACAATCTAAACTGAAGCCCCTAAATTAAAGTTAGCAACGTGTCTACTGCCATACTACGCTGAAAACACTGGTTCTCGTCTGATCACCGAAGTTAAGCATCGTCGGGCCCGGTCAGTACTTGGACGGGAGACCTCCTGGGAATACCGGGTGCTGTAGACATCTTTTTGTATTTTTCCTCAACATACGGAGGTTAGAAACAATCTAAACTGAAGCCCCTAAATTAAAATTAGCAACGTGTCTACTGCCATACTACGCTGAAAACACCGGTTCTTGTCTGATCACCGAAGTTAAGCATCGTCGGGCCCGGTCAGTACTTGGACGGGAGACCTCCTGGGAATACCGGGTGCTGTAGACATCTTTTTGTATTTTTCCTCAACATACGGAGGTTAGAAACAATCTAAACTGAAGCCCCTAAATTAAAGTTAGCAACGTGTCTACTGCCATACTACGCTGAAAACACCGGTTCTTGTCTGATCACCGAAGTTCAGCATCGTCGGGCCCGGTCAGTACTTGGACGGGAGACCTCCTGGGAATACCGGGTGCTGTAGACATCTTTTGTATTTTTCCTCGACATACGGAGGTTAGATCTAAACTGGAAACTGAAGCCCCTATATTAAAGTCAGCAACGTGTCTACTGCCATACTATGCTGAAAACACCGGTTCTCGTCTGATCACCGAAGTTAAGGATCGTCGGGCCCGGTCAGTACTTGGACGGGAGACCTCCTGGGAATACCGGGTGCTGTAGACATATTTTGTATTTTTCCTCAAAATACGGAAGTTAGATATCTAAACTGGAAACTGAAGTCCCTATATTAAAGTCAACAAAGTGTTTACTGCCATACTACGCTGAAAAGACCTGTTCTCGTCTGATCACCGAAGTTAAGCATCGTCGGGCCCGGTCAGTACTTGGACGGGAGACCTCCTGGGAATACCGGGTGCTGTAGACGTCTTTTGTATTTTTCCTCGACATACGGAGGTTAGATCTAAACTGGAAACTGAAGCCCCTATATTAAAGTCAGCAACGTGTCTACTGCCATACTACGCTGAAAACACCGGTTCTCGTCTGATCACCGAAGTTAAGCATCGTCGGGCCCGGTCAGTACTTGGACGGGAGACCTCCTGGGAATACCGGGTGCTGTAGACATCTTTTTGTATTTTTCCTCAACATACGGAGGTTAGAAACAACCTAAACTGAAGCCCCTAAATTAAAGTTAGCAACGTGTCTACTGCCATACTACGCTGAAAACACCGGTTCTTGTCTGATCACCGAAGTTAAGCATCGTCGGGTCCGGTCAGTACTTGGACGGGAGACCTCCTGGGAATACCGGGTGCTGTAGACATCTTTTTGTATTTTTCCTCAACATACGGAGGTTAGAAACAATCTAAACTGAAGCCCCTAAATTAAAGTTAGCAACGTGTCTACTGCCATACTACGCTGAAAACACCGGTTCTTGTCTGATCACCGAAGTTAAGCATCGTCGGGCCCGGTCAGTACTTGGACGGGAGACCTCCTGGGAATACCGGGTGCTGTAGACATCTTATGTATTTTTCCTCGACATACGGAGGTTAGATCTAAACTGGAAACTGAAGCCCCTATATTAAAGTCAGCAACGTGTCTACTGCCATACTATGCTGAAAACACCGGTTCTCGTCTGATCACCGAAGTTAAGGATCGTTGGGCCCGGTCAGTACTTGGACGGGATACCTCCTGGGAATACCGGGTGCTGTAGACATATTTTGTATTTTTCCTCAAAATACGGAAGTTAGATATCTAAACTGGAAACTGAAGTCCCTATATTAAAGTCAACAAAGTGTTTACTGCCATACTACGCTGAAAAGACCTGTTCTCGTCTGATCACCGAAGTTAAGCATCGTCGGGCCCGGTCAGTACTTGGACGGGAGACCTCCTGGGAATACCGGGTGCTGTAGACGTCTTTTGTATTTTTCCTCGACATACGGAGGTTAGATCTAAACTGGAAACTGAAGCCCCTATATTAAAGTCAGCAACGTGTCTACTGCCATACTACGCTGAAAACACCGGTTCTCGTCTGATCACGGAAGTTAAGCATCGTCGGGCCGGGTCAGTACTTGGACGGGAGACCTCCTGGGAATACCGGGTGCTGTAGACATCTTTTTGTATTTTTCCTCAACATACGGAGGTTAGAAACAATCTAAACTGAAGCCCCTAAATTAAAGTTAGCAACGTGTCTACTGCCATACTACGCTGAAAACACCGGTTCTCGTCTGATCACCGAAGTTAAGCATCGTCGGGCCCGGTCAGTACTTGGACGGGAGACCTCCTGGGAATACCGGGTGCTGTAGACATATTTTGTATTTTTCCTCGACATACGGAGGTTAGATCTAAACTGGAAACTGAAGCCCCTATATTAAAGTCACCAACGTGTCTACTGCCATACTATGCTGAAAACACCGGTTCTCGTCTGATCACCGAAGTTAAGCATCGTCGGGCCCGGTCAGTACTTGGACGGGAGACCTCCTGGGAATACCGGGTGCTGTAGACATATTTTGTATTTTTCCTCAAAATACGGAAGTTAGATATCTAAACTGGAAACTGAAGCCCCTATATTAAAGTCAACAAAGTTTTTACTGCCATACTACGCTGAAAACACCGGTTCTCGTCTGATCACCGAAGTTAAGCATCGTCGGGCCCGGTCAGTACTTGGACGGGAGACCTCCTGGGAATACCGGGTGCTGTAGACGTCTTTTGTATTTTTCCTCGACATACGGAGATTAGATCTAAACTGGAAACTGAAGCCCCTATATTAAAGTCAGCAACGTGTCTACTGCCATACTACGCTGAAAACACCGGTTCTCGTCTGATCACCGAAGTTAAGCATCGTCGGGCCCGGTCAGTACTTGGACGGGAGACCTCCTGGGAATACCGGGTGCTGTAGACATATTTTGTATTTTTCCTCAAAATACGGAAGTTAGATATCTAAACTGGAAACTGAAGCCCCTAAATTAAAGTCAGCAACGTGTCTACTGCCATACTACGCTGAAAACACCGGTTCTCGTCTGATCACCGAAGTTAAGCATCGTCGGGCCCGGTCAGTACTTGGACGGGAGACCTCCTGGGAATACCGGGTGCTGTAGACATCTTTTTGTATTTTTCCTCAACATACGGAGGTTAGAAACAATCTAACCTGAAGCCCCTAAATTAAAGTTAGCAACGTGTCTACTGCCATACTACGCTGAAAACACCGGTTCTCGTCTGATAACCGAAGTGAAGCATCGTCGGGCCCGGTCAGTACTTGGACGGGAGACCTCCTGGGAATACTGGGTGCTGTAGACATATTTTGTATTTTTCCTCAAAATACGGAAGTTAGATATCTAAACTGGAAACTGAAGCCCCTATATTAAAGTCAACAAAGTGTTTACTGCCATACTACGCTGAAAACACCGGTTCTCGTCTGATCACCGAAGTAAAGCATCGTCGGGCCCGGTCAGTACTTGGACGGGAGACCTCCTGGGAATACCGGGTGCTGTAGACATATTTTTGTATTTTTCCTCAACATACGGAGGTTAGAAACAATCTAAACTGAAGCCCCTAAATTAAAGTTAGCAACGTGTCTACTGCCATACTACGCTGAAAACATCGGTTCTCGTCTGATCACCGAAGTTAAGCATCGTCGGGCCCGGTCAGTACTTGGACGGGAGACCTCCTGGGAATACCGGGTGCTGTAGACATCTTTTTGTATTTTTCCTCAACATACGGAGGTTAGAAACAATCTAAACTGAAGCCCCTAAATTAAAGTCAGCAACGTGTCTACTGCCATACTACCCTGAAAACACCGGTTCTCGTCTGATCACCGAAGTTAAGCATCGTCGGGCCCGGTCAGTACTTGGACGGGAGACCTCCTGGGAATACCGGGTGCTGTAGACATCTTTTTGTATTTTTCCTCAACATACGGAGGTTAGAAACAATCTAAACTGAAGCCCCTAAATTAAAGTTAGCAACGTGTCTACTGCCATACTACGCTGAAAACACCGGTTCTCGTCTGATCACCGAAGTTAAGCATCGTCGGGCCCGGTCAGTACTTGGACGGGAGACCTCCTGGGAATACTGGGTGCTGTAGACATCTTTTTGTATTTTTCCTCAACATACGGAGGTTAGAAACAATCTAAACTGAAGCCCCTAAATTAAAGTCAGCAACGTGTCTACTGCCATACTACCCTGAAAACACCGGTTCTCGTCTGATCACCGAAGTTAAGCATCGTCGGGCCCGGTCAGTACTTGGACGGGAGACCTCCTGGGAATACCGGGTGCTGTAGACATCTTTTTGTATTTTTCCTCAACATACGGAGGTTAGAAACAATCTAAACTGAAGCCCCTAAATTAAAGTTAGCAACGTGTCTACTGCCATACTACCCTGAAAACACCGGTTCTCGTCTGATCACCGAAGTTAAGCATCGTCGGGCCCGGTCAGTACTTGGACGGGAGACCTCCTGGGAATACCGGGTGCTGTAGACATCTTTTTGTATTTTTCCTCAACATACGGAGGTTAGAAACAATCTAACCTGAAGCCCCTATATTAAAGTCAGCAACGTGTCTACTGCCATACTACGCTGAAAACACCGGTTCTCGTCTGATCACCGAAGTTAAGCATCGTCGGGCCCAGTCAGTACTTGGACGGGAGACCTCCTGGGAATACCGGGTGCTGTAGACATATTTTGTATTTTTCCTCAAAATACGGAAGTTAGATATCTAAACTGGAAACTGAAGCCCCTAAATTAAAGTCAGCAACGTGTCTACTGCCATACTACGCTGAAAACACCGGTTCTCGTCTGATCACCGAAGTTAAGCATCGTCGGGCCCGGTCAGTACTTGGACGGGAGACCTCCTGGGAATACCGGGTGCTGTAGACATCTTTTTGTATTTTTCCTCAACATACGGAGGTTAGAAACAATCTAACCTGAAGCCCCTAAATTAAAGTTAGCAACGTGTCTACTGCCATACTACGCTGAAAACACCGGTTCTCGTCTGATAACCGAAGTGAAGCATCGTCGGGCCCGGTCAGTACTTGGACGGGAGACCTCCTGGGAATACTGGGTGCTGTAGACATATTTTGTATTTTTCCTCAAAATACGGAAGTTAGATATCTAAACTGGAAACTGAAGCCCCTATATTAAAGTCAACAAAGTGTTTACTGCCATACTACGCTGAAAACACCGGTTCTCGTCTGATCACCGAAGTAAAGCATCGTCGGGCCCGGTCAGTACTTGGACGGGAGACCTCCTGGGAATACCGGGTGCTGTAGACATATTTTTGTATTTTTCCTCAACATACGGAGGTTAGAAACAATCTAAACTGAAGCCCCTAAATTAAAGTTAGCAACGTGTCTACTGCCATACTACGCTGAAAACATCGGTTCTCGTCTGATCACCGAAGTTAAGCATCGTCGGGCCCGGTCAGTACTTGGACGGGAGACCTCCTGGGAATACCGGGTGCTGTAGACATCTTTTTGTATTTTTCCTCAACATACGGAGGTTAGAAACAATCTAAACTGAAGCCCCTAAATTAAAGTCAGCAACGTGTCTACTGCCATACTACCCTGAAAACACCGGTTCTCGTCTGATCACCGAAGTTAAGCATCGTCGGGCCGGGTCAGTACTTGGACGGGAGACCTCCTGGGAATACCGGGTGCTGTAGACATCTTTTTGTATTTTTCCTCAACATACGGAGGTTAGAAACAATCTAAACTGAAGCCCCTAAATTAAAGTTAGCAACGTGTCTACTGCCATACTACGCTGAAAACACCGGTTCTTGTCTGATCACCGAAGTTAAGCATCGTCGGGCCCGGTCAGTACTTGGACGGGAGACCTCCTGGGAATACCGGGTGCTGTAGACATCTTTTTGTATTTTTCCTCAACATACGGAGGTTAGAAACAATCTAAACTGAAGCCCCTAAATTAAAGTTAGCAACGTGTCTACTGCCATACTACGCTGAAAACACCGGTTCTCGTCTGATCACCGAAGTTAAGCATCGTCGGGCCCGGTCAGTACTTGGACGGGAGACCTCCTGGGAATACCGGGTGCTGTAGACATATTTTGTATTTTTCCTCGACATACGGAGGTTAGATCTAAACTGGAAACTGAAGCCCCTATATTAAAGTCACCAACGTGTCTACTGCCATACTATGCTGAAAACACCGGTTCTCGTCTGATCACCGAAGTTAAGCATCGTCGGGCCCGGTCAGTACTTGGACGGGAGACCTCCTGGGAATACCGGGTGCTGTAGACATATTTTGTATTTTTCCTCAAAATACGGAAGTTAGATATCTAAACTGGAAACTGAAGCCCCTATATTAAAGTCAACAAAGTTTTTACTGCCATACTACGCTGAAAACACCGGTTCTCGTCTGATCACCGAAGTTAAGCATCGTCGGGCCCGGTCAGTACTTGGACGGGAGACCTCCTGGGAATACCGGGTGCTGTAGACGTCTTTTGTATTTTTCCTCGACATACGGAGATTAGATCTAAACTGGAAACTGAAGCCCCTATATTAAAGTCAGCAACGTGTCTACTGCCATACTATGCTGAAAACACCGGTTCTCGTCTGATCACCGAAGTTAAGCATCATCGGGCCCGGTCAGTACTTGGACGGGAGACCTCCTGGGAATACCGGGTGCTGTAGACATATTTTGTATTTTTCCTCAAAATACGGAAGTTAGATATCTAAACTGGAAACTGAAGCCCCTATATTAAAGTCAACAAAGTTTTTACTGCCATACTACGCTGAAAACACCGGTTCTCGTCTGATCACCGAAGTTAAGCATCGTCGGGCCCGGTCAGTACTTGGACGGGAGACCTCCTGGGAATACCGGGTGCTGTAGACATATTTTGTATTTTTCCTCAAAATACGGAAGTTAGATATCTAAACTGGAAACTGAAGCCCCTAAATTAAAGTCAGCAACGTGTCTACTGCCATACTACGCTGAAAACACCGGTTCTCGTCTGATCACCGAAGTTAAGCATCGTCGGGCCCGGTCAGTACTTGGACGGGAGACCTCCTGGGAATACCGGGTGCTGTAGACATCTTTTTGTATTTTTCCTCAACATACGGAGGTTAGAAACAATCTAACCTGAAGCCCCTAAATTAAAGTTAGCAACGTGTCTACTGCCATACTACGCTGAAAACACCGGTTCTCGTCTGATAACCGAAGTGAAGCATCGTCGGGCCCGGTCAGTACTTGGACGGGAGACCTCCTGGGAATACTGGGTGCTGTAGACATATTTTGTATTTTTCCTCAAAATACGGAAGTTAGATATCTAAACTGGAAACTGAAGCCCCTATATTAAAGTCAACAAAGTGTTTACTGCCATACTACGCTGAAAACACCGGTTCTCGTCTGATCACCGAAGTAAAGCATCGTCGGGCCCGGTCAGTACTTGGACGGGAGACCTCCTGGGAATACCGGGTGCTGTAGACATATTTTTGTATTTTTCCTCAACATACGGAGGTTAGAAACAATCTAAACTGAAGCCCCTAAATTAAAGTTAGCAACGTGTCTACTGCCATACTACGCTGAAAACATCGGTTCTCGTCTGATCACCGAAGTTAAGCATCGTCGGGCCCGGTCAGTACTTGGACGGGAGACCTCCTGGGAATACCGGGTGCTGTAGACATCTTTTTGTATTTTTCCTCAACATACGGAGGTTAGAAACAATCTAAACTGAAGCGCCTAAATTAAAGTCAGCAACGTGTCTACTGCCATACTACCCTGAAAACACCGGTTCTCGTCTGATCACCGAAGTTAAGCATCGTCGGGCCCGGTCAGTACTTGGACGGGAGACCTCCTGGGAATACCGGGTGCTGTAGACATCTTTTTGTATTTTTCCTCAACATACGGAGGTTAGAAACAATCTAAACTGAAGCCCCTAAATTAAAGTTAGCAACGTGTCTACTGCCATACTACGCTGAAAACACCGGTTCTCGTCTGATCACCGAAGTTAAGCATCGTCGGGCCCGGTCAGTACTTGGACGGGAGACCTCCTGGGAATACCGGGTGCTGTAGACATCTTTTTGTATTTTTCCTCAACATACGGAGGTTAGAAACAATCTAAACTGAAGCCCCTAAATTAAAGTCAGCAACGTGTCTACTGCCATACTACCCTGAAAACACCGGTTCTCGTCTGATCACCGAAGTTAAGCATCGTCGGGCCCGGTCAGTACTTGGACGGGAGACCTCCTGGGAATACCGGGTGCTGTAGACATCTTTTTGTATTTTTCCTCAACATACGGAGGTTAGAAACAATCTAAACTGAAGCCCCTAAATTAAAGTTAGCAACGTGTCTACTGCCATACTACCCTGAAAACACCGGTTCTCGTCTGATCACCGAAGTTAAGCATCGTCGGGCCCGGTCAGTACTTGGACGGGAGACCTCCTGGGAATACCGGGTGCTGTAGACATCTTTTTGTATTTTTCCTCAACATACGGAGGTTAGAAACAATCTAACCTGAAGCCCCTAAATTAAAGTTAGCAACGTGTCTACTGCCATACTACGCTGAAAACACCGGTTCTCGTCTGATAACCGAAGTGAAGCATCGTCGGGCCCGGTCAGTACTTGGACGGGAGACCTCCTGGGAATACTGGGTGCTGTAGACATATTTTGTATTTTTCCTCAAAATACGGAAGTTAGATATCTAAACTGGAAACTGAAGCCCCTATATTAAAGTCAACAAAGTGTTTACTGCCATACTACGCTGAAAACACCGGTTCTCGTCTGATCACCGAAGTAAAGCATCGTCGGGCCCGGTCAGTACTTGGACGGGAGACCTCCTGGGAATACCGGGTGCTGTAGACATATTTTTGTATTTTTCCTCAACATACGGAGGTTAGAAACAATCTAAACTGAAGCCCCTAAATTAAAGTTAGCAACGTGTCTACTGCCATACTACGCTGAAAACATCGGTTCTCGTCTGATCACCGAAGTTAAGCATCGTCGGGCCCAGTCAGTACTTGGACGGGAGACCTCCTGGGAATACCGGGTGCTGTAGACATCTTTTTGTATTTTTCCTCAACATACGGAGGTTAGAAACAATCTAAACTGAAGCCCCTAAATTAAAGTCAGCAACGTGTCTACTGCCATACTACCCTGAAAACACCGGTTCTCGTCTGATCACCGAAGTTAAGCATCGTCGGGCCCGGTCAGTACTTGGACGGGAGACCTCCTGGGAATACCGGGTGCTGTAGACATCTTTTTGTATTTTTCCTCAACATACGGAGGTTAGAAACAATCTAAACTGAAGCCCCTAAATTAAAGTTAGCAACGTGTCTACTGCCATACTACGCTGAAAACACCGGTTCTCGTCTGATCACCGAAGTTAAGCATCGTCGGGCCCGGTCAGTACTTGGACGGGAGACCTCCTGGGAATACCGGGTGCTGTAGACATCTTTTTGTATTTTTCCTCAACATACGGAGGTTAGAAACAATCTAAACTGAAGCCCCTAAATTAAAGTCAGCAACGTGTCTACTGCCATACTACCCTGAAAACACCGGTTCTCGTCTGATCACCGAAGTTAAGCATCGTCGGGCCCGGTCAGTACTTGGACGGGAGACCTCCTGGGAATACCGGGTGCTGTAGACATCTTTTTGTATTTTTCCTCAACATACGGAGGTTAGAAACAATCTAAACTGAAGCCCCTAAATTAAAGTTAGCAACGTGTCTACTGCCATACTACCCTGAAAACACCGGTTCTCGTCTGATCACCGAAGTTAAGCATCGTCGGGCCCGGTCAGTACTTGGACGGGAGACCTCCTGGGAATACCGGGTGCTGTAGACATCTTTTTGTATTTTTCCTCAACATACGGAGGTTAGAAACAATCTAACCTGAAACCCCTATATTAAAGTCAGCAACGTGTCTACTGCCATACTACGCTGAAAACACCGGTTCTCGTCTGATCACCGAAGTTAAGCATCGTCGGGCCCGGTCAGTACTTGGACGGGAGACCTCCTGGGAATACCGGGTGCTGTAGACATCTTTTGTATTTTTCCTCGACATACGGAGGTTAGATCTAAACTGGAAACTGAAGCCCCTATATTAAAGTCAGCAAAGTGTCTACTGCCATACTACGCTGAAAACACCGGTTCTCGTCTGAACACCGAAGTTAAGCATCGTCGGGCCCGGTCAGTACTTGGACGGGAGACCTCCTGGGAATACCGGGTGCTGTAGACATATTTTTGTATTTTTCCTCAACATACGGAGGTTAGAAACAATCTAAACTGAAGCCCCTAAATTAAAGTTAGCAACGTGTCTACTGCCATACTACGCTGAAAACACCGGTTCTTGTCTGATCACCGAAGTTGAGCATCGTCGGGCCCGGTCAGTACTTGGACGGGAGACCTCCTGGGAATACTGGTTGCTGTAGACATATTTTGTATTTTTTCTCAAAATACGGAAGTTAGATATCTAAACTGGAAACTGAAGCCCCTATATTAAAGTCAACAAAGTGTTTACTGCCATACTACGCTGAAAACACCGGTCCTCGTCTGATCACCGAAGTTAACACCGTCGGGCCCGGTAAGTACTTGGACGGGAGACCTCCTGGGAATACCGGGTGCTGTAGACATCTTTTGTATTTTTCCTCAACATACGGAGGTTAGAAACAATCTCAACTGAAGCCCCTAAATTAAAGTTAGCAACGTGTCTACTGCCATACTACGCTGAAAACACCGGTCCTCGTCTGATCACCGAAGTTAAGCATCGTCGGGCCCGGTCAGTACTTGGACGGGAGACCTCCTGGGAATACCGGGTGCTGTATACATCTTTTTGTATTTTTCCTCAACATACGGAGGTTAGAAACAATCTAAACTGAAGCCCCTAAATTAAAGTCAGCAACGTGTCTACTGCCATACTACCCTGAAAACACCGGTTCTCGTCTGATCACCGAAGTTAAGCATCGTCGGGCCCGGTCAGTACTTGGACGGGAGACCTCCTGGGAATACCGGGTGCTGTAGACATCTTTTTGTATTTTTCCTCAACATACGGAGGTTAGAAACAATCTAAACTGAAGCCCCTAAATTAAAGTTAGCAACGTGTCTACTGCCATACTACCCTGAAAACACCGGTTCTCGTCTGATCACCGAAGTTAAGCATCGTCGGGCCCGGTCAGTACTTGGACGGGAGACCTCCTGGGAATACCGGGTGCTGTAGACATCTTTTTGTATTTTTCCTCAACATACGGAGGTTAGAAACAATCTAACCTGAAGCCCCTATATTAAAGTCAGCAACGTGTCTACTGCCATACTACGCTGAAAACACCGGTTCTCGTCTGATCACCGAAGTTAAGCATCGTCGGGCCCGGTCAGTACTTGGACGGGAGACCTCCTGGGAATACCGGGTGCTGTAGACATATTTTGTATTTTTCCTCAAAATACGGAAGTTAGATATCTAAACTGGAAACTGAAGCCCCTAAATTAAAGTCAGCAACGTGTCTACTGCCATACTACGCTGAAAACACCGGTTCTCGTCTGATCACCGAAGTTAAGCATCGTCGGGCCCGGTCAGTACTTGGACGGGAGACCTCCTGGGAATACCGGGTGCTGTAGACATCTTTTTGTATTTTTCCTCAACATACGGAGGTTAGAAACAATCTAACCTGAAGCCCCTAAATTAAAGTTAGCAACGTGTCTACTGCCATACTACGCTGAAAACACCGGTTCTCGTCTGATAACCGAAGTGAAGCATCGTCGGGCCCGGTCAGTACTTGGACGGGAGACCTCCTGGGAATACTGGGTGCTGTAGACATATTTTGTATTTTTCCTCAAAATACGGAAGTTAGATATCTAAACTGGAAACTGAAGCCCCTATATTAAAGTCAACAAAGTGTTTACTGCCATACTACGCTGAAAACACCGGTTCTTGTCTGATCACCGAAGTTAAGCATCGTCGGGCCCCGTCAGTACTTGGACGGGAGACCTCCTGGGAATACCGGGTGCTGTAGACATCTTTTTGTATTTTTCCTCAACATACGGAGGTTAGAAACAATCTAAACTGAAGCCCCTAAATTAAAGTTAGCAACGTGTCTACTGCCATACTACGCTGAAAACACCGGTTCTTGTCTGATCACCGAAGTTAAGCATCGTCGGGCCCGGTCAGTACTTGGACGGGAGACCTCCTGGGAATACCGGGTGCTGTAGACATATTTTTGTATTTTTCCTCAACATACGGAGGTTAGAAACAATCTAAACTGAAGCCCCTAAATTAAAGTTAGCAACGTGTCTACTGCCATACTACGCTGAAAACATCGGTTCTCGTCTGATCACCGAAGTTAAGCATCGACGGGCCCGGTCAGTACTTGGACGGGAGACCTCCTGGGAATACCGGGTGCTGTAGACATCTTTTTGTATTTTTCCTCAACATACGGAGGTTAGAAACAATCTAAACTGAAGCCCCTAAATTAAAGTCAGCAACGTGTCTACTGCCATACTACCCTGAAAACACCGGTTCTCGTCTGATCACCGAAGTTAAGCATCGTCGGGCCCGGTCAGTACTTGGACGGGAGACCTCCTGGGAATACCGGGTGCTGTAGACATCTTTTTGTATTTTTCCTCAACATACGGAGGTTAGAAACAATCTAAACTGAAGCCCCTAAATTAAAGTTAGCAACGTGTCTACTGCCATACTACGCTGAAAACACCGGTTCTCGTCTGATCACCGAAGTTAAGCATCGTCGGGCCCGGTCAGTACTTGGACGGGAGACCTCCTGGGAATACCGGGTGCTGTAGACATCTTTTTGTATTTTTCCTCAACATACGGAGGTTAGAAACAATCTAAACTGAAGCCCCTAAATTAAAGTCAGCAACGTGTCTACTGCCATACTACCCTGAAAACACCGGTTCTCGTCTGATCACCGAAGTTAAGCATCGTCGGGCCCGGTCAGTACTTGGACGGGAGACCTCCTGGGAATACCGGGTGCTGTAGACATCTTTTTGTATTTTTCCTCAACATACGGAGGTTAGAAACAATCTAAACTGAAGCCCCTAAATTAAAGTTAGCAACGTGTCTACTGCCATACTACCCTGAAAACACCGGTTCTCGTCTGATCACCGAAGTTAAGCATCGTCGGGCCCGGTCAGTACTTGGACGGGAGACCTCCTGGGAATACCGGGTGCTGTAGACATCTTTTTGTATTTTTCCTCAACATACGGAGGTTAGAAACAATCTAACCTGAAGCCCCTATATTAAAGTCAGCAACGTGTCTACTGCCATACTACGCTGAAAACACCGGTTCTCGTCTGATCACCGAAGTTAAGCATCGTCGGGCCCGGTCAGTACTTGGACGGGAGACCTCCTGGGAATACCGGGTGCTGTAGACATATTTTGTATTTTTCCTCAAAATACGGAAGTTAGATATCTAAACTGGAAACTGAAGCCCCTAAATTAAAGTCAGCAACGTGTCTACTGCCATACTACGCTGAAAACACCGGTTCTCGTCTGATCACCGAAGTTAAGCATCGTCGGGCCCGGTCAGTACTTGGACGGGAGACCTCCTGGGAATACCGGGTGCTGTAGACATCTTTTTGTATTTTTCCTCAACATACGGAGGTTAGAAACAATCTAACCTGAAGCCCCTATATTAAAGTCAGCAACGTGTCTACTGCCATACTACGCTGAAAACACCGGTTCTCGTCTGATCACCGAAGTTAAGCATCGTCGGGCCCGGTCAGTACTTGGACGGGAGACCTCCTGGGAATACCGGGTGCTGTAGACATATTTTGTATTTTTCCTCAAAATACGGAAGTTAGATATCTAAACTGGAAACTGAAGCCCCTAAATTAAAGTCAGCAACGTGTCTACTGCCATACTACGCTGAAAACACCGGTTCTCGTCTGATCACCGAAGTTAAGCATCGTCGGGCCCGGTCAGTACTTGGACGGGAGACCTCCTGGGAATACCGGGTGCTGTAGACATCTTTTTGTATTTTTCCTCAACATACGGAGGTTAGAAACAATCTAAACTGAAGCCCCTAAATTAAAGTCAGCAACGTGTCTACTGCCATACTACCCTGAAAACACCGGTTCTCGTCTGATCACCGAAGTTAAGCATCGTCGGGCCCGGTCAGTACTTGGACGGGAGACCTCCTGGGAATACCGGGTGCTGTAGACATCTTTTTGTATTTTTCCTCAACATACGGAGGTTAGAAACAATCTAAACTGAAGCCCCTAAATTAAAGTTAGCAACGTGTCTACTGCCATACTACCCTGAAAACACCGGTTCTCGTCTGATCACCGAAGTTAAGCATCGTCGGGCCCGGTCAGTACTTGGACGGGAGACCTCCTGGGAATACCGGGTGCTGTAGACATCTTTTTGTATTTTTCCTCAACATACGGAGGTTAGAAACAATCTAACCTGAAGCCCCTATATTAAAGTCAGCAACGTGTCTACTGCCATACTACGCTGAAAACACCGGTTCTCGTCTGATCACCGAAGTTAAGCATCGTCGGGCCCGGTCAGTACTTGGACGGGAGACCTCCTGGGAATACCGGGTGCTGTAGACATATTTTGTATTTTTCCTCAAAATACGGAAGTTAGATATCTAAACTGGAAACTGAAGCCCCTAAATTAAAGTCAGCAACGTGTCTACTGCCATACTACGCTGAAAACACCGGTTCTCGTCTGATCACCGAAGTTAAGCATCGTCGGGCCCGGTCAGTACTTGGACGGGAGACCTCCTGGGAATACCGGGTGCTGTAGACATCTTTTTGTATTTTTCCTCAACATACGGAGGTTAGAAACAATCTAACCTGAAGCCCCTAAATTAAAGTTAGCAACGTGTCTACTGCCATACTACGCTGAAAACACCGGTTCTCGTCTGATAACCGAAGTGAAGCATCGTCGGGCCCGGTCAGTACTTGGACGGGAGACCTCCTGGGAATACTGGGTGCTGTAGACATATTTTGTATTTTTCCTCAAAATACGGAAGTTAGATATCTAAACTGGAAACTGAAGCCCCTATATTAAAGTCAACAAAGTGTTTACTGCCATACTACGCTGAAAACACCGGTTCTTGTCTGATCACCGAAGTTAAGCATCGTCGGGCCCCGTCAGTACTTGGACGGGAGACCTCCTGGGAATACCGGGTGCTGTAGACATCTTTTTGTATTTTTCCTCAACATACGGAGGTTAGAAACAATCTAAACTGAAGCCCCTAAATTAAAGTTAGCAACGTGTCTACTGCCATACTACGCTGAAAACACCGGTTCTTGTCTGATCACCGAAGTTAAGCATTGTCGGGCCCGGTCAGTACTTGGACGGGAGACCTCCTGGGAATACCGGGTGCTGTAGACATATTTTTGTATTTTTCCTCAACATACGGAGGTTAGAAACAATCTAAACTGAAGCCCCTAAATTAAAGTTAGCAACGTGTCTACTGCCATACTACGCTGAAAACATCGGTTCTCGTCTGATCACCGAAGTTAAGCATCGTCGGGCCCGGTCAGTACTTGGACGGGAGACCTCCTGGGAATACCGGGTGCTGTAGACATCTTTTTGTATTTTTCCTCAACATACGGAGGTTAGAAACAATCTAAACTGAAGCCCCTAAATTAAAGTTAGCAACGTGTCTACTGCCATACTACGCTGAAAACACCGGTTCTCGTCTGATCACCGAAGTTAAGCATCGTCGGGCCCGGTCAGTACTTGGACGGGAGACCTCCTGGGAATACCGGGTGCTGTAGACATCTTTTTGTATTTTTCCTCAACATACGGAGGTTAGAAACAATCTAAACTGAAGCCCCTAAATTAAAGTCAGCAACGTGTCTACTGCCATACTACCCTGAAAACACCGGTTCTCGTCTGATCACCGAAGTTAAGCATCGTCGGGCCCGGTCAGTACTTGGACGGGAGACCTCCTGGGAATACCGGGTGCTGTAGACATCTTTTTGTATTTTTCCTCAACATACGGAGGTTAGAAACAATCTAAACTGAAGCCCCTAAATTAAAGTTAGCAACGTGTCTACTGCCATACTACCCTGAAAACACCGGTTCTCGTCTGATCACCGAAGTTAAGCATCGTCGGGCCCGGTCAGTACTTGGACGGGAGACCTCCTGGGAATACCGGGTGCTGTAGACATCTTTTTGTATTTTTCCTCAACATACGGAGGTTAGAAACAATCTAACCTGAAGCCCCTATATTAAAGTCAGCAACGTGTCTACTGCCATACTACGCTGAAAACACCGGTTCTCGTCTGATCACCGAAGTTAAGCATCGTCGGGCCCGGTCAGTACTTGGACGGGAGACCTCCTGGGAATACCGGGTGCTGTAGACATATTTTGTATTTTTCCTCAAAATACGGAAGTTAGATATCTAAACTGGAAACTGAAGCCCCTAAATTAAAGTCAGCAACGTGTCTACTGCCATACTACGCTGAAAACACCGGTTCTCGTCTGATCACCGAAGTTAAGCATCGTCGGGCCCGGTCAGTACTTGGACGGGAGACCTCCTGGGAATACCGGGTGCTGTAGACATCTTTTTGTATTTTTCCTCAACATACGGAGGTTAGAAACAATCTAAACTGAAGCCCCTAAATTAAAGTCAGCAACGTGTCTACTGCCATACTACCCTGAAAACACCGGTTCTCGTCTGATCACCGAAGTTAAGCATCGTCGGGCCCGGTCAGTACTTGGACGGGAGACCTCCTGGGAATACCGGGTGCTGTAGACATCTTTTTGTATTTTTCCTCAACATACGGAGGTTAGAAACAATCTAAACTGAAGCCCCTAAATTAAAGTTAGCAACGTGTCTACTGCCATACTACCCTGAAAACACCGGTTCTCGTCTGATCACCGAAGTTAAGCATCGTCGGGCCCGGTCAGTACTTGGACGGGAGACCTCCTGGGAATACCGGGTGCTGTAGACATCTTTTTGTATTTTTCCTCAACATACGGAGGTTAGAAACAATCTAACCTGAAGCCCCTATATTAAAGTCAGCAACGTGTCTACTGCCATACTACGCTGAAAACACCGGTTCTCGTCTGATCACCGAAGTTAAGCATCGTCGGGCCCGGTCAGTACTTGGACGGGAGACCTCCTGGGAATACCGGGTGCTGTAGACATATTTTGTATTTTTCCTCAAAATACGGAAGTTAGATATCTAAACTGGAAACTGAAGCCCCTAAATTAAAGTCAGCAACGTGTCTACTGCCATACTACGCTGAAAACACCGGTTCTCGTCTGATCACCGAAGTTAAGCATCGTCGGGCCCGGTCAGTACTTGGACGGGAGACCTCCTGGGAATACCGGGTGCTGTAGACATCTTTTTGTATTTTTCCTCAACATACGGAGGTTAGAAACAATCTAACCTGAAGCCCCTAAATTAAAGTTAGCAACGTGTCTACTGCCATACTACGCTGAAAACACCGGTTCTCGTCTGATAACCGAAGTGAAGCATCGTCGGGCCCGGTCAGTACTTGGACGGGAGACCTCCTGGGAATACTGGGTGCTGTAGACATATTTTGTATTTTTCCTCAAAATACGGAAGTTAGATATCTAAACTGGAAACTGAAGCCCCTATATTAAAGTCAACAAAGTGTTTACTGCCATACTACGTTGAAAACACCGGTTCTCGTCTGATCACCGAAGTAAAGCATCGTCGGGCCCGGTCAGTACTTGGACGGGAGACCTCCTGGGAATACCGGGTGCTGTAGACATATTTTTGTATTTTTCCTCAACATACGGAGGTTAGAAACAATCTAAACTGAAGCCCCTAAATTAAAGTTAGCAACGTGTCTACTGCCATACTACGCTGAAAACATCGGTTCTCGTCTGATCACCGAAGTTAAGCATCGTCGGGCCCGGTCAGTACTTGGACGGGAGACCTCCTGGGAATACCGGGTGCTGTAGACATCTTTTTGTATTTTTCCTCAACATACGGAGGTTAGAAACAATCTAAACTGAAGCCCCTAAATTAAAGTCAGCAACGTGTCTACTGCCATACTACCCTGAAAACACCGGTTCTCGTCTGATTACCGAAGTTAAGCATCGTCGGGCCCGGTCAGTACTTGGACGGGAGACCTCCTGGGAATACCGGGTGCTGTAGACATCTTTTTGTATTTTTCCTCAACATACGGAGGTTAGAAACAATCTAAACTGAAGCCCCTAAATTAAAGTTAGCAACGTGTCTACTGCCATACTACGCTGAAAACACCGGTTCTCGTCTGATCACCGAAGTTAAGCATCGTCGGGCCCGGTCAGTACTTGGACGGGAGACCTCCTGGGAATACCGGGTGCTGTAGACATCTTTTTGTATTTTTCCTCAACATACGGAGGTTAGAAACAATCTAAACTGAAGCCCCTAAATTAAAGTCAGCAACGTGTCTACTGCCATACTACCCTGAAAACACCGGTTCTCGTCTGATCACCGAAGTTAAGCATCGTCGGGCCCGGTCAGTACTTGGACGGGAGACCTCCTGGGAATACCGGGTGCTGTAGACATCTTTTTGTATTTTTCCTCAACATACGGAGGTTAGAAACAATCTAAACTGAAGCCCCTAAATTAAAGTTAGCAACGTGTCTACTGCCATACTACGCTGAAAACACCGGTTCTCGTCTGATCACCGAAGTTAAGCATCGTCGGGCCCGGTCAGTACTTGGACGGGAGACCTCCTGGGAATACCGGGTGCTGTAGACATCTTTTTGTATTTTTCCTCAACATACGGAGGTTAGAAACAATCTAAACTGAAGCCCCTAAATTAAAGTCAGCAACGTGTCTACTGCCATACTACCCTGAAAACACCGGTTCTCGTCTGATCACCGAAGTTAAGCATCGTCGGGCCCGGTCAGTACTTGGACGGGAGACCTCCTGGGAATACCGGGTGCTGTAGACATCTTTTTGTATTTTTCCTCAACATACGGAGGTTAGAAACAATCTAAACTGAAGCCCCTAAATTAAAGTTAGCAACGTGTCTACTGCCATACTACGCTGAAAACACCGGTTCTCGTCTGATCACCGAAGTTAAGCATCGTCGGGCCCGGTCAGTACTTGGACGGGAGACCTCCTGGGAATACCGGGTGCTGTAGACATCTTTTTGTATTTTTCCTCAACATACGGAGGTTAGAAACAATCTAAACTGAAGCCCCTAAATTAAAGTCAGCAACGTGTCTACTGCCATACTACCCTGAAAACACCGGTTCTCGTCTGATCACCGAAGTTAAGCATCGTCGGGCCCGGTCAGTACTTGGACGGGAGACCTCCTGGGAATACCGGGTGCTGTAGACATCTTTTTGTATTTTTCCTCAACATACGGAGGTTAGAAACAATCTAAACTGAAGCCCCTAAATTAAAGTTAGCAACGTGTCTACTGCCATACTACCCTGAAAACACCGGTTCTCGTCTGATCACCGAAGTTAAGCATCGTCGGGCCCGGTCAGTACTTGGACGGGAGACCTCCTGGGAATACCGGGTGCTGTAGACATCTTTTTGTATTTTTCCTCAACATACGGAGGTTAGAAACAATCTAAACTGAAGCCCCTAAATTAAAGTTAGCAACGTGTCTACTGCCATACTACCCTGAAAACACCGGTTCTCGTCTGATCACCGAAGTTAAGCATCGTCGGGCCCGGTCAGTACTTGGACGGGAGACCTCCTGGGAATACCGGGTGCTGTAGACATCTTTTTGTATTTTTCCTCAACATACGGAGGTTAGAAACAATCTAACCTGAAGCCCCTATATTAAAGTCAGCAACGTGTCTACTGCCATACTACGCTGAAAACACCGGTTCTCGTCTGATCACCGAAGTTAAGCATCGTCGGGCCCGGTCAGTACTTGGACGGGAGACCTCCTGGGAATACCGGGTGCTGTAGACATCTTTTTGTATTTTTCCTCAACATACGGAGGTTAGAAACAATCTAAACTGAAGCCCCTAAATTAAAGTTAGCAACGTGTCTACTGCCATACTACCCTGAAAACACCGGTTCTCGTCTGATCACCGAAGTTAAGCATCGTCGGGCCCGGTCAGTACTTGGACGGGAGACCTCCTGGGAATACCGGGTGCTGTAGACATCTTTTTGTATTTTTCCTCAACATACGGAGGTTAGAAACAATCTAAACTGAAGCCCCTAAATTAAAGTTAGCAACGTGTCTACTGCCATACTACCCTGAAAACACCGGTTCTCGTCTGATCACCGAAGTTAAGCATCGTCGGGCCCGGTCAGTACTTGGACGGGAGACCTCCTGGGAATACCGGGTGCTGTAGACATCTTTTTGTATTTTTCCTCAACATACGGAGGTTAGAAACAATCTAACCTGAAGCCCCTATATTAAAGTCAGCAACGTGTCTACTGCCATACTACGCTGAAAACACCGGTTCTCGTCTGATCACCGAAGTTAAGCATCGTCGGGCCCGGTCAGTACTTGGACGGGAGACCTCCTGGGAATACCGGGTGCTGTAGACATATTTTGTATTTTTCCTCAAAATACGGAAGTTAGATATCTAAACTGGAAACTGAAGCCCCTAAATTAAAGTCAGCAACGTGTCTACTGCCATACTACGCTGAAAACACCGGTTCTCGTCTGATCACCGAAGTTAAGCATCGTCGGGCCCGGTCAGTACTTGGACGGGAGACCTCCTGGGAATACCGGGTGCTGTATACATCTTTTTGTATTTTTCCTCAACATACGGAGGTTAGAAACAATCTAAACTGAAGCCCCTAAATTAAAGTCAGCAACGTGTCTACTGCCATACTACCCTGAAAACACCGGTTCTCGTCTGATCACCGAAGTTAAGCATCGTCGGGCCCGGTCAGTACTTGGACGGGAGACCTCCTGGGAATACCGGGTGCTGTAGACATCTTTTTGTATTTTTCCTCAACATACGGAGGTTAGAAACAATCTAAACTGAAGCCCCTAAATTAAAGTTAGCAACGTGTCTACTGCCATACTACCCTGAAAACACCGGTTCTCGTCTGATCACCGAAGTTAAGCATCGTCGGGCCCGGTCAGTACTTGGACGGGAGACCTCCTGGGAATACCGGGTGCTGTAGACATCTTTTTGTATTTTTCCTCAACATACGGAGGTTAGAAACAATCTAACCTGAAGCCCCTATATTAAAGTCAGCAACGTGTCTACTGCCATACTACGCTGAAAACACCGGTTCTCGTCTGATCACCGAAGTTAAGCATCGTCGGGCCCGGTCAGTACTTGGACGGGAGACCTCCTGGGAATACCGGGTGCTGTAGACATACTTTTGTATTTTTCCTCAAAATACGGAAGTTAGATATCTAAACTGGAAACTGAAGCCCCTAAATTAAAGTCAGCAACGTGTCTACTGCCATACTACGCTGAAAACACCGGTTCTCGTCTGATCACCGAAGTTAAGCATCGTCGGGCCCGGTCAGTACTTGGACGGGAGACCTCCTGGGAATACCGGGTGCTGTAGACATCTTTTTGTATTTTTCCTCAACATACGGAGGTTAGAAACAATCTAACCTGAAGCCCCTAAATTAAAGTTAGCAACGTGTCTACTGCCATACTACGCTGAAAACACCGGTTCTCGTCTGATAACCGAAGTGAAGCATCGTCGGGCCCGGTCAGTACTTGGACGGGAGACCTCCTGGGAATACTGGGTGCTGTAGACATATTTTGTATTTTTCCTCAAAATACGGAAGTTAGATATCTAAACTGGAAACTGAAGCCCCTATATTAAAGTCAACAAAGTGTTTACTGCCATACTACGCTGAAAACACCGGTTCTCGTCTGATCACCGAAGTAAAGCATCGTTGGGCCCGGTCAGTACTTGGACGGGAGACCTCCTGGGAATACCGGGTGCTGTAGACATATTTTTGTATTTTTCCTCAACATACGGAGGTTAGAAACAATCTAAACTGAAGCCCCTAAATTAAAGTTAGCAACGTGTCTACTGCCATACTACGCTGAAAACATCGGTTCTCGTCTGATCACCGAAGTTAAGCATCGTCGGGCCCGGTCAGTACTTGGACGGGAGACCTCCTGGGAATACCGGGTGCTGTAGACATCTTTTTGTATTTTTCCTCAACATACGGAGGTTAGAAACAATCTAAACTGAAGCCCCTAAATTAAAGTCAGCAACGTGTCTACTGCCATACTACCCTGAAAACACCGGTTCTCGTCTGATCACCGAAGTTAAGCATCGTCGGGCCCGGTCAGTACTTGGACGGGAGACCTCCTGGGAATACCGGGTGCTGTAGACATCTTTTTGTATTTTTCCTCAACATACGGAGGTTAGAAACAATCTAAACTGAAGCCCCTAAATTAAAGTTAGCAACGTGTCTACTGCCATACTACGCTGAAAACACCGGTTCTCGTCTGATCACCGAAGTTAAGCATCGTCGGGCCCGGTCAGTACTTGGACGGGAGACCTCCTGGGAATACCGGGTGCTGTAGACATCTTTTTGTATTTTTCCTCAACATACGGAGGTTAGAAACAATCTAAACTGAAGCCCCTAAATTAAAGTCAGCAACGTGTCTACTGCCATACTACCCTGAAAACACCGGTTCTCGTCTGATCACCGAAGTTAAGCATCGTCGGGCCCGGTCAGTACATGGACGGGAGACCTCCTGGGAATACCGGGTGCTGTAGACATCTTTTTGTATTTTTCCTCAACATACGGAGGTTAGAAACAATCTAAACTGAAGCCCCTAAATTAAAGTTAGCAACGTGTCTACTGCCATACTACCCTGAAAACACCGGTTCTCGTCTGATCACCGAAGTTAAGCATCGTCGGGCCCGGTCAGTACTTGGACGGGAGACCTCCTGGGAATACCGGGTGCTGTATACATCTTTTTGTATTTTTCCTCAACATACGGAGGTTAGAAACAATCTAAACTGAAGCCCCTAAATTAAAGTTAGCAACGTGTCTACTGCCATATTATGCTGAAAACACCGGTTCTTGTCTGATCACCGAAGTTAAGCATCGTCGGGCCCGGTCAGTACTTGGACGGGAGACCTCCTGGGAATACTGGGTGCTGTAGACATATTTTGTATTTTTCCTCAAAATACGGAAGTTAGATATCTAAACTGGAAACTGAAGCCCCTATATTAAAGTCAACAAAGTGTTTACTGCCATACTACGCTGAAAACACCGGTTCTCGTCTGATCACCGAAGTAAAGCATCGTCGGGCCCGGTCAGTACTTGGACGGGAGACCTCCTGGGAATACCGGGTGCTGTAGACATCTTTTTGTATTTTTCCTCAACATACGGAGGTTAGAAACAATCTAAACTGAAGCCCCTAAATTAAAGTTAGCAACGTGTCTACTGCCATACTACGCTGAAAACATCGGTTCTCGTCTGATCACCGAAGTTAAGCATCGTCGGGCCCGGTCAGTACTTGGACGGGAGACCTCCTGGGAATACCGGGTGCTGTAGACATATTTTTGTATTTTTCCTCAACATACGGAGGTTAGAAACAATCTAAACTGAAGCCCCTAAATTAAAGTCAGCAACGTGTCTACTGCCATACTACCCTGAAAACACCGGTTCTCGTCTGATCACCGAAGTTAAGCATCGTCGGGCCCGGTCAGTACTTGGACGGGAGACCTCCTGGGAATACCGGGTGCTGTAGACATCTTTTTGTATTTTTCCTCAACATACGGAGGTTAGAAACAATCTAAACTGAAGCCCCTAAATTAAAGTTAGCAACGTGTCTACTGCCATACTACGCTGAAAACACCGGTTCTCGTCTGATCACCGAAGTTAAGCATCGTCGGGCCCGGTCAGTACTTGGACGGGAGACCTCCTGGGAATACTGGGTGCTGTATACATCTTTTTGTATTTTTCCTCAACATACGGAGGTTAGAAACAATCTAAACTGAAGCCCCTAAATTAAAGTCAGCAACGTGTCTACTGCCATACTACCCTGAAAACACCGGTTCTCGTCTGATCACCGAAGTTAAGCATCGTCGGGCCCGGTCAGTACTTGGACGGGAGACCTCCTGGGAATACCGGGTGCTGTAGACATCTTTTTGTATTTTTCCTCAACATACGGAGGTTAGAAACAATCTAAACTGAAGCCCCTAAATTAAAGTTAGCAACGTGTCTACTGCCATACTACCCTGAAAACACCGGTTCTCGTCTGATCACCGAAGTTAAGCATCGTCGGGCCCGGTCAGTACTTGGACGGGAGACCTCCTGGGAATACCGGGTGCTGTAGACATCTTTTTGTATTTTTCCTCAACATACGGAGGTTAGAAACAATCTAAACTGAAGCCCCTAAATTAAAGTTAGCAACGTGTCTACCGCCATATTACGCTGAAAACACCGGTTCTTGTCTGATCACCGAAGTTAAGCATCGTCGGGCCCGGTCAGTACTTGGACGGGAGACCTCCTGGGAATACCGGGTGCTGTAGACATCTTTTTGTATTTTTTCCTCAACATACGGAGGTTAGAAACAATCTAAACTGAAGCCCCTAAATTAAAGTCAGCAACGTGTCTACTGCCATACTACCCTGAAAACACCGGTTCTCGTCTGATCACCGAAGTTAAGCATCGTCGGGCCCGGTCAGTATTTGGACGGGAGACCTCCTGGGAATACCGGGTGCTGTATACATAGTTTGTATTTTTCCTCAAAATACGGAAGTTAGATATCTAAACTGGAAACTGAAGCCCCTAAATTAAAGTCATCAACGTGTCTGCTGCCATACTACGCTGAAAACACCGGTTCTCGTCTGATCACCGAAGTTTAGCATCGTCGGGCCTGGTCAGTACTTGGACGGGAGACCTCCTGGGAATACCGGGTGCTGTAGACATCTTTTTGTATTTTTCCTCAACATACGGAGGTTAGAAACAATCTAAACTGAAGCCCCTAAATTAAAGTTAGCAACGTGTCTACTGCCATACTACGCTGAAAACACCGGTATCGTCTGATCACCGAAGTTAAGCATCGTCGGGCCCGGTCAGTACTTGGACGGGAGACCTCCTGGGAATACCGGGTGCTGTAGACATCTTTTTGTATTTTTCATCAACATACGGAGGTTAGAAACAATCTAAACTGAAGCCCCTAAATTAAAGTTAGCAACGTGTCTACTGCCATATTACGCTGAAAACACCGGTCCTTGTCTGATCACCGAAGTTAAGCATCGTCGGGCCCGGTCAGTACTTGGACGGGAGACCTCCTGGGAATACCGGGTGCTGTAGACATATTTTGTATTTTTCCTCAAAATACGGAAGTTAGATATCTAAACTGGAAACTGAAGCCCCTAAATTAAAGTCATCAACGTGTCTACTGCCATACTACGCTGAAAACACCGGTTCTCGTCTGATCACCGAAGTTAAGCATCGTCGGGCCCGGTCAGTACTTGGACGGGAGACCTCCTGGGAATACCGGGTGCTGTAGACATCTTTTTGTATTTTTCCTCAACATACGGAGGTTAGAAACAATCTAAACTGAAGCCCCTAAATTAAAGTTAGCAACGTGTCTACTGCCATACTACGCTGAAAACACCGGTTCTCGTCTGATCACCGAAGTTAAGCATCGTCGGGCCCGGTCAGTACTTGGACGGGAGACCTCCTGGGAATACCGGGTGCTGTAGACATCTTTTTGTATTTTTCATCAACATACGGAGGTTAGAAACAATCTAAACTGAAGCCCCTAAATTAAAGTTAGCAACGTGTCTACTGCCATACTACGCTGAAAACACCGGTTCTCGTCTGATCACCGAAGTTAAGCATCGTCGGGCCCGGTCAGTACTTGGACGGGAGACCTCCTGGGAATACCGGGTGCTGTAGACATCTTTTTGTATTTTTCCTCAACATACGGAGGTTAGAAACAATCTAAACTGAAGCCCCTAAATTAAAGTTAGCAACCTGTCTACTGCCATACTACGCTGAAAACACCGGTTCTTGTCTGATCACTGAAGTTAAGCATCGTCGGGCCCGGTCAGTACTTGGACGGGAGACCTCCTGGGAATACCGGGTGCTGTAGACATATTTTGTATTTTTCCTCAAAATACGGAAGTTAGATATCTAAACTGGAAACTGAAGCCCCTAAATTAAAGTCAGCAACGTGTCTACTGCCATACTACGCTGAAAACACCGGTTTTCGTCTGATCACCGAAGTTAAGCATCGTCGGGCCCGGTCAGTACTTGGACGGGAGACCTCCTGGGAATACCGGGTGCTGTAGACATCTTTTTGTATTTTTCCTCAACATACGGAGGTTAGAAACAATCTAAACTGAAGCCCCTAAATTAAAGTTAGCAACGTGTCTACTGCCATACTACCCTGAAAACACCGGTTCTCGTCTGATCACCGAAGTTAAGCATCGTCGGGCCCGGTCAGTACTTGGACGGGAGACCTCCTGGGAATACCGGGTGCTGTAGACATCTTTTTGTATTTTTCCTCAACATACGGAGGTTAGAAACAATCTAAACTGAAGCCCCTAAATTAAAGTCAGCAACGTGTCTACTGCCATACTACCCTGAAAACACCGGTTCTCGTCTGATCACCGAAGTTAAGCATCGTCGGGCCCGGTCAGTACATGGACGGGAGACCTCCTGGGAATACCGGGTGCTGTATACATAGTTTGTATTTTTCCTCAAAATACGGAAGTTAGATATCTAAACTGGAAACTGAAGCCCCTAAATTAAAGTCATCAACGTGTCTACTGCCATACTACGCTGAAAACACCGGTTCTCGTCTGATCACCGAAGTTTAGCATCGTCGGGCCCGGTCAGTACTTGGACGGGAGACCTCCTGGGAATACCGGGTGCTGTAGACATCTTTTTGTATTTTTCCTCAACATACGGAGGTTAGAAACAATCTAAACTGAAGCCCCTAAATTAAAGTTAGCAACGTGTCTACTGCCATACTACGCTGAAAACACCGGTTCTCGTCTGATCAACGAAGTTAAGCATCGTCGGGCCCGGTCAGTACTTGGACGGGAGACCTCCTGGGAATACCGGGTGCTGTAGACATCTTTTTGTATTTTTCATCAACATACGGAGGTTAGAAACAATCTAAACTGAAGCCCCTAAATTAAAGTTAGCAACGTGTCTACTGCCATATTACGCTGAAAACACCGGTCCTTGTCTGATCACCGAAGTTAAGCATCGTCGGGCCCGGTCAGTACTTGGACGGGAGACCTCCTGGGAATACCGGGTGCTGTAGACATATTTTGTATTTTTCCTCAAAATACGGAAGTTAGATATCTAAACTGGAAACTGAAGCCCCTAAATTAAAGTCATCAACGTGTCTACTGCCATACTACGCTGAAACCACCGGTTCTCGTCTGATCACCGAAGTTAAGCATCGTCGGGCCCGGTCAGTACTTGGACGGGAGACCTCCTGGGAATACCGGGTGCTGTAGACATCTTTTTGTATTTTTCCTCAACATACGGAGGTTAGAAACAATCTAAACTGAAGCCCCTAAATTAAAGTTAGCAACGTGTCTACTGCCATACTACGCTGAAAACACCGGTTCTCGTCTGATCACCGAAGTTAAGCATCGTCGGGCCCGGTCAGTACTTGGACGGGAGACCTCCTGGGAATACCGGGTGCTGTAGACATCTTTTTGTATTTTTCATCAACATACGGAGGTTAGAAACAATCTAAACTGAAGCCCCTAAATTAAAGTTAGCAACGTGTCTACTGCCATACTACGCTGAAAACACCGGTTCTCGTCTGATCACCGAAGTTAAGCATCGTCGGGCCCGGTCAGTACTTGGACGGGAGACCTCCTGGGAATACCGGGTGCTGTAGACATCTTTTTGTATTTTTCATCAACATACGGAGGTTAGAAACAATCTAAACTGAAGCCCCTAAATTAAAGTTAGCAACGTGTCTACTGCCATATTACGCTGAAAACACCGGTCCTTGTCTGATCACCGAAGTTAAGCATCGTCGGGCCCGGTCAGTACTTGGATGGGAGACCTCCTGGGAATACCGGGTGCTGTAGACAAATTTTGTATTTTTCCTCAAAATACGGAAGTTAGATATCTAAACTGGAAACTGAAGCCCCTAAATTAAAGTCATCAACGTGTCTACTGCCATACTACGCTGAAAACACCGGTTCTCGTCTGATCACCGAAGTTAAGCATCGTCGGGCCCGGTCAGTACTTGGACGGGAGACCTCCTGGGAATACCGGGTGCTGTAGACATCTTTTTGTATTTTTCCTCAACATACGGAGGTTAGAAACAATCTAAACTGAAGCCCCTAAATTAAAGTTAGCAACGTGTCTACTGCCATACTACGCTGAAAACACCGGTTCTCGTCTGATCACCGAAGTTAAGCATCGTCGGGCCCGGTCAGTACTTGGACGGGAGACCTCCTGGGAATACCGGGTGCTGTAGACATCTTTTTGTATTTTTCATCAACATACGGAGGTTAGAAACAATCTAAACTGAAGCCCCTAAATTAAAGTTAGCAACGTGTCTACTGCCATACTACGCTGAAAACACCGGTTCTCGTCTGATCACCGAAGTTAAGCATCGTCGGGCCCGGTCAGTACTTGGACGGGAGACCTCCTGGGAATACCGGGTGCTGTAGACATCTTTTTGTATTTTTCCTCAACATACGGAGGTTAGAAACAATCTAAACTGAAGCCCCTAAATTAAAGTTAGCAACCTGTCTACTGCCATACTACGCTGAAAACACCGGTTCTTGTCTGATCACCGAAGTTAAGCATCGTCGGGCCCGGTCAGTACTTGGACGGGAGACCTCCTGGGAATACCGGGTGCTGTAGACATATTTTGTATTTTTCCTCAAAATACGGAAGTTAGATATCTAAACTGGAAACTGAAGCCCCTAAATTAAAGTCAGCAACGTGTCTACTGCCATACTACGCTGAAAACACCGGTTTTCGTCTGATCACCGAAGTTAAGCATCGTCGGGCCCGGTCAGTACTTGGACGGGAGACCTCCTGGGAATACCGGGTGCTGTAGACATCTTTTTGTATTTTTCCTCAACATACGGAGGTTAGAAACAATCTAAACTGAAGCCCCTAAATTAAAGTTAGCAACGTGTCTACTGCCATACTACCCTGAAAACACCAGTTCTCGTCTGATCACCGAAGTTAAGCATCGTCGGGCCCGGTCAGTACTTGGACGGGAGACCTCCTGGGAATACCGGGTGCTGTAGACATCTTTTTGTATTTTTCCTCAACATACGGAGGTTAGAAACAATCTAAACTGAAGCCCCTAAATTAAAGTCAGCAACGTGTCTACTGCCATACTACCCTGAAAACACCGGTTCTCGTCTGATCACCGAAGTTAAGCATCGTCGGGCCCGGTCAGTACTTGGACGGGAGACCTCCTGGGAATACCGGGTGCTGTATACATAGTTTGTATTTTTCCTCAAAATACGGAAGTTAGATATCTAAACTGGAAACTGAAGCCCCTAAATTAAAGTCATCAACGTGTCTACTGCCATACTACGCTGAAAACACCGGTTCTCGTCTGATCACCGAAGTTAAGCATCGTCGGGCCCGGTCAGTACTTGGACGGGAGACCTCCTGGGAATACCGGGTGCTGTAGACATCTTTTTGTATTTTTCATCAACATACGGAGGTTAGAAACAATCTAAACTGAAGCCCCTAAATTAAAGTTAGCAACGTGTCTACTGCCATATTACGCTGAAAACACCGGTTCTCGTCTGATCACCGAAGTTAAGCATCGTCGGGCCCGGTCAGTACTTGGACGGGAGACCTCCTGGGAATACCGTGTGCTGTAGACATATTTTGTATTTTTCCTCAAAATACGGAAGTTAGATATCTAAACTGGAAACTGAAGCCCCTAAATTAAAGTCATCAATGTGTCTACTGCCATACTACGCTGAAACCACCGGTTCTCGTCTGATCACCGAAGTTAAGCATCGTCGGGCCCGGTCAGTACTTGGACGGGAGACCTCCTGGGAATACCGGGTGCTGTAGACATCTTTTTGTATTTTTCCTCAACATACGGAGGTTAGAAACAATCTAAACTGAAGCCCCTAAATTAAAGTTAGCAACGTGTCTACTGCCATACTACGCTGAAAACACCGGTTCTCGTCTGATCACCGAAGTTAAGCATCGTCGGGCCCGGTCAGTACTTGGACGGGAGACCTCCTGGGAATACCGGGTACTGTAGACATCTTTTTGTATTTTTCATCAACATACGGAGGTTAGAAACAATCTAAACTGAAGCCCCTAAATTAAAGTTAGCAACGTGTCTACTGCCATACTACGCTGAAAACACCGGTTCTCGTCTGATCACCGAAGTTAAGCATCGTCGGGCCCGGTCAGTACTTGGACGGGAGACCTCCTGGGAATACCGGGTGCTGTAGACATCTTTTTGTATTTTTCATCAACATACGGAGGTTAGAAACAATCTAAACTGAAGCCCCTAAATTAAAGTTAGCAACGTGTCTACTGCCATATTACGCTGAAAACACCGGTCCTTGTCTGATCACCGAAGTTAAGCATCGTCGGGCCCGGTCAGTACTTGGACGGGAGACCTCCTGGGAATACCGGGTGCTGTAGACATATTTTGTATTTTTCCTCAAAATACGGAAGTTAGATATCTAAACTGGAAACTGAAGCCCCTAAATTAAAGTCATCAACGTGTCTACTGCCATACTACGCTGAAAACACCGGTTCTCGTCTGATCACCGAAGTTAAGCATCGTCGGGCCCGGTCAGTACTTGGACGGGAGACCTCCTGGGAATACCGGGTGCTGTAGACATCTTTTTGTATTTTTCCTCAACATACGGAGGTTAGAAACAATCTAAACTGAAGCCCCTAAATTAAAGTTAGCAACGTGTCTACTGCCATACTACGCTGAAAACACCGGTTCTCGTCTGATCACCGAAGTTAAGCATCGTCGGGCCCGGTTAGTACTTGGACGGGAGACCTCCTGGGAATACCGGGTGCTGTAGACATCTTTTTGTATTTTTCATCAACATACGGAGGTTAGAAACAATCTAAACTGAAGCCCCTAAATTAAAGTTAGCAACGTGTCTACTGCCATACTACGCTGAAAACACCGGTTCTCGTCTGATCACCGAAGTTAAGCATCGTCGGGCCCGGTCAGTACTTGGACGGGAGACCTCCTGGGAATACCGGGTGCTGTAGACATCTTTTTGTATTTTTCCTCAACATACGGAGGTTAGAAACAATCTAAACTGAAGCCCCTAAATTAAAGTTAGCAACCTGTCTACTGCCATACTATGCTGAAAACACCGGTTCTTGTCTGATCACCGAAGTTAAGCATCGTCGGGCCCGGTCAGTACTTGGACGGGAGACCTCCTGGGAATACCGGGTGCTGTAGACATATTTTGTATTTTTCCTCAAAATACGGAAGTTAGATATCTAAACTGGAAACTGAAGCCCCTAAATTAAAGTCAGCAACGTGTCTACTGCCATACTACGCTGAAAACACCGGTTTTCGTCTGATCACCGAAGTTAAGCATCGTCGGGCCCGGTCAGTACTTGGACGGGAGACCTCCTGGGAATACCGGGTGCTGTAGACATCTTTTTGTATTTTTCCTCAACATACGGAGGTTAGAAACAATCTAAACTGAAGCCCCTAAATTAAAGTTAGCAACGTGTCTACTGCCATACTACCCTGAAAACACCGGTTCTCGTCTGATCACCGAAGTTAAGCATCGTCGGGCCCGGTCAGTACTTGGACGGGAAACCTCCTGGGAATACCGGGTGCTGTAGACATCTTTTTGTATTTTTCCTCAACATACGGAGGTTAGAAACAATCTAAACTGAAGCCCCTAAATTAAAGTCAGCAACGTGTCTACTGCCATACTACCCTGAAAACACCGGTTCTCGTCTGATCACCGAAGTTAAGCATCGTCGGGCCCGGTCAGTACTTGGACGGGAGACCTCCTGGGAATACCGGGTGCTGTATACATAGTTTGTATTTTTCCTCAAAATACGGAAGTTAGATATCTAAACTGGAAACTGAAGCCCCTAAATTAAAGTCATCAACGTGTCTACTGCCATACTACGCTGAAAACACCGGTTCTCGTCTGATCACCGAAGTTTAGCATCGTCGGGCCCGGTCAGTACTTGGACGGGAGACCTCCTGGGAATACCGGGTGCTGTAGACATCTTTTTGTATTTTTCCTCAACATACGGAGGTTAGAAACAATCTAAACTGAAGCCCCTAAATTAAAGTTAGCAACGTGTCTACTGCCATACTACGCTGAAAACACCGGTTCTCGTCTGATCAACGAAGTTAAGCATCGTCGGGCCCGGTCAGTACTTGGACGGGAGACCTCCTGGGAATACCGGGTGCTGTAGACATCTTTTTGTATTTTTCATCAACATACGGAGGTTAGAAACAATCTAAACTGAAGCCCCTAAATTAAAGTTAGCAACGTGTCTACTGCCATATTACGCTGAAAACACCGGTCCTTGTCTGATCACCGAAGTTAAGCATCGTCGGGCCCGGTCAGTACTTGGACGGGAGACCTCCTGGGAATACCGGGTGCTGTAGACATATTTTGTATTTTTCCTCAAAATACGGAAGTTAGATATCTAAACTGGAAACTGAAGCCCCTAAATTAAAGTCATCAACGTGTCTACTGCCATACTACGCTGAAACCACCGGTTCTCGTCTGATCACCGAAGTTAAGCATCGTCGGGCCCGGTCAGTACTTGGACGGGAGACCTCCTGGGAATACCGGGTGCTGTAGACATCTTTTTGTATTTTTCCTCAACATACGGAGGTTAGAAACAATCTAAACTGAAGCCCCTAAATTAAAGTTAGCAACGTGTCTACTGCCATACTACGCTGAAAACACCGGTTCTCGTCTGATCACCGAAGTTAAGCATCGTCGGGCCCGGTCAGTACTTGGACGGGAGACCTCCTGGGAATACCGGGTGCTGTAGACATCTTTTTGTATTTTTCATCAACATACGGAGGTTAGAAACAATCTAAACTGAAGCCCCTAAATTAAAGTTAGCAACGTGTCTACTGCCATACTACGCTGAAAACACCGGTTCTCGTCTGATCACCGAAGTTAAGCATCGTCGGGCCCGGTCAGTACTTGGACGGGAGACCTCCTGGGAATACCGGGTGCTGTAGACATCTTTTTGTATTTTTCCTCAACATACGGAGGTTAGAAACAATCTAAACTGAAGCCCCTAAATTAAAGTCAGCAACGTGTCTACTGCCATACTACCCTGAAAACACCGGTTCTCGTCTGATCACCGAAGTTAAGCATCGTCGGGCCCGGTCAGTACTTGGACGGGAGACCTCCTGGGAATACCGGGTGCTGTAGACATCTTTTTGTATTTTTCCTCAACATACGGAGGTTAGAAACAATCTAAACTGAAGCCCCTAAATTAAAGTCAGCAACGTGTCTACTGCCATACTACCCTGAAAACACCGGTTCTCGTCTGATCACCGAAGTTAAGCATCGTCGGGCCCGGTCAGTACTTGGACGGGAGACCTCCTGGGAATACCGTGTGCTGTATACATAGTTTGTATTTTTCCTCAAAATACGGAAGTTAGATATCTAAACTGGAAACTGAAGCCCCTAAATTAAAGTCATCAACGTGTCTACTGCTATACTACGCTGAAAACACCGGTTCTCGTCTGATCACCGAAGTTAAGCATCGTCGGGCCCGGTCAGTACTTGGACGGGAGACCTCCTGGGAATACCGGGTGCTGTAGACATCTTTTTGTATTTTTCATCAACATACGGAGGTTAGAAACAATCTAAACTGAAGCCCCTAAATTAAAGTTAGCAACGTGTCTACTGCCATACTACGCTGAAAACACCGGTTCTCGTCTGATCACCGAAGTTAAGCATCGTCGGGCCCGGTCAGTACTTGGACGGGAGACCTCCTGGGAATACCGGGTGCTGTAGACATCTTTTTGTATTTTTCCTCAACATACGGAGGTTAGAAACAATCTAAACTGAAGCCCCTAAATTAAAGTTAGCAACGTGTCTACTGCCATACTACGCTGAAAACACCGGTTCTTGTCTGATCACCGAAGTTAAACATCGTCGGGCCCGGTCAGTACTTGGACGGGAGACCTCCTGGGAATACCGGGTGCTGTAGACATATTTTGTATTTTTCCTCAAAATACGGAAGTTAGATATCTAAACTGGAAACTGAAGCCCCTAAATTAAAGTCAGCAACGTGTCTACTGCCATACTACGCTGAAAACACCGGTTCTCGTCTGATCACCGAAGTTAAGCATCGTCAGGCCCGGTCAGTACTTGGACGGGAGACCTCCTGGGAATACCGGGTGCTGTAGACATCTTTTTGTATTTGTCCTCAACATACGGAGGTTAGAAACAATCTAAACTGAAGCCCCTAAATTAAAGTTAGCAACGTGTCTACTGCCATACTACGCTGAAAATACCGGTTCTCGTCTGATCACTGAAGTTAAGCATCGTCGGGCCCGGTCAGTACTTGGACGGGAGACCTCCTGGGAATACCGGGTGCTGTAGATATCTTTTGTATTTTTCCTCGACATACGGAGGTTAGATCTAAACTGGAAACTGAAGCCCCTATATTAAAGTCAGCAACGTGTCTACTGCCATACTATGCTGAAAACACCGGTTCTCGTCTGATCACCGAAGTTAAGCATCGTCGGGCCCGGTCAGTACTTGGACGGGAGACCTCCTGGTAATACCGGGTGCTGTAGACATCCTTTTGTATTTTTCCTCAACATACGGAGGTTAGAAACAATCTAAACTGAAGCCCCTAAATTAAAGTCAGCAACGTGTCTACTGCCATACTACGCTGAAAACACCGGTTCTCGTCTGATCACCGAAGTTTAGCATCGTCGGGCCCGGTCAGTACTTGGACGGGAGACCTCCTGGGAATACCGGGTGCTGTAGACATCTTTTTGTATTTTTCCTCAACATACGGAGGTTAGAAACAATCTAAACTGAAGCCCCTAAATTAAAGTTAGCAACGTGTCTACTGCCATACTACGCTGAAAACACCGGTTCTCGTCTGATCAACGAAGTTAAGCATCGTCGGGCCCGGTCAGTACTTGGACGGGAGACCTCCTGGGAATACCGGGTGCTGTAGACATCTTTTTGTATTTTTCATCAACATACGGAGGTTAGAAACAATCTAAACTGAAGCCCCTAAATTAAAGTTAGCAACGTGTCTACTGCCATATTACGCTGAAAACACCGGTCCTTGTCTGATCACCGAAGTTAAGCATCGTCGGGCCCGGTCAGTACTTGGACGGGAGACCTCCTGGGAATACCGGGTGCTGTAGACATATTTTGTATTTTTCCTCAAAATACGGAAGTTAGATATCTAAACTGGAAACTGAAGCCCCTAAATTAAAGTCATCAACGTGTCTACTGCCATACTACGCTGAAACCACCGGTTCTCGTCTGATCACCGAAGTTAAGCATCGTCGGGCCCGGTCAGTACTTGGACGGGAGACCTCCTGGGAATACCGGGTGCTGTAGACATCTTTTTGTATTTTTCCTCAACATACGGAGGTTAGAAACAATCTAAACTGAAGCCCCTAAATTAAAGTTAGCAACGTGTCTACTGCCATACTACGCTGAAAACACCGGTTCTCGTCTGATCACCGAAGTTAAGCATCGTTGGGCCCGGTCAGTACTTGGACGGGAGACCTCCTGGGAATACCGGGTGCTGTAGACATCTTTTTGTATTTTTCCTCAACATACGGAGGTTAGAAACAATCTAAACTGAAGCCCCTAAATTAAAGTTAGCAACGTGTCTACTGCCATACTACGCTGAAAACACCGGTTCTCGTCTGATCACCGAAGTTAAGCATCGTCGGGCCCGGTCAGTACTTGGACGGGAGACCTCCTGGGAATACCGGGTGCTGTAGACATCTTTTTGTATTTTTCCTCAACATACGGAGGTTAGAAACAATCTAAACTGAAGCCCCTAAATTAAAGTCAGCAACGTGTCTACTGCCATACTACCCTGAAAACACCGGTTCTCGTCTGATCACCGAAGTTAAGCATCGTCGGGCCCGGTCAGTACTTGGACGGGAGACCTCCTGGGAATACCGGGTGCTGTAGACATCTTTTTGTATTTTTCCTCAACATACGGAGGTTAGAAACAATCTAAACTGAAGCCCCTAAATTAAAGTCAGCAACGTGTCTACTGCCATACTACCCTGAAAACACCGGTTCTCGTCTGATCACCGAAGTTAAGCATCGTCGGGCCCGGTCAGTACTTGGACGGGAGACCTCCTGGGAATACCGTGTGCTGTATACATAGTTTGTATTTTTCCTCAAAATACGGAAGTTAGATATCTAAACTGGAAACTGAAGCCCCTAAATTAAAGTCATCAACGTGTCTACTGCTATACTACGCTGAAAACACCGGTTCTCGTCTGATCACCGAAGTTAAGCATCGTCGGGCCCGGTCAGTACTTGGACGGGAGACCTCCTGGGAATACCGGGTGCTGTAGACATCTTTTTGTATTTTTCATCAACATACGGAGGTTAGAAACAATCTAAACTGAAGCCCCTAAATTAAAGTTAGCAACGTGTCTACTGCCATACTACGCTGAAAACACCGGTTCTCGTCTGATCACCGAAGTTAAGCATCGTCGGGCCCGGTCAGTACTTGGACGGGAGACCTCCTGGGAATACCGGGTGCTGTAGACATCTTTTTGTATTTTTCCTCAACATACGGAGGTTAGAAACAATCTAAACTGAAGCCCCTAAATTAAAGTTAGCAACGTGTCTACTGCCATACTACGCTGAAAACACCGGTTCTTGTCTGATCACCGAAGTTAAGCATCGTCGGGCCCGGTCAGTACTTGGACGGGAGACCTCCTGGGAATACCGGGTGCTGTAGACATATTTTGTATTTTTCCTCAAAATACGGAAGTTAGATATCTAAACTGGAAACTGAAGCCCCTAAATTAAAGTCAGCAACGTGTCTACTGCCATACTACCCTGAAAACACCGGTTCTCGTCTGATCACCGAAGTTAAGCATCGTCGGGCCCGGTCAGTACTTGGACGGGAGACCTCCTGGGAATACCGGGTGCTGTAGACATCTTTTTGTATTTTTCCTCAACATACGGAGGTTAGAAACAATCTAAACTGAAGCCCCTAAATTAAAGTTAGCAACGTGTCTACTGCCATACTACGCTGAAAACACCGGTTCTCGTCTGATCACCGAAGTTAAGCATCGTCGGGCCCGGTCAGTACTTGGACGGGAGACCTCCTGGGAATACCGGGTGCTGTAGACATCTTTTTGTATTTTTCCTCAACATACGGAGGTTAGAAACAATCTAAACTGAAGCCCCTAAATTAAAGTCAGCAATGTGTCTACTGCCATACTACCCTGAAAACACCGGTTCTCGTCTGATCACCGAAGTTAAGCATCGTCGGGCCCGGTCAGTACTTGGACGGGAGACCTCCTGGGAATACCGGGTGCTGTATACATAGTTTGTATTTTTCCTCAAAATACGGAAGTTAGATATCTAAACTGGAAACTGAAGCCCCTAAATTAAAGTCATCAACGTGTCTACTGCCATACTATGCTGAAAACACCGGTTCTCGTCTGATCACTGCCATACTACGCTGAAAACACCGGTTCTCGTCTGATCACCGAAGTTTAGCATCGTCGGGCCCGGTCAGTACTTGGACGGGAGACCTCCTGGGAATACCGGGTGCTGTAGACATCTTTTTGTATTTTTCCTCAACATACGGAGGTTAGAAACAATCTAAACTGAAGCCCCTAAATTAAAGTTAGCAACGTGTCTACTGCCATACTACGCTGAAAACACCGGTTCTCGTCTGATCAACGAAGTTAAGCATCGTCGGGCCCGGTCAGTACTTGGACGGGAGACCTCCTGGGAATACCGGGTGCTGTAGACATCTTTTTGTATTTTTCATCAACATACGGAGGTTAGAAACAATCTAAACTGAAGCCCCTAAATTAAAGTTAGCAACGTGTCTACTGCCATATTACGCTGAAAACACCGGTCCTTGTCTGATCACCGAAGTTAAGCATCGTCGGGCCCGGTCAGTACTTGGACGGGAGACCTCCTGGGAATACCGGGTGCTGTAGACATATTTTGTATTTTTCCTCAAAATACGGAAGTTAGATATCTAAACTGGAAACTGAAGCCCCTAAATTAAAGTCATCAACGTGTCTACTGCCATACTACGCTGAAACCACCGGTTCTCGTCTGATCACCGAAGTTAAGCATCGTCGGGCCCGGTCAGTACTTGGACGGGAGACCTCCTGGGAATACCGGGTGCTGTAGACATCTTTTTGTATTTTTCCTCAACATACGGAGGTTAGAAACAATCTAAACTGAAGCCCCTAAATTAAAGTTAGCAACGTGTCTACTGCCATACTACGCTGAAAACACCGGTTCTCGTCTGATCACCGAAGTTAAGCATCGTTGGGCCCGGTCAGTACTTGGACGGGAGACCTCCTGGGAATACCGGGTGCTGTAGACATCTTTTTGTATTTTTCATCAACATACGGAGGTTAGAAACAATCTAAACTGAAGCCCCTAAATTAAAGTTAGCAACGTGTCTACTGCCATACTACGCTGAAAACACCGGTTCTCGTCTGATCACCGAAGTTAAGCATCGTCGGGCCCGGTCAGTACTTGGACGGGAGACCTCCTGGGAATACCGGGTGCTGTAGACATCTTTTTGTATTTTTCCTCAACATACGGAGGTTAGAAACAATCTAAACTGAAGCCCCTAAATTAAAGTCAGCAACGTGTCTACTGCCATACTACCCTGAAAACACCGGTTCTCGTCTGATCACCGAAGTTAAGCATCGTCGGGCCCGGTCAGTACTTGGACGGGAGACCTCCTGGGAATACCGGGTGCTGTAGACATCTTTTTGTATTTTTCCTCAACATACGGAGGTTAGAAACAATCTAAACTGAAGCCCCTAAATTAAAGTCAGCAACGTGTCTACTGCCATACTACCCTGAAAACACCGGTTCTCGTCTGATCACCGAAGTTAAGCATCGTCGGGCCCGGTCAGTACTTGGACGGGAGACCTCCTGGGAATACCGTGTGCTGTATACATAGTTTGTATTTTTCCTCAAAATACGGAAGTTAGATATCTAAACTGGAAACTGAAGCCCCTAAATTAAAGTCATCAACGTGTCTACTGCTATACTACGCTGAAAACACCGGTTCTCGTCTGATCACCGAAGTTAAGCATCGTCGGGCCCGGTCAGTACTTGGACGGGAGACCTCCTGGGAATACCGGGTGCTGTAGACATCTTTTTGTATTTTTCATCAACATACGGAGGTTAGAAACAATCTAAACTGAAGCCCCTAAATTAAAGTTAGCAACGTGTCTACTGCCATACTACGCTGAAAACACCGGTTCTCGTCTGATCACCGAAGTTAAGCATCGTCGGGCCCGGTCAGTACTTGGACGGGAGACCTCCTGGGAATACCGGGTGCTGTAGACATCTTTTTGTATTTTTCCTCAACATACGGAGGTTAGAAACAATCTAAACTGAAGCCCCTAAATTAAAGTTAGCAACGTGTCTACTGCCATACTACGCTGAAAACACCGGTTCTTGTCTGATCACCGAAGTTAAGCATCGTCGGGCCCGGTCAGTACTTGGACGGGAGACCTCCTGGGAATACCGGGTGCTGTAGACATATTTTGTATTTTTCCTCAAAATACGGAAGTTAGATATCTAAACTGGAAACTGAAGCCCCTAAATTAAAGTCAGCAACGTGTCTACTGCCATACTACCCTGAAAACACCGGTTCTCGTCTGATCACCGAAGTTAAGCATCGTCGGGCCCGGTCAGTACTTGGACGGGAGACCTCCTGGGAATACCGGGTGCTGTAGACATCTTTTTGTATTTTTCCTCAACATACGGAGGTTAGAAACAATCTAAACTGAAGCCCCTAAATTAAAGTTAGCAACGTGTCTACTGCCATACTACGCTGAAAACACCGGTTCTCGTCTGATCACCGAAGTTAAGCATCGTCGGGCCCGGTCAGTACTTGGACGGGAGACCTCCTGGGAATACCGGGTGCTGTAGACATCTTTTTGTATTTTTCCTCAACATACGGAGGTTAGAAACAATCTAAACTGAAGCCCCTAAATTAAAGTCAGCAATGTGTCTACTGCCATACTACCCTGAAAACACCGGTTCTCGTCTGATCACCGAAGTTAAGCATCGTCGGGCCCGGTCAGTACTTGGACGGGAGACCTCCTGGGAATACCGGGTGCTGTATACATAGTTTGTATTTTTCCTCAAAATACGGAAGTTAGATATCTAAACTGGAAACTGAAGCCCCTAAATTAAAGTCATCAACGTGTCTACTGCCATACTATGCTGAAAACACCGGTTCTCGTCTGATCACTGCCATACTACGCTGAAAACACCGGTTCTCGTCTGATCACCGAAGTTTAGCATCGTCGGGCCCGGTCAGTACTTGGACGGGAGACCTCCTGGGAATACCGGGTGCTGTAGACATCTTTTTGTATTTTTCCTCAACATACGGAGGTTAGAAACAATCTAAACTGAAGCCCCTAAATTAAAGTTAGCAACGTGTCTACTGCCATACTACGCTGAAAACACCGGTTCTCGTCTGATCACCGAAGTTAAGCATCGTCGGGCCCGGTCAGTACTTGGACGGGAGACCTCCTGGGAATACCGGGTGCTGTAGACATCTTTTTGTATTTTTCATCAACATACGGAGGTTAGAAACAATCTAAACTGAAGCCCCTAAATTAAAGTTAGCAACGTGTCTACTGCCATACTACGCTGAAAACACCGGTTCTCGTCTGATCACCGAAGTTAAGCATCGTCGGGCCCGGTCAGTACTTGGACGGGAGACCTCCTGGGAATACCGGGTGCTGTAGACATCTTTTTGTATTTTTCCTCAACATACGGAGGTTAGAAACAATCTAAACTGAAGCCCCTAAATTAAAGTTAGCAACGTGTCTACTGCCATACTACGCTGAAAACACCGGTTCTCGTCTGATCACCGAAGTTAAGCATCGTCGGGCCCGGTCAGTACTTGGACGGGAGACCTCCTGGGAATACCGGGTGCTGTAGACATCTTTTTGTATTTTTCCTCAACATACGGAGGTTAGAAACAATCTAAACTGAAGCCCCTAAATTAAAGTTAGCAACCTGTCTACTGCCATACTATGCTGAAAACACCGGTTCTTGTCTGATCACCGAAGTTAAGCATCGTCGGGCCCGGTCAGTACTTGGATGGGAGACCTCCTGGGAATACCGGGTGCTGTAGACATATTTTGTATTTTTCCTCAAAATACGGAAGTTAGATATCTAAACTGGAAACTGAAGCCCCTAAATTAAAGTCAGCAACGTGTCTACTGCCATACTACGCTGAAAACACCGGTTTTCGTCTGATCACCGAAGTTAAGCATCGTCGGGCCCGGTCAGTACTTGGACGGGAGACCTCCTGGGAATACCGGGTGCTGTAGACATCTTTTTGTATTTTTCCTCAACATACGGAGGTTAGAAACAATCTAAACTGAAGCCCCTAAATTAAAGTTAGCAACGTGTATACTGCCATACTACGCTGAAAATACCGGTTCTCGTCTGATCACCGAAGTTAAGCATCGTCGGGCCCGGTCAGTACTTTGACGGGAGACCTCCTGGGAATACCGGGTGCTGTAGACATCTTTTGTATTTTTCCTCGACATACGGAGGTTAGATCTAAACTGGAAACTGAAGCCCCTATATTAAAGTCAGCAACGTGTCTACTGCCATACTATGCTGAAAACACCGGTTCTCGTCTGATCACCGAAGTTAAGCATCGTCGGGCCCGGTCAGTACTTGGACGGGAGACCTCCTGGGAATACCGGGTGCTGTAGACATTCTTTTGTATTTTTCCTCAACATACGGAGGTTAGAAACAATCTAAACTGAAGCCCCTAAATTAAAGTCAGCAACGTGTCTACTGCCATACTACCCTGAAAACACCGGTTCTCGTCTGATCACCGAAGTTAAGCATCGTCGGGCCCGGTCAGTACTTGGACGGGAGACCTCCTGGGAATACCGGGTGCTGTAGACATCTTTTTGTATTTTTCCTCAACATACGGAGGTTAGAAACAATCTAAACTGAAGCCCCTAAATTAAAGTCAGCAACGTGTCTACTGCCATACTACCCTGAAAACACCGGTTCTCGTCTGATCACCGAAGTTAAGCATCGTCGGGCCCGGTCAGTACTTGGACGGGAGACCTCCTGGGAATACCGGGTGCTGTAGACATCCTTTTGTATTTTTCCTCAACATACGGAGGTTAGAAACAATCTAAACTGAAGCCCCTAAATTAAAGTCAGCAACGTGTCTACTGCCATACTACGCTGAAAACACCGGTTCTTGTCTGATCACCGAAGTTAAGCAGCTTCGGGCCCGGTCAGTACTTGGACGGGAGACCTCCTGGGAATACTGGGTGCTGTAGACATCTTTTTGTATTTTTCCTCAACATACGGAGGTTAGAAACAATCTAAACTGAAGCCCCTAAATTAAAGTTAGCAACGTGTCTACTGCCATACTACGCTGAAAACACCGGTTCTCGTCTGATCACCGAAGTTAAGCATCGTCGGGCCTGGTCAGTACTTGGACGGGAGACCTCCTGGGAATACCGGGTGCTGTAGACATCTTTTTGTATTTTTCCTCAACATACGGAGGTTAGAAACAATCTAAACTGAAGCCCCTAAATTAAAGTTAGCAACGTGTCTACTGCCATACTACGCTGAAAACACCGGTTCTCGTCTGATCACCGAAGTTAAGCATCGTCGGGCCCGGTCAGTACTTGGATGGGAGACCTCCTGGGAATACCGGGTGCTGTAGACATATTTTTGTATTTTTCATCAACATACGGAGGTTAGAAACAATCTAAACTGAAGCCCCTAAATTAAAGTTAGCAACGTGTCTACTGCCATACTACGCTGAAAACACCGGTTCTCGTCTGATCACCAAAGTTAAGCATCGTCGGGCCCGGTCAGTACTTGGACGGGAGACCTCCTGGGAATACCGGGTGCTGTAGACATCTTTTTGTATTTTTCCTCAACATACGGAGGTTAGAAACAATCTAAACTGAAGCCCCTAAATTAAAGTTAGCAACGTGTCTACTGCCATACTACGCTGAAAACACCGGTTCTCGTCTGATCACCGAAGTTAAGCATCGTCGGGCCCGGTCAGTACTTGGACGGGAGACCTCCTGGGAATACCGGGTGCTGTAGACATCTTTTTGTATTTTTCCTCAACATACGGAGGTTAGAAACAATCTAAACTGAAGCCCCTAAATTAAAGTTAGCAACCTGTCTACTGCCATACTACGCTGAAAACACCGGTTCTTGTCTGATCACCGAAGTTAAGCATCGTCGGGCCCGGTCAGTACTTGGACGGGAGACCTCCTGGGAATACCGGGTGCTGTAGACATATTTTGTATTTTTCCTCAAAATACGGAAGTTAGATATCTAAACTGGAAACTGAAGCCCCTAAATTAAAGTCAGCAACGTGTCTACTGCCATACTACGCTGAAAACACCGGTTTTCGTCTGATCACCGAAGTTAAGCATCGTCGGGCCCGGTCAGTACTTGGACGGGAGACCTCATGGGAATACCGGGTGCTGTAGACATCTTTTTGTATTTTTCCTCAACATACGGAGGTTAGAAACAATCTAAACTGAAGCCCCTAAATTAAAGTTAGCAACGTGTCTACTGCCATACTACGCTGAAAATACCGGTTCTCGTCTGATCACCGAAGTTAAGCATCGTCGGGCCCGGTCAGTACTTGGACGGGAGACCTCCTGGGAATACCGGGTGCTGTAGACATCTTTTGTATTTTTCCTCGACATACGGAGGTTAGATCTAAACTGGAAACTGAAGCCCCTATATTAAAGTCAGCAACGTGTCTACTGCCATACTATGCTGAAAACACCGGTTCTCGTCTGATCACCGAAGTTAAGCATCGTCGGGCCCGGTCAGTACTTGGACGGGAGACCTCCTGGGAATACCGGGTGCTGTAGACATCCTTTTGTATTTTTCCTCAACATACGGAGGTTAGAAACAATCTAAACTGAAGCCCCTAAATTAAAGTCAGCAACGTGTCTACTGCCATACTACCCTGAAAACACCGGTTCTCGTCTGATCACCGAAGTTAAGCATCGTCGGGCCCGGTCAGTACTTGGACGGGAGACCTCCTGGGAATACCGGGTGCTGTAGACATCTTTTTGTATTTTTCCTCAACATACGGAGGTTAGAAACAATCTAAACTGAAGCCCCTAAATTAAAGTCAGCAACGTGTCTACTGCCATACTACCCTGAAAACACCGGTTCTCGTCTGATCACCGAAGTTAAGCATCGTCGGGCCCGGTCAGTACTTGGACGGGAGACCTCCTGGGAATACCGGGTGCTGTAGACATCCTTTTGTATTTTTCCTCAACATACGGAGGTTAGAAACAATCTAAACTGAAGCCCCTAAATTAAAGTCAGCAACGTGTCTACTGCCATACTACGCTGAAAACACCGGTTCTTGTCTGATCACCGAAGTTAAGCAGCTTCGGGCCCGGTCAGTACTTGGACGGGAGACCTCCTGGGAATACTGGGTGCTGTAGACATCTTTTTGTATTTTTCCTCAACATACGGAGGTTAGAAACAATCTAAACTGAAGCCCCTAAATTAAAGTTAGCAACGTGTCTACTGCCATACTACGCTGAAAACACCGGTTCTCGTCTGATCACCGAAGTTAAGCATCGTCGGGCCTGGTCAGTACTTGGACGGGAGACCTCCTGGGAATACCGGGTGCTGTAGACATCTTTTTGTATTTTTCCTCAACATACGGAGGTTAGAAACAATCTAAACTGAAGCCCCTAAATTAAAGTTAGCAACGTGTCTACTGCCATACTACGCTGAAAACACCGGTTCTCGTCTGATCACCGAAGTTAAGCATCGTCGGGCCCGGTCAGTACTTGGATGGGAGACCTCCTGGGAATACCGGGTGCTGTAGACATATTTTTGTATTTTTCATCAACATACGGAGGTTAGAAACAATCTAAACTGAAGCCCCTAAATTAAAGTTAGCAACGTGTCTACTGCCATACTACGCTGAAAACACCGGTTCTCGTCTGATCACCAAAGTTAAGCATCGTCGGGCCCGGTCAGTACTTGGACGGGAGACCTCCTGGGAATACCGGGTGCTGTAGACATCTTTTTGTATTTTTCCTCAACATACGGAGGTTAGAAACAATCTAAACTGAAGCCCCTAAATTAAAGTTAGCAACGTGTCTACTGCCATACTACGCTGAAAACACCGGTTCTCGTCTGATCACCGAAGTTAAGCATCGTCGGGCCCGGTCAGTACTTGGACGGGAGACCTCCTGGGAATACCGGGTGCTGTAGACATCTTTTTGTATTTTTCCTCAACATACGGAGGTTAGAAACAATCTAAACTGAAGCCCCTAAATTAAAGTTAGCAACCTGTCTACTGCCATACTACGCTGAAAACACCGGTTCTTGTCTGATCACCGAAGTTAAGCATCGTCGGGCCCGGTCAGTACTTGGACGGGAGACCTCCTGGGAATACCGGGTGCTGTAGACATATTTTGTATTTTTCCTCAAAATACGGAAGTTAGATATCTAAACTGGAAACTGAAGCCCCTAAATTAAAGTCAGCAACGTGTCTACTGCCATACTACGCTGAAAACACCGGTTTTCGTCTGATCACCGAAGTTAAGCATCGTCGGGCCCGGTCAGTACTTGGACGGGAGACCTCATGGGAATACCGGGTGCTGTAGACATCTTTTTGTATTTTTCCTCAACATACGGAGGTTAGAAACAATCTAAACTGAAGCCCCTAAATTAAAGTTAGCAACGTGTCTACTGCCATACTACGCTGAAAATACCGGTTCTCGTCTGATCACCGAAGTTAAGCATCGTCGGGCCCGGTCAGTACTTGGACGGGAGACCTCCTGGGAATACCGGGTGCTGTAGACATCTTTTGTATTTTTCCTCGACATACGGAGGTTAGATCTAAACTGGAAACTGAAGCCCCTATATTAAAGTCAGCAACGTGTCTACTGCCATACTATGCTGAAAACACCGGTTCTCGTCTGATCACCGAAGTTAAGCATCGTCGGGCCCGGTCAGTACTTGGACGGGAGACCTCCTGGGAATACCGGGTGCTGTAGACATCCTTTTGTATTTTTCCTCAACATACGGAGGTTAGAAACAATCTAAACTGAAGCCCCTAAATTAAAGTCAGCAACGTGTCTACTGCCATACTACCCTGAAAACACCGGTTCTCGTCTGATCACCGAAGTTAAGCATCGTCGGGCCCGGTCAGTACTTGGACGGGAGACCTCCTGGGAATACCGGGTGCTGTAGACATCTTTTTGTATTTTTCCTCAACATACGGAGGTTAGAAACAATCTAAACTGAAGCCCCTAAATTAAAGTCAGCAACGTGTCTACTGCCATACTACCCTGAAAACACCGGTTCTCGTCTGATCACCGAAGTTAAGCATCGTCGGGCCCGGTCAGTACTTGGACGGGAGACCTCCTGGGAATACTGGGTGCTGTAGACATCTTTTTGTATTTTTCCTCAACATACGGAGGTTAGAAACAATCTAAACTGAAGCCCCTAAATTAAAGTTAGCAACGTGTCTACTGCCATACTACGCTGAAAACACCGGTTCTCGTCTGATCACCGAAGTTAAGCATCGTCGGGCCCGGTCAGTACTTGGACGGGAGACCTCCTGGGAATACCGGGTGCTATAGACATCTTTTTGTATTTTTCCTCAACATACGGAGGTTAGAAACAATCTAAACTGAAGCCCCTAAATTAAAGTCAGCAACGTGTCTACTGCCATACTACCCTGAAAACACCGGTTCTCGTCTGATCACCGAAGTTAAGCATCGTCGGGCCCGGTCAGTACTTGGACGGGAGACCTCCTGGGAATACCGTGTGCTGTATACATAGTTTGTATTTTTCCTCAAAATACGGAAGTTAGATATCTAAACTGGAAACTGAAGACCCTAAATTAAAGTCATCAACGTGTCTACTGCCATACTACGCTGAAAACACCGGTTCTCGTCTGATCACCGAAGTTTAGCATCGTCCGGCCCGGTCAGTACTTGGACGGGAGACCTCCTGGGAATACCGGGTGCTGTAGACATCTTTTTGTATTTTTCCTCAACATACGGAGGTTAGAAACAATCTAAACTGAAGCCCCTAAATTAAAGTTAGCAACGTGTCTACTGCCATACTACGCTGAAAACACCGGTTCTCGTCTGATCACCGAAGTTAAGCATCGTCGGGCCCGGTCAGTACTTGGACGGGAGACCTCCTGGGAATACCGGGTGCTGTAGACATCTTTTTGTATTTTTCATCAACATACGGAGGTTAGAAACAATCTAAACTGAAGCCCCTAAATTAAAGTTAGCAACGTGTCTACTGCCATACTACGCTGAAAACACCGGTTCTCGTCTGATCACCGAAGTTAAGCATCGTCGGGCCCGGTCAGTACTTGGACGGGAGACCTCCTGGGAATACCGGGTGCTGTAGACATCTTTTTGTATTTTTCCTCAACATACGGAGGTTAGAAACAATCTAAACTGAAGCCCCTAAATTAAAGTTAGCAACGTGTCTACTGCCATACTACGCTGAAAACACCGGTTCTTGTCTGATCACCGAAGTTAAGCATCGTCGGGCCCGGTCAGTACTTGGACGGGAGACCTCCTGGGAATACCGGGTGCTGTAGACATCTTTTTGTATTTGTCCTCAACATACGGAGGTTAGAAACAATCTAAACTGAAGCCCCTAAATTAAAGTTAGCAACGTGTCTACTGCCATACTACGCTGAAAATACCGGTTCTCGTCTGATCACCGAAGTTAAGCATCGTCGGGCCCGGTCAGTACTTGGACGGGAGACCTCCTGGGAATACCGGGTGTTGTAGATATCTTTTGTATTTTTCCTCGACATACGGAGGTTAGATCTAAACTGGAAACTGAAGCCCCTATATTAAAGTCAGCAACGTGTCTACTGCCATACTATGCTGAAAACACCGGTTCTCGTCTGATCACCGAAGTTAAGCATCGTCGGGCACGGTCAGTACTTGGACGGGAGACCTCCTGGGAATACCGGGTGCTGTAGACATCCTTTTGTATTTTTCCTCAACATAAGGAGGTTAGAAACAATCTAAACTGAAGCCCCTAAATTAAAGTCAGCAACGTGTCTACTGCCATACTACCCTGAAAACACCGGTTCTCGTCTGATCACCGAAGTTAAGCATCGTCGGGCCCGGTCAGTACTTGGACGGGAGACCTCCTGGGAATACCGGGTGCTGTAGACATCTTTTTGTATTTTTCCTCAACATACGGAGGTTAGAAACAATCTAAACTGAAGCCCCTAAATTAAAGTCAGCAACGTGTCTACTGCCATACTACCCTGAAAACACCGGTTCTCGTCTGATCACCGAAGTTAAGCATCGTCGGGCCCGGTCAGTACTTGGACGGGAGACCTCCTGGGAATACCGGGTGCTGTAGACATCTTTTTGTATTTTTCCTCAACATACGGAGGTTAGAAACAATCTAAACTGAAGCCCCTAAATTAAAGTTAGCAACGTGTCTACTGCCATATTACGCTGAAAACACCGGTTCTTGTCTGATCACCGAAGTTAAGCAGCGTCGGGCCCGGTCAGTACTTGGACGGGAGACCTCCTGGGAATACTGGGTGCTGTAGACATCTTTTTGTATTTTTCCTCAACATACGGAGGTTAGAAACAATCTAAACTGAAGCCCCTAAATTAAAGTCAGCAACGTGTCTACTGCCATACTACCCTGAAAACACCGGTTCTCGTCTGATCACCGAAGTTAAGCATCGTCGGGCCCGGTCAGTACTTGGACGGGAGACCTCCTGGGAATACCGGGTGCTGTAGACATCTTTTTGTATTTTTCCTCAACATACGGAGGTTAGAAACAATCTAAACTGAAGCCCCTAAATTAAAGTTAGCAACGTGTCTACTGCCATACTACGCTGAAAACACCGGTTCTCGTCTGATCACCGAAGTTAAGCATCGTCGGGCCCGGTCAGTACTTGGACGGGAGACCTCCTGGGAATACCGGGTGCTGTAGACATCTTTTTGTATTTTTCCTCAACATACGGAGGTTAGAAACAATCTAAACTGAAGCCCCTAAATTAAAGTCAGCAACGTGTCTACTGCCATACTACCCTGAAAACACCGGTTCTCGTCTGATCACCGAAGTTAAGCATCGTCGGGCCCGGTCAGTACTTGGACGGGAGACCTCCTGGGAATACCGGGTGCTGTATACATAGTTTGTATTTTTCCTCAAAATACGGAAGTTAGATATCTAAACTGGAAACTGAAGCCCCTAAATTAAAGTCATCAACGTATCTACTGCCATACTACGCTGAAAACACCGGTTCTCGTCTGATCACCGAAGTTTAGCATCGTCGGGCCCGGTCAGTACTTGGACGGGAGACCTCCTGGGAATACCGGGTGCTGTAGACATCTTTTTGTATTTTTTCTCAACATACGGAGGTTAGAAACAATCTAAACTGAAGCCCCTAAATTAAAGTTAGCTACGTGTCTACTGCCATACTACGCTGAAAACACCGGTTCTCGTCTGATCACCGAAGTTAAGCATCGTCGGGCCCGGTCAGTACTTGGACGAGAGACCTCCTGGGAATACCGGGTGCTGTAGACATCTTTTTGTATTTTTCATCAACATACGGAGGTTAGAAACAATCTAAACTGAAGCCCCTAAATTAAAGTTAGCAACGTGTCTACTGCCATACTACGCTGAAAACACCGGTTCTCGTCTGATCACCGAAGTTAAGCATCGTCGGGCCCGGTCAGTACTTGGACGGGAGACCTCCTGGGAATACCGGGTGCTGTAGACATCTTTTTTTATTTTTCCTCAACATACGGAGGTTAGAAACAATCTAAACTGAAGCCCCTAAATTAAAGTTAGCAACGTGTCTACTGCCATACTACGCTGAAAACACCGGTTCTTGTCTGATCACCGAAGTTAAGCATCGTCGGGCCCGGTCAGTACTTGGACGGGAGACCTCCTGGGAATACCGGGTGCTGTAGACATATTTTGTATTTTTCATCAAAATACGGAAGTTAGATATCTAAACTGGAAACTGAAGCCCCTAAATTAAAGTCAGCAACGTGTCTACTGCCATACTACGCTGAAAACACCGGTTCTCGTCTGATCACCGAAGTTAAGCATCGTCGGGCCCGGTCAGTACTTGGAAGGGAGACCTCCTGGGAATACCGGGTGATGTAGACATCTTTTTGTATTTTTCCTCAACATACGGAGGTTAGAAACAATCTAAACTGAAGCCCCTAAATTAAAGTTAGCAACGTGTCTACTGCCATACTACGCTGAAAACACCGGTTCTCGTCTGATCACCGAAGTTAAGCATCGTCGGGCCCGGTCAGTACTTGGACGGGAGACCTCCTGGGAATACCGGGTGCTGTAGACATCTTTTTGTATTTTTCATCAACATACGGAGGTTAGAAACAATCTAAACTGAAGCCCCTAAATTAAAGTTAGCAACGTGTCTACTGCCATACTACGCTGAAAACACCGGTTCTCGTCTGATCACCGAAGTTAAGCATCGTCGGGCCCGGTCAGTACTTGGACGGGAGACCTCCTGGGAATACCGGGTGCTGTAGACATCTTTTTGTATTTTTCCTCAACATACGGAGGTTAGAAACAATCTAAACTGAAGCCCCTAAATTAAAGTTAGCAACGTGTCTACTGCCATACTACGCTGAAAACACCGGTTCTCGTCTGATCACCGAAGTTAAGCATCGTCGGGCCCGGTCAGTACTTGGACGGGAGACCTCCTGGGAATACCGGGTGCTGTAGACATCTTTTTGTATTTTTCATCAACATACGGAGGTTAGAAACAATCTAAACTGAAGCCCCTAAATTAAAGTTAGCAACGTGTCTACTGCCATACTACGCTGAAAACACCGGTTCTCGTCTGATCACCGAAGTTAAGCATCGTCGGGCCCGGTCAGTACTTGGACGGGAGACCTCCTGGGAATACCGGGTGCTGTAGACATCTTTTTGTATTTTTCCTCAACATACGGAGGTTAGAAACAATCTAAACTGAAGCCCCTAAATTAAAGTTAGCAACGTGTCTACTGCCATACTACGCTGAAAACACCGGTTCTTGTCTGATCACCGAAGTTAAGCATCGTCGGGCCCGGTCAGTACTTGGACGGGAGACCTCCTGGGAATACCGGGTGCTGTAGACATCTTTTTGTATTTGTCCTCAACATACGGAGGTTAGAAACAATCTAAACTGAAGCCCCTAAATTAAAGTTAGCAACGTGTCTACTGCCATACTACGCTGAAAATACCGGTTCTCGTCTGATCACCGAAGTTAAGCATCGTCGGGCCCGGTCAGTACTTGGACGGGAGACCTCCTGGGAATACCGGGTGTTGTAGATATCTTTTGTATTTTTCCTCGACATACGGAGGTTAGATCTAAACTGGAAACTGAAGCCCCTATATTAAAGTCAGCAACGTGTCTACTGCCATACTATGCTGAAAACACCGGTTCTCGTCTGATCACCGAAGTTAAGCATCGTCGGGCACGGTCAGTACTTGGACGGGAGACCTCCTGGGAATACCGGGTGCTGTAGACATCCTTTTGTATTTTTCCTCAACATAAGGAGGTTAGAAACAATCTAAACTGAAGCCCCTAAATTAAAGTCAGCAACGTGTCTACTGCCATACTACCCTGAAAACACCGGTTCTCGTCTGATCACCGAAGTTAAGCATCGTCGGGCCCGGTCAGTACTTGGACGGGAGACCTCCTGGGAATACCGGGTGCTGTAGACATCTTTTTGTATTTTTCCTCAACATACGGAGGTTAGAAACAATCTAAACTGAAGCCCCTAAATTAAAGTCAGCAACGTGTCTACTGCCATACTACCCTGAAAACACCGGTTCTCGTCTGATCACCGAAGTTAAGCATCGTCGGGCCCGGTCAGTACTTGGACGGGAGACCTCCTGGGAATACCGGGTGCTGTAGACATCTTTTTGTATTTTTCCTCAACATACGGAGGTTAGAAACAATCTAAACTGAAGCCCCTAAATTAAAGTTAGCAACGTGTCTACTGCCATATTACGCTGAAAACACCGGTTCTTGTCTGATCACCGAAGTTAAGCAGCGTCGGGCCCGGTCAGTACTTGGACGGGAGACCTCCTGGGAATACTGGGTGCTGTAGACATCTTTTTGTATTTTTCCTCAACATACGGAGGTTAGAAACAATCTAAACTGAAGCCCCTAAATTAAAGTCAGCAACGTGTCTACTGCCATACTACCCTGAAAACACCGGTTCTCGTCTGATCACCGAAGTTAAGCATCGTCGGGCCCGGTCAGTACTTGGACGGGAGACCTCCTGGGAATACCGGGTGCTGTAGACATCTTTTTGTATTTTTCCTCAACATACGGAGGTTAGAAACAATCTAAACTGAAGCCCCTAAATTAAAGTTAGCAACGTGTCTACTGCCATACTACGCTGAAAACACCGGTTCTCGTCTGATCACCGAAGTTAAGCATCGTCGGGCCCGGTCAGTACTTGGACGGGAGACCTCCTGGGAATACCGGGTGCTGTAGACATCTTTTTGTATTTTTCCTCAACATACGGAGGTTAGAAACAATCTAAACTGAAGCCCCTAAATTAAAGTCAGCAACGTGTCTACTGCCATACTACCCTGAAAACACCGGTTCTCGTCTGATCACCGAAGTTAAGCATCGTCGGGCCCGGTCAGTACTTGGACGGGAGACCTCCTGGGAATACCGGGTGCTGTATACATAGTTTGTATTTTTCCTCAAAATACGGAAGTTAGATATCTAAACTGGAAACTGAAGCCCCTAAATTAAAGTCATCAACGTATCTACTGCCATACTACGCTGAAAACACCGGTTCTCGTCTGATCACCGAAGTTTAGCATCGTCGGGCCCGGTCAGTACTTGGACGGGAGACCTCCTGGGAATACCGGGTGCTGTAGACATCTTTTTGTATTTTTTCTCAACATACGGAGGTTAGAAACAATCTAAACTGAAGCCCCTAAATTAAAGTTAGCTACGTGTCTACTGCCATACTACGCTGAAAACACCGGTTCTCGTCTGATCACCGAAGTTAAGCATCGTCGGGCCCGGTCAGTACTTGGACGAGAGACCTCCTGGGAATACCGGGTGCTGTAGACATCTTTTTGTATTTTTCATCAACATACGGAGGTTAGAAACAATCTAAACTGAAGCCCCTAAATTAAAGTTAGCAACGTGTCTACTGCCATACTACGCTGAAAACACCGGTTCTCGTCTGATCACCGAAGTTAAGCATCGTCGGGCCCGGTCAGTACTTGGACGGGAGACCTCCTGGGAATACCGGGTGCTGTAGACATCTTTTTTTATTTTTCCTCAACATACGGAGGTTAGAAACAATCTAAACTGAAGCCCCTAAATTAAAGTTAGCAACGTGTCTACTGCCATACTACGCTGAAAACACCGGTTCTTGTCTGATCACCGAAGTTAAGCATCGTCGGGCCCGGTCAGTACTTGGACGGGAGACCTCCTGGGAATACCGGGTGCTGTAGACATATTTTGTATTTTTCATCAAAATACGGAAGTTAGATATCTAAACTGGAAACTGAAGCCCCTAAATTAAAGTCAGCAACGTGTCTACTGCCATACTACGCTGAAAACACCGGTTCTCGTCTGATCACCGAAGTTAAGCATCGTCGGGCCCGGTCAGTACTTGGAAGGGAGACCTCCTGGGAATACCGGGTGATGTAGACATCTTTTTGTATTTTTCCTCAACATACGGAGGTTAGAAACAATCTAAACTGAAGCCCCTAAATTAAAGTTAGCAACGTGTCTACTGCCATACTACGCTGAAAACACCGGTTCTTGTCTGATCACCGAAGTTAAGCATCGTCGGGCCCGGTCAGTACTTGGACGGGAGACCTCCTGGGAATACCGGGTGCTGTAGACATATTTTGTATTTTTCCTCAAAATACGGAAGTTAGATATCTAAACTGGAAACTGAAGCCCCTAAATTAAAGTCAGCAACGTGTCTACTGCCATACTACGCTGAAAACACCGGTTCTCGTCTGATCACCGAAGTTAAGCATCGTCGGGCCCGGTCAGTACTTGGACGGGAGACCTCCTGGGAATACCGGGTGCTGTAGACATCTTTTTGTATTTTTCCTCAACATACGGAGGTTAGAAACAATCTAAACTGAAGCCCCTAAATTAAAGTTAGCAACGTGTCTACTGCCATACTACGCTGAAAATACCGGTTCTCGTCTGATCACCGAAGTTAAGCATCGTCGGGCCCGGTCAGTACTTGGACGGGAGACCTCCTGGGAATACCGGGTGCTGTAGATATCTTTTGTATTTTTCCTCGACATACGGAGGTTAGATCTAAACTGGAAACTGAAGCCCCTATATTAAAGTCAGCAACGTGTCTACTGCCATACTATGCTGAAAACACCGGTTCTCGTCTGATCACCGAAGTTAAGCATCGTCGGGCCCGGTCAGTACTTGGACGGGAGACCTCCTGGGAATACCGGGTGCTGTAGACATCTTTTTGTATTTTTCCTCAACATACGGAGGTTAGAAACAATCTAAACTGAAGCCCCTAAATTAAAGTTAGCAACGTGTCTACTGCCATACTACCCTGAAAACACCGGTTCTCGTCTGATCACCGAAGTTAAGCATCGTCGTGCCCGGTCAGTACTTGGACGGGAGACCTCCTGGGAATACCGGGTGCTGTATACATCTGTTTGTATTTTTCCTCAACATACGGAGGTTAGAAACAATCTAAACTGAAGCCCCTAAATTAAAGTCAGCAACGTGTCTACTGCCATACTACCCTGAAAACACCGGTTCTCGTCTGATCACCGAAGTTAAGCATCGTCGGGCCCGGTCAGTACTTGGACGGGAGACCTCCTGGGAATACCGGGTGCTGTAGACATCTTTTTGTATTTTTCCTCAACATACGGAGGTTAGAAACAATCTAAACTGAAGCCCCTAAATTAAAGTCAGCAACGTGTCTACTGCCATACTACCCTGAAAACACCGGTTCTCGTCTGATCACCGAAGTTAAGCATCGTCGGGCCCGGTCAGTACTTGGACGGGAGACCTCCTGGGAATACCGGGTGCTGTATACATCTGTTTGTATTTTTCCTCGACATACGGAGGTTAGATCTAAACTGGAAACTGAAGCCCCTATATTAAAGTCAGCAACGTGTCTACTGCCATACTATGCTGAAAACACCGGTTCTCGTCTGATCACCGAAGTTAAGCATCGTCGGGCCCGGTCAGTACTTGGACGGGAGACCTCCTGGGAATACCGGGTGCTGTAGACATCTTTTTGTATTTTTCCTCAACATACGGAGGTTAGAAACAATCTAAACTGAAGCCCCTAAATTAAAGTTAGCAACGTGTCTACTGCCATACTACCCTGAAAACACCGGTTCTCGTCTGATCACCGAAGTTAAGCATCGTCGTGCCCGGTCAGTACTTGGACGGGAGACCTCCTGGGAATACCGGGTGCTGTATACATCTGTTTGTATTTTTCCTCAACATACGGAGGTTAGAAACAATCTAAACTGAAGCCCCTAAATTAAAGTCAGCAACGTGTCTACTGCCATACTACCCTGAAAACACCGGTTCTCGTCTGATCACCGAAGTTAAGCATCGTCGGGCCCGGTCAGTACTTGGACGGGAGACCTCCTGGGAATACCGGGTGCTGTAGACATCTTTTTGTATTTTTCATCAACATACGGAGGTTAGAAACAATCTAAACTGAAGCCCCTAAATTAAAGTTAGCAACGTGTCTACTGCCATACTACGCTGAAAACACCGGTTCTCGTCTGATCACCGAAGTTAAGCATCGTCGGGCCTGGTCAGTACTTGGACGGGAGACCTCCTGGGAATACCGGGTGCTGTAGACATCTTTTTGTATTTTTCCTCAACATACGGAGGTTAGAAACAATCTAAACTGAAGCCCCTAAATTAAAGTTAGCAACGTGTCTACTGCCATACTACGCTGAAAACACCGGTTCTTGTCTGATCACCGAAGTTAAGCATCGTCGGGCCCGGTCAGTACTTGGACGGGAGACCTCCTGGGAATACCGGGTGCTGTAGACATATTTTGTATTTTTCATCAAAATACGGAAGTTAGATATCTAAACTGGAAACTGAAGCCCCTAAATTAAAGTCAGCAACGTGTCTACTGCCATACTACGCTGAAAACACCGGTTCTCGTCTGATCACCGAAGTTAAGCATCGTCGGGCCCGGTCAGTACTTGGACGGGAGACCTCCTGGGAATACCGGGTGATGTAGACATCTTTTTGTATTTTTCCTCAACATACGGAGGTTAGAAACAATCTAAACTGAAGCCCCTAAATTAAAGTTAGCAACGTGTCTACTGCCATACTACGCTGAAAACACCGGTTCTTGTCTGATCACCGAAGTTAAGCATCGTCGGGCCCGGTCAGTACTTGGACGGGAGACCTCCTGGGAATACCGGGTGCTGTAGACATATTTTGTATTTTTCATCAAAATACGGAAGTTAGATATCTAAACTGGAAACTGAAGCACCCTATATTAAAGTCAACAAAGTGTTTACTGCCATACTACGCTGAAAACACCGGTTCTCGTCTGATCACCGAAGTTAAGCATCGTCGGGCCCGGTCAGTACTTGGACGGGAGACCTCCTGGGAATACCGGGTGCTGTAGACATATTTTGTATTTTTCCTCAAAATACGGAAGTTAGATATCTAAACTGGAAACTGAAGCCCCTAAATTAAAGTCAGCAACGTGTCTACTGCCATACTACGCTGAAAACACCGGTTCTCGTCTGATCACCGAAGTTAAGCATCGTCGGGCCCGGTCAGTACTTGGACGGGAGACCTCCTGGGAATACCGGGTGCTGTAGACATCTTTTTGTATTTTTCCTCAACATACGGAGGTTAGAAACAATCTAAACTGAAGCCCCTAAATTAAAGTTAGCAACGTGTCTACTGCCATACTACGCTGAAAATACCGGTTCTCGTCTGATCACCGAAGTTAAGCATCGTCGGGCCCGGTCAGTACTTGGACGGGAGACCTCCTGGGAAAACCGGGTGCTGTAGACATCTTTTTGTATTTTTCCTCGACATACGGAGGTTAGATCTAAACTGGTAACTGAAGCCCCTATATTAAAGTCAGCAACGTGTCTACTGCCATACTATGCTGAAAACACCGGTTCTTGTCTGATCACCGAAGTTAAGCATCGTCGGGCCCGGTCAGTACTTGGACGGGAGACCTCCTGGGAATACCGGGTGCTGTAGACATATTTTGTATTTTTCCTCAAAATACGGAAGTTAGATATCTAAACTGGAAACTGAAGCCCCTAAATTAAAGTCAGCAACGTGTCTACTGCCATACTACGCTGAAAACACCGGTTCTCGTCTGATCACCGAAGTTAAGCATCGTCGGGCCCGGTCAGTACTTGGACGGGAGACCTCCTGGGAATACCGGGTGATGTAGACATCTTTTTGTATTTTTCCTCAACATACGGAGGTTAGAAACAATCTAAACTGAAGCCCCTAAATTAAAGTTAGCAACGTGTCTACTGCCATACTACGCTGAAAACACCGGTTCTTGTCTGATCACCGAAGTTAAGCATCGTCGGGCCCGGTCAGTACTTGGACGGGAGACCTCCTGGGAATACCGGGTGCTGTAGACATATTTTGTATTTTTCCTCAAAATACGGAAGTTAGATATCTAAACTGGAAACTGAAGCCCCTAAATTAAAGTCAGCAACGTGTCTACTGCCATACTACGCTGAAAACACCGGTTCTCGTCTGATCACCGAAGTTAAGCATCGTCGGGCCCGGTCAGTACTTGGACGGGAGACCTCCTGGGAATACCGGGTGCTGTAGACATCTTTTTGTATTTTTCCTCAACATACGGAGGTTAGAAACAATCTAAACTGAAGCCCCTAAATTAAAGTTAGCAACGTGTCTACTGCCATACTACGCTGAAAATACCGGTTCTCGTCTGATCACCGAAGTTAAGCATCGTCGGGCCCGGTCAGTACTTGGACGGGAGACCTCCTGGGAAAACCGGGTGCTGTAGACATCTTTTTGTATTTTTCCTCGACATACGGAGGTTAGATCTAAACTGGTAACTGAAGCCCCTATATTAAAGTCAGCAACGTGTCTACTGCCATACTATGCTGAAAACACCAGTTCTCGTCTGATCACCGAAGTTAAGCATCGTCGGGCCCGGTCAGTACTTGGACGGGAGACCTCCTGGGAATACCGGGTGCTGTAGACATCCTTTTGTATTTTTCCTCAACATACGGAGGTTAGAAACAATCTAAACTGAAGCCCCTAAATTAAAGTCAGCAACGTGTCTACTGCCATACTACCCTGAAAACACCGGTTCTCGTCTGATCACCGAAGTTAAGCAGCGTCGGGCCCGGTCAGTACTTGGACGGGAGACCTCCTGGGAATACTGGGTGCTGTAGACATCTTTTTGTATTTTTCCTCAACATACGGAAGTTAGAAACAATCTAAACTGAAGCCCCTAAATTAAAGTTAGCAACGTGTCTACTGCCATACTACGCTGAAAACACCGGTTCTCGTCTGATCACCGAAGTTAAGCATCGTCGGGCCCGGTCAGTACTTGGACGGGAGACCTCCTGGGAATACCGGGTGCTGTAGACATCTTTTTGTATTTTTCATCAACATACGGAGGTTAGAAACAATCTAAACTGAAGCCCCTAAATTAAAGTTAGCAACGTGTCTACTGCCATACTACGCTGAAAACACCGGTTCTCGTCTGATCACCGAAGTTAAGCATCGTCGGGCCCGGTCAGTACTTGGACGGGAGACCTCCTGGGAATACCGGGTGATGTAGACATCTTTTTGTATTTTTCCTCAACATACGGAGGTTAGAAACAATCTAAACTGAAGCCCCTAAATTAAAGTTAGCAACGTGTCTACTGCCATACTACGCTGAAAACACCGGTTCTTGTCTGATCACCGAAGTTAAGCATCGTCGGGCCCGGTCAGTACTTGGACGGGAGACCTCCTGGGAATACCGGGTGCTGTAGACATATTTTGTATTTTTCCTCAAAATACGGAAGTTAGATATCTAAACTGGAAACTGAAGCCCCTAAATTAAAGTCAGCAACGTGTCTACTGCCATACTACGCTGAAAACACCGGTTCTCGTCTGATCACCGAAGTTAAGCATCGTCGGGCCCGGTCAGTACTTGGACGGGAGACCTCCTGGGAATACCGGGTGCTGTAGACATCCTTTTGTATTTTTCCTCAACATACGGAGGTTAGAAACAATCTAAACTGAAGCCCCTAAATTAAAGTCAGCAACGTGTCTACTGCCATACTACCCTGAAAACACCGGTTCTCGTCTGATCACCGAAGTTAAGCATCGTCGGGCCCGGTCAGTACTTGGACGGGAGACCTCCTGGGAATACCGGGTGCTGTAGACATCTTTTTGTATTTTTCCTCAACATACGGAGGTTAGAAACAATCTAAACTGAAGCCCCTAAATTAAAGTCAGCAACGTGTCTACTGCCATACTACCCTGAAAACACCGGTTCTCGTCTGATCACCGAATAAGCAGCGTCGGGCCCGGTCAGTACTTGGACGGGAGACCTCCTGGGAATACTGGGTGCTGTAGACATTTTTTTGTATTTTTCCTCAACATACGGAGGTTAGAAACAATCTAAACTGAAGCCCCTAAATTAAAGTTAGCAACGTGTATACTGCCATACTACGCTGAAAACACCGGTTCTCGTCTGATCACCGAAGTTATAGTAGGGTCATATCTTTAGATTCCGTGACCATTTTTTTGCTACCTTTTTTTCTTGATGGATTTGACTTCAGGAACCATTTAAAAGGAAAATAAGCTCCTATGTACCTCTGAAATGTGATAGGAACTTTTTTTATAGCGCAATATTCAAAATGGCCGCCGACGCCATCTTGAAAAACATAAATTGTAATAGCTCTGGCACCAGATGACCTAGACGGACAAACGAGATGTCATTTTCCACTATATCTGGCATGACAAATCCACTGGAGTGGTAATTGTAAGGTTTGGGGATCATCTTGATCTTTCAATCCAAGATGGCCTCCGTCGCCATCTTGAAAAAACAAAGCTTTCAATAGCTCTGGCACCAGATGACCTAGACAGACAAAAGAAAATGTAATATTCCAATATATTTGGCACTCCATAGCTACTGGAATGGTAATTGTAGAGTCTGGGGATCATCCTAACCTCCAAATCCAAGATGGCCGCCGTCAACGTCTTGAAAATTATGAATTGTAATAGCTCTGGCATCAGAAGAACTATAAGAAAAAATAGGGTGTCGATTTCCACTATTCACGGCATTACAAATCCACTGGAATGGTTATTGTAGAGTTGGGGATCATCCTGACCTCCAAATTCAAGATGGCGGCCGTCGCCATCTTGGAAATATGAATTGTAATAGCTCTGACACAAGAAGAGCTATAAGAACAAATAGGGTGTCATTTTCCACTATTTCTAGTATTACGAATGATTTAAAAAATTTTGTTTATAGTTCTGGAACCATCCTTACCTCTTAATCCAAGATTCACATTTCAGCTTCACTATCACCACCTGATTCACTGTACGATCTGTAGCTTTCACTAATCAGACTCACTTTCATCAATTTCGCTGACACCATCACTGTTGTCATCTGTCTGCGGGTTTGTTGGTAGAGATATGGATGGGGGAATGGGGGGGGGGGGGCTTAGTATAACGGATCGGCAGACACAGGCCATTTCAAGGTGCCATCCATGGCCTATTGGTGAGGGGTGACTTCTTAACTGGTAATGATGTTGCACATATGCAGGATAGTTTGCACGCTCCAAGTATGGACAGAGACTGTCCAAGTCAGGCACAAGCCTGATAGTGCTCTTTTTCTGCGCTCTCCACTTGGCAGCTCGGACTTCTCCCAGGGTCTTGCTTTTACAATCGCCATACACGTATCTGATGACAAATTGCTCCAAATTGCTGATAATCTCTTGTGTCACTGGGAGCTGTTCACCACATACTGCTAGTAGATATTGTGCCTTTTTGGACTTTCCACACGATTTGCGATAAGCTTCTTACTTGTTCCATAGAACCCAGAGTTGGTCACACCCAGTAAGACATGTAGTGGTATGATGGAAGTAGCCATTGCCTCATCGCACAAACACTGGGCACTGATTAGCTGATGTTTGCGTTTCACACACATGGGCCCCGATGTCTTCTGAGAAACATATGCCGCTTGTACATAGCTGTCAGTGTCCTCAGTATCAATAATGACTGCTTCTGAGTAGCCTTCAGACCGGAGAAGTGAAAGGCGAAAGCACATGGTTGTCACATTCCAAAGTGCTTTCACGGGCTAAGGGGAGAGTTTCTTTGACATAGACACCCAGACCATGTGATGGAGGGTGGTCAACGCATGGGCGCAATTAAAGCTCTGGCATAAAGTAAACATTATGTACATAAAATAACCAAAGAATAAAGAAACCTTACCTGCTCGCGCAAATCCACCTGCCCGTGCGTGGCGTTCAAAGCCTCTTGGTATTGCCTTTTCCTATATCAGGGGCTTTCGTTTCAACTTCACCTCTGTTCAGTCTTTTGTTTTTAACAACTCTCCTGACTTTCTAGCTCTATCTGAGAGCAGACTGAATTGTGACATTTCTTTAGATTCTTTCAAGTTACTAGGATATATCTTTCATCGACTTGACCACCCTCCATCACATGGTCTGGGTGTTTATGTCATAGAAACTCTCCCCTTAGCCCGTGAAAGCACTTTGGAATGTGACAACCATGTGCTTTCGCCTTTCACTTCTCCATTCTACAACCTACCTATTTTTCCTGTATCGTTCACCTTTATCACCATCCTGCGCTGTGCTTGATGCTATCTCTGATGGCATTGACTCTGCTATTTCTCAGCACCCTTCTGCTCAAGTCATGGTATTTTGTAACTTCAATGTTCAACACAAGGAGTGGCTGACCCATTCTCGTAATATTGACATTTCTGGTATTGCAACACATAATTTTTCCATCTCCCAGATCGTTTCATCACCAACTCACATTCCGGATCGTGCTTCTGATGGTAGGTACTTGCTTGACCTCTTCTTGTGTTCTAACCCAGATGACTGTGTAATTGTCAAAGTCTTGCCTCCAATTGGTAACTCAGATCACTCGATTGTCTCTGTTTCCGTGTCATATTCTTCTCCAACAACTATAGCATTCCAGCCTTTCCACCGTACTGTGTTTCAGTTTGGAAAGGCTGACTGGGATGGTTTTCGATGTTTTCTTACTGATGTGCCATGGTCTTCGATTCTAAGTCTTGGTCCTGATTTGGCGGAAGACGAGTTATCCCAATGGATTAACCTTGGTATGGAGATTTACATCCCCTTACATACCTACCAGATCAGGGACCATTCTCAACCTTGGTACACTCCAGTCTGTGCTGCAGCAATTGCCCATTTTTTAAGAAGTATCATCTGTCAGGAACTTTGGACAGTAAGCGTCTTTTCCAAGAAGCTCGAAATCGATGTAAGAGAGTTTTAGAGGATGCTAAGAATCAATATGCGAACTCTGTTGCTAGTTTGGCTTGGTTCAAGGGATTTTTGGCGGATTGCCAATAGTGTACTGAACCTCAACAAGTCTTCCATTCCTCCTCTCTTTCATGGACCCGAAGTTCTTACTTCTCCTCAAGATAAGGCAAACCTTTTGGTGACAACTTTGCATCTAACTCCACACTCAATGATGAGGCATCCGTTGTCCATGTCTTTAAGGGTGCTGGTGAGCGTTCTGAAGCTATATAATTATCGTCCTATTAGTCTGCTTCCCATAATAAGTAAGATCTTTGAATGCTTTGTCAATCAACAGCTCCTTGGATACCTGGAGGACAATGTTCTTCTAACTGACTGCCAGTTCGGGTTTCGCCATTCCTGCTCAACGGGTGATCTGCTTTCCCTAATTACCGATCATTTAAGTAGGGCCTTAGATCGCAGGGGCGAGGATCGTGTTGTAGTATTGGACATCTCCAAGGCCTTCGACAAAGTGTGGCATACTGGCATGCTTCACAAGCTTCATTCATGGTGTGTCAGGCCGAATGTTATCTATAATCTCTGCTCTCCTTCTGCCTGTCAATTCCGGTGTTCCACAAGGCGCTGTACTTGGTCCCACTTTCTTTCTTGTTTACATTAATGATCTGCCCGATGAAGTTTTGTCTCAGCTCGCCATGTTTGCTGATTCAACCCTCTACTGTGTTTCCCATAACTCTTCCAACAATTCTCGCTGTGAGGTAGGTGTCTCACTACACAATAACTTACAGAACAAGCTAAAGTGGGGGAATGATTGGCTAGTAACCTTCGATGCGAAGAAAACTAAACTTCTGCCTCTGTCTCGCTCAAGAGATGATACATTTACTTCTATTCATATGGGTCCATTGACTTTGCCCGAGGTAGCAGATTTTTCGCCTTCTTGGACTTGACATCTCCACCAATGACAGTTGGGAGAGGTATCTCAGACATTGCAAAGAGTGCTTCCATGCGAGTTGGTTGTCTTTACCGAGCTCGGAAGTTCTTACCTCCTGATGCTACTCTCTACCTGTATAAGACAACTATACGTCCCCTAATAGAGTACTGTTGTCATATTTGGGCCAGAGCATCTGCTTGTCATTTATCTTTATTAGATAGGGTACAGATCAGAAGCGTATTGTTCATCTTGTTGGTGAAGTGTTGGGATCAACGTTACAACCTCTTTCCCACCGTAGGTCTGTAGCCATCCTCTGTCTTTTCTACATATATTTTCATGGTAAATGTGCCACCAGTGTGTCCGACCTACATTGTAGTTCCTCCTATCAGAGTGTTTGAGCGTGAAACCAGACTTTCTGCTTCTTCTCATCCATACACTCTCAATTTGCTGAGATGTAGAACAAGGAGCCACTCCAACAGCTTTATTCCACGTACTGCATCTCTTTGGAACTCCTTCTTAGTGCATGTTTCCCTCCATCCTACAATCTAGACTGTTTTAAGAGAAATATCAATTCCTACCTCCAGCTCTCTTTTTTTTCACATTTAATAATTTTTCTTCTTGTATAGCCCCTTACCAAGAGTGGCTTTTAGCCTATAAAGAACACATAATTATAACTGATTTTTCAAATTTGAAAAATGAAACCGTATTTGTTCTTTTAGTTCATCTGGTGCCAGAGCTGTCACATTTCATAATTTTCAAGATGGCGACGGCGGCCATCTTGGATTATGTGATCACGATGATTCCCAACTCTATGAAATTACCATTCCAGGGGTTTTTGTTATGCCAGGGTTTTTTGTTAGGATGATCCCCAGACTCTACAATTACCATTCCAGCAGCTATGGAGTGCCAAATATATTGGAAAATGACATTTCTTTTGTCTGTCTGGGTCATCTGGTGCCAGAGCTATTGAAAGTTATGTTTTTCAAGATGGCGACGGCGGCCATCTCGGATTTGGAGGTTAGGATGATCCCCAGACTCTACAATTACCATTCCAGTAGCTATGGAGTGCCAAATATATTGGAAAATGACATTTCTTTTGTCTGTCTAGGTCATCTGGTGCCAGAGCTATTGAAAGTTATGTTTTTCAAGATGGCGACGACGGCCATCTCGGATTTAGAGGTCAAGATGATCCCCAAACCTTACAAATACCACTCCAGTGGATTTGTCATGCCAGATATAGTGGAAAAGGATATATTATTTGTCCGTCTAGGTCATCTGGTGCCAGAGCTATTACAATTTATGTTTTTCAAGATGGCGTCGGCGGCCATTTTGAATATTGCGCTATAAAAAAAGTTCCTACCACATTTCAGAGGTACATAGGAGCTTATTTTCCTTTTAAATGGTTCCTGAAGTCAAATCCATCAAGAAAAAAAGGTAGCAAAAAAATGGTCACGGAATCCAAAGATATGACCCTACTATTAAGCATCGTCGGGCCCGGTCAGTACTTGGACGGGAGACCTTCTGGGAATACCGGGTGCTGTAGACATCTTTTTGTATTTTTCATCAACATACGGAGGTTAGAAACAATCTAAACTGAAGCCCCTAAATTAAAGTTAGCAACGTGTCTACTGCCATACTACGCTGAAAACACCGGTTCTCGTCTGATCACCGAAGTTAAGCATCGTCGGGCCCGGTCAGTACTTGGACGGGAGACCTCCTGGGAATACCGGGTGCTGTAGACATCTTTTTGTATTTTTCCTCAACATACGGAGGTTAGAAACAATCTAAACTGAAGCCCCTAAATTAAAGTCAGCAACGTGTCTACTGCCATACTACCCTGAAAACACCGGTTCTCGTCTGATCACCGAAGTTAAGCATCGTCGGGCCCGGTCAGTACTTGGACGGGAGACCTCCTGGGAATACCGGGTGCTGTAGACATCTTTTTGTATTTTTCCTCAACATACGGAGGTTAGAAACAATCTAAACTGAAGCCCCTAAATTAAAGTCAGCAACGTGTCTACTGCCATACTACCCTGAAAACACCGGTTCTCGTCTGATCACCGAAGTTAAGCATCGTCGGGCCCGGTCAGTACTTGGACGGGAGACCTCCTGGGAATACCGGGTGCTGTAGACATCTTTTTGTATTTTTCCTCAACATACGGAGGTTAGAAACAATCTAAACTGAAGCCCCTAAATTAAAGTCAGCAACGTGTCTACTGCCATACTACCCTGAAAACACCGGTTCTCGTCTGATCACCGAAGTTAAGCATCGTCGGGCCCGGTCAGTACTTGGACGGGAGACCTCCTGGGAATACCGGGTGCTGTATACATATTTTGTATTTTTCCTCAAAATACGGAAGTTAGATATCTAAACTGGAAACTGAAGCCCCTAAATTAAAGTCAGCAACGTGTCTACTGCCATACTACGCTGAAAACACCGGTTCTCGTCTGATCACCGAAGTTAAGCATCGTCGGGCCCGGTCAGTACTTGGACGGGAGACCTTCTGGGAATACCGGGTGCTGTAGACATCTTTTTGTATTTTTCATCAACATACGGAGGTTAGAAACAATCTAAACTGAAGCCCCTAAATTAAAGTTAGCAACGTGTCTACTGCCATACTACGCTGAAAACACCGGTTCTCGTCTGATCACCGAAGTTAAGCATCGTCGGGCCCGGTCAGTACTTGGACGGGAGACCTCCTGGGAATACCGGGTGCTGTAGACATCTTTTTGTATTTTTCCTCAACATACGGAGGTTAGAAACAATCTAAACTGAAGCCCCTAAATTAAAGTCAGCAACGTGTCTACTGCCATACTACCCTGAAAACACCGGTTCTCGTCTGATCACCGAAGTTAAGCATCGTCGGGCCCGGTCAGTACTTGGACGGGAGACCTCCTGGGAATACCGGGTGCTGTAGACATCTTTTTGTATTTTTCCTCAACATACGGAGGTTAGAAACAATCTAAACTGAAGCCCCTAAATTAAAGTCAGCAACGTGTCTACTGCCATACTACCCTGAAAACACCGGTTCTCGTCTGATCACCGAAGTTAAGCATCGTCGGGCCCGGTCAGTACTTGGACGGGAGACCTCCTGGGAATACCGGGTGCTGTAGACATCTTTTTGTATTTTTCCTCAACATACGGAGGTTAGAAACAATCTAAACTGAAGCCCCTAAATTAAAGTCAGCAACGTGTCTACTGCCATACTACCCTGAAAACACCGGTTCTCGTCTGATCACCGAAGTTAAGCATCGTCGGGCCCGGTCAGTACTTGGACGGGAGACCTCCTGGGAATACCGGGTGCTGTATACATATTTTGTATTTTTCCTCAAAATACGGAAGTTAGATATCTAAACTGGAAACTGAAGCCCCTAAATTAAAGTCAGCAACGTGTCTACTGCCATACTACGCTGAAAACACCGGTTCTCGTCTGATCACCGAAGTTAAGCATCGTCGGGCCCGGTCAGTACTTGGACGGGAGACCTCCTGGGAATACCGGGTGCTGTAGACATATTTTTGTATTTTTCCTCAACATACGGAGGTTAGAAACAATCTAAACTGAAGCCCCTAAATTAAAGTTAGCAACGTGTCTACTGCCATACTACGCTGAAAACACCGGTTCTCGTCTGATCACCGAAGTTAAGCATCGTCGGGCCCGGTCAGTACTTGGACGGGAGACCTCCTGGGAATACCAGGTGCTGTAGACATCCTTTTGTATTTTTCCTCAACATACGGAGGTTAGAAACAATCTAAACTGAAGCCCCTAAATTAAAGTCAGCAACGTGTCTACTGCCATACTACCCTGAAAACACCGGTTCTCGTCTGATCACCGAAGTTAAGCATCGTCGGGCCCGGTCAGTACTTGGACGGGAGACCTCCTGGGAATACCGTGTGCTGTAGACATCTTTTTGTATTTTTCCTCAACATACGGAGGTTAGAAACAATCTAAACTGAAGCCCCTAAATTAAAGTCAGCAATTTGTCTACTGCCATACTACCCTGAAAACACCGGTTCTCGTCTGATCACCGAAGTTAAGCATCGTCGGGCCCGGTCAGTACTTGGACGGGAGACCTCCTGGGAATGCCGGGTGCTGTAGACATCTTTTTGTATTTTTCCTCAACATACGGAGGTTAGAAACAATCTAAACTGAAGCCCCTAAATTAAAGTTAGCAACGTGTCTACTACCATACTACGCTGAAAACACCGGTTCTCGTCTGATCACCGAAGTTAAGCATCGTCGGGCCCGGTCAGTACTTGGACGGGAGACCTCCTGGGAATACCGGGTGCTGTAGACATCTTTTGTATTTTTCCTCGACATACGGAGGTTAGATCTAAACTGGAAACTGAAGCCCCTATATTAAAGTCAGCAACGTGTCTACTGCCATACTACGCTGAAAACACCGGTTCTCGTCTGATCACCGAAGTTAAGCATCGTCGGGCCCGGTCAGTACTTGGACGGGAGACCTCCTGGGAATACCGGGTGCTGTAGACATCTTTTTGTATTTTTCCTCAACATACGGAGGTTAGAAACAATCTAAACTGAAGCCCCTAAATTAAAGTTAGCAACGTGTCTACTGCCATATTACACTGAAAACACCGGTTCTTGTCTGATCACCGAAGTTAAGCATCGTCGGGCCCGGTCAGTACTTGGACGGCGGGAGACCTCCTGGGAATACCGGGTGCTGTAGACATATTTTGTATTTTTCCTCAAAATACGGAAGTTAGATATCTAAACTGGAAACTGAAGCCCCTAAATTAAAGTCAGCAACGTGTCTACTGCCATACTACGCTGAAAACACCGGTTCTCGTCTGATCACCGAAGTTAAGCATCGTCGGGCCCGGTCAGTACTTGGACGGGAGACCTCCTGGGAATACCGGGTGCTGTAGACATCTTTTTGTATTTTTCCTCAACATACGGAGGTTAGAAACAATCTTAACTGAAGCCCCTAAATTAAAGTTAGCAACGTGTCTACTGCCATACTACCCTGAAAACACCGGTTCTCGTCTGATCACCGAAGTTAAGCATCGTCGTGCCCGGTCAGTACTTGGACGGGAGACCTCCTGGGAATACCGGGTGCTGTATACATCTGTTTGTATTTTTCCTCAACATACGGAGGTTAGAAACAATCTAAACTGAAGCCCCTAAATTAAAGTTAGCAACGTGTCTACTGCCATACTACGCTGAAAACACCGGTTCTCGTCTGATCACCGAAGTTAAGCATCGTCGGGCCCGGTCAGTACTTGGACGGGAGACCTCCTGGGAATACCGGGTGCTGTAGACATCTTTTTGTATTTTTCCTCAACATACGGAGGTTAGAAACAATCTAAACTGAAGCCCCTAAATTAAAGTTAGCAACGTGTTTACTGCCATACTACCCTGAAAACACCGGTTCTCGTCTGATCACCGAAGTTAAGCATCGTCGGGCCCGGTCAGTACTTGGACGGGAGACCTCCTGGGAATACCGGGTGCTGTAGACATCTTTTTGTATTTTTCCTCAACATACGGAGGTTAGAAACAATCTAAACTGAAGCCCCTAAATTAAAGTTAGCAACGTGTCTACTGCCATATTACGCTGAAAACACCGGTTCTTGTCTGATCACCGAAGTTAAGCATCGTCGGGCCCGGTCAGTACTTGGACGGGAGACTTCCTGGGAATACCGGGTGCTGTAGACATATTTTGTATTTTTCCTCAAAATACGGAAGTTAGATATCTAAACTGGAAACTGAAGCCCCTAAATTAAAGTCAGCAACGTGTCTACTGCCATACTACGCTGAAAACACCGGTTCTCGTCTGATCACCGAAGTTAAGCATCGTCGGGCCCGGTCAGTACTTGGACGGGAGACCTCCTGGGAATACCGGGTGCTGTAGACATCTTTTTGTATTTTTCCTCAACATACGGAGGTTAGAAACAATCTAAACTGAAGCCCCTAAATTAAAGTTAGCAACGTGTCTACTGCCATACTACCCTGAAAACCCCGGTTCTCGTCTGATCACCGAAGTTAAGCATCGTCGTGCCCGGTCAGTACTTGGACGGGAGACCTCCTGGGTATACATCTGTTTGTATTTTTCCTCAACATACGGAGGTTAGAAACAATCTAAACTGAAGCCCCTAAATTAAAGTTAGCAACGTGTCTACTGCCATACTACGCTGAAAACACCGGTTCTCGTCTGATCACCGAAGTTAAGCATCGTCGGGCCCGGTCAGTACTTGGACGGGAGACCTCCTGGGAATACCGGGTGCTGTAGACATCTTTTTGTATTTTTCCTCAACATACGGAGGTTAGAAACAATCTAAACTGAAGCCCCTAAATTAAAGTTAGCAACGTGTCTACTGCCATACCACCCTGAAAACACCGGTTCTCGTCTGATCACCGAAGTTAAGCATCGTCGGGCCCGATCAGTACTTGGACGGGAGACCTCCTGGGAATACCGGGTGCTGTAGACATCTTTTTGTATTTTTCCTCAACATACGGAGGTTAGAAACAATCTAAACTGAAGCCCCTAAATTAAAGTTAGCAACGTGTCTACTGCCATATTAAGCTGAAAACACCGGTTCTTGTCTGATCACCGAAGTTAAGCATCGTCGGGCCCGGTCAGTACTTGGACGGGAGACCTCCTGGGAATACCGGGTGCTGTAGACATATTTTGTATTTTTCCTCAAAATACGGAAGTTAGATATCTAAACTGGAAACTGAAGCCCCTAAATTAAAGTCAGCAACGTGTCTACTGCCATACTACGCTGAAAACACCGGTTCTCGTCTGATCACCGAAGTTAAGCATCGTCGGGCCCGGTCAGTACTTGGACGGGAGACCTCCTGGGAATACCGGGTGCTGTAGACATCTTTTTGTATTTTTCCTCAACATACGGAGGTTAGAAACAATCTAAACTGAAGCCCCTAAATTAAAGTTAGCAACGTGTCTACTGCCATACTACGCTGAAAACACCGGTTCTCGTCTGATCACCGAAGTTAAGCATCGTCGGGCCCGGTCAGTACTTGGACGGGAGACCTCCTGGGAATACCGGGTGCTGTAGACATATTTTTGTATTTGTCATCAACATACGGAAGTTAGATATCTAAACTGGAAACTGAAGCCCCTATATTAAAGTCAAAAAACTGTTTACTGCCATACTACGCTGAAAACACCGGTTCTCGTCTGATCTCCGAAGATAAGCATCGTCGGGCCCGGTCAGTACTTGGACGGGAGACCTCCTGGGAATACCGGGTGCTGTAGACATCTTTTTGTATTTTTCCTCAACATACGGAGGTTAGAAACAATCTAAACTGAAGCCCCTAAATTAAAGTTAGCAACGTGTCTACTGCCATACTACGCTGAAAACACCGGTTCTCGTCTGATCTCCGAAGATAAGCATCGTCGGGCCCGGTCAGTACTTGGACGGGAGACCTCCTGGGAATACCGGGTGCTGTAGACATCTTTTTGTATTTTTCCTCAACATACGGAGGTTAGAAACAATCTAAACTGAAGCCCCTAAATTAAAGTTAGCAACGTGTCTACTGCCATACTACCCTGAAAACACCGGTTCTCGTCTGATCACCGAAGTTAAGCATCGTCGGGCCCGGTCAGTACTTGGACGGGAGACCTCCTGGGAATACCGGGTGCTGTAGACATCTTTTTGTATTTTTCCTCAACATACGGAGGTTAGAAACAATCTAAACTGAAGCCCCTAAATTAAAGTTAGCAACGTGTCTACTGCCATATTACGCTGAAAACACCGGTTCTTGTCTGATCACCGAAGTTAAGCATCGTCGGGCCCGGTCAGTACTTGGACGGGAGACCTCCTGGGAATACCGGGTGCTGTAGACATATTTTGTATTTTTCCTCAAAATACGGAAGTTAGATATCTAAACTGGAAACTGAAGCCCCTAAATTAAAGTCAGCAACGTGTCTACTGCCATACTACGCTGAAAACACCGGTTCTCGTCTGATCACCGAAGTTAAGCATCGTCGGGCCCGGTCAGTACTTGGACGGGAGACCTCCTGGGAATACCGGGTGCTGTAGACATCTTTTTGTATTTTTCCTCAACATACGGAGGTTGGAAACAATCTAAACTGAAGCCCCTAAATTAAAGTTAGCAACGTGTCTACTGCCATACTACCCTGAAAACCCCGGTTCTCGTCTGATCACCGAAGTTAAGCATCGTCGTGCCCGGTCAGTACTTGGACGGGAGACCTCCTGGGTATACATCTGTTTGTATTTTTCCTCAACATACGGAGGTTAGAAACAATCTAAACTGAAGCCCCTAAATTAAAGTTAGCAACGTGTCTACTGCCATACTACGCTGAAAACACCGGTTCTCGTCTGATCACCGAAGTTAAGCATCGTCGGGCCCGGTCAGTACTTGGACGGGAGACCTCCTGGGAATACCGGGTGCTGTAGACATCTTTTTGTATTTTTCCTCAACATACGGAGGTTAGAAACAATCTAAACTGAAGCCCCTAAATTAAAGTTAGCAACGTGTCTACTGCCATACCACCCTGAAAACACCGGTTCTCGTCTGATCACCGAAGTTAAGCATCGTCGGGCCCGATCAGTACTTGGACGGGAGACCTCCTGGGAATACCGGGTGCTGTAGACATCTTTTTGTATTTTTCCTCAACATACGGAGGTTAGAAACAATCTAAACTGAAGCCCCTAAATTAAAGTTAGCAACGTGTCTACTGCCATATTAAGCTGAAAACACCGGTTCTTGTCTGATCACCGAAGTTAAGCATCGTCGGGCCCGGTCAGTACTTGGACGGGAGACCTCCTGGGAATACCGGGTGCTGTAGACATATTTTGTATTTTTCCTCAAAATACGGAAGTTAGATATCTAAACTGGAAACTGAAGCCCCTAAATTAAAGTCAGCAACGTGTCTACTGCCATACTACGCTGAAAACACCGGTTCTCGTCTGATCACCGAAGTTAAGCATCGTCGGGCCCGGTCAGTACTTGGACGGGAGACCTCCTGGGAATACCGGGTGCTGTAGACATCTTTTTGTATTTTTCCTCAACATACGGAGGTTAGAAACAATCTAAACTGAAGCCCCTAAATTAAAGTTAGCAACGTGTCTACTGCCATACTACGCTGAAAACACCGGTTCTCGTCTGATCACCGAAGTTAAGCATCGTCGGGCCCGGTCAGTACTTGGACGGGAGACCTCCTGGGAATACCGGGTGCTGTAGACATATTTTTGTATTTGTCATCAACATACGGAAGTTAGATATCTAAACTGGAAACTGAAGCCCCTATATTAAAGTCAACAAACTGTTTACTGCCATACTACGCTGAAAACACCGGTTCTCGTCTGATCTCCGAAGATAAGCATCGTCGGGCCCGGTCAGTACTTGGACGGGAGACCTCCTGGGAATACCGGGTGCTGTAGACATCTTTTTGTATTTTTCCTCAACATACGGAGGTTAGAAACAATCTAAACTGAAGCCCCTAAATTAAAGTTAGCAACGTGTCTACTGCCATACTACGCTGAAAACACCGGTTCTCGTCTGATCTCCGAAGATAAGCATCGTCGGGCCCGGTCAGTACTTGGACGGGAGACCTCCTGGGAATACCGGGTGCTGTAGACATCTTTTTGTATTTTTCCTCAACATACGGAGGTTAGAAACAATCTAAACTGAAGCCCCTAAATTAAAGTTAGCAACGTGTCTACTGCCATACTACCCTGAAAACACCGGTTCTCGTCTGATCACCGAAGTTAAGCATCGTCGGGCCCGGTCAGTACTTGGACGGGAGACCTCCTGGGAATACCGGGTGCTGTAGACATCTTTTTGTATTTTTCCTCAACATACGGAGGTTAGAAACAATCTAAACTGAAGCCCCTAAATTAAAGTTAGCAACGTGTCTACTGCCATATTACGCTGAAAACACCGGTTCTTGTCTGATCACCGAAGTTAAGCATCGTCGGGCCCGGTCAGTACTTGGACGGGAGACCTCCTGGGAATACCGGGTGCTGTAGACATATTTTGTATTTTTCCTCAAAATACGGAAGTTAGATATCTAAACTGGAAACTGAAGCCCCTAAATTAAAGTCAGCAACGTGTCTACTGCCATACTACGCTGAAAACACCGGTTCTCGTCTGATCACCGAAGTTAAGCATCGTCGGGCCCGGTCAGTACTTGGACGGGAGACCTCCTGGGAATACCGGGTGCTGTAGACATCTTTTTGTATTTTTCCTCAACATACGGAGGTTGGAAACAATCTAAACTGAAGCCCCTAAATTAAAGTTAGCAACGTGTCTACTGCCATACTACCCTGAAAACCCCGGTTCTCGTCTGATCACCGAAGTTAAGCATCGTCGTGCCCGGTCAGTACTTGGACGGGAGACCTCCTGGGTATACATCTGTTTGTATTTTTCCTCAACATACGGAGGTTAGAAACAATCTAAACTGAAGCCCCTAAATTAAAGTTAGCAACGTGTCTACTGCCATACTACGCTGAAAACACCGGTTCTCGTCTGATCACCGAAGTTAAGCATCGTCGGGCCCGGTCAGTACTTGGACGGGAGACCTCCTGGGAATACCGGGTGCTGTAGACATCTTTTTGTATTTTTCCTCAACATACGGAGGTTAGAAACAATCTAAACTGAAGCCCCTAAATTAAAGTTAGCAACGTGTCTACTGCCATACCACCCTGAAAACACCGGTTCTCGTCTGATCACCGAAGTTAAGCATCGTCGGGCCCGATCAGTACTTGGACGGGAGACCTCCTGGGAATACCGGGTGCTGTAGACATCTTTTTGTATTTTTCCTCAACATACGGAGGTTAGAAACAATCTAAACTGAAGCCCCTAAATTAAAGTTAGCAACGTGTCTACTGCCATATTAAGCTGAAAACACCGGTTCTTGTCTGATCACCGAAGTTAAGCATCGTCGGGCCCGGTCAGTACTTGGACGGGAGACCTCCTGGGAATACCGGGTGCTGTAGACATATTTTGTATTTTTCCTCAAAATACGGAAGTTAGATATCTAAACTGGAAACTGAAGCCCCTAAATTAAAGTCAGCAACGTGTCTACTGCCATACTACGCTGAAAACACCGGTTCTCGTCTGATCACCGAAGTTAAGCATCGTCGGGCCCGGTCAGTACTTGGACGGGAGACCTCCTGGGAATACCGGGTGCTGTAGACATCTTTTTGTATTTTTCCTCAACATACGGAGGTTAGAAACAATCTAAACTGAAGCCCCTAAATTAAAGTTAGCAACGTGTCTACTGCCATACTACGCTGAAAACACCGGTTCTCGTCTGATCACCGAAGTTAAGCATCGTCGGGCCCGGTCAGTACTTGGACGGGAGACCTCCTGGGAATACCGGGTGCTGTAGACATATTTTTGTATTTGTCATCAACATACGGAAGTTAGATATCTAAACTGGAAACTGAAGCCCCTATATTAAAGTCAACAAACTGTTTACTGCCATACTACGCTGAAAACACCGGTTCTCGTCTGATCTCCGAAGATAAGCATCGTCGGGCCCGGTCAGTACTTGGACGGGAGACCTCCTGGGAATACCGGGTGCTGTAGACATCTTTTGTATTTTTCCTCGACATACGGAGGTTAGATCTAAACTGGAAACTGAAGCCCCTATATTAAAGTCAGCAACGTGTCTACTGCCATACTACGCTGAAAACACTGGTTCTCGTCTGATCACCGAAGTTGAGCATCGTCGGGCCCGGTCAGTACTTGGACGGGAGACCTCCTGGGAATACCGGGTGCTGTAGACATCTTTTTGTATTTTTCCTCAACATACGGAGGTTAGAAACAATCTAAACTGAAGCCCCTAAATTAAAGTTAGCAACGTGTCTAGGTCTACTGCCATACTACGCTGAAAACACCGGTTCTCGTCTGATCACCGAAGTTAAGCATCGTCGGGCCCGGTCAGTACTTGGACGGCGGGAGACCTCCTGGGAATACCGGGTGCTGTAGACATCTTTTGTATTTTTCCTCGACATACGGAGGTTAGATCTAAACTGGAAACTGAAGCCCCTATATTAAAGTCAGCAAAGTGTCTACTGCCATACTACGCTGAAAACACCGGTTCTCGTCTGAACACCGAAGTTAAGCATCGTCGGGCCCGGTCAGTACTTGGACGGGAGACCTCCTGGGAATACCGGGTGCTGTAGACATCTTTTTGTATTTTTCCTCAACATACGGAGGTTAGAAACAATCTAAACTGAAGATCCTAAATTAAAGTTAGCAACGTGTCTACTGCCATACTACGCTGAAAACACCGGTTCTCGTCTGATCACCGAAGTTAAGCATCGTCGGGCCCGGTCAGTACTTGGACGGGAGACCTCCTGGGAATACCGGGTGCTGTAGACATCTTTTGTATTTTTCCTCGACATACGGAGGTTAGATCTAAACTGGAAACTGAAGCCCCTATATTAAAGTCAGCAACGTGTCTACTGCCATAATATGCTGAAAACACCGGTTCTCGTCTGATCACCGAAGTTAAGCATCGTCGGGCCCGGTCAGTACTTGGACGGGAGACCTCCTGGGAATACCGGGTGCTGTAGACATCTTTTTGTATTTTTCCTCAACATACGGAGGTTAGAAACAATCTAAACTGAAGCCCCTAAATTAAAGTTAGCAACGTGTCTACTGCCATACTACGCTGAAAACACCGGTGGCCGTCTGATCACCGAAGTTAAGCATCGTTGGGCCCGGTCAGTACTTGGACGGGAGACCTCCTGGGAATACTGGGTGATGTAGACATATTTTGTATTTTTCCTCAAAATACGGAAGTTAGATATCTAAACTGGAAACTGAAGCCCCTATATTAAAGTCAACAAACTGTTTACTGCCATACTACGCTGAAAACACCGGTTCTCGTCTGATCTCCGAAGTTAAGCATCGTCGGGCCCGGTCAGTACTTGGACGGGAGACCTCCTGGGAATACCGGGTGCTGTAGACATCTTTTGTATTTTTCCTCGACATACGGAGGTTAGATCTAAACTGGAAACTGAAGCCCCTATATTAAAGTCAGCAACGTGTCTACTGCCATACTACGCTGAAAACACTGGTTCTCGTCTGATCACCGAAGTTGAGCATCGTCGGGCCCGGTCAGTACTTGGACGGGAGACCTCCTGGGAATACCGGGTGCTGTAGACATCTTTTTGTATTTTTCCTCAACATACGGAGGTTAGAAACAATCTAAACTGAAGCCCCTAAATTAAAGTTAGCAACGTGTCTAGGTCTACTGCCATACTACGCTGAAAACACCGGTTCTCGTCTGATCACCGAAGTTAAGCATCGTCGGGCCCGGTCAGTACTTGGACGGGAGACCTCCTGGGAATACCGGGTGCTGTAGACATCTTTTGTATTTTTCCTCGACATACGGAGGTTAGATCTAAACTGGAAACTGAAGCCCCTATATTAAAGTCAGCAACGTGTCTACTGCCATAATATGCTGAAAACACCGGTTCTCGTCTGATCACCGAAGTTAAACATCGTCGGGCCCGGTCAGTACTTGGACGGGAGACCTCCTGGGAATACCGGGTGCTGTAGACATCTTTTTGTATTTTTCCTCAACATACGGAGGTTAGAAACAATCTAAACTGAAGCCCCTAAATTAAAGTTAGCAACGTGTCTACTGCCATACTACGCTGAAAACACCGGTTCTCGTCTGATCACCGAAGTTAAGCATCGTCGGGCCCGGTCAGTACTTGGACGGGAGACCTCCTGGGAATACCGGGGGCTGTAGACATATTTTTGTATTTGTCATCAACATACGGAGGTTAGAAACAATCTAAACTGAAGCCCCTAAATTAAAGTTAGCAACGTGTCTACTGCCATACTACGCTGAAAACACCGGTGGCCGTCTGATCACCGAAGTTAAGCATCGTCGGGCCCGGTCAGTACTTGGACGGGAGACCTCCTGGGAATACTGGGTGATGTAGACATATTTTGTATTTTTCCTCAAAATACGGAAGTTAGATATCTAAACTGGAAACTGAAGCCCCTATATTAAAGTCAACAAACTGTTTACTGCCATACTACGCTGAAAACACCGGTTCTCGTCTGATCTCCGAAGTTAAGCATCGTCGGGCCCGGTCAGTACTTGGACGGGAGACCTCCTGGGAATACCGGGTGCTGTAGACATCTTTTGTATTTTTCCTCGACATACGGAGGTTAGATCTAAACTGGAAACTGAAGCCCCTATATTAAAGTCAGCAACGTGTCTACTGCCATACTACGCTGAAAACACTGGTTCTCGTCTGATCACCGAAGTTGAGCATCGTCGGGCCCGGTCAGTACTTGGACGGGAGACCTCCTGGGAATACCGGGTGCTGTAGACATCTTTTTGTATTTTTCCTCAACATACGGAGGTTAGAAACAATCTAAACTGAAGCCCCTAAATTAAAGTTAGCAACGTGTCTAGGTCTACTGCCATACTACGCTGAAAACACCGGTTCTCGTCTGATCACCGAAGTTAAGCATCGTCGGGCCCGGTCAGTACTTGGACGGCGGGAGACCTCCTGGGAATACCGGGTGCTGTAGACATCTTTTGTATTTTTCCTCGACATACGGAGGTTAGATCTAAACTGGAAACTGAAGCCCCTATATTAAAGTCAGCAAAGTGTCTACTGCCATACTACGCTGAAAACACCGGTTCTCGTCTGAACACCGAAGTTAAGCATCGTCGGGCCCGGTCAGTACTTGGACGGGAGACCTCCTGGGAATACCGGGTGCTGTAGACATCTTTTTGTATTTTTCCTCAACATACGGAGGTTAGAAACAATCTAAACTGAAGATCCTAAATTAAAGTTAGCAACGTGTCTACTGCCATACTACGCTGAAAACACCGGTTCTCGTCTGATCACCGAAGTTAAGCATCGTCGGGCCCGGTCAGTACTTGGACGGGAGACCTCCTGGGAATACCGGGTGCTTTTGACATCTTTTGTATTTTTCCTCGACATACGGAGGTTAGATCTAAACTGGAAACTGAAGCCCCTATATTAAAGTCAGCAACGTGTCTACTGCCATAATATGCTGAAAACACCGGTTCTCGTCTGATCACCGAAGTTAAGCATCGTCGGGCCCGGTCAGTACTTGGACGGGAGACCTCCTGGGAATACCGGGTGCTGTAGACATCTTTTTGTATTTTTCCTCAACATACGGAGGTTAGAAACAATCTAAACTGAAGCCCCTAAATTAAAGTTAGCAACGTGTCTACTGCCATACTACGCTGAAAATACCGGTTCTCGTCTGATCACCGAAGTTAAGCATCGTCGGGCCTGGTCAGTACTTGGACGGGAGATCTCCTGGGAATACCGGGTGCTGTAGACATCTTTTGTATTTTTCCTCGACATACGGAGGTTAGATCTAAACTGGAAACTGAAGCCCCTATATTAAAGTCAGCAACGTGTCTACTGCCATACTATGCTGAAAACACCGGTTCTCGTCTGATCACCGAAGTTAAGCATCGTCGGGCCCGGTCAGTACTTGGACGGGAGACCTCCTGGGAATACCAGGTGCTGTATACATCCTTTTGTATTTTTCCTCAACATACGGAGGTTAGAAACAATCTAAACTGAAGCCCCTAAATTAAAGTCAGCAACGTGTCTACTGCCATACTACCCTGAAAACACTGGTTCTCGTCTGATCACCGAAGTTGAGCATCGTCGGGCCCGGTCAGTACTTGGACGGGAGACCTCCTGGGAATACCGGGTGCTGTAGACATCTTTTTGTATTTTTCCTCAACATACGGAGGTTAGAAACAATCTAAACTGAAGCCCCTAAATTAAAGTTAGCAACGTGTCTAGGTCTACTGCCATACTACGCTGAAAACACCGGTTCTCGTCTGATCACCGAAGTTAAGCATCGTCGGGCCCGGTCAGTACTTGGACGGCGGGAGACCTCCTGGGAATACCGGGTGCTGTAGACATCTTTTGTATTTTTCCTCGACATACGGAGGTTAGATCTAAACTGGAAACTGAAGCCCCTATATTAAAGTCAGCAAAGTGTCTACTGCCATACTACGCTGAAAACACCGGTTCTCGTCTGAACACCGAAGTTAAGCATCGTCGGGCCCGGTCAGTACTTGGACGGGAGACCTCCTGGGAATACCGGGTGCTGTAGACATCTTTTTGTATTTTTCCTCAACATACGGAGGTTAGAAACAATCTAAACTGAAGATCCTAAATTAAAGTTAGCAACGTGTCTACTGCCATACTACGCTGAAAACACCGGTTCTCGTCTGATCACCGAAGTTAAGCATCGTCGGGCCCGGTCAGTACTTGGACGGGAGACCTCCTGGGAATACCGGGTGCTTTTGACATCTTTTGTATTTTTCCTCGACATACGGAGGTTAGATCTAAACTGGAAACTGAAGCCCCTATATTAAAGTCAGCAACGTGTCTACTGCCATAATATGCTGAAAACACCGGTTCTCGTCTGATCACCGAAGTTAAGCATCGTCGGGCCCGGTCAGTACTTGGACGGGAGACCTCCTGGGAATACCGGGTGCTGTAGACATCTTTTTGTATTTTTCCTCAACATACGGAGGTTAGAAACAATCTAAACTGAAGCCCCTAAATTAAAGTTAGCAACGTGTCTACTGCCATACTACGCTGAAAATACCGGTTCTCGTCTGATCACCGAAGTTAAGCATCGTCGGGCCTGGTCAGTACTTGGACGGGAGATCTCCTGGGAATACCGGGTGCTGTAGACATCTTTTGTATTTTTCCTCGACATACGGAGGTTAGATCTAAACTGGAAACTGAAGCCCCTATATTAAAGTCAGCAACGTGTCTACTGCCATACTATGCTGAAAACACCGGTTCTCGTCTGATCACCGAAGTTAAGCATCGTCGGGCCCGGTCAGTACTTGGACGGGAGACCTCCTGGGAATACCAGGTGCTGTATACATCCTTTTGTATTTTTCCTCAACATACGGAGGTTAGAAACAATCTAAACTGAAGCCCCTAAATTAAAGTCAGCAACGTGTCTACTGCCATACTACCCTGAAAACACCGGTTCTCGTCTGATCACCGAAGTTAAGCATCGTCGGGCCCGGTCAGTACTTGGACGGGAGACCTCCTGGGAATACCGGGTGCTGTAGACATCTTTTTGTATTTTTCCTCAACATACGGAGGTTAGAAACAATCTAAACTGAAGCCCCTAAATTAAAGTTAGCAACGTGTCTACTGCCATACTACGCTGAAAATACCGGTTCTCGTCTGATCACCGAAGTTAAGCATCGTCGGGCCCGGTCAGTACTTGGACGGGAGATCTCCTGGGAATACCGGGTGCTGTAGACATCTTTTGTATTTTTCCTCGACATACGGAGGTTAGATCTAAACTGGAAACTGAAGCCCCTATATTAAAGTCAGCAACGTGTCTACTGCCATAATATGCTGAAAACACCGGTTCTCGTCTGATCACCGAAGTTAAGCATCGTCGGGCCCGGTCAGTACTTGGACGGGAGACCTCCTGGGAATACCGGGTGCTGTAGACATCTTTTTGTATTTTTCCTCAACATACGGAGGTTAGAAACAATCTAAACTGAAGCCCCTAAATTAAAGTTAGCAACGTGTCTACTGCCATACTACGCTGAAAATACCGGTTCTCGTCTGATCACCGAAGTTAAGCATCGTCGGGCCCGGTCAGTACTTGGACGGGAGACCTCCTGGGAATACCGGGTGCTGTAGACATCTTTTGTATTTTTCCTCGACATACGGAGGTTAGATCTAAACTGGAAACTGAAGCCCCTATATTAAAGTCAGCAACGTGTCTACTGCCATAATATGCTGAAAACACCGGTTCTCGTCTGATCACCGAAGTTAAGCATCGTCGGGCCCGGTCAGTACTTGGACGGGAGACCTCCTGGGAATACCGGGTGCTGTAGACATCTTTTTGTATTTTTCCTCAACATACGGAGGTTAGAAACAATCTAAACTGAAGCCCCTAAATTAAAGTTAGCAACGTGTCTACTGCCATACTACGCTGAAAATACCGGTTCTCGTCTGATCACCGAAGTTAAGCATCGTCGGGCCTGGTCAGTACTTGGACGGGAGATCTCCTGGGAATACCGGGTGCTGTAGACATCTTTTGTATTTTTCCTCGACATACGGAGGTTAGATCTAAACTGGAAACTGAAGCCCCTATATTAAAGTCAGCAACGTGTCTACTGCCATACTATGCTGAAAACACCGGTTCTCGTCTGATCACCGAAGTTAAGCATCGTCGGGCCCGGTCAGTACTTGGACGGGAGACCTCCTGGGAATACCAGGTGCTGTATACATCCTTTTGTATTTTTCCTCAACATACGGAGGTTAGAAACAATCTAAACTGAAGCCCCTAAATTAAAGTCAGCAACGTGTCTACTGCCATACTACCCTGAAAACACCGGTTCTCGTCTGATCACCGAAGTTAAGCATCGTCGGGCCCGGTCAGTACTTGGACGGGAGACCTCCTGGGAATACCGGGTGCTGTAGACATCTTTTTGTATTTTTCCTCAACATACGGAGGTTAGAAACAATCTAAACTGAAGCCCCTAAATTAAAGTTAGCAACGTGTCTACTGCCATACTACGCTGAAAATACCGGTTCTCGTCTGATCACCGAAGTTAAGCATCGTCGGGCCCGGTCAGTACTTGGACGGGAGATCTCCTGGGAATACCGGGTGCTGTAGACATCTTTTGTATTTTTCCTCGACATACGGAGGTTAGATCTAAACTGGAAACTGAAGCCCCTATATTAAAGTCAGCAACGTGTCTACTGCCATAATATGCTGAAAACACCGGTTCTCGTCTGATCACCGAAGTTAAGCATCGTCGGGCCCGGTCAGTACTTGGACGGGAGACCTCCTGGGAATACCGGGTGCTGTAGACATCTTTTTGTATTTTTCCTCAACATACGGAGGTTAGAAACAATCTAAACTGAAGCCCCTAAATTAAAGTTAGCAACGTGTCTACTGCCATACTACGCTGAAAATACCGGTTCTCGTCTGATCACCGAAGTTAAGCATCGTCGGGCCCGGTCAGTACTTGGACGGGAGATCTCCTGGGAATACCGGGTGCTGTAGACATCTTTTGTATTTTTCCTCGACATACGGAGGTTAGATCTAAACTGGAAACTGAAGCCCCTATATTAAAGTCAGCAACGTGTCTACTGCCATACTATGCTGAAAACACCGGTTCTCGTCTGATCACCGAAGTTAAGCATCGTCGGGCCCGGTCAGTACTTGGACGGGAGACCTCCTGGGAATACCGGGTGCTGTAGACATCTTTTTGTATTTTTCCTCAACATACGGAGGTTAGAAACAATCTAAACTGAAGCCCCTAAATTAAAGTTAGCAACGTGTCTACTGCCATACTACGCTGAAAATACCGGTTCTCGTCTGATCACCGAAGTTAAGCATCGTCGGGCCTGGTCAGTACTTGGACGGGAGATCTCCTGGGAATACCGGGTGCTGTAGACATCTTTTGTATTTTTCCTCGACATACGGAGGTTAGATCTAAACTGGAAACTGAAGCCCCTATATTAAAGTCAGCAACGTGTCTACTGCCATACTATGCTGAAAACACCGGTTCTCGTCTGATCACCGAAGTTAAGCATCGTCGGGCCCGGTCAGTACTTGGACGGGAGACCTCCTGGGAATACCAGGTGCTGTATACATCCTTTTGTATTTTTCCTCAACATACGGAGGTTAGAAACAATCTAAACTGAAGCCCCTAAATTAAAGTCAGCAACGTGTCTACTGCCATACTACCCTGAAAACACCGGTTCTCGTCTGATCACCGAAGTTAAGCATCGTCGGGCCCGGTCAGTACTTGGACGGGAGACCTCCTGGGAATACCGGGTGCTGTAGACATCTTTTTGTATTTTTCCTCAACATACGGAGGTTAGAAACAATCTAAACTGAAGCCCCTAAATTAAAGTTAGCAACGTGTCTACTGCCATACTACGCTGAAAATACCGGTTCTCGTCTGATCACCGAAGTTAAGCATCGTCGGGCCCGGTCAGTACTTGGACGGGAGATCTCCTGGGAATACCGGGTGCTGTAGACATCTTTTGTATTTTTCCTCGACATACGGAGGTTAGATCTAAACTGGAAACTGAAGCCCCTATATTAAAGTCAGCAACGTGTCTACTGCCATAATATGCTGAAAACACCGGTTCTCGTCTGATCACCGAAGTTAAGCATCGTCGGGCCCGGTCAGTACTTGGACGGGAGACCTCCTGGGAATACCGGGTGCTGTAGACATCTTTTTGTATTTTTCCTCAACATACGGAGGTTAGAAACAATCTAAACTGAAGCCCCTAAATTAAAGTTAGCAACGTGTCTACTGCCATACTACGCTGAAAATACCGGTTCTCGTCTGATCACCGAAGTTAAGCATCGTCGGGCCCGGTCAGTACTTGGACGGGAGATCTCCTGGGAATACCGGGTGCTGTAGACATCTTTTGTATTTTTCCTCGACATACGGAGGTTAGATCTAAACTGGAAACTGAAGCCCCTATATTAAAGTCAGCAACGTGTCTACTGCCATACTATGCTGAAAACACCGGTTCTCGTCTGATCACCGAAGTTAAGCATCGTCGGGCCCGGTCAGTACTTGGACGGGAGACCTCCTGGGAATACCGGGTGCTGTAGACATCTTTTTGTATTTTTCCTCAACATACGGAGGTTAGAAACAATCTAAACTGAAGCCCCTAAATTAAAGTTAGCAACGTGTCTACTGCCATACTACGCTGAAAACACCGGTTCTCGTCTGATCACCGAAGTTAAGCATCGTCGGGCCCGGTCAGTACTTGGACGGGAGACCTCCTGGGAATACCGGGTGCTGTAGACATCTTTTTGTATTTTTCCTCAACATACGGAGGTTAGAAACAATCTAAACTGAAGCCCCTAAATTAAAGTTAGCAACGTGTCTACTGCCATACTACCCTGAAAACACCGGTTCTCGTCTGATCACCGAAGTTAAGCATCGTCGGGCCCGGTCAGTACTTGGACGGGAGACCTCCTGGGAATACTGGGTGCTGTAGACATATTTTGTATTTTTCCTCAAAATACGGAAGTTAGATATCTAAACTAGAAACTGAAGCCCCTAAATTAAAGTCAGCAACGTGTCTACTGCCATACTACGCTGAAAACACCGGTTCTCGTCTGATCACCGAAGTTAAGCATCGTCGGGCCCGGTCAGTACTTGGACGGGACACCTCCTGGGAATACCGGGTGCTGTAGACATCTTTTTGTATTTTTCCTCAACATACGGAGGTTAGAAACAATCTAAACTGAAGCCCCTAAATTAAAGTTAGCAACGTGTCTACTGCCATACTATGCTGAAAACACCGGTTCTCGTCTGATCACCGAAGTTAAGCATCGTCGGGCCCGGTCAGTACTTGGACGGGAGACCTCCTGGGAATACCGGGTGCTGTAGACATCTTTTTGTATTTTTCCTCAACATACGGAGGTTAGAAACAATCTAAACTGAAACCCCTAAATTAAAGTTAGCAACGTGTCTACTGCCATACTACGCTGAAAACACCGGTTTTCGTCTGATCACCGAAGTTAAGCATCGTCGGGCCCGGTCAGTACTTGGACGGGAGACCTCCTGGGAATACCGGGTGCTGTAGACATATTTTTGTATTTGTCATCAACATACGGAGGTTAGAAACAATCTAAACTGAAGCCCCTAAATTAAAGTTAGCAACGTGTCTACTGCCATACTACGCTGAAAACACCGGTGGCCGTCTGATCACCGAAGTTAAGCATCGTCGGGCCCGGTCAGTACTTGGACGGGAGACCTCGTGGGAATACCGGGTGCTGTAGACATCTTTTTGTATTTTTCCTCAACATACGGAGGTTAGAAACAATCTAAACTGAAGCCCCTAAATTAAAGTCAACAAACTGTTTACTGCCATACTACGCTGAAAACACCGGTTCTCGTCTGATCTCCGAAGTTAAGCATCGTCGGGCCCGGTCAGTACTTGGACGGGAGACCTCCTGGGAATACCGGGTGCTGTAGACATCTTTTGTATTTTTCCTCGACATACGTAGGCCATAATACATGGAGGCAAAGTGTCTCTATTTTTCAATTTTCGTGCAACACGGCTGGGGATTACTTAAAACTACTTTGAACGGGTTGCAAATATGTATCTAAATCCAAAACAGCTTATCCCCAAGCGTGAAAACTGCACATTAATTTTTTTGGGGGTTATTAATAAAACTATATGAATAATGTCATTTTACTAATAAGCTGCATTTGCCATACATTAAAACACTGTGTTGATATGCTTCAAAAGTTCAAGTATAATGAAATGTGGTGTTTTCCAAAGCAGCTCTTGAATAGGGTGGTGTTGGACACTTTCATCTTGAGTAGTGGTCTTGCCCGGGGGTGGGGGTTGGGTGGGATGGGGTTAGGGGAGGGGGTGTGTCCCCCCCTTTTTTAAAACTTATAGCCCAAGCACAATGAAATGTGGTGTTTGTCAAAGCAGCTCTTGAATAGGGTGGTGTTGGGCACTTTCATCTTGAGTAGTGGTCTTGCTTGCCCGGGGGTGGGGGTGGGGTGGGGTTAGTGGAGGGGGTGTGTCCCCCCCCTTTTAAACTTATAGCTCAAGCATAATGAAATGTGGTGTTTGGCAAAGCAGCTTTTGGGTAGGGTGGTGGTGACAACTTTCATCTTGAGTAGTGGTCTTGCCCGGGACCGGAGGAGTGTGGGATATGGGGGGGGGGGGGGGGGGGGTGTCACCCCTTTTTAAACTAATAGCTATTTAAAGACATACTCATCTACCAACTGATCGAGTGTTCTCTCTCATGTGTAAATGTTTATTTTAATTTTTTGTTACCTCACAAATCAGTAGCAAGCCTGTATTTAACGGTGGTTATAAAATTTCAAATTTAGCTCAACAGTTGGGGAGAGTGGAAGGATATGCATTATTGTTATTTCAAACCAAGGCCCAAACACCAGACCTGATTGGGTGCACCAAAATATATGTATCCTCTACCTTTTTTCTAACCGTATTCTTACTGTGGAACCCCCTGCAACCTCCCCCCTCCCAAAGACTCCAACCCATAATATTTGTTTTATTTTCTGTTTAAATCGTTTTAAAGACAGATGAACAAAATCAAAAATGGATACCTTTTGCAGTTGTTACAATTTTGAGCTAATGTCAGCACCGACAAAAAATACTGTACATGCTTCTCATGACACAGGTTTTTTCATTTCAATAGAAAGGATTTACATGTACAGTGTAACCAAATTCCCTTTCGGTTGTGTCAGAAATATGTCGTGGATGGCAAATTGTTTTGGTAAGAGCTAACAAAAACAACCAATCTGAAGATGTTACTTATTTCTTTGTTAGATTCAATGAAAATTGCACAACGGCCTGCCAAAAGGTTAAGTTTTGATTTGCGATTTTACATTATTAATTTACGGAATAAATAATCCACGTGAATCAAAAACGCTGTTGATTTACAACTCCCTTTGTTTTAACTTTCTATGCACCTGAATTAACCAAGTTGTAAAACTCAATACGTTTTTATTGAGTATGTTTTAGAAATGTTTGAAGAAAGAAGCCAGAGCTCATAACCAAACGAGTAAAACCAAAGTTGCCAGAGGAAATCATTCATCAGCCTCAGAATCGACATCATCCTCTAAATCTTCATCTGACATGGAATCTTCCTGGAGATTGTCACACCCAACACACGTGCACAGTTGTGTACAACGCAGACCGATCTCAACACAGCATTTTGACTTGCTTCCAGCAGTTACAACATAGTTAGAAGAAAGCTTGCATTTTGTCTTTTTACAAGTACAATACATGAGTTCCAGCATACTCTCAGGTGCAGGTGGCAAATCACACCAGTCAATTTGCAGAGTTGTAGGGTTGTCCTCAGAATTGTCAATTGTCCATCCTCTTCCATCGGGGCTTGGTATTTCTGGGCACTGCTGTAGACTACGCCGAAATATTGCAGATTGATAGCTAGCTCTCTGAACATGTTTAACCAGGGCATCTTTGTTGGGAGGTAGTGCCTCCTCTGCATGTGTTCCAAGCCGAAACTTGTTGTATCTTGCCTCATTGATATCCGTAGCTTTTTCCTGGCCATACAGATGACACACAAATTGCTCTAGCCTGGAAATCACATCTTGAGGAGCATCAAAAGATTCGCCAAGTTCTTTGAAAACGGAAATGTACTGCTGATTTTTTAGCATCAACTTCAATGCCTGGACTTTTCCCTTTCCAAAAAAACCACTGACTGAGTCGCATCCAGTAAATGGATGTAATCCAAGAAGAGCGGCACAAACCTCTGCTCCCAGATGTTTCTGTATAATGTGAACATCAATTGTTCGAACTGTGTCTCCACGGCCAGTATGGAAGAGTAGTTGTGAACTGATATATTGTGCAAATGCTAGACTAATGACCAGGACATCAGTGTCTGGGCTCTTGATGACAATGGCAGGAGGATTTGATGGTGTTGCAGAGGTGACTTCAGACATCTTGCTATGCACATAGGCAGCATGTAAAAGGAGCCTTGTGTCTGCCTCTTCGTGACTGCATTCAAGTTCCGGGATCATGGTTACCTTCACCGTTCCATTCACTGGACCTATTGCATGACATTCTCGTCCATGTGCAATGTAAACGGTTACGTTCTTGAATGTGCTGGCTGGGGTCTTCTTCCAAGCTGAAAACAGGTACCTTACCAATTCCTCCTTGTTTTGGCCTGCGCTCAGGAATTTTTTCCATAGGGTCGGTCGCTTCTGATTTGTGTTTGTCGCTTGGATCTTGACAACTTGTACTCCTGTTGCTGCACGATGGATCCGTTCAGCATTTTTTATACTGATGTCAGGATAGGTGTCGGTGATGAAGTGGACAGTTGATGAATGATGGTGTTGTGCCAATTTTACCAACTGTTGAAGAATGTATTCTGCCAACAGAAAGAATGTTATCGGTGCTTTTCGGGAGTGCAGTTGCTGCAGCATGGCCATACCATCGACAAGCCAAACACTGCCTGATGGAATCTTGTCAATGGTCACTTGCTTATCTACTATGGATTCCAGTTTATGAAGTAGTGTTGCTTTGTTTGTCTTTATCAAAGTGCCTTGTTGTGTTGCTAAGGGCAGTGGTACAGGTCCAAGACAGTACGACAGCATTTCCTTTAAGTTGATATCCCTTGATTTTCCTATGAGCATCAACCGTGCAAACAATTTCCTGTTGGCTTCTAAGGTTATCCTTTTCCCCTTCACCTTGGTCACTGTTTTTTTCTTGACTCCAAATGTTGGGAGGTTCTGTCTCTTAATTGGCTCGAAGAAAGTTGATGTATCGCATTGGCTTTGGAGACGATCTCTCGCAAAAGTGACAAATGCTTTGTTGCCATGTGAATGTGCTTGCAGCAAACCATTCTGAACATTTCCTGGTGCTACAACACCTGAAGATAGATGCAGCAATTCACCGCCCTCTTCATCAAATGGGTTTACCATGCTGCGTACTGTTGTCATCACAGCTATCACATCACGCTCATCTCTGGAGATTCTAGCCTTGTCAAGATCTTTCCTTGTTCTTGAATTTTCGACTTTCCCTGCCATTGCCTTGCACTCATTTGTGATTGCTGAAGTTTCATGTTGGGTCAGGAGCCATCTCATCACCGCACCTGTGTTCAAGGTGAATCCGACAAGGCCGCCCCTTGTTTTTGCATCTCTGTTGCATGTTTGTTCTATGCACATGTCACATTCAACTTGAGCAAACCCATGACTCTCCTGGCGTTGAACAGCAAACTCCCCAGTTGCTAAGGCATCATATACAATGGGATGGGTCTGTGGTAGGTCACACATTTCTAAGTAGTAGGCTGACAAATATCTTGCATAATTGGGTCTGTCATAGGCAAACATCCAAGGAAGGATGTTTCTTACTGCAGATAGGTGAAGTTCCCAGTTGCCGGTTCTGGTAGCTCTGGTCAGCAGCAACACATTTTCAACCATCTCAATATAAGACATCCAGAATGCAACTGTTGGGCTCTCTTTGCTTCTCTTCTTGTTGAACTCAGTGAACGAAGTAGCAATGTCTGTGAATGATTCACTGCTAACTACACCTGATATGTCGTTGTTGTGAAAGCCTGTAGCCAATTTGTTTATTGTGACATTTACCACAACAAGTTCTTCTTCATTTAGACTGTCCATGTAAGCCTCCCACTGCAGGCGACGAAGGGCCTCATATGTTATTTTATGTGCTCGCATGCTCCTATTATAATGATGTCCATTCATGACGCCATTCAAAGAACATTGTGCTACAAGACCAGACTCTATCATTATGTCACCTATTCCGGCATCACTATACCTCTTCCCGATGCAAGCCAAGTAGGTCATCTTGGTGTGAAACATTCCAAGCCTGACAACAAGATGTTTCTTGAAGTTGTCATCACGCCATCGTATTTGTTGAGCTTTGGCATACAGGGCCTGGTCGAAAACAACAACAACAGCATCTTGATGTAATTTGTCGGCATAACTCAAGGTGCGTGTAAGAATTGTTTGAACTGTGTCCATTTCTGTTGGGTTGGCGTCTATGACAGGAAGATAAGCAATGGTGGATTTCCCCGGCAACAAGATACACAACTGCGTGTTGAAGCCTGTCCATCCTGGAATGTCTGAATTTTTCAACTTCACCAGATTATACGCCATATCTAAATTTCTTGCTGCCATCTCAGAGCCATGATGTACATTTTCAGAAACATCAATTTGCCTTCCAAAACTTTCAGGTCCTTTCTTCTTGCCATGCCCGAAAAATGGAGTGATGTCGGTGGGAGGGGGATTCAGACTTCTTTTGCGGGTCCTTGTTATGGAGGGGGGCTCAGTTGTACTTACATCAAGGTTTGGGAAAATTGCTCTCTGAACCATGATTCCATTGGTGCTGTGCGTTGTTCCCTTCCCCGATAAAGTTTCCTCGCCAAAGTCTATATTATCCCATATCAAAGTAGTAAAGCAATGTGGAATAATGCCTGCAGGAATGGCTCTATCACCAATTGCAATTTGGCGTTTTGCAAGGCCTGTAATGTGTTCCATTAGAGTAGGGTAGGAGACGCAATGCCCGAGACCATTAAGAATTCCAACTACCTGGGCTGAACCAGTCAAATGACGGACTGCCACAGCAAGACTTAAGTGTTTTGGGGTTGCACACTTGCCTTTAGAAGCCAAGTATACAAGATCCTGCCCAATAGAAAGCAGTTTACGATGGCACTTGTCGGGAACAGCAACATGCTCTGAATACTCTGGTTCTGAAGATTCTCCAACAAGCCAGGCCAGGAAATTGTATAGTTCACAGGGAATTACATCTTCTGCTTTCTCAAGTGACAGATGGATAGATGTTGGGGGCCATGGTGGTGTCTGTGGCTGTGTGGTTGACATCTTAGACTTAAGCAAAAGTGCAGCATTGTACAAAGTTCGCAGATTGGAAGTAGCATTGGGACTTTGTGCTGGCGGTGCATCATCGTCCTTGCTAATGTGAGCACTGTTGTCATCTTCTATTGAGCTATCACCTGATGTTGAATCTCCCAACAAATCTTCGACAAGGTCCTCAGCTGACAACGTTTCTGTAAAAACTATGTCACTCATTCTTCTGTTTGAGGGTCTCATGAAAATCAACTGAGGAAAGGTCTGCTGAAGTCGCTTCTTTAAATTCCATGTGCGATATGGAGCATCGATGCCATGGATTTCTCTGATTTTACTCACATACAGTTTATTCAGCCTCGCCAATGTCAGGATTTCCTTATTTTGAATGAGACGCTGTCGGATCACATCATCAGAAAATTTAGAAAAAGCATCCTCGTATCCAGCTTGAATTGGAGTGAGGGGTCTGCTCTTCTTGCTTAGGAATCTGGTATATGTTTTGTAGCACTCGGGATGATACTGTAGTTCCCTGGCGACCAAGTCTTGGCCATCAATTTTCTGAAGGAGATTGGTGTCTTCCTTTTTGCGTGCAGCTGTCAAGAGTTGACCTCCTTTAACCTGCTCACATTTTATTAACCTTACCACTGACCTTTTGCCTGAGACACGATCTCTGCGATATTTTGTGCTATTACACAACAAACACTCATCTGGGAACATGTGTCTTCTTATCCATGGTCTTGCCCTCTTTCCTTCAGAAGATCTGAGCTCACGCTGAAAGCTGTCATCAACAGTGCTCAAACCAGAGCATTCTCCATGGTCTTCGTCTATGTTGGGGTCTGGTTTTCGAGGAAAGGGGAAAAAAAATATTGTTATACCTTGAATGCCATATTTCATTTATACAACGCTAATTATTAAGAATTAGTTTACTTCAATGTTAACAATGAACATCATTTGTCAAAGTAAACATTTATTATAATGTTCTCATTTCAACTCTAAGCCCATAAACAAGTCAAATCATGTGACATTTCAACAAAACATGAAAAAGACAAAAATACCTACATGAAAACAGTTATTGTAGCATATTTCACAAAATGCTCTTAATCTGATAGAGCCCCCCCCCCCTGATGCTGACAGACAACCCCCACCCTGCTCATCTTCTTCCCCCTTCCCCCACCTCTAACTGTCAGAGCAAACGTAGGCAGCACTGTACGCATTTGTATGCTCAATAAAAAGTATGTGATTGCTCTTTCAGTTCGTTTTCTGTAATTTCTCAAAAGCCATTAATTATTGAACCAACAGTGTTCGAAAACACGGTGTAAAAGTAAAAAAAAAAAAAAGATTGTCACTGGGGTTTGAAATCGCAAAAGATTCAAAAGCAGAACTAACTAATGATCAAACAGTAAATGTGATTAAATTACATTCAAGCAACATGTAAAAATTTAATTCCTATATATGTCAATAAGGTACACAAATAACACCCCAATAACACCCCCCCCCCAAAAAAAAAAACCACACACACAAAAACACCAAACGTCTGTCAATTATACCAAGTAAAGTGTGCACAGCAAGGTAGGTGAACTATGTGCACACCAAATCCTAAAATACTACAATAAAATTAAATACAAATCTGGGGGTGTTTTTTTATTCAGGAGGAAACAACTCAACGCTCTCCAATACTTTGGGGATTTTTATTTTAATAAAAAAAATATATTTATAATTCTACCATATGCTTTCCCTTTCCCAATTTAAAACTAGGTAAAATTCGCTACAAACAATTTATGATCATCCAGTGGCTGGGCAGCAAACTGACTTTAATGATGTTCAACATACAATTTAAAAAGGGTTGCTAAAACATATGAGTTGGTGTAGGGCCGAGTTGACCTCATTAACTTGTTTACCCTCACTCCATTTCTTTTTTTGAGAAGGCATAATACTCCCACCCCACCTCTCCAAGATTATCAAAAACCAAAAATCTTACCTGTGCTATTCACTTCTTTCAACTTCTGGGTTGTTTCCTCTTTTCTCCGGATCTTACTGATGTCACAGAAACGCTTATAGCACTCGTAGTGGTAGCCAACGTGGTCCGAGTTGGGTTTTGCATTCATACATTCTTGCTCATTATGGAAGTCAATACCGAGATTGACTGCAGAACTCCGTGCAATTTCTCCTTCTCTGCAGTCAAATTTTGTCCATTTGGCCCCAAAACTTACAAATCTACTCCAGGAATCCTTGCTAAATTCAATGAACTTACTTTTTGTTGATGGTACTATGTGCATCACACACAAAAAGTCTGAAAAATGTTGACTTTTACTCCCCACATTGTCACACGTTGGGAGTGCCGCCATCTTGGTTGTTGACAACATGTGGAATGTGGCCCAACTCAGAATATGGCCCAATTTGAAATTAGTATACACAGATTGTGCGTACTAGATTCTAAGTTGGGACAGATTGTTGATTGGGTAAAATCATTATTTTTCACAAAATTACGGTCATTTTTTCGTCATTTTCTCAACCATGTGCACGAAATACATCTGGGGATAAGTGGATTTGGCATTAGTATGACATTTTCTTTGTATGGTGAAAAAAGTAAGTAATCCCCAGCTGTGTTGCACGAACGGACAGAAAAATGACCCATGTATTATGGCCTAACGGAGGTTAGATCTAAACTGGAAACTGAAGCCCCTATATTAAAGACAGCAACGTGTCTACTGCCATACTACGCTGAAAACACTGGTTCTCGTCTGATCACCGAAGTTAAGCATCGTCGGGCCCGGTCAGTACTTGGACGGGAGACCTCCTGGGAATACCGGGTGCTGTAGACATCTTTTTGTATTTGTCCTCAACATACGGAGGTTAGAAACAATCTAAACTGAAGCCCCTAAATTAAAGTTAGCAACGTGTATACTGCCATACTACGCTGAAAACACCGGTTCTCGTCTGATCACCGAAGTTGAGCATCGTCGGGCCCGGTCAGTACTTGGACGGGAGACCTCCTGGGAATACCGGTTGCTGTAGACATATTTTGTATTTTTCCTCAAAATACGGAAGTTAGATATCTAAACTGGAAACTGAAGCCCCTATATTAAAGTCAACAAAGTGTTTACTGCCATACTACGCTGAAAACACCGGTCCTCGTCTGATCACCGAAGTTAAGCATCGTCGGGCCCGGTCAGTACTTGGACGGGAGACCTCCTGGGAATACCGGGTGCTGTAGACATCTTTTGTATTTTTCCTCAACATACGGAGGTTAGAAACAATCCCAACTGAAGCCCCTAAATTAAAGTTAGCAACGTGTCTACTGCCATACTACGCTGAAAACACCGGTTCTCGTCTGATCACCGAAGTTAAGCATCGTCGGGCCCGGTCAGTACTTGGACGGGAGACCTCCTGGGAATACAGGGTGCTGTAGACATCTTTTTGTATTTTTCCTCAACATACGGAGGTTAGAAACAATCTCAACTGAAGCCCCTAAATTAAAGTTAGCAACGTGTCTACTGCCATACTACGCTGAAAACACCGGTTCTCGTCTGATCACCGAAGTTAAGCATCGTCGGGCCCGGTCAGTACTTGGACGGGAGACCTCCTGGGAATACCGGGTGCTGTAGACATATTTTGTATTTTTCCTCAAAATACGGAAGTTAGATATCTAAACTGGAAACTGAAGCCCCTAAATTAAAGTCAGCAAAGTGTCTACTGCCATACTACGCTGAAAACACCGGTTCTCGTCTGAACACCGAAGTTAAGCATCGTCGGGCCCGGTCAGTACTTGGACGGGAGACCTCCTGGGAATACCGGGTGCTGTAGACATCTTTTTGTATTTTTCCTCAACATACGGAGGTTAGAAACAATCTAAACTGAAGCCCCTAAATTAAAGTTAGCAACGTGTCTACTGCCATACTACGCTGAAAACACCGGTGGCCGTCTGATCACCGAAGTTGAGCATCGTCGGGCCCGGTCAGTACTTGGACGGGAGACCTCCTGGGAATACCGGGTGCTGTAGACATCTTTTGTATTTTTCCTCGACATACGGAGGTTAGATCTAAACTGGAAACTGAAGCCCCTATATTAAAGTCAGCAAAGTGTCTACTGCCATACTACGCTGAAAACACCGGTTCTCGTCTGATCACTGAAGTTAAGCATCGTCGGGCCTGGTCAGTACTTGGACGGGAGACCTCCTAGGAATACCGGGTGCTGTAGACATCTTTTTGTATTTTTCCTCAACATACGGAGGTTAGAAACAATCTAAACTGAAGCCCCTAAATTAAAGTTAGCAATGTGTCTACTGCCATACTACGCTGAAAACACCGGTTCTCGTCTGATCACCGAAGTTTATAAGCATCGTCGGGCCCGGTCAGTACTTGGACGGGAGACCTCCTGGGAATACCGGGTGCTGTAGACATCTTTTGTATTTTTCCTCGACATACGGAGGTTAGATCTAAACTGGAAACTGAAGCCCCTATATTAAAGTCAGCAACGTGTCTACTGCCATACTACGCTGAAAACACCGGTTCTCGTCTGATCACCGAAGTTAAGCATCGTCGGGCCCGGTCAGTACTTGGACGGGAGACCTCCTGGGAATACCGGGTGCTGTAGACATCTTTTTGTATTTTTCCTCAACATACGGAGGTTAGAAACAATCTAAACTGAAGCCCCTAAATTAAAGTTAGCAACGTGTCTAGGTCTACTGCCATACTACGCTGAAAACACCGGTTCTCGTCTGATCACCGAAGTTAAGCATCGTCGGGCCCGGTCACTACTTGGACGGGAGACCTCCTGGGAATACCGGGTGCTGTAGACATCTTTTTGTATTTTTCCTCAACATACGGAGGTTAGAAACAATCTAAACTGAAGCCCCTAAATTAAAGTTAGCAACGTGTCTACTGCCATACTACGCTGAAAACACCGGTTCTCGTCTGATCACCGAAGTTGAGCATCGTCGGGCCCGGTCAGTACTTGGACGGGAGACCTCCTGGGAATACCGGGTGCTGTAGACATCTTTTGTATTTTTCCTCGACATACGGAGGTTAGATCTAAACTGGAAACTGAAGCCCCTATATTAAAGTCAGCAAAGTGTCTACTGCCATACTACGCTGAAAACACCGGTTCTCGTCTGAACACCGAAGTTGAGCATCGTCGGGCCCGGTCAGTACTTGGACGGGAGACTTCCTGGGAATACCGGGTGCTGTAGACATCTTTTGTATTTTTCCTCGACATACGGAGGTTAGATCTAAACTGGAAACTGAAGCCCCTATATTAAAGTCAGCAAAGTGTCTACTGCCATACTACGCTGAAAACACCGGTTCTCGTCTGAACACCGAAGTTAAGCATCGTCGGGCCCGGTCAGTACTTGGACGGGAGACCTCCTGGGAATACCGGGTGCTGTAGACATCTTTTTGTATTTTTCCTCAACATACGGAGGTTAGAAACAATCTAAACTGAAGCCCCTAAATTAAAGTTAGCAACGTGTCTACTGCCATACTACGCTGAAAACACCGGTTCTCGTCTGATCACCGAAGTTGAGCATCGTCGGGCCCGGTCAGTACTTGGACGGGAGACCTCCTGGGAATACCGGTTGCTGTAGACATATTTTGTATTTTTCCTCAAAATACGGAAGTTAGATATCTAAACTGGAAACTGAAGCACCCTATATTAAAGTCAACAAAGTGTTTACTGCCATACTACGCTGAAAACACCGGTTCTCGTCTGATCACCGAAGTTAAGCATCGTCGGGCCCAGTCAGTACTTGGACGGGAGACATCCTGGGAATACCGGGTGCTGTAGACATATTTTGTATTTTTCCTCAAAATACGGAAGTTAGATATCTAAACTGGAAACTGAAGCCCCTAAATTAAAGTCAGCAACGTGTCTACTGCCATACTACGCTGAAAACACCGGTTCTCGTCTGATCACCGAAGTTAAGCATCGTCGGGCCCGGTCAGTACTTGGACGGGAGACCTCCTGGGAATACCGGGTGCTGTAGACATCTTTTGTATTTTTCCTCGACATACGGAGGTTAGATCTAAACTGGAAACTGAAGCCCCTATATTAAAGTCAGCAAAGTGTCTACTGCCATACTACGCTGAAAACACCGGTTCTCGTCTGAACACCGAAGTTAAGCATCGTCGGGCCCGGTCAGTACTTGGACGGGAGACCTCCTGGGAATACCGGGTGCTGTAGACATATTTTTGTATTTTTCCTCAACATACGGAGGTTAGAAACAATCTAAACTGAAGCCCCTAAATTAAAGTTAGCAACATGTCTACTGCCATACTACGCTGAAAACACCGGTTCTTGTCTGATCACCGAAGTTGAGCATCGTCGGGCCCGGTCAGTACTTGGACGGGAGACCTCCTGGGAATACTGGTTGCTGTAGACATATTTTGTATTTTTTCTCAAAATACGGAAGTTAGATATCTAAACTGGAAACTGAAGCCCCTATATTAAAGTCAACAAAGTGTTTACTGCCATACTACGCTGAAAACACCGGTCCTCGTCTGATCACCGAAGTTAACACCGTCGGGCCCGGTAAGTACTTGGACGGGAGACCTCCTGGGAATACCGGGTGCTGTAGACATCTTTTGTATTTTTCCTCAACATACGGAGGTTAGAAACAATCTCAACTGAAGCCCCTAAATTAAAGTTAGCAACGTGTCTACTGCCATACTACGCTGAAAACACCGGTCCTCGTCTGATCACCGAAGTTAAGCATCGTCGGGGCCGGTCAGTACTTGGACGGGAGACCTCCTGGGAATACCGGGTGCTGTAGACATATTTTGTATTTTTTCTCAAAATACGGAAGTTAGATATCTAAACTGGAAACTGAAGCCCCTATATTAAAGTCAGCAAAGTGTCTACTGCCATACTACGCTGAAAACACCGGTTCTCGTCTGATCACTGAAGTTAAGCATCGTCGGGCCTGGTCAGTACTTGGACGGGAGACCTCCTGGGAATACCGGGTGCTGTAGACATCTTTTTGTATTTTTCCTCAACATACGGAGGTTAGAAACAGTCTAAACTGAAGCCCCTAAATTAAAGTTAGCAATGTGTCTACTGCCATACTACGCTGAAAACACCGGTTCTCGTCTGATCACCGAAGTTTATAAGCATCGTCGGGCCCGGTCAGTACTTGGACGGGAGACCTCCTGGGAATACCGGGTGCTGTAGACATATTTTTGTATTTTTCCTCAACATACGGAGGTTAGATCTAAACTGGAAACTGAAGCCCCTATATTAAAGTCAGCAACGTGTCTACTGCCATACTACGCTGAAAACACTGGTTCTCGTCTGATCACCGAAGTTAAGCATCGTCGGGCCCGGTCAGTACTTGGACGGGAGACCTCCTGGGAATACCGGGTGCTGTAGACATCTTTTTGTATTTTTCCTCAACATACGGAGGTTAGAAACAATCTAAACTGAAGCCCCTAAATTAAAGTTAGCAACGTGTCTAGGTCTACTGCCATACTACGCTGAAAACACCGGTTCTCGTCTGATCACCGAAGTTAAGCATCGTCGGGCCCGGTCAGTACTTGGACGGGAGACCTCCTGGGAATACAGGGTGCTGTAGACATCTTTTGTATTTTTCCTCGACATACGGAGGTTAGATCTAAACTGGAAACTGAAGCCCCTATATTAAAGTCAGCAAAGTGTCTACTGCCATACTACGCTGAAAACAACGGTTCTCGTCTGAACACCGAAGTTAAGCATCGTCGGGCCCGGTCAGTACTTGGACGGGAGACCTCCTGGGAATACCGGGTGCTGTAGACATCTTTTTGTATTTTTCCTCAACATACGGAGGTTAGAAACAATCTAAACTGAAGCCCCTAAATTAAAGTTAGCAACGTGTCTACTGCCATACTACGATGAAAACACCGGTTCTCGTCTGATCACCGAAGTTGAGCATCGTCGGGCCCGGTCAGTACTTGGACGGGAGACCTCATGGGAATACCGGTTGCTGTAGACATATTTTGTATTTTTCCTCAAAATACGGAAGTTAGATATCTAAACTGGAAACTGAAGCACCCTATATTAAAGTCAACAAAGTGTTTACTGCCATACTACGCTGAAAACACCGGTTCTCGTCTGATCACCGAAGTTAAGCATCGTCGGGCCCGGTCAGTACTTGGACGGGAGACCTCCTGGGAATACCGGGTGCTGTAGACATATTTTGTATTTTTCCTCAAAATACGGAAGTTAGATATCTAAACTGGAAACTGAAGCCCCTAAATTAAAGTCAGCAACGTGTCTACTGCCATACTACGCTGAAAACACCGGTTCTCGTCTGATCACCGAAGTTTATAAGCATCGTCGGGCCCGGTCAGTACTTGGACGGGAGACCTCCTGGGAATACCGGGTGCTGTAGACATATTTTGTATTTTTCCTCAAAATACGGAAGTTAGATATCTAAACTGGAAACTGAAGCCCCTATATTAAAGTCAACAAAGTGTTTACTGCCATACTACGCTGAAAACACCGGTCCTCGTCTGATCACCGAAGTTAAGCATCGTCGGGCCCGGTCAGTACTTGGACGGGAGACCTCCTGGGAATACCGGGTGCTGTAGACATATTTTGTATTTTTCCTCAAAATACGGAAGTTAGATATCTAAACTGGAAACTGAAGTTCCTAAATTAAAGTCAGCAACGTGTCTACTGCCATACTACGCTGAAAACACCGGTTCTCGTCTGATCACCGAAGTTGAGCATCGTCGGGCCCGGTCAGTACTTGGACGGGAGACCTCATGGGAATACCGGTTGCTGTAGACATATTTTGTATTTTTCCTCAAAATACGGAAGTTAGATATCTAAACTGGAAACTGAAGCACCCTATATTAAAGTCAACAAAGTGTTTACTGCCATACTACGCTGAAAACACCGGTTCTCGTCTGATCACCGAAGTTAAGCATCGTCGGGCCCGGTCAGTACTTGGACGGGAGACCTCCTGGGAATACCGGGTGCTGTAGACATATTTTGTATTTTTCCTCAAAATACGGAAGTTAGATATCTAAACTGGAAACTGAAGCCCCTAAATTAAAGTCAGCAACGTGTCTACTGCCATACTACGCTGAAAACACCGGTTCTCGTCTGATCACCGAAGTTTATAAGCATCGTCGGGCCCGGTCAGTACTTGGACGGGAGACCTCCTGGGAATACCGGGTGCTGTAGACATATTTTGTATTTTTCCTCAAAATACGGAAGTTAGATATCTAAACTGGAAACTGAAGCCCCTATATTAAAGTCAACAAAGTGTTTACTGCCATACTACGCTGAAAACACCGGTCCTCGTCTGATCACCGAAGTTAAGCATCGTCGGGCCCGGTCAGTACTTGGACGGGAGACCTCCTGGGAATACCGGGTGCTGTAGACATATTTTGTATTTTTCCTCAAAATACGGAAGTTAGATATCTAAACTGGAAACTGAAGTTCCTAAATTAAAGTCAGCAACGTGTCTACTGCCATACTACGCTGAAAACACCGGTTCTCGTCTGATCACCGAAGTTAAGCATCGTCGGGCCCGGTCAGTACTTGGACAGGAGACCTCCTGGGAATACCGGGTGCTGTAGATATCTTTTTGTATTTTTCCTCAACATACGGAGGTTAGAAACAATCTAAACTGAAGCCCCTAAATTAAAGTTAGCAACGTGTCTACTGCCATACTACGCTGAAAACACCGGTTCTCGTCTGATCACCGAAGTTAAGCATCGTCGGGCCCGGTCAGTACTTGGACGGGAGACCTCCTGGGAATACCGGGTGCTGTAGACATATTTTGTATTTTTCCTCAAAATACGGAAGTTAGATATCTAAACTGGAAACTGAAGCCCCTAAATTAAAGTCAGCAACGTGTCTACTGCCATACTACGCTGAAAACACCGGTTCTCGTCTGATCACCGAAGTTAAGCATCGTCGGGCCCGGTCAGTACTTGGACGGGAGACCTCCTGGGAATACCGGGTGCTGTAGACATCTTTTTGTATTTTTCCTCAACATACGGAGGTTAGAAACAATCTAAACTGAAGCCCCTAAATTAAAGTTAGCAACGTGTCTAGGTCTACTGCCATACTACGCTGAAAACACCGGTTCTCGTCTGATCACCGAAGTTAAGCATCGTCGGGCCCGGTCAGTACTTGGACGGGAGACCTCCTGGGAATACCGGGTGCTGTAGACATCTTTTGTATTTTTCCTCGACATACGGAGGTTAGATCTAAACTGGAAACTGAAGCCCCTATATTAAAGTCAGCAAAGTGTCTACTGCCATACTACGCTGAAAACACCGGTTCTCGTCTGAACACCGAAGTTAAGCATCGTCGGGCCCGGTCAGTACTTGGACGGGAGACCTCCTGGGAATACCGGGTGCTGTAGACATCTTTTTGTATTTTTCCTCAACATACAGAGGTTAGAAACAATCTAAACTGAAGCCCCTAAATTAAGGTTAGCAACGTGTCTACTGCCATACTACGCTGAAAACACCGGTTCTCGTCTGATCACCGAAGTTGAGCATCGTCGGGCCCGGTCAGTACTTGGACGGGAGACCTCCTGGGAATACCGGTTGCTGTAGACATATTTTGTATTTTTTCTCAAAATACGGAAGTTAGATATCTAAACTGGAAACTGAAGCCCCTATATTAAAGTCAACAAAGTGTTTACTGCCATACTACGCTGAAAACACCGGTCCTCGTCTGATCACCGAAGTTAAGCATTGTCGGGCCCGGTCAGTACTTGGACGGGATACCTCCTGGGAATACCGGGTGCTGTAGACATATTTTGTATTTTTCCTCAACATACGGAGGTTAGAAACAATCTCAACTGAAGCCCCTAAATTAAAGTTAGCAACGTGTCTACTGCCATACTACGCTGAAAACACCGGTCCTCGTCTGATCACCGAAGTTAAGCATCGTCGGGCCCGGTCAGTACTTGGACGGGAGACCTCCTGGGAATACCGGGTGCTGTAGACATATTTTGTATTTTTCCTCAAAATACGGAAGTTAGATATCTAAACTGGAAACTGAAGCCCCTAAATTAAAGTCAGCAACGTGTCTACTGCCATACTACGCTGAAAACACCGGTTCTCGTCTGATCACCGAAGTTAAGCATCGTCGGGCCCGGTCAGTACTTGGACGGGAGACCTCCTGGGAATACCGGGTGCTGTAGACATCTTTTGTTTTTTTCCTCGACATACGGAGGTTAGATCTAAACTGGAAACTGAAGCCCCTATATTAAAGTCAGCAAAGTGTCTACTGCCATACTACGCTGAAAACACCGGTTCTCGTCTGATCACTGAAGTTAAGCATCGTCGGGCCTGGTCAGTACTTGGACGGGAGACCTCCTGGGAATACCGGGTGCTGTAGACATCTTTTTGTATTTTTCCTCAACATACGGAGGTTAGAAACAATCTAAACTGAAGCCCCTAAATTAAAGTTAGCAATGTGTCTACTGCCATACTACGCTGAAAACACCGGTTCTCGTCTGATCACCGAAGTTTATAAGCATCGTCGGGCCCGGTCAGTACTTGGACGGGAGACCTCCTGGGAATACCGGGTGCTGTAGACATCTTTTTGTATTTTTCCTCAACATACGGAGGTTAGAAACAATCTAAACTGAAGCCCCTAAATTAAAGTTAGCAACGTGTCTACTGCCATACTACGCTGAAAACACCGGTTCTCGTCTGATCTCCGAAGTTAAGCATCGTCGGGCCCGGTCAGTACTTGGACGGGAGACCTCCTGGGAATACCGGGTGCTGTAGACATCTTTTGTATTTTTCCTCGACATACGGAGGTTAGATCTAAACTGGAAACTGAAGCCCCTATATTAAAGTCAGCAACGTGTCTACTGCCATACTACGCTGAAAACACTGGTTCTCGTCTGATCACCGAAGTTAAGCATCGTCGGGCCCGGTCAGTACTTGGACGGGAGACCTCCTGGGAATACCGGGTGCTGTAGACATCTTTTTGTATTTTTCCTCAACATACGGAGGTTAGAAACAATCTAAACTGAAGCCCCTAAATTAAAGTTAGCAACGTGTCTAGGTCTACTGCCATACTACGCTGAAAACACCGGTTCTCGTCTGATCACCGAAGTTAAGCATCGTCGGGCCCGGTCAGTACTTGGACTGGGAATACCGGGTGCTGTAGACATCTTTTGTATTTTTCCTCGACATACGGAGGTTAGAAACAATCTCAACTGAAGCCCCTAAATTAAAGTTAGCAACGTGTCTACTGCCATACTACGCTGAAAACACCGGTCCTCGTCTGATCACCGAAGTTAAGCATCGTCGGGCCCGGTCAGTACTTGGACGGGAGACCTCCTGGGAATACCGGGTGCTGTAGACATATTTTGTATTTTTCCTCAAAATACGGAAGTTAGATATCTAAACTGGAAACTGAAGCCCCTAAATTAAAGTCAGCAACGTGTCTACTGCCATACTACGCAGAAAACACCGGTTCTCGTCTGATCACCGAAGTTAAGCATCGTCGGGCCCGGTCAGTACTTAGACGGGAGACCTCCTGGGAATACCGGGTGCTGTAGACATCTTTTTGTATTTTTCCTCAACATACGGAGGTTAGAAACAATCTAAACTGAAGCCCCTAAATTAAAGTTAGCAACGTGTCTACTGCCATACTATGCTGAAAACACCGGTTCTCGTCTGATATCCGAAGTTAAGCATCGTTGGGCCCGGTCAGTACTTGGACGGGAGACCTCCTGGGAATACCGGGTGCTGTAGACACCTTTTTGTATTTGTCCTCAACATACGGAGGTTAGAAACAATCTAAACTGAAGCCCCTAAATTAAAGTTAGCAACGTGTCTACTGCCATACTACGCTGAAAACACCGGTTCTCGTCTGATCACCGAAGTGAAGCATCGTCGGGCCCGGTCAGTACTTGGACGGGAGACCTCCTGGGAATACCGGGTGCTGTAGACATATTTTTGTATTTTTCCTCAACATACGGAGGTTAGAAACAATCTAAACTGAAGCCCCTAAATTAAAGTTAGCAACGTGTCTACTGCCATACTACGCTGAAAACACCGGTTCTCGTCTGATCACCGAAGTTAAGCATCGTCGGGCCCGGTCAGTACTTGGACGGGAGACCTCCTGGGAATACCGGTTGCTGTAGACATATTTTGTATTTTTTCTCAAAATACGGAGGTTAGATCTAAACTGGAAACTGAAGCCCCTATATTAAAGTCAACAAAGTGTTTACTGCCATACTACGCTGAAAACACCGGTCCTCGTCTGATCACCGAAGTTAAGCATTGTCGGGCCCGGTCAGTACTTGGACGGGATACCTCCTGGGAATACCGGGTGCTGTAGACATATTTTGTATTTTTCCTCAACATACGGAGGTTAGAAACAATCTCAACTGAAGCCCCTAAATTAAAGTTAGCAACGTGTCTACTGCCATACTACGCTGAAAACACCGGTCCTCGTCTGATCACCGAAGTTAAGCATCGTCGGGCCCGGTCAGTACTTGGACGGGAGACCTCCTGGGAATACCGGGTGCTGTAGACATATTTTGTATTTTTCCTCAAAATACGGAAGTTAGATATCTAAACTGGAAACTGAAGCCCCTAAATTAAAGTCAGCAACGTGTCTACTGCCATACTACGCTGAAAACACCGGTTCTCGTCTGATCACCGAAGTTAAGCATCGTCGGGCCCGGTCAGTACTTGGACGGGAGACCTCCTGGGAATACCGGGTGCTGTAGACATCTTTTGTTTTTTTCCTCGACATACGGAGGTTAGATCTAAACTGGAAACTGAAGCCCCTATATTAAAGTCAGCAAAGTGTCTACTGCCATACTACGCTGAAAACACCGGTTCTCGTCTGATCACTGAAGTTAAGCATCGTCGGGCCTGGTCAGTACTTGGACGGGAGACCTCCTGGGAATACCGGGTGCTGTAGACATCTTTTTGTATTTTTCCTCAACATACGGAGGTTAGAAACAATCTAAACTGAAGCCCCTAAATTAAAGTTAGCAATGTGTCTACTGCCATACTACGCTGAAAACACCGGTTCTCGTCTGATCACCGAAGTTTATAAGCATCGTCGGGCCCGGTCAGTACTTGGACGGGAGACCTCCTGGGAATACCGGGTGCTGTAGACATCTTTTTGTATTTTTCCTCAACATACGGAGGTTAGAAACAATCTAAACTGAAGCCCCTAAATTAAAGTTAGCAACGTGTCTACTGCCATACTACGCTGAAAACACCGGTTCTCGTCTGATCTCCGAAGTTAAGCATCGTCGGGCCCGGTCAGTACTTGGACGGGAGACCTCCTGGGAATACCGGGTGCTGTAGACATCTTTTGTATTTTTCCTCGACATACGGAGGTTAGATCTAAACTGGAAACTGAAGCCCCTATATTAAAGTCAGCAACGTGTCTACTGCCATACTACGCTGAAAACACCGGTTCTCGTCTGATCACCGAAGTTAAGCATCGTCGGGCCCGGTCAGTACTTGGACGGGAGACCTCCTGGGAATACCGGGTGCTGTAGACATCTTTTGTTTTTTTCCTCGACATACGGAGGTTAGATCTAAACTGGAAACTGAAGCCCCTATATTAAAGTCAGCAAAGTGTCTACTGCCATACTACGCTGAAAACACCGGTTCTCGTCTGATCACTGAAGTTAAGCATCGTCGGGCCTGGTCAGTACTTGGACGGGAGACCTCCTGGGAATACCGGGTGCTGTAGACATCTTTTTGTATTTTTCCTCAACATACGGAGGTTAGAAACAATCTAAACTGAAGCCCCTAAATTAAAGTTAGCAATGTGTCTACTGCCATACTACGCTGAAAACACCGGTTCTCGTCTGATCACCGAAGTTTATAAGCATCGTCGGGCCCGGTCAGTACTTGGACGGGAGACCTCCTGGGAATACCGGGTGCTGTAGACATCTTTTTGTATTTTTCCTCAACATACGGAGGTTAGAAACAATCTAAACTGAAGCCCCTAAATTAAAGTTAGCAACGTGTCTACTGCCATACTACGCTGAAAACACCGGTTCTCGTCTGATCTCCGAAGTTAAGCATCGTCGGGCCCGGTCAGTACTTGGACGGGAGACCTCCTGGGAATACCGGGTGCTGTAGACATCTTTTGTATTTTTCCTCGACATACGGAGGTTAGATCTAAACTGGAAACTGAAGCCCCTATATTAAAGTCAGCAACGTGTCTACTGCCATACTACGCTGAAAACACTGGTTCTCGTCTGATCACCGAAGTTAAGCATCGTCGGGCCCGGTCAGTACTTGGACGGGAGACCTCCTGGGAATACCGGGTGCTGTAGACATCTTTTTGTATTTTTCCTCAACATACGGAGGTTAGAAACAATCTAAACTGAAGCCCCTAAATTAAAGTTAGCAACGTGTCTAGGTCTACTGCCATACTACGCTGAAAACACCGGTTCTCGTCTGATCACCGAAGTTAAGCATCGTCGGGCCCGGTCAGTACTTGGACTGGGAATACCGGGTGCTGTAGACATCTTTTGTATTTTTCCTCGACATACGGAGGTTAGAAACAATCTCAACTGAAGCCCCTAAATTAAAGTTAGCAACGTGTCTACTGCCATACTACGCTGAAAACACCGGTCCTCGTCTGATCACCGAAGTTAAGCATCGTCGGGCCCGGTCAGTACTTGGACGGGAGACCTCCTGGGAATACCGGGTGCTGTAGACATATTTTGTATTTTTCCTCAAAATACGGAAGTTAGATATCTAAACTGGAAACTGAAGCCCCTAAATTAAAGTCAGCAACGTGTCTACTGCCATACTACGCTGAAAACACCGGTTCTCGTCTGATCACCGAAGTTAAGCATCGTCGGGCCCGGTCAGTACTTGGACGGGAGACCTCCTGGGAATACCGGGTGCTGTAGACATCTTTTGTTTTTTTCCTCGACATACGGAGGTTAGATCTAAACTGGAAACTGAAGCCCCTATATTAAAGTCAGCAAAGTGTCTACTGCCATACTACGCTGAAAACACCGGTTCTCGTCTGATCACTGAAGTTAAGCATTGTCGGGTCTGGTCAGTACTTGGACGGGAGACCTCTTGGGAATACCGGGTGCTGTAGATCTCTTTTTGTATTTTTCCTCAACATACGGAGGTTAGAAACAATCTAAACTGAAGCCCCTAAATTAAAGTTAGCAATGTGTCTACTGCCATACTACGCTGAAAACACCGGTTCTCGTCTGATCACCGAAGTTTATAAGCATCGTCGGGCCCGGTCAGTACTTGGACGGGAGACCTCCTGGGAATACCGGGTGCTGTAGACATCTTTTTGTATTTTTCCTCAACATACGGAGGTTAGAAACAATCTAAACTGAAGCCCCTAAATTAAAGTTAGCAACGTGTCTACTGCCATACTACGCTGAAAACACCGGTTCTCGTCTGATCTCCGAAGTTAAGCATCGTCGGGCCCGGTCAGTACTTGGACGGGAGACCTCCTGGGAATACCGGGTGCTGTAGACATCTTTTGTATTTTTCCTCGACATACGGAGGTTAGATCTAAACTGGAAACTGAAGCCCCTATATTAAAGTCAGCAAAGTGTCTACTGCCATACTACGCTGAAAACACCGGTTCTCGTCTGAACACCGAAGTTAAGCATCGTCGGGCCCGGTCAGTACTTGGACGGGAGACCTCCTGGGAATACCGGGTGCTGTAGACATATTTTTGTATTTTTCCTCAACATACGGAGGTTAGAAACAATCTAAACTGAAGCCCCTAAATTAAAGTTAGCAACGTGTCTACTGCCATACTACGCTGAAAACACCGGTTCTCGTCTGATCTCCGAAGTTAAGCATCGTCGGGCCCGGTCAGTACTTGGACGGGAGACCTCCTGGGAATACCGGGTGCTGTAGACATCTTTTTGTATTTGTCCTCAACATACGGAGGTTAGAAACAATCTAAACTGAAGCCCCTAAATTAAAGTTAGCAACGTGTATACTGCCATACTACGCTGAAAACACCGGTTCTCGTCTGATCACCGAAGTTGAGCATCGTCGGGCCCGGTCAGTACTTGGACGGGAGACCTCCTGGGAATACCGGTTGCTGTAGACATATTTTGTATTTTTCCTCAAAATACGGAAGTTAGATATCTAAACTGGAAACTGAAGCCCCTATATTAAAGTCAACAAAGTGTTTACTGCCATACTACGCTGAAAACACCGGTCCTCGTCTGATCACCGAAGTTAAGCATCGTCGGGCCCGGTCAGTACTTGGACGGGAGACCTCCTGGGAATACCGGGTGCTGTAGACATCTTTTGTATTTTTCCTCAACATACGGAGGTTAGAAACAATCCCAACTGAAGCCCCTAAATTAAAGTTAGCAACGTGTCTACTGCCATACTACGCTGAAAACACCGGTTCTCGTCTGATCACCGAAGTTAAGCATCGTCGGGCCCGGTCAGTACTTGGACGGGAGACCTCCTGGGAATACAGGGTGCTGTAGACATCTTTTTGTATTTTTCCTCAACATACGGAGGTTAGAAACAATCTCAACTGAAGCCCCTAAATTAAAGTTAGCAACGTGTCTACTGCCATACTACGCTGAAAACACCGGTTCTCGTCTGATCACCGAAGTTAAGCATCGTCGGGCCCGGTCAGTACTTGGACGGGAGACCTCCTGGGAATACCGGGTGCTGTAGACATATTTTGTATTTTTCCTCAAAATACGGAAGTTAGATATCTAAACTGGAAACTGAAGCCCCTAAATTAAAGTCAGCAAAGTGTCTACTGCCATACTACGCTGAAAACACCGGTTCTCGTCTGAACACCGAAGTTAAGCATCGTCGGGCCCGGTCAGTACTTGGACGGGAGACCTCCTGGGAATACCGGGTGCTGTAGACATCTTTTTGTATTTTTCCTCAACATACGGAGGTTAGAAACAATCTAAACTGAAGCCCCTAAATTAAAGTTAGCAACGTGTCTACTGCCATACTACGCTGAAAACACCGGTGGCCGTCTGATCACCGAAGTTGAGCATCGTCGGGCCCGGTCAGTACTTGGACGGGAGACCTCCTGGGAATACCGGGTGCTGTAGACATCTTTTGTATTTTTCCTCGACATACGGAGGTTAGATCTAAACTGGAAACTGAAGCCCCTATATTAAAGTCAGCAAAGTGTCTACTGCCATACTACGCTGAAAACACCGGTTCTCGTCTGATCACTGAAGTTAAGCATCGTCGGGCCTGGTCAGTACTTGGACGGGAGACCTCCTAGGAATACCGGGTGCTGTAGACATCTTTTTGTATTTTTCCTCAACATACGGAGGTTAGAAACAATCTAAACTGAAGCCCCTAAATTAAAGTTAGCAATGTGTCTACTGCCATACTACGCTGAAAACACCGGTTCTCGTCTGATCACCGAAGTTTATAAGCATCGTCGGGCCCGGTCAGTACTTGGACGGGAGACCTCCTGGGAATACCGGGTGCTGTAGACATCTTTTGTATTTTTCCTCGACATACGGAGGTTAGATCTAAACTGGAAACTGAAGCCCCTATATTAAAGTCAGCAACGTGTCTACTGCCATACTACGCTGAAAACACCGGTTCTCGTCTGATCACCGAAGTTAAGCATCGTCGGGCCCGGTCAGTACTTGGACGGGAGACCTCCTGGGAATACCGGGTGCTGTAGACATCTTTTTGTATTTTTCCTCAACATACGGAGGTTAGAAACAATCTAAACTGAAGCCCCTAAATTAAAGTTAGCAACGTGTCTAGGTCTACTGCCATACTACGCTGAAAACACCGGTTCTCGTCTGATCACCGAAGTTAAGCATCGTCGGGCCCGGTCACTACTTGGACGGGAGACCTCCTGGGAATACCGGGTGCTGTAGACATCTTTTTGTATTTTTCCTCAACATACGGAGGTTAGAAACAATCTAAACTGAAGCCCCTAAATTAAAGTTAGCAACGTGTCTACTGCCATACTACGCTGAAAACACCGGTTCTCGTCTGATCACCGAAGTTGAGCATCGTCGGGCCCGGTCAGTACTTGGACGGGAGACCTCCTGGGAATACCGGGTGCTGTAGACATCTTTTGTATTTTTCCTCGACATACGGAGGTTAGATCTAAACTGGAAACTGAAGCCCCTATATTAAAGTCAGCAAAGTGTCTACTGCCATACTACGCTGAAAACACCGGTTCTCGTCTGAACACCGAAGTTGAGCATCGTCGGGCCCGGTCAGTACTTGGACGGGAGACTTCCTGGGAATACCGGGTGCTGTAGACATCTTTTGTATTTTTCCTCGACATACGGAGGTTAGATCTAAACTGGAAACTGAAGCCCCTATATTAAAGTCAGCAAAGTGTCTACTGCCATACTACGCTGAAAACACCGGTTCTCGTCTGAACACCGAAGTTAAGCATCGTCGGGCCCGGTCAGTACTTGGACGGGAGACCTCCTGGGAATACCGGGTGCTGTAGACATCTTTTTGTATTTTTCCTCAACATACGGAGGTTAGAAACAATCTAAACTGAAGCCCCTAAATTAAAGTTAGCAACGTGTCTACTGCCATACTACGCTGAAAACACCGGTTCTCGTCTGATCACCGAAGTTGAGCATCGTCGGGCCCGGTCAGTACTTGGACGGGAGACCTCCTGGGAATACCGGTTGCTGTAGACATATTTTGTATTTTTCCTCAAAATACGGAAGTTAGATATCTAAACTGGAAACTGAAGCACCCTATATTAAAGTCAACAAAGTGTTTACTGCCATACTACGCTGAAAACACCGGTTCTCGTCTGATCACCGAAGTTAAGCATCGTCGGGCCCAGTCAGTACTTGGACGGGAGACATCCTGGGAATACCGGGTGCTGTAGACATATTTTGTATTTTTCCTCAAAATACGGAAGTTAGATATCTAAACTGGAAACTGAAGCCCCTAAATTAAAGTCAGCAACGTGTCTACTGCCATACTACGCTGAAAACACCGGTTCTCGTCTGATCACCGAAGTTAAGCATCGTCGGGCCCGGTCAGTACTTGGACGGGAGACCTCCTGGGAATACCGGGTGCTGTAGACATCTTTTGTATTTTTCCTCGACATACGGAGGTTAGATCTAAACTGGAAACTGAAGCCCCTATATTAAAGTCAGCAAAGTGTCTACTGCCATACTACGCTGAAAACACCGGTTCTCGTCTGAACACCGAAGTTAAGCATCGTCGGGCCCGGTCAGTACTTGGACGGGAGACCTCCTGGGAATACCGGGTGCTGTAGACATATTTTTGTATTTTTCCTCAACATACGGAGGTTAGAAACAATCTAAACTGAAGCCCCTAAATTAAAGTTAGCAACATGTCTACTGCCATACTACGCTGAAAACACCGGTTCTTGTCTGATCACCGAAGTTGAGCATCGTCGGGCCCGGTCAGTACTTGGACGGGAGACCTCCTGGGAATACTGGTTGCTGTAGACATATTTTGTATTTTTTCTCAAAATACGGAAGTTAGATATCTAAACTGGAAACTGAAGCCCCTATATTAAAGTCAACAAAGTGTTTACTGCCATACTACGCTGAAAACACCGGTCCTCGTCTGATCACCGAAGTTAACACCGTCGGGCCCGGTAAGTACTTGGACGGGAGACCTCCTGGGAATACCGGGTGCTGTAGACATCTTTTGTATTTTTCCTCAACATACGGAGGTTAGAAACAATCTCAACTGAAGCCCCTAAATTAAAGTTAGCAACGTGTCTACTGCCATACTACGCTGAAAACACCGGTCCTCGTCTGATCACCGAAGTTAAGCATCGTCGGGGCCGGTCAGTACTTGGACGGGAGACCTCCTGGGAATACCGGGTGCTGTAGACATATTTTGTATTTTTTCTCAAAATACGGAAGTTAGATATCTAAACTGGAAACTGAAGCCCCTATATTAAAGTCAGCAAAGTGTCTACTGCCATACTACGCTGAAAACACCGGTTCTCGTCTGATCACTGAAGTTAAGCATCGTCGGGCCTGGTCAGTACTTGGACGGGAGACCTCCTGGGAATACCGGGTGCTGTAGACATCTTTTTGTATTTTTCCTCAACATACGGAGGTTAGAAACAGTCTAAACTGAAGCCCCTAAATTAAAGTTAGCAATGTGTCTACTGCCATACTACGCTGAAAACACCGGTTCTCGTCTGATCACCGAAGTTTATAAGCATCGTCGGGCCCGGTCAGTACTTGGACGGGAGACCTCCTGGGAATACCGGGTGCTGTAGACATATTTTTGTATTTTTCCTCAACATACGGAGGTTAGATCTAAACTGGAAACTGAAGCCCCTATATTAAAGTCAGCAACGTGTCTACTGCCATACTACGCTGAAAACACTGGTTCTCGTCTGATCACCGAAGTTAAGCATCGTCGGGCCCGGTCAGTACTTGGACGGGAGACCTCCTGGGAATACCGGGTGCTGTAGACATCTTTTTGTATTTTTCCTCAACATACGGAGGTTAGAAACAATCTAAACTGAAGCCCCTAAATTAAAGTTAGCAACGTGTCTAGGTCTACTGCCATACTACGCTGAAAACACCGGTTCTCGTCTGATCACCGAAGTTAAGCATCGTCGGGCCCGGTCAGTACTTGGACGGGAGACCTCCTGGGAATACAGGGTGCTGTAGACATCTTTTGTATTTTTCCTCGACATACGGAGGTTAGATCTAAACTGGAAACTGAAGCCCCTATATTAAAGTCAGCAAAGTGTCTACTGCCATACTACGCTGAAAACAACGGTTCTCGTCTGAACACCGAAGTTAAGCATCGTCGGGCCCGGTCAGTACTTGGACGGGAGACCTCCTGGGAATACCGGGTGCTGTAGACATCTTTTTGTATTTTTCCTCAACATACGGAGGTTAGAAACAATCTAAACTGAAGCCCCTAAATTAAAGTTAGCAACGTGTCTACTGCCATACTACGATGAAAACACCGGTTCTCGTCTGATCACCGAAGTTGAGCATCGTCGGGCCCGGTCAGTACTTGGACGGGAGACCTCATGGGAATACCGGTTGCTGTAGACATATTTTGTATTTTTCCTCAAAATACGGAAGTTAGATATCTAAACTGGAAACTGAAGCACCCTATATTAAAGTCAACAAAGTGTTTACTGCCATACTACGCTGAAAACACCGGTTCTCGTCTGATCACCGAAGTTAAGCATCGTCGGGCCCGGTCAGTACTTGGACGGGAGACCTCCTGGGAATACCGGGTGCTGTAGACATATTTTGTATTTTTCCTCAAAATACGGAAGTTAGATATCTAAACTGGAAACTGAAGCCCCTAAATTAAAGTCAGCAACGTGTCTACTGCCATACTACGCTGAAAACACCGGTTCTCGTCTGATCACCGAAGTTTATAAGCATCGTCGGGCCCGGTCAGTACTTGGACGGGAGACCTCCTGGGAATACCGGGTGCTGTAGACATATTTTGTATTTTTCCTCAAAATACGGAAGTTAGATATCTAAACTGGAAACTGAAGCCCCTATATTAAAGTCAACAAAGTGTTTACTGCCATACTACGCTGAAAACACCGGTCCTCGTCTGATCACCGAAGTTAAGCATCGTCGGGCCCGGTCAGTACTTGGACGGGAGACCTCCTGGGAATACCGGGTGCTGTAGACATATTTTGTATTTTTCCTCAAAATACGGAAGTTAGATATCTAAACTGGAAACTGAAGTTCCTAAATTAAAGTCAGCAACGTGTCTACTGCCATACTACGCTGAAAACACCGGTTCTCGTCTGATCACCGAAGTTGAGCATCGTCGGGCCCGGTCAGTACTTGGACGGGAGACCTCATGGGAATACCGGTTGCTGTAGACATATTTTGTATTTTTCCTCAAAATACGGAAGTTAGATATCTAAACTGGAAACTGAAGCACCCTATATTAAAGTCAACAAAGTGTTTACTGCCATACTACGCTGAAAACACCGGTTCTCGTCTGATCACCGAAGTTAAGCATCGTCGGGCCCGGTCAGTACTTGGACGGGAGACCTCCTGGGAATACCGGGTGCTGTAGACATATTTTGTATTTTTCCTCAAAATACGGAAGTTAGATATCTAAACTGGAAACTGAAGCCCCTAAATTAAAGTCAGCAACGTGTCTACTGCCATACTACGCTGAAAACACCGGTTCTCGTCTGATCACCGAAGTTTATAAGCATCGTCGGGCCCGGTCAGTACTTGGACGGGAGACCTCCTGGGAATACCGGGTGCTGTAGACATATTTTGTATTTTTCCTCAAAATACGGAAGTTAGATATCTAAACTGGAAACTGAAGCCCCTATATTAAAGTCAACAAAGTGTTTACTGCCATACTACGCTGAAAACACCGGTCCTCGTCTGATCACCGAAGTTAAGCATCGTCGGGCCCGGTCAGTACTTGGACGGGAGACCTCCTGGGAATACCGGGTGCTGTAGACATATTTTGTATTTTTCCTCAAAATACGGAAGTTAGATATCTAAACTGGAAACTGAAGTTCCTAAATTAAAGTCAGCAACGTGTCTACTGCCATACTACGCTGAAAACACCGGTTCTCGTCTGATCACCGAAGTTAAGCATCGTCGGGCCCGGTCAGTACTTGGACAGGAGACCTCCTGGGAATACCGGGTGCTGTAGATATCTTTTTGTATTTTTCCTCAACATACGGAGGTTAGAAACAATCTAAACTGAAGCCCCTAAATTAAAGTTAGCAACGTGTCTACTGCCATACTACGCTGAAAACACCGGTTCTCGTCTGATCACCGAAGTTAAGCATCGTCGGGCCCGGTCAGTACTTGGACGGGAGACCTCCTGGGAATACCGGGTGCTGTAGACATATTTTGTATTTTTCCTCAAAATACGGAAGTTAGATATCTAAACTGGAAACTGAAGCCCCTAAATTAAAGTCAGCAACGTGTCTACTGCCATACTACGCTGAAAACACCGGTTCTCGTCTGATCACCGAAGTTAAGCATCGTCGGGCCCGGTCAGTACTTGGACGGGAGACCTCCTGGGAATACCGGGTGCTGTAGACATCTTTTTGTATTTTTCCTCAACATACGGAGGTTAGAAACAATCTAAACTGAAGCCCCTAAATTAAAGTTAGCAACGTGTCTAGGTCTACTGCCATACTACGCTGAAAACACCGGTTCTCGTCTGATCACCGAAGTTAAGCATCGTCGGGCCCGGTCAGTACTTGGACGGGAGACCTCCTGGGAATACCGGGTGCTGTAGACATCTTTTGTATTTTTCCTCGACATACGGAGGTTAGATCTAAACTGGAAACTGAAGCCCCTATATTAAAGTCAGCAAAGTGTCTACTGCCATACTACGCTGAAAACACCGGTTCTCGTCTGAACACCGAAGTTAAGCATCGTCGGGCCCGGTCAGTACTTGGACGGGAGACCTCCTGGGAATACCGGGTGCTGTAGACATCTTTTTGTATTTTTCCTCAACATACAGAGGTTAGAAACAATCTAAACTGAAGCCCCTAAATTAAGGTTAGCAACGTGTCTACTGCCATACTACGCTGAAAACACCGGTTCTCGTCTGATCACCGAAGTTGAGCATCGTCGGGCCCGGTCAGTACTTGGACGGGAGACCTCCTGGGAATACCGGTTGCTGTAGACATATTTTGTATTTTTTCTCAAAATACGGAAGTTAGATATCTAAACTGGAAACTGAAGCCCCTATATTAAAGTCAACAAAGTGTTTACTGCCATACTACGCTGAAAACACCGGTCCTCGTCTGATCACCGAAGTTAAGCATTGTCGGGCCCGGTCAGTACTTGGACGGGATACCTCCTGGGAATACCGGGTGCTGTAGACATATTTTGTATTTTTCCTCAACATACGGAGGTTAGAAACAATCTCAACTGAAGCCCCTAAATTAAAGTTAGCAACGTGTCTACTGCCATACTACGCTGAAAACACCGGTCCTCGTCTGATCACCGAAGTTAAGCATCGTCGGGCCCGGTCAGTACTTGGACGGGAGACCTCCTGGGAATACCGGGTGCTGTAGACATATTTTGTATTTTTCCTCAAAATACGGAAGTTAGATATCTAAACTGGAAACTGAAGCCCCTAAATTAAAGTCAGCAACGTGTCTACTGCCATACTACGCTGAAAACACCGGTTCTCGTCTGATCACCGAAGTTAAGCATCGTCGGGCCCGGTCAGTACTTGGACGGGAGACCTCCTGGGAATACCGGGTGCTGTAGACATCTTTTGTTTTTTTCCTCGACATACGGAGGTTAGATCTAAACTGGAAACTGAAGCCCCTATATTAAAGTCAGCAAAGTGTCTACTGCCATACTACGCTGAAAACACCGGTTCTCGTCTGATCACTGAAGTTAAGCATCGTCGGGCCTGGTCAGTACTTGGACGGGAGACCTCCTGGGAATACCGGGTGCTGTAGACATCTTTTTGTATTTTTCCTCAACATACGGAGGTTAGAAACAATCTAAACTGAAGCCCCTAAATTAAAGTTAGCAATGTGTCTACTGCCATACTACGCTGAAAACACCGGTTCTCGTCTGATCACCGAAGTTTATAAGCATCGTCGGGCCCGGTCAGTACTTGGACGGGAGACCTCCTGGGAATACCGGGTGCTGTAGACATCTTTTTGTATTTTTCCTCAACATACGGAGGTTAGAAACAATCTAAACTGAAGCCCCTAAATTAAAGTTAGCAACGTGTCTACTGCCATACTACGCTGAAAACACCGGTTCTCGTCTGATCTCCGAAGTTAAGCATCGTCGGGCCCGGTCAGTACTTGGACGGGAGACCTCCTGGGAATACCGGGTGCTGTAGACATCTTTTGTATTTTTCCTCGACATACGGAGGTTAGATCTAAACTGGAAACTGAAGCCCCTATATTAAAGTCAGCAACGTGTCTACTGCCATACTACGCTGAAAACACTGGTTCTCGTCTGATCACCGAAGTTAAGCATCGTCGGGCCCGGTCAGTACTTGGACGGGAGACCTCCTGGGAATACCGGGTGCTGTAGACATCTTTTTGTATTTTTCCTCAACATACGGAGGTTAGAAACAATCTAAACTGAAGCCCCTAAATTAAAGTTAGCAACGTGTCTAGGTCTACTGCCATACTACGCTGAAAACACCGGTTCTCGTCTGATCACCGAAGTTAAGCATCGTCGGGCCCGGTCAGTACTTGGACTGGGAATACCGGGTGCTGTAGACATCTTTTGTATTTTTCCTCGACATACGGAGGTTAGAAACAATCTCAACTGAAGCCCCTAAATTAAAGTTAGCAACGTGTCTACTGCCATACTACGCTGAAAACACCGGTCCTCGTCTGATCACCGAAGTTAAGCATCGTCGGGCCCGGTCAGTACTTGGACGGGAGACCTCCTGGGAATACCGGGTGCTGTAGACATATTTTGTATTTTTCCTCAAAATACGGAAGTTAGATATCTAAACTGGAAACTGAAGCCCCTAAATTAAAGTCAGCAACGTGTCTACTGCCATACTACGCAGAAAACACCGGTTCTCGTCTGATCACCGAAGTTAAGCATCGTCGGGCCCGGTCAGTACTTAGACGGGAGACCTCCTGGGAATACCGGGTGCTGTAGACATCTTTTTGTATTTTTCCTCAACATACGGAGGTTAGAAACAATCTAAACTGAAGCCCCTAAATTAAAGTTAGCAACGTGTCTACTGCCATACTATGCTGAAAACACCGGTTCTCGTCTGATATCCGAAGTTAAGCATCGTTGGGCCCGGTCAGTACTTGGACGGGAGACCTCCTGGGAATACCGGGTGCTGTAGACACCTTTTTGTATTTGTCCTCAACATACGGAGGTTAGAAACAATCTAAACTGAAGCCCCTAAATTAAAGTTAGCAACGTGTCTACTGCCATACTACGCTGAAAACACCGGTTCTCGTCTGATCACCGAAGTGAAGCATCGTCGGGCCCGGTCAGTACTTGGACGGGAGACCTCCTGGGAATACCGGGTGCTGTAGACATATTTTTGTATTTTTCCTCAACATACGGAGGTTAGAAACAATCTAAACTGAAGCCCCTAAATTAAAGTTAGCAACGTGTCTACTGCCATACTACGCTGAAAACACCGGTTCTCGTCTGATCACCGAAGTTAAGCATCGTCGGGCCCGGTCAGTACTTGGACGGGAGACCTCCTGGGAATACCGGTTGCTGTAGACATATTTTGTATTTTTTCTCAAAATACGGAGGTTAGATCTAAACTGGAAACTGAAGCCCCTATATTAAAGTCAACAAAGTGTTTACTGCCATACTACGCTGAAAACACCGGTCCTCGTCTGATCACCGAAGTTAAGCATTGTCGGGCCCGGTCAGTACTTGGACGGGATACCTCCTGGGAATACCGGGTGCTGTAGACATATTTTGTATTTTTCCTCAACATACGGAGGTTAGAAACAATCTCAACTGAAGCCCCTAAATTAAAGTTAGCAACGTGTCTACTGCCATACTACGCTGAAAACACCGGTCCTCGTCTGATCACCGAAGTTAAGCATCGTCGGGCCCGGTCAGTACTTGGACGGGAGACCTCCTGGGAATACCGGGTGCTGTAGACATATTTTGTATTTTTCCTCAAAATACGGAAGTTAGATATCTAAACTGGAAACTGAAGCCCCTAAATTAAAGTCAGCAACGTGTCTACTGCCATACTACGCTGAAAACACCGGTTCTCGTCTGATCACCGAAGTTAAGCATCGTCGGGCCCGGTCAGTACTTGGACGGGAGACCTCCTGGGAATACCGGGTGCTGTAGACATCTTTTGTTTTTTTCCTCGACATACGGAGGTTAGATCTAAACTGGAAACTGAAGCCCCTATATTAAAGTCAGCAAAGTGTCTACTGCCATACTACGCTGAAAACACCGGTTCTCGTCTGATCACTGAAGTTAAGCATCGTCGGGCCTGGTCAGTACTTGGACGGGAGACCTCCTGGGAATACCGGGTGCTGTAGACATCTTTTTGTATTTTTCCTCAACATACGGAGGTTAGAAACAATCTAAACTGAAGCCCCTAAATTAAAGTTAGCAATGTGTCTACTGCCATACTACGCTGAAAACACCGGTTCTCGTCTGATCACCGAAGTTTATAAGCATCGTCGGGCCCGGTCAGTACTTGGACGGGAGACCTCCTGGGAATACCGGGTGCTGTAGACATCTTTTTGTATTTTTCCTCAACATACGGAGGTTAGAAACAATCTAAACTGAAGCCCCTAAATTAAAGTTAGCAACGTGTCTACTGCCATACTACGCTGAAAACACCGGTTCTCGTCTGATCTCCGAAGTTAAGCATCGTCGGGCCCGGTCAGTACTTGGACGGGAGACCTCCTGGGAATACCGGGTGCTGTAGACATCTTTTGTATTTTTCCTCGACATACGGAGGTTAGATCTAAACTGGAAACTGAAGCCCCTATATTAAAGTCAGCAACGTGTCTACTGCCATACTACGCTGAAAACACCGGTTCTCGTCTGATCACCGAAGTTAAGCATCGTCGGGCCCGGTCAGTACTTGGACGGGAGACCTCCTGGGAATACCGGGTGCTGTAGACATCTTTTGTTTTTTTCCTCGACATACGGAGGTTAGATCTAAACTGGAAACTGAAGCCCCTATATTAAAGTCAGCAAAGTGTCTACTGCCATACTACGCTGAAAACACCGGTTCTCGTCTGATCACTGAAGTTAAGCATCGTCGGGCCTGGTCAGTACTTGGACGGGAGACCTCCTGGGAATACCGGGTGCTGTAGACATCTTTTTGTATTTTTCCTCAACATACGGAGGTTAGAAACAATCTAAACTGAAGCCCCTAAATTAAAGTTAGCAATGTGTCTACTGCCATACTACGCTGAAAACACCGGTTCTCGTCTGATCACCGAAGTTTATAAGCATCGTCGGGCCCGGTCAGTACTTGGACGGGAGACCTCCTGGGAATACCGGGTGCTGTAGACATCTTTTTGTATTTTTCCTCAACATACGGAGGTTAGAAACAATCTAAACTGAAGCCCCTAAATTAAAGTTAGCAACGTGTCTACTGCCATACTACGCTGAAAACACCGGTTCTCGTCTGATCTCCGAAGTTAAGCATCGTCGGGCCCGGTCAGTACTTGGACGGGAGACCTCCTGGGAATACCGGGTGCTGTAGACATCTTTTGTATTTTTCCTCGACATACGGAGGTTAGATCTAAACTGGAAACTGAAGCCCCTATATTAAAGTCAGCAACGTGTCTACTGCCATACTACGCTGAAAACACTGGTTCTCGTCTGATCACCGAAGTTAAGCATCGTCGGGCCCGGTCAGTACTTGGACGGGAGACCTCCTGGGAATACCGGGTGCTGTAGACATCTTTTTGTATTTTTCCTCAACATACGGAGGTTAGAAACAATCTAAACTGAAGCCCCTAAATTAAAGTTAGCAACGTGTCTAGGTCTACTGCCATACTACGCTGAAAACACCGGTTCTCGTCTGATCACCGAAGTTAAGCATCGTCGGGCCCGGTCAGTACTTGGACTGGGAATACCGGGTGCTGTAGACATCTTTTGTATTTTTCCTCGACATACGGAGGTTAGAAACAATCTCAACTGAAGCCCCTAAATTAAAGTTAGCAACGTGTCTACTGCCATACTACGCTGAAAACACCGGTCCTCGTCTGATCACCGAAGTTAAGCATCGTCGGGCCCGGTCAGTACTTGGACGGGAGACCTCCTGGGAATACCGGGTGCTGTAGACATCTTTTGTTTTTTTCCTCGACATACGGAGGTTAGATCTAAACTGGAAACTGAAGCCCCTATATTAAAGTCAGCAAAGTGTCTACTGCCATACTACGCTGAAAACACCGGTTCTCGTCTGATCACTGAAGTTAAGCATTGTCGGGTCTGGTCAGTACTTGGACGGGAGACCTCTTGGGAATACCGGGTGCTGTAGATCTCTTTTTGTATTTTTCCTCAACATACGGAGGTTAGAAACAATCTAAACTGAAGCCCCTAAATTAAAGTTAGCAATGTGTCTACTGCCATACTACGCTGAAAACACCGGTTCTCGTCTGATCACCGAAGTTTATAAGCATCGTCGGGCCCGGTCAGTACTTGGACGGGAGACCTCCTGGGAATACCGGGTGCTGTAGACATCTTTTTGTATTTTTCCTCAACATACGGAGGTTAGAAACAATCTAAACTGAAGCCCCTAAATTAAAGTTAGCAACGTGTCTACTGCCATACTACGCTGAAAACACCGGTTCTCGTCTGATCTCCGAAGTTAAGCATCGTCGGGCCCGGTCAGTACTTGGACGGGAGACCTCCTGGGAATACCGGGTGCTGTAGACATCTTTTGTATTTTTCCTCGACATACGGAGGTTAGATCTAAACTGGAAACTGAAGCCCCTATATTAAAGTCAGCAAAGTGTCTACTGCCATACTACGCTGAAAACACCGGTTCTCGTCTGAACACCGAAGTTAAGCATCGTCGGGCCCGGTCAGTACTTGGACGGGAGACCTCCTGGGAATACCGGGTGCTGTAGACATATTTTTGTATTTTTCCTCAACATACGGAGGTTAGAAACAATCTAAACTGAAGCCCCTAAATTAAAGTTAGCAACGTGTCTACTGCCATACTACGCTGAAAACACCGGTTCTCGTCTGATCTCCGAAGTTAAGCATCGTCGGGCCCGGTCAGTACTTGGACGGGAGACCTCCTGGGAATACCGGGTGCTGTAGACATCTTTTGTATTTTTCCTCGACATACGGAGGTTAGATCTAAACTGGAAACTGAAGCCCCTATATTAAAGTCAGCAAAGTGTCTACTGCCATACTACGCTGAAAACACCGGTTCTTGTCTGAACACCGAAGTTAAGCATCGTCGGGCCCGGTCAGTACTTGGACGGGAGACCTCCTGGGAATACCGGGTGCTGTAGACATATTTTTGTATTTTTCCTCAACATACGGAGGTTAGAAACAATCTAAACTGAAGCCCCCAAATTAAAGTTAGCAACGTGTCTACTGCCATACTACGCTGAAAACACCGGTTCTCGTCTGATCACCGAAGTTGAACATCGTCGGGCCCGGTCAGTACTTGGACGGGAGACCTCCTGGGAATACCGGTTGCTGTAGACATATTTTGTATTTTTTCTCAAAATACGGAAGTTAGATATCTAAACTGGAAACTGAAGCCCCTATATTAAAGTCAACAAAGTGTTTACTGCCATACTACGCTGAAAACACCGGTCCTCGTCTGATCACCGAAGTTAAGCATCGTCGGGCCCGGTCAGTACTTGGACGGGAGACCTCCTGGGAATACCGGGTGCTGTAGACATCTTTTGTATTTTTCCTCAACATACGGAGGTTAGAAACAATCTCAACTGAAGCCCCTAAATTAAAGTTAGCAACGTGTCTACTGCCATACTACGCTGAAAACACCGGTCCTCGTCTGATCACCGAAGTTAAGCATCGTCGGGCCCGGTCAGTACTTGGACGGGAGACCTCCTGGGAATACCGGGTGCTGTAGACATATTTTGTATTTTTCCTCAAAATACGGAAGTTAGATATCTAAACTGGAAACTGAAGCCCCTAAATTAAAGTCAGCAACGTGTCTACTGCCATACTACGCTGAAAACACCGGTTCTCGTCTGATCACCGAAGTTAAGCATCGTCGGGCCCGGTCAGTACTTGGACGGGAGACCTCCTGGGAATACCGGGTGCTGTAGACATCTTTTGTATTTTTCCTCGACATACGGAGGTTAGATCTAAACTGGAAACTGAAGCCCCTATATTAAAGTCAGCAAAGTGTCTACTGCCATACTACGCTGAAAACACCGGTTCTCGTCTGATCACTGAAGTTAAGCATCGTCGGGCCTGGTCAGTACTTGGACGGGAGACCTCCTGGGAATACCGGGTGCTGTAGACATCTTTTTGTATTTTTCCTCAACATACGGAGGTTAGAAACAATCTAAACTGAAGCCCCTAAATTAAAGTTAGCAATGTGTCTACTGCCATACTACGCTGAAAACACCGGTTCTCGTCTGATCACCGAAGTTTATAAGCATCGTCGGGCCCGGTCAGTACTTGGACGGGAGACCTCCTGGGAATACCGGGTGCTGTAGACATCTTTTTGTATTTTTCCTCAACATACGGAGGTTAGAAACAATCTCAACTGAAGCCCCTAAATTAAAGTTAGCAACGTGTCTACTGCCATACTACGCTGAAAACACCGGTTCTCGTCTGATCTCCGAAGTTAAGCATCGTCGGGCCCGGTCAGTACTTGGACGGGAGACCTCCTGGGAATACCGGGTGATGTAGACATCTTTTGTATTTTTCCTCGACATACGGAGGTTAGATCTAAACTGGAAACTGAAGCCCCTATATTAAAGTCAGCAACGTGTCTACTGCCATACTACGCTGAAAACACTGGTTCTCGTCTGATCACCGAAGTTAAGCATCGTCGGGCCCGGTCAGTACTTGGACGGGAGACCTCCTGGGAATACCGGGTGCTGTAGACATCTTTTTGTATTTTTCCTCAACATACGGAGGTTAGAAACAATCTAAACTGAAGCCCCTAAATTAAAGTTAGCTACGTGTCTAGGTCTACTGCCATACTACGCTGAAAACACCGGTTCTCGTCTGATCACCGAAGTTAAGCATCGTCGGGCCCGGTCAGTACTTGGACGGGAGACCTCCTGGGAATACCGGGTGCTGTAGACATCTTTTGTATTTTTCCTCGACATACGGAGGTTAGATCTAAACTGGAAACTGAAGCCCCTATATTAAAGTCAGCAAAGTGTCTACTGCCATACTACGCTGAAAACAACGGTTCTCGTCTGAACACCGAAGTTAAGCATCGTCGGGCCCGGTCAGTACTTGGACGGGAGACCTCCTGGGAATACCGGGTGCTGTAGACATCTTTTTGTATTTTTCCTCAACATACGGAGGTTAGAAACAATCTAAACTGAAGCCCCTAAATTAAAGTTAGCAACGTGTCTACTGCCATACTACGCTGAAAACACCGGTTCTCGTCTGATCTCCGAAGTTAAGCATCGCCGGGCCCAGTCAGTACTTGGACGGGAGACCTCCTGGGAATACCGGGTGCTGTAGACATCTTTTGTATTTTTCCTCGACATACGGAGGTTAGATCTAAACTGGAAACTGAAGCCCCTATATTAAAGTCAGCAACGTGTCTACTGCCATACTACGCTGAAAACACTGGTTCTCGTCTGATCACCGAAGTTAAGCATCGTCGGGCCCGGTCAGTACTTGGACGGGAGACCTCCTGGGAATACCGGGTGCTATAGACATCTTTTTGTATTTTTCCTCAACATACGGAGGTTAGAAACAATCTAAACTGAAGCCCCTAAATTAAAGTTAGCAATGTGTCTACTGCCATACTACGCTGAAAACACCGGTTCTCGTCTGATCACCGAAGTTTATAAGCATCGTCGGGCCCGGTCAGTACTTGGACGGGAGACCTCCTGGGAATACCGGGTGCTGTAGACATCTTTTTGTATTTTTCCTCAACATACGGAGGTTAGAAACAATCTAAACTGAAGCCCCTAAATTAAAGTTAGCAACGTGTCTACTGCCATACTACGCTGAAAACACCGGTTCTCGTCTGATCTCCGAAGTTAAGCATCGTCGGGCCCGGTCAGTACTTGGACGGGAGACCTCCTGGGAATACCGGGTGCTGTAGACATCTTTTGTATTTTTCCTCGACATACGGAGGTTAGATCTAAACTGGAAACTGAAGCCCCTATATTAAAGTCAGCAACGTGTCTACTGCCATACTACGCTGAAAACACTGGTTCTCGTCTGATCACCGAAGTTAAGCATCGTCGGGCCCGGTCAGTACTTGGACGGGAGACCTCCTGGGAATACCGGGTGCTGTAGACATCTTTTTGTATTTTTCCTCAACATACGGAGGTTAGAAACAATCTAAACTGAAGCCCCTAAATTAAAGTTAGCAACGTGTCTAGGTCTACTGCCATACTACGCTGAAAACACCGGTTCTCGTCTGATCACCGAAGTTAAGCATCGTCGGGCCCGGTCAGTACTTGGACTGGGAATACCAGGTGCTGTAGACATCTTTTGTATTTTTCCTCGACATACGGAGGTTAGATCTAAACTGGAAACTGAAGCCCCTATATTAAAGTCAGTAAAGTGTCTACTGCCATACTACGCTGAAAACACCGGTTCTCGTCTGAACACCGAAGTTAAGCATCGTCGGGCCCGGTCAGTACTTGGACGGGAGACCTCCTGGGAATACCGGGTGCTGTAGACATATTTTTGTATTTTTCCTCAACATACGGAGGTTAGAAACAATCTAAACTGAAGCCCCCAAATTAAAGTTAGCAACGTGTCTACTGCCATACTACGCTGAAAACACCGGTTCTCGTCTGATCACCGAAGTTGAGCATCGTCGGGCCCGGTCAGTACTTGGACGGGAGACCTCCTGGGAATACCGGTTGCTGTAGACATATTTTGTATTTTTTCTCAAAATACGGAAGTTAGATATTTAAACTGGAAACTGAAGCCCCTATATTAAAGTCAACAAAGTGTTTACTGCCATACTACGCTGAAAACACCGGTCCTCGTCTGATCACCGAAGTTAAGCATCGTCGGGCCCGGTCAGTACTTGGACGGGAGACCTCCTGGGAATACTGGGTGCTGTAGACATCTTTTGTATTTTTCCTCAACATACGGAGGTTAGAAACAATCTCAACTGAAGCCCCTAAATTAAAGTTAGCAACGTGTCTACTGCCATACTACGCTGAAAACACCGGTCCTCGTCTGATCACCGAAGTTAAGCATCGTCGGGCCCGGTCAGTACTTGGACGGGAGACCTCCTGGGAATACCGGGTGCTGTAGACATATTTTGTATTTTTCCTCAAAATACGGAAGTTAGATATCTAAACTGGAAACTGAAGCCCCTAAATTAAAGTCAGCAACGTGTCTACTGCCATACTACGCTGAAAACACCGGTTCTCGTCTGATCACTGAAGTTAAGCATCGTCGGGCCTGGTCAGTACTTGGACGGGAGACCTCCTGGGAATACCGGGTGCTGTAGACATCTTTTTGTATTTTTCCTCAACATACGGAGGTTAGAAACAATCTAAACTGAAGCCCCTAAATTAAAGTTAGCAATGTGTCTACTGCCATACTACGCTGAAAACACCGGTTCTCGTCTGATCACCGAAGTTTATAAGCATCGTCGGGCCCGGTCAGTACTTGGACGGGAGACCTCCTGGGAATACCGGGTGCTGTAGACATCTTTTTGTATTTTTCCTCAACATACGGAGGTTAGAAACAATCTAAACTGAAGCCCCTAAATTAAAGTTAGCAACGTGTCTACTGCCATACTACGCTGAAAACACCGGTTCTCGTCTGATCTCCGAAGTTAAGCATCGTCGGGCCCGGTCAGTACTTGGACGGGAGACCTCCTGGGAATACCGGGTGCTGTAGACATCTTTTGTATTTTTCCTCGACATACGGAGGTTAGATCTAAACTGGAAACTGAAGCCCCTATATTAAAGTCAGCAACGTGTCTACTGCCATACTACGCTGAAAACACTGGTTCTCGTCTGATCACCGAAGTTAAGCATCGTCGGGCCCGGTCAGTACTTGGACGGGAGACCTCCTGGGAATACCGGGTGCTGTAGACATCTTTTTGTATTTTTCCTCAACATACGGAGGTTAGAAACAATCTAAACTGAAGCCCCTAAATTAAAGTTAGCTACGTGTCTAGGTCTACTGCCATACTACGCTGAAAACACCGGTTCTCGTCTGATCACCGAAGTTAAGCATCGTTGGGCCCGGTCAGTACTTGGACGGGAGACCTCCTGGGAATACCGGGTGCTGTAGACATCTTTTGTATTTTTCCTCGACATACGGAGGTTAGATCTAAACTGGAAACTGAAGCCCCTATATTAAAGTCAGCAAAGTGTCTACTGCCATACTACGCTGAAAACAACGGTTCTCGTCTGAACACCGAAGTTAAGCATCGTCGGGCCCGGTCAGTACTTGGACGGGAGACCTCCTGGGAATACCGGGTGCTGTAGACATCTTTTTGTATTTTTCCTCAACATACGGAGGTTAGAAACAATCTAAACTGAAGCCCCTAAATTAAAGTTAGCAACGTGTCTACTGCCATACTACGCTGAAAACACCGGTTCTCGTCTGATCTCCGAAGTTAAGCATCGCCGGGCCCGGTCAGTACTTGGACGGGAGACCTCCTGGGAATACCGGGTGCTGTAGACATCTTTTGTATTTTTCCTCGACATACGGAGGTTAGATCTAAACTGGAAACTGAAGCCCCTATATTAAAGTCAGCAACGTGTCTACTGCCATACTACGCTGAAAACACTGGTTCTCGTCTGATCACCGAAGTTAAGCATCGTCGGGCCCGGTCAGTACTTGGACGGGAGACCTCCTGGGAATACCGGGTGCTGTAGACATCTTTTTGTATTTTTCCTCAACATACGGAGGTTAGAAACAATGTAAACTGAAGCCCCTAAATTAAAGTTAGCAACGTGTCTAGGTCTACTGCCATACTACGCTGAAAACACCGGTTCTCGTCTGATCACCGAAGTTAAGCATCGTCGGGCCCGGTCAGTACTTGGACGGGAGACCTCCTGGGAATACCGGGTGCTGTAGACATCTTTTGTATTTTTCCTCGACATACGGAGGTTAGATCTAAACTGGAAACTGAAGCCCCTATATTAAAGTCAGCAAAGTGTCTACTGCCATACTACGCTGAAAACAACGGTTCTCGTCTGAACACCGAAGTTAAGCATCGTCGGGCCCGGTCAGTACTTGGACGGGAGACACTGTGAATGGCCTGGATGTGATTTTACAACTAAAATGGAAAGGCAGTTTTGGTGGATGTGATTTTGGGGCTAGAATGTGATCTTGGCCAAAATCACATCCTACCCAGAAATCACATCCATGGTAATTGCCAATTATCAAAATCACATCCACTGTCTGGCTGCATTACCGAAATCACATCCACTGTCTAGGCCCAAGCCAAAATCACATCCGAGTAAGAAATCACATCCTTGGGTAATTGCCTAAGCCCAAATCACATCCACTGTCTGGCTGCGAAACCAAAATCACATCTAGTGTCTGGGCCCTAACCTAAATCACATCCAAGTCCGAAATCACATCCATAGTTAAACGTGCCAATTCAAAATCACATCCACTGTCTGGCCGCATTACCAAAATCACATTCGAGCCAGAAATTGCCCGATCGAGTGTCAATTATATTTAATGTCAATAAACAATACCGCATATCTTGGTTTCCTCGAGTCCGCAGACTGTTGCGGGTAAGCGGAAGGGGTGGGACGCTTTATGAAATACAATGAAACATATAATCATAGAGAAAGGTCTCCGTCCTTTTTCTATGCTTTGTAAACAAGACCAATACTACAAAAAGTAATATCCACAATCAAAGTAGAGTAATTATGCATTTACAACGATGTTTAACATTGCGGTGTGAATCTATTTTAAAAACTGAATTGTCTACCCTTCAGTTTTACATCTTTCTTGTTGACTGGCGTAAAATGACTGGCGTAAAATACGTCTGGACGTACCGGAACCCCTCGACCCACGACGCCCTCAACCCACGACCCCCTCGACCTCTCGACTTATGCTACAGTACAATTTTCCAATGTCATGCATATTTATTTGCCGAATCGAGCCTAAATAAGATTTCTCCAAACTGGGAACCTGGATTTACAGCCCGAGTACGATTACGGCCACTGGCCGCTGTCGCAGCTACCGCATTTCAGGCCTGCCTCCTGGTTGCTCCTGCCTGCCTGTCAACAAGTCTTACTTGCTTTTTAATGGAGGGTTAGGGTACACAACCGAACCATGGGCCACACGTGTTTTTGTGTGTGCAGTGTTTGTTGTCAGTAGGCCTACATGATGCACTGCGATCGTCCTGGGGAAAATCCGCAGACCATTTATTTTAGTTTTTAGGTTCGTGGTACTTGGTTGGTGTAACCATAGAGAAAGGATGGTGTTACCTCCTAAATACTCGAATTGGGGTCTTAACTAGAGGTGTAGCTAGGTAATGACGATAGCCATGTTAATTAACAAATTTCCAGTAAATATTTAGGTCACTTAATAATAGTGGGGCTACCCGACTGACAACGGATCGGTCAGGTCGTCGGAAGTCGGAAGTCGGAAGTCGCTTTGACTGTGAGCTTTGGATCGCACGCCTGCTGTGAATGAGTCCAACTTGGGGAATAATTCTTTGTCGGCCGTAAAGCAATGTTTTATGAATTCGGATTTCGATTATGGGGTGGGTGCGCGTCGAGTGGGTTTTAGAACAACCCTTGAATTCCTTTGTACAACTTTACTACGAAAACAAATTAAGTCACCCCAGAAAGACTGCATACGTTGATGTTTTTTTCGTTCCAGAGTCCTATCTCAACTTCTACTCAACAATGAACTTCGTTTGTGTGCCAAAAAAAAAAAAGAGTAGTATTAAATTGTATTAAATTGAATGTTTTATAATCTCGTACCATGGGGTGTAAGATAATCATTTTTTTTCCAATTTTACCGAGTGCCGGAATTTTCATTGCAGACTATCAAATGCGGTCCTTAAGTAGTAACTCGGTAACCGGACCCCCCGGTCGATTGTTTTCGTTCAAACTTTAAAATAGAGGATGATCCCTCTCTAGATAATTCTAAACTAAGTTGAATCAGAAGGGTTGTTTGAGATCTAATTGAAATGCGCGTCCACAGCATTCAGCAAGCTATGACAGATATTACTCTGTCGAAAAAGGGTACATAAGAGGTCCTTCTAAATGTGATTTAAGCTGGTATATTTATACTATTGGAAAGTCCAATTCTTGTAAAATTATGCGATGTCAATTGTAAGTTGATACCACAAAAGTTATGGTTTATAATATGGTTGTTTACAAAATGTCTTGGCTACACAAAACCTGCCGTTTGTTTATTGGAGCATGCCATTTTGAACAGGGGGATGTGTCGTGTAGTGTAGTAGGATTATTTGACTACAGTTCACTCTTCTGCATGCTTTATGCAAGTACAATTTCACATCAGAGCAATAGCTGCAGTTCATACAAAATTTAATTCAGTTTGTTCCAATTTTTTTCTTTTTTTCTTTTACAATTATTTGCAAAGTTTAAGGAATGTTTGACAGCTTCTTGTGAATGGAATCACCCATATTTAGGCTTTACAGAAGAACGCACAGTCGGCATACTACCCTGCAGTATAGACTTGACATACATCATGTACATGCTGTAACAAATTCATACCGCTGGTCGGCGTTTTGGAGTATCCTGATCGTGTTTAGATGCGTTCATATATCTTCCAAGCATGCGTCCAACCAATTAAAGTATTTTGTGTTAACCTATTGTTTTACAGTTACTCAGCTACCATAGAACACAATTAAAAGATATACATGCACATTACACATGTCAATAACTGGGGGATGTTTATGTTTATGTTAATTTGTTCGATGTTACTTGGTCAATATCATTTATGATCAAGTAATCATTTCATGTGCCCCCCCCCTTCCGAAGTTTTTAACGAAGTAAAGCTGCAACATGAAATTTGTAAAACGTAAAAAGAAGAGGAGAATAAAAAATGTTAAAGGGTTGTTGCAATGGAATTGAAATGCCACTGTTAATTTGAACCACATTACTAACTATAAAAACATTATTTCAGGGTAAAATGAATAACGGGAAACCAATATGTTATTGCTAGGGACGGTGACGATTAAGCATATTATGTGCTCATTCGGCTTCACACACAGGAGTGAGATTTGAGGAAGATTGAACATTCTTGAAATATTTAGAGACATTCGATTTGTATGCCGTTGCCGGACAATTTGTATAAAATATGCATTTTCCCCAAAAATGTTCAGTTCAAAATGCCAAAATAGAGATATTTAAATTAAGAAAATAGTGTTTTAATTTTTTTTTTCAATAATGATCAAAAGAATGTATGGACAAACAACCTTGAGACTAACAGCACTGATTTAGCCATTGGCATAAGGGGTTCCCTATGATACCTGAAAATACAAAAAGGCAGAAAACTCTATGACCTCCTGCCTTTTCATTATGAACCTCGCTCATCCATAACTTTGGAAAAGGTTACAAACAAATCTCTGGAGTTTAGACTGGGTGAATGTTGTCTAATATTCCAGTAATAACCACGTAAGACTTATTTATTTTGCTTCTAATTAGGAAGCTTGACTGTTGATTGGAGCATATCGGAGCGTTAGGCCTATGCCAGTATGTGTTAACGTTGATCAGTCATCAAAACCAATTTCACGAGTCCCCCCCAAAAAAACAAAAAAAACAAACAAACAACCCAACAAACAAACAAACAAACAAACAAAAACAGACAGTCAATCTCAAACCGAGCTGAACTTCCATGCTCTTGTGTATACACACTAAAATATAACACGCATGCGAGGAATATTGACCCCTCCTCCATAATTATGTTGACTCTATAATTATGACAATGAGGATTAATTTTCAAGTTTCAATTTTCCGCATCAATCATGATCTCTGGCTGATAAAGTTTTTATACTAGGCCTTGTTCTTTGGTGACTTTTTGTCTTTTCAAGTGGATTAAAATTATCGCCTGAAATCCATATTAAAAGAGTTTTTATGTCAGCTATTTCAACCTCCATGCTAACCATGGAGGAAGGAAAAGAAACTAAGGAAGGTGACCTATTGTTTCGTGCATTCACCTTAATTCAAGTGGCAACATTCGGCTGCAGGGAGCAGCATGCAGCAGACAGACAAGCAATGTCAACAATACTATAAAATGTACATCAAAATGATATAGTTACCGCACGTCTTTATATTATGCTCCCACATGCCGAACATTCAGCTAACATTGTACACTCATTCATGTTTGTCTTGAAACCCTGACATCTGACTGCGAGATAGGCCGCCCCTAGCTGCTACGTTTGGGCGGGTTGAACTATGGTTGAACAGTCATCAAAACCCATATTCCCGCGTTCCGATCCCGCGCGCGCCAAAAAAAAGGGTAGTAGGCCTATATCCACCGACACTGCAGATTCTGAATCAGTGGATCCGGACACTAGCTAGCACTACAGCTTCTGGTAACTTCAAGATTTATCAGCCAAGAAATGGGTGAAGAAACTATTGTACAATCCCGTCCAACAAAAAATAAAACCCACTATACAGATGTCCAGTTTCCGACATTAACAGTTGGCACCACACGTGAAGATAATCCATTAGGTATTTTGATACCTACATGTACATGTACGTGTATACTTGCTATCATTGCCCGATAGTGTCTTAGCAACTCTCTGACATTGCCAAAACCACAATCCATGCAGGGCTAGATTACGTAATTTCAGTTACTGCATTGGGTCCATGCAGTATGCGCGTGCGACGATCCGTAGGGACCTACTGTACATACTGTACATGTAACTGTACACGTATAGTATACCATTTAGAACCCGATGCTAGTGTGGCATCTCGGACCTCAACAAAAGCTTTATACAATCTATTCTTAGGGCTTATATTAGAAGTAACCTCTACGTGTAAATGTTCTGTGTGTTAAGTATACCGTAGAACAGCCTGTCCAGAAATGCAAAAGTGATCACTTTATAATTTACTTTTCATTTCATCTTCATGATATATACATATAAATATTTTTTCAAAGACAATGTAGAAGCGAATTCCAGCGTTACAAAACAACTTTTAAACTGACACGTCCCTTATCTCTTGTAAACATTGTAAATAGTATCCAGAATGTCCCTACCAGGCAAAACACTGAACATTTACATGGTCTATATGAGATTTTATTTTTACATTGTGCTGTACGGAAAGTACTTTAAATGTGAACCTTGTAAACCAACTGATTGAAAATGTTACGTCTTTCAGTGAAAAACTAAAATCCATCAGTTTACACAACAATTATTGAAGGTCCACCAATGTCCAGTAGGCATAGCAATTCGCTCTGACCATAGAGCAAGATACCAAAACCAAACTGCCAGTTACATAACATTTAGATGATGACTGACTCCTTGGAGTACTAGGCGAGTATGCTCTGAATGTCAGCTTTAAAAAACGGTGTATAATTAGTGTCATAGTTTTATTTAATATACCGGTACATGGGGTGTGCTGAGTAATATGTTGTGTTGGGGGGGGGGGGGGGGGACACAGCTTAAGCATGGACATGGCTCCAACTTTGATATTGCTTAAATAAACTGTTAATTGTCATCGTTTATCAGCCTGTGTGGTAAAAACTAATGGTGGTCCAATTATTTTTCTAAAAACTATTTGCTCTCATCTCAAGTGAGACATTGCCTGAGACAGGTATAAACGGTGTCAAGCACATAAAATCAAATGTTGACAAACACTTCAGGTAAATTATCTGCCTCAAAATCGGGGAATTGTCTTCGCGGGTGCATTTGCAGAGTGAGCAAATGGCGCTGTAATAAGAACATCATACATAACATTGGTTCAAGAAACAGAAGTCATCTTATCAAGAATATAGCTCTATGATCACATCTATGCGCAATTCAGTACCGTAAAGTTTGGTCAAAACACAATCGAGCTACACCGAAAACCAGAAGCGATTGAACAATGGTCATTGTCCACAAAGCACCGGCAAGGCTGAGTCCCCACTATAGAACTGCTTCAAGTTTACACTCCATCAAGGTATCTTCGATCCAGTGCAATATCCTTCTCCTTAAAGGGACACGTTGCCTTGGATCGGTCGAGTTGGTCTATAAAAAGCGTCTACTGTGACCGTTTGTTATAAAATGCATATGCATGGTTAGAAAGATGTTTTAAAAGTAGAACACAATGATCCACACAAGTATGCCTCCAAATTGCGTGGTTTTCCTTTTACTTTGCGAACTAAACACGTACGGTCCGCCATAGGGAGTCAAAAATTTGACTCCCTTAAATGGCGGACCATGTTAGTTCACGATGTAACAGGAAAACCACACAATTTCGAGGCATACTAAATTTGTGTGGATCATTGTATTCTACTTTTAAAACATCTTTCTAACCATAACAAATTATGCATTTTATATAACAAACGGTCACAGACGCTTTTTATAGACCAACTCGTCCGATCCAAGGCAACGTGTCCCTTTAAGGAAGTCACCCAAGTCTCGACACTCTTGGGTGGCAGGTCTTTTTCTGCAGCTGCGCCACGCATCTGGAACTCCAGAAAATTCAAATCACTTCTCAAAACTTATCTTATATGTCACAAGTTTTTTAGGCTTGATTTAGTTGTACCGCCCCTATCTGTTTTCTTTCGTTTGTTTTTGGTTTACTGCGCCTTGTATTAACACCCAGCAGGGTGGATAATCATGTGCGCATAACAAGTTTCTTTATTATTATTACATAGGAAGTGTTTTTTGCAGACCACTCAAAATTGCTAGCCCTTTGCCCAGCTATTTGACCCTTTGACCCCTGGTCAACCGCAATAAACAAAAAACGTAACAGACTGTGTTCTAATCATGAGCAAGCATCCAGCCAAGGTCGCATGCACTGAACGGCAGCTGTAATCTTTCTGAGTCTTCCAAATTCGTAGTTAACTTCGGTGTACAGTTCGAACAACCACATATACTGTGTACACCAGGAGTAAAACACCGAGAACGATCGAACAGGTCGAAAGAAACTTGTTCCACTCTACAATTGTATTTCCACATACAATGCAGCCTACACTATATTTGTTTCCTTTTTCTTTACATGACCATGCTATGATGTTTCAAGCAAAGACAAACTATGTTATTAAATACAGAGCAATGAGCTTTAGTTCCTTGCTGTAAGGATATTAATAAAGGGTTTTGTTTGATAGGGTGGTTGTTGGAGCAATTGTTTGTATTAAAACATTCATCAAAAACACATTACCATAAAAGTAATTATATTACTTAATTTTACCACTTGTGGAAATTGCAATCAGAACGGCGGATTCCTACAATTAATTGGATTGTGCCATAATGTTACAATGTTTTTAACGTGTTCAAAGAGATATTTTCAAGATTCTATGGCTTGGTCCCTGCTGAACTGTACTAAATGACAATTTGACCAGTGTAAACCACAACAAACGAAAACTTGATTACGTGTTCTCAACATCCATCCGTTCAAGGCCACAGCCGATGGTCGAATCGTTACTTAACTCGACATCATGCGTGCAGTAACCCCAGCGATCTAAATTCTAAATATTTTCAGTACAGTGCATTTCAGTAATTGTAGGGTACAGAAATCGTCTTCGATTACTTCTATAGTTGGGAGTACATTCTAGTCTCAGGGATATTCTTCCTCTTGTTGTTTTATTTCTACTTATCAATCATATCAATCATTATTAATATGAATATTATAGCATTATGTTGAACCTAACATGCAATATTAATTAGGGTTCAGAAATGTGTAAGGAGCCGAGGGTGCATGTTTTATACCGAAAGAAATATTGTTGTGTGAAATATGTGTACAATTAATTGTCAAGTTTTTCCAGAAAGCGGTGGAAATGTCCCTGGTACTTCACAAACCACCAAACTTGTAGGCCTACACACTTAAAATAAAAAAATATATATATAAAAATACTAAATAATATTAATAAGAAAACGAGCACCCCAGCAAAAAACGCATGTCAGCACCTTGGATGTATATACACACCATTCGTGTTTTTGGATAGCCGGTTTTAAATGTAATGTTGACCTTTGTCGGGCTGCAGAAACTAATTACGAAATTGTTTTGTAACATCTACATCCACATTTACATATATTCTCATTAGTTAACATCCTGTTCAAATCTTAAAATTTAGGTAATGTCGGTATATTTTACACGTAGGATGTCCAGTGGTATTGAAGTAGCCGGGCCTATTGTTTATTGCAAGAATAGTTGTGAATTAGTCACACGATGTCAACATTTCCCGTTGAGCACTTGCCCCGTCTTTTTCAAAATGTTTCTCGGGATACAGGCCCTTGTAACCCGACAGTGCTAATTTATGCTTTAGCCTATATCATTCCCAAATGATTTTCAAAATGTTGAATGCAAAATAAAAAGATTCACAGCTATCTGAAACTGAATACGCATTTTTGCAAGTTAACCGTTGACATAGCAAAGGTTCATTAAAATATAGCGCCCTCATATGCCTTTTGTAAATTGAAAAAAATTATCGTCGAATGAAGTTAATTCTTTTAAAAGTTAAATAAAATAATATGTACGGCGAATTAAAATTATGCATCTTGTTAACGCCTCCGAAGGCGTCCGACTTCGTTCTTTGCTGTCTTCTCGGAGGGTCGTCTTCGCACCCAGGCAGTGGTATTTTCTATAGCCCCAGCCCAGCGGTTCTGGAACCAGGCAGACCCTCGGCCGCCCTGGCACGCACGGTCTTTGCTTTACCGGGGCCTTGTCTGCAGAGCCGCTTCATTCGTGGGTGTCTGAGCACCTCCGGCCCCCATTAGCCTGCTTCTCCGAAGGCCTCCGACTTGCTGTGCTCTCAAATCCCAAAATGAGTGTGTAGCTTTTTGCTTGTCAATTTGTAACGCAGCATGGGAATTACACACAATTTAGTTTCAGATGTTGCGTCAACTACCTTAACTTAGTAAAAAATTCACAATTCCATACATCAAACAGGAAAAGAATTATCTCCCAAAATGTTAAATTTTAACATTTTGTAATACTGTGCTCTCAAATCCCAATATGAGTTTGTAACTTTTTGCTTGTCAAATTTTAACGCAACATAGGAATTGTACAAAAATTAGCTTCAGATGTCGCATGAACTACCTGAACTCAATAAAAAATTCACAATTCCATACATCAAACAGGAAAAAAATTATCTCCCAAAATGTTAAATTTTAACATTTTGTTACTGTGCTCTCAAATCCCAATATGAGTTTGTAGCTTTTTGCTTGTCAAATTTTAACGCAACATAGGAATTATACCAAATTTAGCTTCAGATGTCGCATGAACTACCTGAACTCAATAAAAAATTCACAATTCCATACATCAAACAGGAAAAAAATTATCTCCCAAAATGTTAAATTTTAACATTTTGTTTATACTCTGTTGCGGGCTCGTCAAATCCCAATATGAGTTTGTAGCTTTTTGCTTGTCAAATTTTAACGCAACATAGGAATTGTACAAAATTTACTTTCAGATGTCGCGTCAACTACCTGAACTTAGTAAACAAATTCATAATTCCATACATCAAACAGGAAAAAAATTATCCCCCAAAATGTTGAATTTTAACATTTTGGTACGCTCTCAAATCCCAATGTGTGTGGGTAGCTTTTTGCTTGTCAAATTTTAACGCAACATAGGAATTGTACAAAATTTTGTTTCAGATGTCGCGTCAACTACCTGAACTTAGTAAAAAATTCATAATTCCATACATCAAACAGAAAAAAAATTATCCCCCAAAATGTTGAATTTTAACATTTTGGTACTGTGCTCCAAATCCCAATATGAGTTTGTAGCTTTTTGCTTGTCAAATTTTAACGCAACATAGGAATTATACCAAATTTAGCTTCAGATGTCGCATGAACTACCTGAACTCAATAAAAAATTCACAATTCCATACATCAAACAGGAACAAAATTATCTCCCAAAATGTTAAATTTTAACATTTTGTTTATACTGTGCTCTCAAATCCCAATGAGTTTGTAACTTTTTGCTTGTCAAATTTTAACGCAACATAGGAATTGTACAAAAATTAGCTTCAGATGTCGCATGAACTACCTGAACTCAATAAAAAAATCACAATTCCATACATCAAACAGGAAAAAAATCATCTCCCAAAATGTTAAATTTTAACATTTTGTTACTGTGCTCTCAAATCCCAATATGAGTTTGTAGCTTTTTGCTTGTCAAATTTTAACGCAACATAGGAATTATACCAAATTTAGCTTCAGATGTCGCATGAACTACCTGAACTCAATAAAAAATTCACAATTCCATACATCAAACAGGAAAAAAATTATCCCCCAAAATGTTGAATTTTAACATTTTGGTACGCTCTCAAATCCCAATGGTGTGTGGGTAGCTTTTTGCTTGTCAAATTTTAACGCAACATAGGAATTGTACAACATTTTGTTTCAGATGTCGCGTCAACTACCTGAACTTAGTAAAAAATTCATAATTCCATACATCAAACAGGAAAACAATTATCCCCAAAAATGTTGATTTTTAACATTTTGGTACTGTGCTCTCAAATCCCAATATGAGTTTAGTAGCTTTTTGCTTGTCAAATTTTAACGCAACATAGGAATTGTACCAAATTTAGCTTCAGATGTCGCGTCAACTACCTGAACTTAGTAACAAATTCATAATTCCATACATCAAACAGGAACAAAATTATCCCCCAAAATGTTGAATTTTAACATTTTGTTACTGTTCTCTCAATAGTAGCTTTTTGCTTTTCAAATTTTAACGCAAAATAGGAATTATACCAAATTTAGCTTCAGATGTCGCATGAACTACCTGAACTCAATAAAAAATTCACAATTCCATACATCAAACAGGAAAAAAATTATCTCCCAAAATGTTAAATTTTAACATTTTGGTACTGTGCTCTCAAATCCCAATATGAGTTTAGTAGCTTTTTGCTTGTCAAATTTTAACGCAACATAGGAATTATACCAAATTTAGCTTCAGATGTCGCATGAACTACCTGAACTCAATAAAAAATTCACAATTCCATACATCAAACAGGAAAAAAATTATCTCCCAAAATGTTAAATTTTAACATTTTGTTTATACTCTGTTGCGGGCTCGTCAAATCCCAATATGAGTTTGTAGCTTTTTGCTTGTCAAATTTTAACGCAACATAGGAATTGTACAAAATTTACTTTCAGATGTCGCGTCAACTACCTGAACTTAGTAAACAAATTCATAATTCCATACATCAAACAGGAAAAAAATTATCCCCCAAAATGTTGAATTTTAACATTTTGGTACGCTCTCAAATCCCAATGTGTGTGGGTAGCTTTTTGCTTGTCAAATTTTAACGCAACATAGGAATTGTACAAAATTTTGTTTCAGATGTCGCGTCAACTACCTGAACTTAGTAAAAAATTCATAATTCCATACATCAAACAGAAAAAAAATTATCCCCCAAAATGTTGAATTTTAACATTTTGGTACTGTGCTCCAAATCCCAATATGAGTTTGTAGCTTTTTGCTTGTCAAATTTTAACGCAACATAGGAATTATACCAAATTTAGCTTCAGATGTCGCATGAACTACCTGAACTCAATAAAAAATTCACAATTCCATACATCAAACAGGAACAAAATTATCTCCCAAAATGTTAAATTTTAACATTTTGTTTATACTGTGCTCTCAAATCCCAATGAGTTTGTAACTTTTTGCTTGTCAAATTTTAACGCAACATAGGAATTGTACAAAAATTAGCTTCAGATGTCGCATGAACTACCTGAACTCAATAAAAAAATCACAATTCCATACATCAAACAGGAAAAAAATCATCTCCCAAAATGTTAAATTTTAACATTTTGTTACTGTGCTCTCAAATCCCAATATGAGTTTGTAGCTTTTTGCTTGTCAAATTTTAACGCAACATAGGAATTATACCAAATTTAGCTTCAGATGTCGCATGAACTACCTGAACTCAATAAAAAATTCACAATTCCATACATCAAACAGGAAAAAAATTATCCCCCAAAATGTTGAATTTTAACATTTTGGTACGCTCTCAAATCCCAATGGTGTGTGGGTAGCTTTTTGCTTGTCAAATTTTAACGCAACATAGGAATTGTACAACATTTTGTTTCAGATGTCGCGTCAACTACCTGAACTTAGTAAAAAATTCATAATTCCATACATCAAACAGGAAAACAATTATCCCCAAAAATGTTGATTTTTAACATTTTGGTACTGTGCTCTCAAATCCCAATATGAGTTTAGTAGCTTTTTGCTTGTCAAATTTTAACGCAACATAGGAATTGTACCAAATTTAGCTTCAGATGTCGCGTCAACTACCTGAACTTAGTAACAAATTCATAATTCCATACATCAAACAGGAACAAAATTATCCCCCAAAATGTTGAATTTTAACATTTTGTTACTGTTCTCTCAATAGTAGCTTTTTGCTTTTCAAATTTTAACGCAAAATAGGAATTATACCAAATTTAGCTTCAGATGTCGCATGAACTACCTGAACTCAATAAAAAATTCACAATTCCATACATCAAACAGGAAAAAAATTATCTCCCAAAATGTTAAATTTTAACATTTTGGTACTGTGCTCTCAAATCCCAATATGAGTTTAGTAGCTTTTTGCTTGTCAAATTTTAACGCAACATAGGAATTGTACCAAATTTAGCTTCAGATGTCGCGTCAACTACCTGAACTTAGTAACAAATTCATAATTCCATACATCAAACAGGAACAAAATTATCCCCCAAAATGTTGAATTTTAAAATTTTGTTACTGTTCTCTCAATAGTAGCTTTTTGCTTTTCAAATTTTAACGCAACATAGGAATTGTACCAAATTTAGCTTCAGATGTCGCATGAACTACCTGAACTCAATAAAAAATTCACAATTCCATACATCAAACAGGAAAAAAATTATCTCCCAAAATGTTAAATTTTATCATTTTGTTACTCAATTTTTACATTTTGGTACTGTGCTCTCAAATCCCAATGTGTGTGGGTAGCTTTTTGCTTGTCAAATTTTAACGCAACATAGGAATTGTACAAAATTTACTTTCAGGTGTATCATCAACTACCTGTACTTAGTGTGCAAAGGGTATTTCCATACTTAAAACAATATTTGTTTGTTACCCCCCCCCCCCCCCCCCCCCCCGGTCAATTATTAACTTTAACAACTTGTTAATATGCGCTCAAAACCCAGTTGCAAATACATCTTAGCAATTGTACAACATTTTGTATGAGACTTCCATGAACTGTCAAAACCTTGAGTGAAAACATATTTAGCTATTTCTTAATTTAATAGATGTAAATTTTTGCATCGGAGATAAAATGAATATAATTTTGTTTTTTACCCTAGGACCGTTGTTGCATTCCTTATGCCGCATGGTACGCTCAGAATGGAGATAGTTTGGACCACGAAAATAAGTACCAATCATTTTCTTTTTGCTGGAAAAACATGTTCAAAACAATGTTTTATGGGCTATTGAATACTTTGGCATTTCTTGCCCCACATGTGCCTCTTTCTCGTGATCTTCTTGGTAATTGTCTTTATGAAAAATTGTTTATAACGACTTTTATAACGGTTCTGAACTGGTTAGAATAATGTAACCGACTGATTTCTGACTGGACACCAATTTCGGTATGTTAACACCTAATAATCGGTATGTTCCTCCATATTATGCTGCATGGTTTGCTCACTACGAGATAAGAAAACAGCTGGCGTGCGCCACCACTATTATGTAATCAGATATGTTGCAGGGCTGGTTTTCTCGCGGGAAAGAAATGAAAACAACAACGCCAATCTGTGAATCAATCTGAACATGGAGGTTACAGAATTAGTAATGACTAATAGTATCCACTCCCTCTGTTAAGTTTCTGAATCTGCTGATTAAAGACAAAAAACCGTCGTGTAACGCCAGATAGTACACCCCATTTTACAGAGGGACTTTGTGATTCTATTCGGGACAGTTTTAAATACTGAACATGGACCTTTGCTTTGCCTTTGGATTTGAGTTGCCATCCGACGGCACACGCATACAGTTTGCAGTGGCGAGTGCGTATAGTCAGCATCAACGTAATTGAAATGTCTATGAGCGAGAGCATGCCAAACATCAAACTGTCACTACAGCCCAGAAACAGTTCTCAAGTCAAATGCCAAGTAAGTCAACAATTAATTAGGCATGTGAAACACAATGTAAATTGTTTTAATTTATAAAACGTGCATTTAAATGTATTTTGGTCCATCATAATAGTTGTTTGTCTCGTACGCCGTGCGTATAGTTTTAATTTAACAACCAAAACCCCTCTCTGGTACTTAACTTAGCAGTACCGCAGTAGGCCATGAGTAGGCTACTTAATTTCTAGTGAAGTATACAAGCCTACAACTGGTAATAACATGCTTAACTATAACTACTATAACTTAAGGTATTATTCCCCTACTCTTTTTCGTTATGCCTTTTTACAATTTGCCGTAATCTTGCATTATTGTGCCAGAAATACTGGAAATTTAATAGTCCTGAGCTGACGCGGGAAATACTTTTATTCGTGTTATATCATGTATGGAGCAATTATTGCAGGGATCTGTTGATGTGTGCAGACCACCCGCTGTCCACTGTACTAGACAAGCTAATGGCCCTAAGATCATGTACACGGAATGAAATGGCGTGTGCTTAGTGGAATTCCCCAATAGTTAAACTTAAAACATTCCCATCAAAATGTTCTAGAATAATCACTAATTTGCAAAATGTGTGTTTCTTCCACTTTTTATTTTTAAGAAATACATGCTTGTTTCACGCACTTTCACGGCCTATACTTTCCACAAGCAGAAAAGAGGTTGTAGCCTTGATTAAATTGGTTTGATTAATTTGACGCGCTCCTATGTGGGCTATACGGTGGAGAAACAAAATAATGCAACACGGTGTCTTCACACACAAAAGAAATGTATTGAAAGAAACAATAATGTACCCTTGTGATTGCAAGCAGGAAGTTGTGGGTATAATTTGTAGGGGTTTGCAGAAGAGACACCATGCAGGTAAACATATTTAAATGTAATGCTTTCTACATAAACTAGAATATAAAATAAACAAGATGAACGTTTTCCACCACCGTTGTGTTTTGGCTAGGATTTGGTGGCAGTGCAAATTGAAAAAAAGGAAGTGCAACTTTTTCACCGAAAATCCACAGAGAGCGCGCAAACTCGTCCAAATTACTTTGAAAATGTAACTTTGTTTATTGTTATAAGGCCCAGCGGGAGGATCCATTTACTGATTATAGATTATGACTCACACTATTTACTGGTGTAATCTGAAATTTGGGTTGAAATGTAGGCCTAGGCTCCTGAAAAAACTCTTTTTTTCTCGTGGAGTTCATTCTAAAAATAAACATGTTTGTCCATAAGGATGAGACTTTGTTTTGACCGCAAAAATCAATAACACAACAACTTAATGTGTAAAGGATATATTACATGGACCAAAGCGTCTTTAAAATTTTACAATAATTTGTTTAACCTTTTAATTAGCAAATTTCAGATTATCTTATAATGATTGGCTGTCATTTTGAATGTTTTGATCGAATAATTTGTGTTTTTTGTCAAATTGTTTGAAATTGTTGCCCCTTTCTTTTTCGCCTGATCATATTCCCCAAAACGTATTCATTTTAAACTGAAAGTTCGGTTTGGTTTGGGCTTCATCGAGCTTTCTTCATGAATATGGATAATATCCACAGACGTGGAACGTTTGGCTGCATGCACTATACACAAACACGTGGTTGTGTTTGGGTCTGTCAACCTTACTCCTTAGTTAAGCGAATCGGCAGTTAACGCAGACCAAAGTGTCGGAAATATGGCCAAAACACGCTCAATTTTTGCCCAAATTAAGTCATAGCCAAAAAACGGTTCAATATTTTAAAAAGTTCCACTCGGAAAAGTTTAGTTTAATTCCTTACCTACATGTATAGTCGTATCTTTTTTTCTGGTGGGTGAAACATTGGACCTGTCAAAATCTCATTTAATAGTAAGAATCTGTTAGATTTTTTTGTGTGACGGCGATTTTTTTTTGTAATATTTGCTCTAGCATCGCCTTGTTGTTAAGTGTAACTCACGGACTACGCGGTCTATTAAAATTCCACTCGGAATTGAAAAGCTTATTTCATGCTCTTTACAGTGATGTAACAATGAGTTTGATTTGGGCCTGTAGAGTCTGTTTCAGCAGAGCATAGAGGAGCAGAGAGTCACACAAACCATGGACGTAGAAATAACACAAATCCGCCAAATCCGTATGCCAAGGATGCCACTCATACTCTCTGATCCGAAGCTACGTTTTAATTTCTTTGAACCAGTCATGAACTAAAAGTTATGTGCTTAAATATCATCTTTCAAAGAACACAATCACACCCTAATCTAGCAGTTTAGTGGTACATGTATTGGGATAGAAAAGGGCAGAAGTGACCTTGGTAAATCTTTGAGATTTGCGGTTTCCAAGTGTGGGTCAAAGCATTTTTGTTTTCGGGGTGATAACAGCCAATCTGTGCAATAATGGCCCAGCTTGTCACAAATTAATGTACTAGGTGTTAAGTTTAACTAGGCTGTGATTATTTGGTATTATTACAAACTTTAGCATTTTGTCCAAGTTACATATGTGTTTGTGTACTGTTTAATCACAATGGTGCACATCTTATTAAGAATCTCCCCGTCACCCCCATTCTCAACAATGGTTTGATCAAGAAAAGCTAGATTCTTATCCCACGGGAGCTCCACACAGACACTGTAGCACGGACCACAGTACATATACAACTTTACTGTGATGTTGGTTGACATTTTTGATGAAACAAACCCATGGTAGAAACAAATATTATTCGGACATTTCGAACCATTTCACGAGCCTAAAACACCAGAGTTTTGTCCAACGTGCTTTCCCACCTGCGTTAAATTGTGGCAAGGAACATGTGAGAAGTTGGAGCATATGGTTGGAGTCAACCTTTACCTTCGAGAAATAAAAAAACCCGTGCTGTTTACGTTTGGTAATTAGAGCATACTGATTGTGTTAACCTGTGAAAATTTCACTTCAAAAGGTGGTCGCGTTTTTGAGATGTCACCGAAAAACCGGAGCGAATATTTCAACGCAGGAAGATTGGATTCCTACAGGAATACAATCTGAGCGAGAAGCGCACGGCCAAACGCTTCTCAAATTCAATTTTTTATGGGGGAAAGAGTGATATATTTTTCCATAACCGTAGTACTTCGAAGTGAAACAATTCTCAAAAATGCATTATACAAAAATGCATTAATCCAAAGCTGCTGTACTTCTTCCATGTAAGTTTTTACTGCCATTAATTCTTAGAGTCATAACCAACGTATACAGACCCTTTAAAGGTGCTGTATACGTTTGGTAATTGGAGCCTACTGATTGTGTTACTCCCATATAAATGTAGACCCTTTAATGTGGGCGGCTGCACATTTCCATTCTAGTTTTACACAAGAAAAAAATTACCAAACACGGGGGTACCGACTAACACATGCTGCATTTGCGTCTTTTGGGATACATGTACTTTGACAATATAATTATTGGATCGGGCTCAAAAATGTTTTTATGTTTTTCTCAAATATTATTAAATTGTAAACGTATTTTTGTCATTTGTTTTTTAAGGGAAAAACATTCAATTCAACCCCTCACATTGTACAAATGTGCATGGTGCAGTACGGCTTGATTTAGAGCACAAAAGCGGTGCTCGATTAACTAAGTAATAGGCAGTATTTTCAGAAAACTGGCTGTGCAAAACACGGCTGGGCTGCACTACTCGCTTGCACCACCACAATCAAAAGTCGATCTGACGTTTCCTTTATGCAGTTAATCACCCATGTTTGCAACAATGCATACCTTACCCTGGATGTTATTGTTATTTCGGGCTCTAATGTTATTATAGCTAGAACCCAGATACTAGATGTGATTTGGGTAATATAGCAAGACAGTGGATGTGATTTTGATAATTGGCAATTAACCATGGATGTGATTTGTTACTCAGATTTTATTTGGGCAAGGGCCCAGACACTAGATGTGATTTTGGTAATGCATCCAGACAGTGGATGTGATTTTGGATTGGCACAATTAACCATGGATGTGATTTCGGGTTAGGATGTGATTTTGGCGAGGGCCCAGATACTAGATGTGATTTTGGTTTCGCAGCCAGACAGTGGATGTGATTTTGGCAAGTGGCAATTAACCAAGGATGTGATTTCTGACTCGAATGTGATTTTGGCAAAGGCCTGGACAGTGGATGTGATTTTGGTAATGCAGCCAGACAGTGGATGTGATTTTGATAATTGGCAATTAACCACGGATGTGATTTCTGGGTCAGATGTGATTTCGATGGTGCGGATGTGATATTGGCTAAACGGTCCTAAAATCACATCCAATCGATTCACTTTTCCATTTTAGTTGTAAAATCACATTTAGGCCATTCACAGTGAGAACTCCTGGGAATACCGGGTGCTGTAGACATCTTTTTGTATTTTTCCTCAACATACGGAGGTTAGAAACAATCTAAACTGAAGCCCCTAAATTAAAGTTAGCAACGTGTCTACTGCCATACTACGCTGAAAACACCGGTTCTCGTCTGATCACCGAAGTTGAGCATCGTCGGGCCCGGTCAGTACTTGGACGGGAGACCTCCTGGGAATACCGGGTGCTGTAGACATATTTTGTATTTTTCCTCAAAATACGGAAGTTAGATATCTAAACTGGAAACTGAAGCCCCTAAATTAAAGTCAGCAACGTGTCTACTGCCATACTACGCTGAAAACACCGGTTCTCGTCTGATCACCGAAGTTTATAAGCATCGTCGGGCCCGGTCAGTACTTGGACGGGAGACCTCCTGGGAATACCGGGTGCTGTAGACATCTTTTTGTATTTTTCCTCAACATACGGAGGTTAGAAACAATCTAAACTGAACCCCTAAATTAAAGTTAGCAACGTGTCTACTGCCATACTACGCTGAAAACACCGGTTCTCGTCTGATCACCGAAGTTAAGCATCGTCGGGCCCGGTCAGTACTTGGACGGGAGACCTCCTGGGAATACCGGGTGCTGTAGACATATTTTGTATTTTTCCTCAAAATACGGAAGTTAGATATCTAAACTGGAAACTGAAGCCCCTATATTAAAGTCAACAAAGTGTTTACTGCCATACTACGCTGAAAACACCGGTTCTCGTCTGATCACCGAAGTTAAGCATCGTCGGGCCCGGTCAGTACTTGGACGGGAGACCTCCAGGGAATACCGGGTGCTGTAGACATCTTTTTGTATTTTTCCTCAACATACGGAGGTTAGAAACAATCTAAACTGAAGCCCTAAATTAAAGTTAGCAACGTGTCTACTGCCATACTACGCTGAAAACACCGGTTCTCGTCTGATCTCCGAAGTTAAGCATCGTCGGGCCTGGTCAGTACTTGGACGGGAGACCTCCTGGGAATACCGGGTGCTGTAGACATCTTTTGTATTTTTCCTCGACATACGGAGGTTAGATCTAAACTGGAAACTGAAGCCCCTAAATTAAAGTTAGCAATGTGTCTACTGCCATACTACGCTGAAAACACCGGTTCTCGTCTGATCACCGAAGTTTATAAGCATCGTCGGGCCCGGTCAGTACTTGGACGGGAGACCTCCTGGGAATACCGGGTGCTGTAGACATCTTTTTGTATTTTTCCTCAACATACGGAGGTTAGAAACAATCTAAACTGAAGCCCCTAAATTAAAGTTAGCAACGTGTATACTGCCATACTACGCTGAAAACACCGGTTCTCGTCTGATCACCGAAGTTAAGCATCGTCGGGCCCGGTCAGTACTTGGACGGGAGACCTCCTGGGAATACCGGGTGCTGTAGACATATTTTGTATTTTTCCTCAAAATACGGAAGTTAGATATCTAAACTGGAAACTGAAGCCCCTATATTAAAGTCAACAAAGTGTTTACTGCCATACTACGCTGAAAACACCGGTTCTCGTCTGATCACCGAAGTTTATAAGCATCGTCGGGCCCGGTCAGTACTTGGACGGGAGACCTCCTGGGAATACCGGGTGCTGTAGACATCTTTTTGTATTTTTCCTCAACATACGGAGGTTAGAAACAATCTAAACTGAAGCCCCTAAATTAAAGTTATACTGCCATACTACGCTGAAAACACCGGTTCTCGTCTGATCACCGAAGTTTATAAGCATCGTCGGGCCCGGTCAGTACTTGGACGGGAGACCTCCTGGGAATACCAAGTGCTGTAGACATCTTTTTGTATTTTTCCTCAACATACGGAGGTTAGAAACAATCTAAACTGAAGCCCCTAAATTAAAGTTAGCAACGTGTCTACTGCCATACTACGCTGAAAACACCGGTTCTCGTCTGATCACCGAAGTTAAGCATCGTCGGGCCCGGTCAGTACTTGGACGGGAGACCTCCTGGGAATACCGGGTGCTGTAGACATATTTTGTATTTTTCCTCAAAATACGGAAGTTAGATATCTAAACTGGAAACTGAAGCCCCTATATTAAAGTCAACAAAGTGTTTACTGCCATACTACGCTGAAAACACCGGTTCTCGTCTGATCACCGAAGTTAAGCATCGTCGGGCCCGGTCAGTACTTGGACGGGAGACCTCCAGGGAATACCGGGTGCTGTAGACATCTTTTTGTATTTTTCCTCAACATACGGAGGTTAGAAACAATCTAAACTGAAGCCCTAAATTAAAGTTAGCAACGTGTCTACTGCCATACTACGCTGAAAACACCGGTTCTCGTCTGATCTCCGAAGTTAAGCATCGTCGGGCCTGGTCAGTACTTGGACGGGAGACCTCCTGGGAATACCGGGTGCTGTAGACATCTTTTGTATTTTTCCTCGACATACGGAGGTTAGATCTAAACTGGAAACTGAAGCCCCTAAATTAAAGTTAGCAATGTGTCTACTGCCATACTACGCTGAAAACACCGGTTCTCGTCTGATCACCGAAGTTTATAAGCATCGTCGGGCCCGGTCAGTACTTGGACGGGAGACCTCCTGGGAATACCGGGTGCTGTAGACATCTTTTTGTATTTTTCCTCAACATACGGAGGTTAGAAACAATCTAAACTGAAGCCCCTAAATTAAAGTTAGCAACGTGTATACTGCCATACTACGCTGAAAACACCGGTTCTCGTCTGATCACCGAAGTTAAGCATCGTCGGGCCCGGTCAGTACTTGGACGGGAGACCTCCTGGGAATACCGGGTGCTGTAGACATATTTTGTATTTTTCCTCAAAATACGGAAGTTAGATATCTAAACTGGAAACTGTGAAGCCCCTATATTAAAGTCAACAAAGTGTTTACTGCCATACTACGCTGAAAACACCGGTTCTCGTCTGATCACCGAAGTTAAGCATCGTCGGGCCCGGTCAGTACTTGGACGGGAGACCTCCAGGGAATACCGGGTGCTGTAGACATCTTTTTGTATTTTTCCTCAACATACGGAGGTTAGAAACAATCTAAACTGAAGCCCTAAATTAAAGTTAGCAACGTGTCTACTGCCATACTACGCTGAAAACACCGGTTCTCGTCTGATTTCCGAAGTTAAGCATCGTCGGGCCTGGTCAGTACTTGGACGGGAGACCTCCTGGGAATACCGGGTGCTGTAGACATCTTTTTGTATTTTTCCTCAACATACGGAGGTTAGAAACAATCTAAACTGAAGCCCCTAAATTAAAGTTAGCAACGTGTCTACTGCCATACTACGCTGAAAACACCGGTTCTCGTCTGATCACCGAAGTTAAGCATCGTCGGGCCCGGTCAGTACTTGGACGGGAGACCTCCTGGGAATACCGGGTGCTGTAGACATATTTTGTATTTTTCCTCAAAATACGGAAGTTAGATATCTAAACTGGAAACTGAAGCCCCTATATTAAAGTCAACAAAGTGTTTACTGCCATACTACGCTGAAAACACCGGTTCTCGTCTGATCACCGAAGTTAAGCATCGTCGGGCCCGGTCAGTACTTGGACGGGAGACCTCCAGGGAATACCGGGTGCTGTAGACATCTTTTTGTATTTTTCCTCAACATACGGAGGTTAGAAACAATCTAAACTGAAGCCCTAAATTAAAGTTAGCAACGTGTCTACTGCCATACTACGCTGAAAACACCGGTTCTCGTCTGATCTCCGAAGTTAAGCATCGTCGGGCCTGGTCAGTACTTGGACGGGAGACCTCCTGGGAATACCGGGTGCTGTAGACATCTTTTGTATTTTTCCTCGACATACGGAGGTTAGATCTAAACTGGAAACTGAAGCCCCTAAATTAAAGTTAGCAATGTGTCTACTGCCATACTACGCTGAAAACACCGGTTCTCGTCTGATCACCGAAGTTTATAAGCATCGTCGGGCCCGGTCAGTACTTGGACGGGAGACCTCCTGGGAATACCGGGTGCTGTAGACATCTTTTTGTATTTTTCCTCAACATACGGAGGTTAGAAACAATCTAAACTGAAGCCCCTAAATTAAAGTTAGCAACGTGTATACTGCCATACTACGCTGAAAACACCGGTTCTCGTCTGATCACCGAAGTTAAGCATCGTCGGGCCCGGTCAGTACTTGGACGGGAGACCTCCTGGGAATACCGGGTGCTGTAGACATATTTTGTATTTTTCCTCAAAATACGGAAGTTAGATATCTAAACTGGAAACTGTGAAGCCCCTATATTAAAGTCAACAAAGTGTTTACTGCCATACTACGCTGAAAACACCGGTTCTCGTCTGATCACCGAAGTTAAGCATCGTCGGGCCCGGTCAGTACTTGGACGGGAGACCTCCAGGGAATACCGGGTGCTGTAGACATCTTTTTGTATTTTTCCTCAACATACGGAGGTTAGAAACAATCTAAACTGAAGCCCTAAATTAAAGTTAGCAACGTGTCTACTGCCATACTACGCTGAAAACACCGGTTCTCGTCTGATTTCCGAAGTTAAGCATCGTCGGGCCTGGTCAGTACTTGGACGGGAGACCTCCTGGGAATACCGGGTGCTGTAGACATCTTTTTGTATTTTTCCTCAACATACGGAGGTTAGAAACAATCTAAACTGAAGCCCCTAAATTAAAGTTAGCAACGTGTCTAGGTCTACTGCCATACTACGCTGAAAACACCGGTTCTCGTCTGATCACCGAAGTTAAGCATCGTCGGGCCCGGTCAGTACTTGGACGGGAGACCTCCTGGGAATACCGGGTGCTGTAGACATCTTTTGTATTTTTCCTCGACATACGGAGGTTAGATCTAAACTGGAAACTGAAGCCCCTATATTAAAGTCAGCAAAGTGTCTACTGCCATACTACGCTGAAAACACCGGTTCTCGTCTGAACACCGAAGTTAAGCATCGTCGGGCCCGGTCAGTACTTGGACGGGAGACCTCCTGGGAATACCGGGTGCTGTAGACATCTTTTTGTATTTTTCCTCAACATACGGAGGTTAGAAACAATCTAAACTGAAGCCCCTAAATTAAAGTTAGCAACGTGTCTAGGTCTACTGCCATACTACGCTGAAAACACCGGTTCTCGTCTGATCACCGAAGTTAAGCATCGTCGGGCCCGGTCAGTACTTGGACGGGAGACCTCCTGGGAATACCGGGTGCTGTAGACATCTTTTGTATTTTTCCTCCACATACGGAGGTTAGATCTAAACTGGAAACTGAAGCCCCTATATTAAAGTCAGCAAAGTGTCTACTGCCATACTACGCTGAAAACAACGGTTCTCGTCTGAACACCGAAGTTAAGCATCGTCGGGCCCGGTCAGTACTTGGACGGGAGACCTCCTGGGAATACCGGGTGCTGTAGACATCTTTTTGTATTTTTCCTCAACATACGGAGGTTAGAAACAATCTAAACTGAAGCCCCTAAATTAAAGTTAGCAACGTGTCTACTGCCATACTACGCTGAAAACACCGGTTCTCGTCTGATCACCGAAGTTAAGCATCGTCGGGCCCGGTCAGTACTTGGACGGGAGACCTCCTGGGAATACCGGGTGCTGTAGACATCTTTTTGTATTTTTCCTCAACATACGGAGGTTAGAAACAATCTAAACTGAAGCCCCTAAATTAAAGTTAGCAACGTGTCTACTGCCATACTACGCTGAAAACACCGGTTCTCGTCTTATCACCGAAGTTAAGCATCGTCGGGCCCGGTCAGTACTTGGACGGGAGACCTCCTGGGAATACCGGGTGCTGTATACATCTTTTGTATTTTTCCTCGACATACGGAGGTTAGATCTAAACTGGAAACTGAAGCCCCTATATTAAAGTCAGCAACGTGTCTACTGCCATACTACGCTGAAAACACCGGTTCTCGTCTGATCACCGAAGTTAAGCATCGTCGGGCCCGGTCAGTACTTGGACGGGAGACCTCCTGGGAATACCGGGTGCTGTAGACATCTTTTGTATTTTTCCTCAACATACGGAGGTTAGAAAAAATCTAAACTGAAGCCCCTACATTAAAGTTAGCAACGTGTCTACTGCCATACTACGCTGAAAACACCGGTTCTCGTCTGATCACCGAAGTTAAGCATCGTCGGGCCCGGTCAGTACTTGGACGGGAGACCTCCTGGGAATACCGGGTGCTGTAGACATCTTTTTGTATTTTTCCTCAACATACGGAGGTTAGAAACAATCTAAACTGAAGCCCCTAAATTAAAGTTAGCAACGTGTCTACTGCCATACTACGCTGAAAACACCGGTTCTCGTCTGATCACCGAAGTTAAGCATCGTCGGGCCCGGTCAGTACTTGGACGGGACACCTCCTGGGAATACCGGGTGCTGTAGACATCTTTTGTATTTTTCCTCGACATACGGAGGTTAGATCTAAACTGGAAACTGAAGCCCCTATATTAAAGTCAACAAAGTGTTTACTGCCATACTACGCTGAAAACACCGGTTCTCGTCTGATCACCGAAGTTAAGCATCGTCGGGCCCGGTCAGTACTTGGACGGGAGACCTCCAGGGAATACCGGGTGCTGTAGACATCTTTTTGTATTTTTCCTCAACATACGGAGGTTAGAAACAATCTAAACTGAAGCCCTAAATTAAAGTTAGCAACGTGTCTACTGCCATACTACGCTGAAAACACCGGTTCTCGTCTGATCTCCGAAGTTAAGCATCGTCGGGCCTGGTCAGTACTTGGACGGGAGACCTCCTGGGAATACCGGGTGCTGTAGACATCTTTTGTATTTTTCCTCGACATACGGAGGTTAGATCTAAACTGGAAACTGAAGCCCCTAAATTAAAGTTAGCAATGTGTCTACTGCCATACTACGCTGAAAACACCGGTTCTCGTCTGATCACCGAAGTTTATAAGCATCGTCGGGCCCGGTCAGTACTTGGACGGGAGACCTCCTGGGAATACCGGGTGCTGTAGACATCTTTTTGTATTTTTCCTCAACATACGGAGGTTAGAAACAATCTAAACTGAAGCCCCTAAATTAAAGTTAGCAACGTGTATACTGCCATACTACGCTGAAAACACCGGTTCTCGTCTGATCACCGAAGTTAAGCATCGTCGGGCCCGGTCAGTACTTGGACGGGAGACCTCCTGGGAATACCGGGTGCTGTAGACATATTTTGTATTTTTCCTCAAAATACGGAAGTTAGATATCTAAACTGGAAACTGTGAAGCCCCTATATTAAAGTCAACAAAGTGTTTACTGCCATACTACGCTGAAAACACCGGTTCTCGTCTGATCACCGAAGTTAAGCATCGTCGGGCCCGGTCAGTACTTGGACGGGAGACCTCCAGGGAATACCGGGTGCTGTAGACATCTTTTTGTATTTTTCCTCAACATACGGAGGTTAGAAACAATCTAAACTGAAGCCCTAAATTAAAGTTAGCAACGTGTCTACTGCCATACTACGCTGAAAACACCGGTTCTCGTCTGATTTCCGAAGTTAAGCATCGTCGGGCCTGGTCAGTACTTGGACGGGAGACCTCCTGGGAATACCGGGTGCTGTAGACATCTTTTTGTATTTTTCCTCAACATACGGAGGTTAGAAACAATCTAAACTGAAGCCCCTAAATTAAAGTTAGCAACGTGTCTAGGTCTACTGCCATACTACGCTGAAAACACCGGTTCTCGTCTGATCACCGAAGTTAAGCATCGTCGGGCCCGGTCAGTACTTGGACGGGAGACCTCCTGGGAATACCGGGTGCTGTAGACATCTTTTGTATTTTTCCTCGACATACGGAGGTTAGATCTAAACTGGAAACTGAAGCCCCTATATTAAAGTCAGCAAAGTGTCTACTGCCATACTACGCTGAAAACACCGGTTCTCGTCTGAACACCGAAGTTAAGCATCGTCGGGCCCGGTCAGTACTTGGACGGGAGACCTCCTGGGAATACCGGGTGCTGTAGACATCTTTTTGTATTTTTCCTCAACATACGGAGGTTAGAAACAATCTAAACTGAAGCCCCTAAATTAAAGTTAGCAACGTGTCTAGGTCTACTGCCATACTACGCTGAAAACACCGGTTCTCGTCTGATCACCGAAGTTAAGCATCGTCGGGCCCGGTCAGTACTTGGACGGGAGACCTCCTGGGAATACCGGGTGCTGTAGACATCTTTTGTATTTTTCCTCCACATACGGAGGTTAGATCTAAACTGGAAACTGAAGCCCCTATATTAAAGTCAGCAAAGTGTCTACTGCCATACTACGCTGAAAACAACGGTTCTCGTCTGAACACCGAAGTTAAGCATCGTCGGGCCCGGTCAGTACTTGGACGGGAGACCTCCTGGGAATACCGGGTGCTGTAGACATCTTTTTGTATTTTTCCTCAACATACGGAGGTTAGAAACAATCTAAACTGAAGCCCCTATATTAAAGTTAGCAACGTGTCTACTGCCATACTACGCTGAAAACACCGGTTCTCGTCTGATCACCGAAGTTAAGCATCGTCGGGCCCGGTCAGTACTTGGACGGGAGACCTCCTGGGAATACCGGGTGCTGTAGACATCTTTTTGTATTTTTCCTCAACATACGGAGGTTAGAAACAATCTAAACTGAAGCCCCTAAATTAAAGTTAGCAACGTGTCTACTGCCATACTACGCTGAAAACACCGGTTCTCGTCTTATCACCGAAGTTAAGCATCGTCGGGCCCGGTCAGTACTTGGACGGGAGACCTCCTGGGAATACCGGGTGCTGTATACATCTTTTGTATTTTTCCTCGACATACGGAGGTTAGATCTAAACTGGAAACTGAAGCCCCTATATTAAAGTCAGCAACGTGTCTACTGCCATACTACGCTGAAAACACCGGTTCTCGTCTGATCACCGAAGTTAAGCATCGTCGGGCCCGGTCAGTACTTGGACGGGAGACCTCCTGGGAATACCGGGTGCTGTAGACATCTTTTGTATTTTTCCTCAACATACGGAGGTTAGAAAAAATCTAAACTGAAGCCCCTACATTAAAGTTAGCAACGTGTCTACTGCCATACTACGCTGAAAACACCGGTTCTCGTCTGATCACCGAAGTTAAGCATCGTCGGGCCCGGTCAGTACTTGGACGGGAGACCTCCTGGGAATACCGGGTGCTGTAGACATCTTTTTGTATTTTTCCTCAACATACGGAGGTTAGAAACAATCTAAACTGAAGCCCCTAAATTAAAGTTAGCAACGTGTCTACTGCCATACTACGCTGAAAACACCGGTTCTCGTCTGATCACCGAAGTTAAGCATCGTCGGGCCCGGTCAGTACTTGGACGGGACACCTCCTGGGAATACCGGGTGCTGTAGACATCTTTTGTATTTTTCCTCGACATACGGAGGTTAGATCTAAACTGGAAACTGAAGCCCCTATATTAAAGTCAGCAACGTGTCTACTGCCATACTACGCTGAAAACACCGGTTCTCGTCTGATCACCGAAGTTAAGCATCGTCGGGCCCGGTCTGTACTTGGACGGGAGACCTCCTGGGAATACCGGGTGCTGTAGACATCTTTTTGTATTTTTCCTCAACATACGGAGGTTAGAAACAATCTAAACTGAAGCCCCTAAATTAAAGTTAGCAACGTGTCTACTGCCATACTACGCTGAAAACACCGGTTCTCGTCTGATCACCGAAGTTAAGCATCGTCGGGCCCGGTCAGTACTTGGACGGCAGACTTCCTGGGAATACCGGATGCTGTAGACATCTTTTTGTATTTTTCCTCAACATACGGAGGTTAGAAACAATCTAAACTGAAGCCCCTAAATTAAAGTTAGCAACGTGTATACTGCCATACTACGCTGAAAACACCGGTTCTCGTCTGATCACCGAAGTTAAGCATCGTCGGGCCCGGTCAGTACTTGGACGGGAGACCTCCTGGGAATACCGGGTGCTGTAGACATATTTTGTATTTTTCCTCAAAATACGGAAGTTAGATATCTAAACTGGAAACTGAAGCCCCTATATTAAAGTCAACAAAGTGTTTACTGCCATACTACGCTGAAAACACCGGTTCTCGTCTGATCACCGAAGTTTATAAGCATCGTCGGGCCCGGTCAGTACTTGGACGGGAGACCTCCTGGGAATACCGGGTGCTGTAGACATCTTTTTGTATTTTTCCTCAACATACGGAGGTTAGAAACAATCTAAACTGAAGCCCCTAAATTAAAGTTATACTGCCATACTACGCTGAAAACACCGGTTCTCGTCTGATCACCGAAGTTTATAAGCATCGTCGGGCCCGGTCAGTACTTGGACGGGAGACCTCCTGGGAATACCAAGTGCTGTAGACATCTTTTTGTATTTTTCCTCAACATACGGAGGTTAGAAACAATCTAAACTGAAGCCCCTAAATTAAAGTTAGCAACGTGTCTACTGCCATACTACGCTGAAAACACCGGTTCTCGTCTGATCACCGAAGTTAAGCATCGTCGGGCCCGGTCAGTACTTGGACGGGAGACCTCCTGGGAATACCGGGTGCTGTAGACATATTTTGTATTTTTCCTCAAAATACGGAAGTTAGATATCTAAACTGGAAACTGAAGCCCCTATATTAAAGTCAACAAAGTGTTTACTGCCATACTACGCTGAAAACACCGGTTCTCGTCTGATCACCGAAGTTAAGCATCGTCGGGCCCGGTCAGTACTTGGACGGGAGACCTCCAGGGAATACCGGGTGCTGTAGACATCTTTTTGTATTTTTCCTCAACATACGGAGGTTAGAAACAATCTAAACTGAAGCCCTAAATTAAAGTTAGCAACGTGTCTACTGCCATACTACGCTGAAAACACCGGTTCTCGTCTGATCACCGAAGTTAAGCATCGTCGGGCCCGGTCAGTACTTGGACGGGACACCTCCTGGGAATACCGGGTGCTGTAGACATCTTTTGTATTTTTCCTCGACATACGGAGGTTAGATCTAAACTGGAAACTGAAGCCCCTATATTAAAGTCAGCAACGTGTCTACTGCCATACTACGCTGAAAACACCGGTTCTCGTCTGATCACCGAAGTTAAGCATCGTCGGGCCCGGTCTGTACTTGGACGGGAGACCTCCTGGGAATACCGGGTGCTGTAGACATCTTTTTGTATTTTTCCTCAACATACGGAGGTTAGAAACAATCTAAACTGAAGCCCCTAAATTAAAGTTAGCAACGTGTCTACTGCCATACTACGCTGAAAACACCGGTTCTCGTCTGATCACCGAAGTTAAGCATCGTCGGGCCCGGTCAGTACTTGGACGGCAGACTTCCTGGGAATACCGGATGCTGTAGACATCTTTTTGTATTTTTCCTCAACATACGGAGGTTAGAAACAATCTAAACTGAAGCCCCTAAATTAAAGTTAGCAACGTGTATACTGCCATACTACGCTGAAAACACCGGTTCTCGTCTGATCACCGAAGTTAAGCATCGTCGGGCCCGGTCAGTACTTGGACGGGAGACCTCCTGGGAATACCGGGTGCTGTAGACATATTTTGTATTTTTCCTCAAAATACGGAAGTTAGATATCTAAACTGGAAACTGAAGCCCCTATATTAAAGTCAACAAAGTGTTTACTGCCATACTACGCTGAAAACACCGGTTCTCGTCTGATCACCGAAGTTTATAAGCATCGTCGGGCCCGGTCAGTACTTGGACGGGAGACCTCCTGGGAATACCGGGTGCTGTAGACATCTTTTTGTATTTTTCCTCAACATACGGAGGTTAGAAACAATCTAAACTGAAGCCCCTAAATTAAAGTTATACTGCCATACTACGCTGAAAACACCGGTTCTCGTCTGATCACCGAAGTTTATAAGCATCGTCGGGCCCGGTCAGTACTTGGACGGGAGACCTCCTGGGAATACCAAGTGCTGTAGACATCTTTTTGTATTTTTCCTCAACATACGGAGGTTAGAAACAATCTAAACTGAAGCCCCTAAATTAAAGTTAGCAACGTGTCTACTGCCATACTACGCTGAAAACACCGGTTCTCGTCTGATCACCGAAGTTAAGCATCGTCGGGCCCGGTCAGTACTTGGACGGGAGACCTCCTGGGAATACCGGGTGCTGTAGACATATTTTGTATTTTTCCTCAAAATACGGAAGTTAGATATCTAAACTGGAAACTGAAGCCCCTATATTAAAGTCAACAAAGTGTTTACTGCCATACTACGCTGAAAACACCGGTTCTCGTCTGATCACCGAAGTTAAGCATCGTCGGGCCCGGTCAGTACTTGGACGGGAGACCTCCAGGGAATACCGGGTGCTGTAGACATCTTTTTGTATTTTTCCTCAACATACGGAGGTTAGAAACAATCTAAACTGAAGCCCTAAATTAAAGTTAGCAACGTGTCTACTGCCATACTACGCTGAAAACACCGGTTCTCGTCTGATCTCCGAAGTTAAGCATCGTCGGGCCTGGTCAGTACTTGGACGGGAGACCTCCTGGGAATACCGGGTGCTGTAGACATCTTTTGTATTTTTCCTCGACATACGGAGGTTAGATCTAAACTGGAAACTGAAGCCCCTAAATTAAAGTTAGCAATGTGTCTACTGCCATACTACGCTGAAAACACCGGTTCTCGTCTGATCACCGAAGTTTATAAGCATCGTCGGGCCCGGTCAGTACTTGGACGGGAGACCTCCTGGGAATACCGGGTGCTGTAGACATCTTTTTGTATTTTTCCTCAACATACGGAGGTTAGAAACAATCTAAACTGAAGCCCCTAAATTAAAGTTAGCAACGTGTATACTGCCATACTACGCTGAAAACACCGGTTCTCGTCTGATCACCGAAGTTAAGCATCGTCGGGCCCGGTCAGTACTTGGACGGGAGACCTCCTGGGAATACCGGGTGCTGTAGACATATTTTGTATTTTTCCTCAAAATACGGAAGTTAGATACCTAAACTGGAAACTGTGAAGCCCCTATATTAAAGTCAACAAAGTGTTTACTGCCATACTACGCTGAAAACACCGGTTCTCGTCTGATCACCGAAGTTAAGCATCGTCGGGCCCGGTCAGTACTTGGACGGGAGACCTCCAGGGAATACCGGGTGCTGTAGACATCTTTTTGTATTTTTCCTCAACATACGGAGGTTAGAAACAATCTAAACTGAAGCCCTAAATTAAAGTTAGCAACGTGTCTACTGCCATACTACGCTGAAAACACCGGTTCTCGTCTGATTTCCGAAGTTAAGCATCGTCGGGCCTGGTCAGTACTTGGACGGGAGACCTCCTGGGAATACCGGGTGCTGTAGACATCTTTTTGTATTTTTCCTCAACATACGGAGGTTAGAAACAATCTAAACTGAAGCCCCTAAATTAAAGTTAGCAACGTGTCTAGGTCTACTGCCATACTACGCTGAAAACACCGGTTCCCGTCTGATCACCGAAGTTAAGCATCGTCGGGCCCGGTCAGTACTTGGACGGGAGACCTCCTGGGAATACCGGGTGCTGTAGACATCTTTTGTATTTTTCCTCGACATACGGAGGTTAGATCTAAACTGGAAACTGAAGCCCCTATATTAAAGTCAGCAAAGTGTCTACTGCCATACTACGCTGAAAACACCGGTTCTCGTCTGAACACCGAAGTTAAGCATCGTCGGGCCCGGTCAGTACTTGGACGGGAGACCTCCTGGGAATACCGGGTGCTGTAGACATCTTTTTGTATTTTTCCTCAACATACGGAGGTTAGAAACAATCTAAACTGAAGCCCCTAAATTAAAGTTAGCAACGTGTCTAGGTCTACTGCCATACTACGCTGAAAACACCGGTTCTCGTCTGATCACCGAAGTTAAGCATCGTCGGGCCCGGTCAGTACTTGGACGGGAGACCTCCTGGGAATACCGGGTGCTGTAGACATCTTTTGTATTTTTCCTCCACATACGGAGGTTAGATCTAAACTGGAAACTGAAGCCCCTATATTAAAGTCAGCAAAGTGTCTACTGCCATACTACGCTGAAAACAACGGTTCTCGTCTGAACACCGAAGTTAAGCATCGTCGGGCCCGGTCAGTACTTGGACGGGAGACCTCCTGGGAATACCGGGTGCTGTAGACATCTTTTTGTATTTTTCCTCAACATACGGAGGTTAGAAACAATCTAAACTGAAGCCCCTAAATTAAAGTTAGCAACGTGTCTACTGCCATACTACGCTGAAAACACCGGTTCTCGTCTGATCACCGAAGTTAAGCATCGTCGGGCCCGGTCAGTACTTGGACGGGAGACCTCCTGGGAATACCGGGTGCTGTAGACATCTTTTTGTATTTTTCCTCAACATACGGAGGTTAGAAACAATCTAAACTGAAGCCCCTAAATTAAAGTTAGCAACGTGTCTACTGCCATACTACGCTGAAAACACCGGTTCTCGTCTTATCACCGAAGTTAAGCATCGTCGGGCCCGGTCAGTACTTGGACGGGAGACCTCCTGGGAATACCGGGTGCTGTATACATCTTTTGTATTTTTCCTCGACATACGGAGGTTAGATCTAAACTGGAAACTGAAGCCCCTATATTAAAGTCAGCAACGTGTCTACTGCCATACTACGCTGAAAACACCGGTTCTCGTCTGATCACCGAAGTTAAGCATCGTCGGGCCCGGTCAGTACTTGGACGGGAGACCTCCTGGGAATACCGGGTGCTGTAGACATCTTTTGTATTTTTCCTCAACATACGGAGGTTAGAAAAAATCTAAACTGAAGCCCCTACATTAAAGTTAGCAACGTGTCTACTGCCATACTACGCTGAAAACACCGGTTCTCGTCTGATCACCGAAGTTAAGCATTGTCGGGCCCGGTCAGTACTTGGACGGGAGACCTCCTGGGAATACCGGGTGCTGTAGACATCTTTTTGTATTTTTCCTCAACATACGGAGGTTAGAAACAATCTAAACTGAAGCCCCTAAATTAAAGTTAGCAACGTGTCTACTGCCATACTACGCTGAAAACACCGGTTCTCGTCTGATCACCGAAGTTAAGCATCGTCGGGCCCGGTCAGTACTTGGACGGGACACCTCCTGGGAATACCGGGTGCTGTAGACATCTTTTGTATTTTTCCTCAACATACGGAGGTTAGATCTAAACTGGAAACTGAAGCCCCTATATTAAAGTCAGCAACGTGTCTACTGCCATACTACGCTGAAAACACCGGTTCTCGTCTGATCACCGAAGTTAAGCATCGTCGGGCCCGGTCTGTACTTGGACGGGAGACCTCCTGGGAATACCGGGTGCTGTAGACATCTTTTTGTATTTTTCCTCAACATACGGAGGTTAGAAACAATCTAAACTGAAGCCCCTAAATTAAAGTTAGCAACGTGTCTACTGCCATACTACGCTGAAAACACCGGTTCTCGTCTGATCACCGAAGTTAAGCATCGTCGGGCCCGGTCTGTACTTGGACGGGAGACCTCCTGGGAATACCGGGTGCTGTAGACATCTTTTTGTATTTTTCCTCAACATACGGAGGTTAGAAACAATCTAAACTGAAGCCCCTAAATTAAAGTTAGCAACGTGTCTACTGCCATACTACGCTGAAAACACCGGTTCTCGTCTGATCACCGAAGTTAAGCATCGTCGGGCCCGGTCAGTACTTGGACGGCAGACTTCCTGGGAATACCGGATGCTGTAGACATCTTTTTGTATTTTTCCTCAACATACGGAGGTTAGAAACAATCTAAACTGAAGCCCCTAAATTAAAGTTAGCAACGTGTCTACTGCCATACTACGCTGAAAACACCGGTTCTCGTGTGATCACCGAAGTTAAGCATCGTCGGGCCCGGTCAGTCCTTGGACGGGAGACCTCCTGTGAATACCGGGTGCTGTAGACATCTTTTGTATTTTTCCTCGACATACGGAGGTTAGATCTAAACTGGAAACTGAAGCCCCTATATTAAAGTCAGCAACGTGTCAACTGCCATACTACGCTGAAAACACCGGTTCTCGTCTGATCACCGAAGTTAAGCATCGTCGGTCCCGGTCAGTACTTGGACAGGAGACCTCCTGGGAATACCGGGTGCTGTAGACATCTTTTTGTATTTTTCCTCAACATACGGAGGTTAGAAACAATCTAAACTGAAGCCCCTAAATTAAAGTTATCAACGTGTCTACTGCCATACTATGCTGAAAACACCGGTTCTCGTCTGATATCCGAAGTTAAGCATCGTCGGGCCCGGTCAGTACTTGGACAGGAGACCTCCTGGGAATACCGGGTGCTGTAGACACCTTTTTGTATTTTTCCTCAACATACGGAGGTTAGAAACAATCTAAACTGAAGCCCCTAAATTAAAGTTAGTAACGTGTCTACTGCCATACTATGCTGAAAACACCGGTTTTCGTCTGATATCCGAAGTTAAGCATCGTCGGGCCCGGTCAGTACTTGGACGGGAGACCTCCTGGGAATACCGGTGCTGTAGACATCTTTTGTATTTTTCCTCGACATACGGAGGTTAGATCTAAACTGGAAACTGAAGCCCCTATATTAACGTCAGCAACGTGTCTAATGCCATACTACGCTGAAAACACTGGTTCTCGTCTGATCACCGAAGTTAAGCATCGTAGGGCCCCGTCAGTACTTGGACGGGAGACCTCCTGGGAATACCGGGTGCTGTAGACATCTTTTTGTATTTTTCCTCAACATACGGAGGTTAGAAACAATCTAAACTGAAGCCCCTAAATTAAAGTTAGCAACGTGTCTACTGCCATACTACGCTGAAAACACCGGTTCTCGTCTGATCACCGAAGTTAAGCATCGTCGGGCCCGGTCAGTACTTGGACGGGAGACCTCCTGGGAATACCGGGTGCTGTAGACATCTTTTTGTATTTTTCCTCAACATACGGAGGTTAGAAACAATCTAAACTGAAGCCCCTAAATTAAAGTTAGCAACGTGTCTACTGCCATACTACGCTGAAAACACCGGTTCTCGTCTGATCACCGAAGTTAAGCATCGTCGGGCCCGGTCAGTACTTGGACGGGAGACCTCCTGGGAATACCGGGTGCTGTAGACATATTTTTGTATTTTTCCTCAACATACGGAGGTTAGAAACAATCTAAACTGAAGCCCCTAAATTAAAGTTAGCAACGTGTCTACTGAAATACTACGCTGAAAACACCGGTTCTCGTCTGATCACCGAAGTTAAGCATCGTCGGGCCCGGTCAGTACTTGGACAGGAGACCTCCTGGGAATACCGGGTGCTGTAGACATCTTTTGTATTTTTCCTCGACATACGGAGGTTAGAAACAATCTAAACTGAAGCCCCTAAATTAAAGTTATCAACGTGTCTACTGCCATACTATGCTGAAAACACCGGTTCTCGTCTGATATCCGAAGTTAAGCATCGTCGGGCCCGGTCAGTACTTGGACGGGAGACCTCCTGGGAATACCGGGTGCTGTAGACACCTTTTTGTATTTTTCCTCAACATACGGAGGTTAGAAACAATCTAAACTGAAGCCCCTAAATTAAAGTTAGTAACGTGTCTACTGCCATACTATGCTGAAAACACCGGTTTTCGTCTGATATCCGAAGTTAAGCATCGTCGGGCCCGGTCAGTACTTGGACGGGAGACCTCCTGGGAATACCGGGTGCTGTAGACATATTTTGTATTTTTCCTCAAAATACGGAAGTTAGATATCTAAACTGGAAACTGAAGCCCCTAAATTAAAGTCAGCAACGTGTCTACTGCCATACTACGCTGAAAACACCGGTTCTCGTCTGATCACAGAAGTTAAGCATCGTCGGGCCCCGTCAGTACTTGGACGGGAGACCTCCTGGGAATACCGGGTGCTGTAGACATCTTTTTGTATTTTTCCTCAACATACGGAGGTTAGAAACAATCTAAACTGAAGCCCCTAAATTAAAGTTAGCAACGTGTCTACTGCCATACTACACTGAAAACACCGGTTCTCGTCTGATTACCGAAGTTAAGCATCGTCGGGCCCGGTCAGTACTTGGACGGGAGACCTACTGGGAATACCGGTGCTGTAGACATCTTTTGTATTTTTCCTCGACATACGGAGGTTAGATCTAAACTGGAAACTGAAGCCCCTATATTAACGTCAGCAACGTGTCTAATGCCATACTACGCTGAAAACACTGGTTCTCGTCTGATCACCGAAGTTAAGCATCGTAGGGCCCCGTCAGTACTTGGACGGGAGACCTCCTGGGAATACCGGGTGCTGTAGACATCTTTTTGTATTTTTCCTCAACATACGGAGGTTAGAAACAATCTAAACTGAAGCCCCTAAATTAAAGTTAGCAACGTGTCTACTGCCATACTACGCTGAAAACACCGGTTCTCGTCTGATCACCGAAGTTAAGCATCGTCGGGCCCGGTCAGTACTTGGACGGGAGACCTCCTGGGAATACCGGGTGCTGTAGACATCTTTTTGTATTTTTCCTCAACATACGGAGGTTAGAAACAATCTAAACTGAAGCCCCTAAATTAAAGTTAGCAACGTGTCTACTGCCATACTACGCTGAAAACACCGGTTCTCGTCTGATCACCGAAGTTAAGCATCGTCGGGCCCGGTCAGTACTTGGACGGGAGACCTCCTGGGAATACCGGGTGCTGTAGACATATTTTTGTATTTTTCCTCAACATACGGAGGTTAGAAACAATCTAAACTGAAGCCCCTAAATTAAAGTTAGCAACGTGTCTACTGAAATACTACGCTGAAAACACCGGTTCTCGTCTGATCACCGAAGTTAAGCATCGTCGGGCCCGGTCAGTACTTGGACAGGAGACCTCCTGGGAATACCGGGTGCTGTAGACATCTTTTGTATTTTTCCTCGACATACGGAGGTTAGATCTAAACTGGAAACTGAAGCCCCTATAGTAAAGACAACAAAGTGTCTACAGCCATACTACGCTGAAAACACCGGTTCTCGTCTGATCACCGAAGTTAAGCATCGTCGGGCCCGGTCAGTACTTGGACGGCAGACCTCCTGGGAATACCGGGTGCTGTAGACATCTTTTTGTATTTTTCCTCAACATACGGAGGTTAGAAACAATCTAAACTGAAGCCCCTAAATTAAAGTTAGCAACGTGTCTACTGCCATACTACGCTGAAAACACCGGTTCTCGTCTGATCACCGAAGTTAAGCATCGTCGGGCCCGGTCAGTACTTGGACGGGAGACCTCCTGGGAATACCGGGTGCTGTAGACATCTTTTTGTATTTTTCCTCAACATACGGAGGTTAGAAACAATCTAAACTGAAGCCCCTAAATTAAAGTTAGCAACGTGTCTACTGCCATACTACGCTGAAAACACCGGTTCTCGTCTGATCACCGAAGTTAAGCATCGTCGGGCCCGGTCAGTACTTGGACGGGAGACCTCCTGGGAATACCGGGTGCTGTAGACATATTTTGTATTTTTCCTCAAAATACGGAAGTTAGATATCTAAACTGGAATCTGAAGCCCCTAAATTAAAGTCAGCAACGTGTCTACTGCCATACTACGCTGAAAACACCGGTTCTCGTCTGATCACCGAAGTTAAGCATCGTCGGGCCCGGTCAGTACTTGGACGGGAGACCTCCTGGGAATACCGGGTGCTGTAGACATCTTTTGTATTTTTCCTCGACATACGGAGGTTAGATCTAAACTGGAAACTGAAGCCCCTATATTAAAGTCAGCAAAGTGTCTACTGCCATACTACGCTGAAAACACCGGTTCTCGTCTGAACACCGAAGTTAAGCATCGTCGGGCCCGGTCAGTACTTGGACGGGAGACCTCCTGGGAATACCGGGTGCTGTAGACATCTTTTTGTATTTTTCCTCAACATACGGAGGTTAGAAACAATCTAAACTGAAGCCCCTAAATTAAAGTTAGCAACGTGTCTAGGTCTACTGCCATACTACGCTGAAAACACCGGTTCTCGTCTGATCACCGAAGTTAAGCATCGTCGGGCCCGGTCAGTACTTGGACGGGAGACCTCCTGGGAATACCGGGTGCTGTAGACATCTTTTGTATTTTTCCTCCACATACGGAGGTTAGATCTAAACTGGAAACTGAAGCCCCTATATTAAAGTCAGCAAAGTGTCTACTGCCATACTACGCTGAAAACAACGGTTCTCGTCTGAACACCGAAGTTAAGCATCGTCGGGCCCGGTCAGTACTTGGACGGGAGACCTCCTGGGAATACCGGGTGCTGTAGACATCTTTTTGTATTTTTCCTCAACATACGGAGGTTAGAAACAATCTAAACTGAAGCCCCTAAATTAAAGTTAGCAACGTGTCTACTGCCATACTACGCTGAAAACACCGGTTCTCGTCTGATCACCGAAGTTAAGCATCGTCGGGCCCGGTCAGTACTTGGACGGGAGACCTCCTGGGAATACCGGGTGCTGTAGACATCTTTTTGTATTTTTCCTCAACATACGGAGGTTAGAAACAATCTAAACTGAAGCCCCTAAATTAAAGTTAGCAACGTGTCTACTGCCATACTACGCTGAAAACACCGGTTCTCGTCTTATCACCGAAGTTAAGCATCGTCGGGCCCGGTCAGTACTTGGACGGGAGACCTCCTGGGAATACCGGGTGCTGTATACATCTTTTGTATTTTTCCTCGACATACGGAGGTTAGATCTAAACTGGAAACTGAAGCCCCTATATTAAAGTCAGCAACGTGTCTACTGCCATACTACGCTGAAAACACCGGTTCTCGTCTGATCACCGAAGTTAAGCATCGTCGGGCCCGGTCAGTACTTGGACGGGAGACCTCCTGGGAATACCGGGTGCTGTAGACATCTTTTGTATTTTTCCTCAACATACGGAGGTTAGAAAAAATCTAAACTGAAGCCCCTACATTAAAGTTAGCAACGTGTCTACTGCCATACTACGCTGAAAACACCGGTTCTCGTCTGATCACCGAAGTTAAGCATTGTCGGGCCCGGTCAGTACTTGGACGGGAGACCTCCTGGGAATACCAGGTGCTGTAGACATCTTTTTGTATTTTTCCTCAACATACGGAGGTTAGAAACAATCTAAACTGAAGCCCCTAAATTAAAGTTAGCAACGTGTCTACTGCCATACTACGCTGAAAACACCGGTTCTCGTCTGATCACCGAAGTTAAGCATCGTCGGGCCCGGTCAGTACTTGGACGGGACACCTCCTGGGAATACCGGGTGCTGTAGACATCTTTTGTATTTTTCCTCAACATACGGAGGTTAGATCTAAACTGGAAACTGAAGCCCCTATATTAAAGTCAGCAACGTGTCTACTGCCATACTACGCTGAAAACACCGGTTCTCGTCTGATCACCGAAGTTAAGCATCGTCGGGCCCGGTCTGTACTTGGACGGGAGACCTCCTGGGAATACCGGGTGCTGTAGACATCTTTTTGTATTTTTCCTCAACATACGGAGGTTAGAAACAATCTAAACTGAAGCCCCTAAATTAAAGTTAGCAACGTGTCTACTGCCATACTACGCTGAAAACACCGGTTCTCGTCTGATCACCGAAGTTAAGCATCGTCGGGCCCGGTCAGTACTTGGACGGCAGACTTCCTGGGAATACCGGATGCTGTAGACATCTTTTTGTATTTTTCCTCAACATACGGAGGTTAGAAACAATCTAAACTGAAGCCCCTAAATTAAAGTTAGCAACGTGTCTACTGCCATACTACGCTGAAAACACCGGTTCTCGTGTGATCACCGAAGTTAAGCATCGTCGGGCCCGGTCAGTCCTTGGACGGGAGACCTCCTGTGAATACCGGGTGCTGTAGACATCTTTTGTATTTTTCCTCGACACACGGAGGTTAGATCTAAACTGGAAACTGAAGCCCCTATATTAAAGTCAGCAACGTGTCAACTGCCATACTACGCTGAAAACACCGGTTCTCGTCTGATCACCGAAGTTAAGCATCGTCGGTCCCGGTCAGTACTTGGACAGGAGACCTCCTGGGAATACCGGGTGCTGTAGACATCTTTTTGTATTTTTCCTCAACATACGGAGGTTAGAAACAATCTAAACTGAAGCCCCTAAATTAAAGTTATCAACGTGTCTACTGCCATACTATGCTTAAAACACCGGTTCTCGTCTGATATCCGAAGTTAAGCATCGTCGGGCCCGGTCAGTACTTGGACAGGAGACCTCCTGGGAATACCGGGTGCTGTAGACACCTTTTTGTATTTTTCCTCAACATACGGAGGTTAGAAACAATCTAAACTGAAGCCCCTAAATTAAAGTTAGTAACGTGTCTACTGCCATACTATGCTGAAAACACCGGTTTTCGTCTGATATCCGAAGTTAAGCATCGTCGGGCCCGGTCAGTACTTGGACGGGAGACCTCCTGGGAATACCGGGTGCTGTAGACATATTTTGTATTTTTCCTCAAAATACGGAAGTTAGATATCTAAACTGGAAACTGAAGCCCCTAAATTAAAGTCAGCAACGTGTCTACTGCCATACTACGCTGAAAACACCGGTTCTCGTCTGATCACAGAAGTTAAGCATCGTCGGGCCCCGTCAGTACTTGGACGGGAGACCTCCTGGGAATACCGGGTGCTGTAGACATCTTTTTGTATTTTTCCTCAACATACGGAGGTTAGAAACAATCTAAACTGAAGCCCCTAAATTAAAGTTAGCAACGTGTCTACTGCCATACTACACTGAAAACACCGGTTCTCGTCTGATTACCGAAGTTAAGCATCGTCGGGCCCGGTCAGTACTTGGACGGGAGACCTACTGGGAATACCGGTGCTGTAGACATCTTTTGTATTTTTCCTCGACATACGGAGGTTAGATCTAAACTGGAAACTGAAGCCCCTATATTAACGTCAGCAACGTGTCTAATGCCATACTACGCTGAAAACAACGGTTCTCGTCTGAACACCGAAGTTAAGCATCGTCGGGCCCGATCAGTACTTGGACGGGAGACCTCCTGGGAATACCGGGTGCTGTAGACATCTTTTTGTATTTTTCCTCAACATACGGAGGTTAGAAACAATCTAAACTGAAGCCCCTAAATTAAAGTTAGCAACGTGTCTACTGCCATACTACGCTGAAAACACCGGTTCTCGTCTGATCACCGAAGTTAAGCATCGTCGGGCCCGGTCAGTACTTGGACGGGAGACCTCCTGGGAATACCGGGTGCTGTAGACATATTTTTGTATTTTTCCTCAACATACGGAGGTTAGAAACAATCTAAACTGAAGCCCCTAAATTAAAGTTAGCAACGTGTCTACTGAAATACTACGCTGAAAACACCGGTTCTCGTCTGATCACCGAAGTTAAGCATCGTCGGGCCCGGTCAGTACTTGGACAGGAGACCTCCTGGGAATACCGGGTGCTGTAGACATCTTTTGTATTTTTCCTCGACATACGGAGGTTAGAAACAATCTAAACTGAAGCCCCTAAATTAAAGTTATCAACGTGTCTACTGCCATACTATGCTGAAAACACCGGTTCTCGTCTGATATCCGAAGTTAAGCATCGTCGGGCCCGGTCAGTACTTGGACGGGAGACCTCCTGGGAATACCGGGTGCTGTAGACACCTTTTTGTATTTTTCCTCAACATACGGAGGTTAGAAACAATCTAAACTGAAGCCCCTAAATTAAAGTTAGTAACGTGTCTACTGCCATACTATGCTGAAAACACCGGTTTTCGTCTGATATCCGAAGTTAAGCATCGTCGGGCCCGGTCAGTACTTGGACGGGAGACCTCCTGGGAATACCGGGTGCTGTAGACATATTTTGTATTTTTCCTCAAAATACGGAAGTTAGATATCTAAACTGGAAACTGAAGCCCCTAAATTAAAGTCAGCAACGTGTCTACTGCCATACTACGCTGAAAACACCGGTTCTCGTCTGATCACAGAAGTTAAGCATCGTCGGGCCCCGTCAGTACTTGGACGGGAGACCTCCTGGGAATACCGGGTGCTGTAGACATCTTTTTGTATTTTTCCTCAACATACGGAGGTTAGAAACAATCTAAACTGAAGCCCCTAAATTAAAGTTAGCAACGTGTCTACTGCCATACTACACTGAAAACACCGGTTCTCGTCTGATTACCGAAGTTAAGCATCGTCGGGCCCGGTCAGTACTTGGACGGGAGACCTACTGGGAATACCGGTGCTGTAGACATCTTTTGTATTTTTCCTCGACATACGGAGGTTAGATCTAAACTGGAAACTGAAGCCCCTATATTAACGTCAGCAACGTGTCTAATGCCATACTACGCTGAAAACACTGGTTCTCGTCTGATCACCGAAGTTAAGCATCGTAGGGCCCCGTCAGTACTTGGACGGGAGACCTCCTGGGAATACCGGGTGCTGTAGACATCTTTTTGTATTTTTCCTCAACATACGGAGGTTAGAAACAATCTAAACTGAAGCCCCTAAATTAAAGTTAGCAACGTGTCTACTGCCATACTACGCTGAAAACACCGGTTCTCGTCTGATCACCGAAGTTAAGCATCGTCGGGCCCGGTCAGTACTTGGACGGGAGACCTCCTGGGAATACCGGGTGCTGTAGACATCTTTTTGTATTTTTCCTCAACATACGGAGGTTAGAAACAATCTAAACTGAAGCCCCTAAATTAAAGTTAGCAACGTGTCTACTGCCATACTACGCTGAAAACACCGGTTCTCGTCTGATCACCGAAGTTAAGCATCGTCGGGCCCGGTCAGTACTTGGACGGGAGACCTCCTGGGAATACCGGGTGCTGTAGACATATTTTTGTATTTTTCCTCAACATACGGAGGTTAGAAACAATCTAAACTGAAGCCCCTAAATTAAAGTTAGCAACGTGTCTACTGAAATACTACGCTGAAAACACCGGTTCTCGTCTGATCACCGAAGTTAAGCATCGTCGGGCCCGGTCAGTACTTGGACAGGAGACCTCCTGGGAATACCGGGTGCTGTAGACATCTTTTGTATTTTTCCTCGACATACGGAGGTTAGATCTAAACTGGAAACTGAAGCCCCTATAGTAAAGACAACAAAGTGTCTACTGCCATACTACGCTGAAAACACCGGTTCTCGTCTGATCACCGAAGTTAAGCATCGTCGGGCCCGGTCAGTACTTGGACGGCAGACCTCCTGGGAATACCGGGTGCTGTAGACATCTTTTTGTATTTTTCCTCAACATACGGAGGTTAGAAACAATCTAAACTGAAGCCCCTAAATTAAAGTTAGCAACGTGTCTACTGCCATACTACGCTGAAAACACCGGTTCTCGTCTGATCACCGAAGTTAAGCATCGTCGGGCCCGGTCAGTACTTGGACGGGAGACCTCCTGGGAATACCGGGTGCTGTAGACATCTTTTTGTATTTTTCCTCAACATACGGAGGTTAGAAACAATCTAAACTGAAGCCCCTAAATTAAAGTTAGCAACGTGTCTACTGCCATACTACGCTGAAAACACCGGTTCTCGTCTGATCACCGAAGTTAAGCATCGTCGGGCCCGGTCAGTACTTGGACGGGAGACCTCCTGGGAATACCGGGTGCTGTAGACATATTTTGTATTTTTCCTCAAAATACGGAAGTTAGATATCTAAACTGGAATCTGAAGCCCCTAAATTAAAGTCAGCAACGTGTCTACTGCCATACTACGCTGAAAACACCGGTTCTCGTCTGATCACCGAAGTTAAGCATCGTCGGGCCCGGTCAGTACTTGGACGGGAGACCTCCTGGGAATACCGGGTGCTGTAGACATCTTTTGTATTTTTCCTCGACATACGGAGGTTAGATCTAAACTGGAAACTGAAGCCCCTATATTAAAGTCAGCAAAGTGTCTACTGCCATACTACGCTGAAAACACCGGTTCTCGTCTGATCACTGAAGTTAAGCATCGTCGGGCCTGGTCAGTACTTGGACGGGAGACCTCCTGGGAATACCGGGTGCTGTAGACATCTTTTTGTATTTTTCCTCAACATACGGAGGTTAGAAACAATCTAAACTGAAGCCCCTAAATTAAAGTTAGCAATGTGTCTACTGCCATACTACGCTGAAAACACCGGTTCTCGTCTGATCACCGAAGTTTATAAGCATCGTCGGGCCCGGTCAGTACTTGGACGGGAGACCTCCTGGGAATACCGGGTGCTGTAGACATCTTTTTGTATTTTTCCTCAACATACGGAGGTTAGAAACAATCTCAACTGAAGCCCCTAAATTAAAGTTAGCAACGTGTCTACTGCCATACTACGCTGAAAACACCGGTTCTCGTCTGATCTCCGAAGTTAAGCATCGTCGGGCCCGGTCAGTACTTGGACGGGAGACCTCCTGGGAATACCGGGTGATGTAGACATCTTTTGTATTTTTCCTCGACATACGGAGGTTAGATCTAAACTGGAAACTGAAGCCCCTATATTAAAGTCAGCAACGTGTCTACTGCCATACTACGCTGAAAACACTGGTTCTCGTCTGATCACCGAAGTTAAGCATCGTCGGGCCCGGTCAGTACTTGGACGGGAGACCGCTGTAGACATCTTTTTGTATTTTTCCTCAACATACGGAGGTTAGAAACAATCTAAACTGAAGCCCCTAAATTAAAGTTAGCTACGTGTCTAGGTCTACTGCCATACTACGCTGAAAACACCGGTTCTCGTCTGATCACCGAAGTTAAGCATCGTCGGGCCCGGTCAGTACTTGGACGGGAGACCTCCTGGGAATACCGGGTGCTGTAGACATCTTTTGTATTTTTCCTCGACATACGGAGGTTAGATCTAAACTGGAAACTGAAGCCCCTATATTAAAGTCAGCAAAGTGTCTACTGCCATACTACGCTGAAAACAACGGTTCTCGTCTGAACACCGAAGTTAAGCATCGTCGGGCCCGGTCAGTACTTGGACGGGAGACCTCCTGGGAATACCGGGTGCTGTAGACATCTTTTTGTATTTTTCCTCAACATACGGAGGTTAGAAACAATCTAAACTGAAGCCCCTAAATTAAAGTTAGCAACGTGTCTACTGCCATACTACGCTGAAAACACCGGTTCTCGTCTGATCTCCGAAGTTAAGCATCGCCGGGCCCGGTCAGTACTTGGACGGGAGACCTCCTGGGAATACCGGGTGCTGTAGACATCTTTTGTATTTTTCCTCGACATACGGAGGTTAGATCTAAACTGGAAACTGAAGCCCCTATATTAAAGTCAGCAACGTGTCTACTGCCATACAACGCTGAAAACACTGGTTCTCGTCTGATCACCGAAGTTAAGCATCGTCGGGCCCGATCAGTACTTGGACGGGAGACCTCCTGGGAATACCGGGTGCTGTAGACATCTTTTTGTATTTTTCCTCAACATACGGAGGTTAGAAACAATCTAAACTGAAGCCCCTAAATTAAAGTTAGCAACGTGTCTACTGCCATACTACGCTGAAAACACCGGTTCTCGTCTGATCACCGAAGTTAAGCATCGTCGGGCCCGGTCAGTACTTGGACGGGAGACCTCCTGGGAATACCGGGTGCTGTAGACATATTTTTGTATTTTTCCTCAACATACGGAGGTTAGAAACAATCTAAACTGAAGCCCCTAAATTAAAGTTAGCAACGTGTCTACTGAAATACTACGCTGAAAACACCGGTTCTCGTCTGATCACCGAAGTTAAGCATCGTCGGGCCCGGTCAGTACTTGGACAGGAGACCTCCTGGGAATACCGGGTGCTGTAGACATCTTTTGTATTTTTCCTCGACATACGGAGGTTAGATCTAAACTGGAAACTGAAGCCCCTATAGTAAAGACAACAAAGTGTCTACTGCCATACTACGCTGAAAACACCGGTTCTCGTCTGATCACCGAAGTTAAGCATCGTCGGGCCCGGTCAGTACTTGGACGGCAGACCTCCTGGGAATACCGGGTGCTGTAGACATCTTTTTGTATTTTTCCTCAACATACGGAGGTTAGAAACAATCTAAACTGAAGCCCCTAAATTAAAGTTAGCAACGTGTCTACTGCCATACTACGCTGAAAACACCGGTTCTCGTCTGATCACCGAAGTTAAGCATCGTCGGGCCCGGTCAGTACTTGGACGGGAGACCTCCTGGGAATACTGGGTGCTGTAGACATCTTTTTGTATTTTTCCTCAACATACGGAGGTTAGAAACAATCTAAACTGAAGCCCCTAAATTAAAGTTAGCAACGTGTCTACTGCCATACTACGCTGAAAACACCGGTTCTCGTCTGATCACCGAAGTTAAGCATCGTCGGGCCCGGTCAGTACTTGGACGGGAGACCTCCTGGGAATACCGGGTGCTGTAGACATATTTTGTATTTTTCCTCAAAATACGGAAGTTAGATATCTAAACTGGAATCTGAAGCCCCTAAATTAAAGTCAGCAACGTGTCTACTGCCATACTACGCTGAAAACACCGGTTCTCGTCTGATCACCGAAGTTAAGCATCGTCGGGCCCGGTCAGTACTTGGACGGGAGACCTCCTGGGAATACCGGGTGCTGTAGACATCTTTTGTATTTTTCCTCGACATACGGAGGTTAGATCTAAACTGGAAACTGAAGCCCCTATATTAAAGTCAGCAAAGTGTCTACTGCCATACTACGCTGAAAACACCGGTTCTCGTCTGATCACTGAAGTTAAGCATCGTCGGGCCTGGTCAGTACTTGGACGGGAGACCTCCTGGGAATACCGGGTGCTGTAGACATCTTTTTGTATTTTTCCTCAACATACGGAGGTTAGAAACAATCTAAACTGAAGCCCCTAAATTAAAGTTAGCAATGTGTCTACTGCCATACTACGCTGAAAACACCGGTTCTCGTCTGATCACCGAAGTTTATAAGCATCGTCGGGCCCGGTCAGTACTTGGACGGGAGACCTCCTGGGAATACCGGGTGCTGTAGACATCTTTTTGTATTTTTCCTCAACATACGGAGGTTAGAAACAATCTCAACTGAAGCCCCTAAATTAAAGTTAGCAACGTGTCTACTGCCATACTACGCTGAAAACACCGGTTCTCGTCTGATCTCCGAAGTTAAGCATCGTCGGGCCCGGTCAGTACTTGGACGGGAGACCTCCTGGGAATACCGGGTGATGTAGACATCTTTTGTATTTTTCCTCGACATACGGAGGTTAGATCTAAACTGGAAACTGAAGCCCCTATATTAAAGTCAGCAACGTGTCTACTGCCATACTACGCTGAAAACACTGGTTCTCGTCTGATCACCGAAGTTAAGCATCGTCGGGCCCGGTCAGTACTTGGACGGGAGACCTCCTGGGAATACCGGGTGCTGTAGACATCTTTTTGTATTTTTCCTCAACATACGGAGGTTAGAAACAATCTAAACTGAAGCCCCTAAATTAAAGTTAGCTACGTGTCTAGGTCTACTGCCATACTACGCTGAAAACACCGGTTCTCGTCTGATCACCGAAGTTAAGCATCGTCGGGCCCGGTCAGTACTTGGACGGGAGACCTCCTGGGAATACCGGGTGCTGTAGACATCTTTTGTATTTTTCCTCGACATACGGAGGTTAGATCTAAACTGGAAACTGAAGCCCCTATATTAAAGTCAGCAAAGTGTCTACTGCCATACTACGCTGAAAACAACGGTTCTCGTCTGAACACCGAAGTTAAGCATCGTCGGGCCCGGTCAGTACTTGGACGGGACACCTCCTGGGAATACCGGGTGCTGTAGACATCTTTTTGTATTTTTCCTCAACATACGGAGGTTAGAAACAATCTAAACTGAAGCCCCTAAATTAAAGTTAGCAACGTGTCTACTGCCATACTACGCTGAAAACACCGGTTCTCGTCTGATCTCCGAAGTTAAGCATCGCCGGGCCCGGTCAGTACTTGGACGGGAGACCTCCTGGGAATACCGGGTGCTGTAGACATCTTTTGTATTTTTCCTCGACATACGGAGGTTAGATCTAAACTGGAAACTGAAGCCCCTATATTAAAGTCAGCAACGTGTCTACTGCCATACAACGCTGAAAACACTGGTTCTCGTCTGATCACCGAAGTTAAGCATCGTCGGGCCCGGTCAGTACTTGGACGGGAGACCTCCAGGGAATACCGGGTGCTGTAGACATCTTTTTGTATTTTTCCTCAACATACGGAGGTTAGAAACAATCTAAACTGAAGCCCTAAATTAAAGTTAGCAACGTGTCTACTGCCATACTACGCTGAAAACACCGGTTCTCGTCTGATCTCCGAAGTTAAGCATCGTCGGGCCTGGTCAGTACTTGGACGGGAGACCTCCTGGGAATACCGGGTGCTGTAGACATCTTTTGTATTTTTCCTCGACATACGGAGGTTAGATCTAAACTGGAAACTGAAGCCCCTAAATTAAAGTTAGCAATGTGTCTACTGCCATACTACGCTGAAAACACCGGTTCTCGTCTTATCACCGAAGTTTATAAGCATCGTCGGGCCCGGTCAGTACTTGGACGGGAGACCTCCTGGGAATACCGGGTGCTGTAGACATCTTTTTGTATTTTTCCTCAACATACGGAGGTTAGAAACAATCTAAACTGAAGCCCCTAAATTAAAGTTAGCAACGTGTATACTGCCATACTACGCTGAAAACACCGGTTCTCGTCTGATCACCGAAGTTAAGCATCGTCGGGCCCGGTCAGTACTTGGACGGGAGACCTCCTGGGAATACCGGGTGCTGTAGACATATTTTGTATTTTTCCTCAAAATACGGAAGTTAGATATCTAAACTGGAAACTGAAGCCCCTATATTAAAGTCAACAAAGTGTTTACTGCCATACTACGCTGAAAACACCGGTTCTCGTCTGATCACCGAAGTTTATAAGCATCGTCGGGCCCGGTCAGTACTTGGACGGGAGACCTCCTGGGAATACCGGGTGCTGTAGACATCTTTTTGTATTTTTCCTCAACATACGGAGGTTAGAAACAATCTAAACTGAAGCCCCTAAATTAAAGTTATACTGCCATACTACGCTGAAAACACCGGTTCTCGTCTGATCACCGAAGTTTATAAGCATCGTCGGGCCCGGTCAGTACTTGGACGGGAGACCTCCTGTGAATACCGGGTGCTGTAGACATCTTTTTGTATTTTTCCTCAACATACGGAGGTTAGAAACAATCTAAACTGAAGCCCCTAAATTAAAGTTAGCAACGTGTCTACTGCCATACTACGCTGAAAACACCGGTTCTCGTCTGATCACCGAAGTTAAGCATCGTCGGGCCCGGTCAGTACTTGGACGGGAGACCTCCTGGGAATACCGGGTGCTGTAGACATATTTTGTATTTTTCCTCAAAATACGGAAGTTAGATATCTAAACTGGAAACTGAAGCCCCTATATTAAAGTCAACAAAGTGTTTACTGCCATACTACGCTGAAAACACCGGTTCTCGTCTGATCACCGAAGTTAAGCATCGTCGGGCCCGGTCAGTACTTGGACGGGAGACCTCCAGGGAATACCGGGTGCTGTAGACATCTTTTTGTATTTTTCCTCAACATACGGAGGTTAGAAACAATCTAAACTAAAGCCCTAAATTAAAGTTAGCAACGTGTCTACTGCCATACTACGCTGAAAACACCGGTTCTCGTCTGATCTCCGAAGGTAAGCATCGTCGGGCCTGGTCAGTACTTGGACGGGAGACCTCCTGGGAATACCGGGTGCTGTAGACATCTTTTGTATTTTTCCTCGACATACGGAGGTTAGATCTAAACTGGAAACTGAAGCCCCTAAATTAAAGTTAGCAATGTGTCTACTGCCATACTACGCTGAAAACACCGGTTCTCGTCTGATCTCCGAAGTTAAGCATCGTCGGGCCCGGTCAGTACTTGGACGGGAGACCTCCTGGGAATACCGGGTGATGTAGACATCTTTTGTATTTTTCCTCGACATACGGAGGTTAGATCTAAACTGGAAACTGAAGCCCCTATATTAAAGTCAGCAACGTGTCTACTGCCATACTACGCTGAAAACACTGGTTCTCGTCTGATCACCGAAGTTAAGCATCGTCGGGCCCGGTCAGTACTTGGACGGGAGACCTCCTGGGAATACTGGGTGCTGTAGACATCTTTTTGTATTTTTCCTCAACATACGGAGGTTAGAAACAATCTAAACTGAAGCCCCTAAATTAAAGTTAGCTACGTGTCTAGGTCTACTGCCATACTACGCTGAAAACACCGGTTCTCGTCTGATCACCGAAGTTAAGCATCGTCGGGCCCGGTCAGTACTTGGACGGGAGACCTCCTGGGAATACCGGGTGCTGTAGACATCTTTTGTATTTTTCCTCGACATACGGAGGTTAGATCTAAACTGGAAACTGAAGCCCCTATATTAAAGTCAGCAAAGTGTCTACTGCCATACTACGCTGAAAACAACGGTTCTCGTCTGAACACCGAAGTTAAGCATCGTCGGGCCCGGTCAGTACTTGGACGGGAGACCTCCTGGGAATACCGGGTGCTGTAGACATCTTTTTGTATTTTTCCTCAACATACGGAGGTTAGAAACAATCTAAACTGAAGCCCCTAAATTAAAGTTAGCAACGTGTCTACTGCCATACTACGCTGAAAACACCGGTTCTCGTCTGATCTCCGAAATTAAGCATCGCCGGGCCCGGTCAGTACTTGGACGGGAGACCTCCTGGGAATACCGGGTGCTGTAGACATCTTTTGTATTTTTCCTCGACATACGGAGGTTAGATCTAAACTGGAAACTGAAGCCCCTATATTAAAGTCAGCAACGTGTCTACTGCCATACAACGCTGAAAACACTGGTTCTCGTCTGATCACCGAAGTTAAGCATCGTCGGGCCCGGTCAGTACTTGGACGGGAGACCTCCTGGGAATACCGGGTGCTGTATACATCTTTTTGTATTTTTCCTCAACATACGGAGGTTAGAAACAATCTAAACTGAAGCCCCTAAATTAAAGTTAGCAACGTGTCTACTGCCATACTACGCTGAAAACACCGGTTCTCGTCTGATCACCGAAGTTAAGCATCGTCGGGCCCGGTCAGTACTTGGACGGGAGACCTCCTGGGAATACCGGGTGCTGTAGACATATTTTGTATTTTTCCTCAAAATACGGAAGTTAGATATCTAAACTGGAAACTGAAGCCCCTATATTAAAGTCAACAAAGTGTTTACTGCCATACTACGCTGAAAACACCGGTTCTCGTCTGATCACCGAAGTTAAGCATCGTCGGGCCCGGTCAGTACTTGGACGGGAGACCTCCAGGGAATACCGGGTGCTGTAGACATCTTTTTGTATTTTTCCTCAACATACGGAGGTTAGAAACAATCTAAACTGAAGCCCTAAATTAAAGTTAGCAACGTGTCTACTGCCATACTACGCTGAAAACACCGGTTCTCGTCTGATCTCCGAAGTTAAGCATCGTCGGGCCTGGTCAGTACTTGGACGGGAGACCTCCTGGGAATAACGGGTGCTGTAGACATCTTTTGTATTTTTCCTCGACATACGGAGGTTAGATCTAAACTGGAAACTGAAGCCCCTAAATTAAAGTTAGCAATGTGTCTACTGCCATACTACGCTGAAAACACCGGTTCTCGTCTGATCACCGAAGTTTATAAGCATCGTCGGGCCCGGTCAGTACTTGGACGGGAGACCTCCTGGGAATACCGGGTGATGTAGACATCTTTTTGTATTTTTCCTCAACATACGGAGGTTAGAAACAATCTAAACTGAAGCCCCTAAATTAAAGTTAGCAACGTGTATACTGCCATACTACGCTGAAAACACCGGTTCTCGTCTGATCACCGAAGTTAAGCATCGTCGGGCCCGGTCAGTACTTGGACGGGAGACCTCCTGGGAATACCGGGTGCTGTAGACATATTTTGTATTTTTCCTCAAAATACGGAAGTTAGATATCTAAACTGGAAACTGAAGCCCCTATATTAAAGTCAACAAAGTGTTTACTGCCATACTACGCTGAAAACACCGGTTCTCGTCTGATCACCGAAGTTTATAAGCATCGTCGGGCCCGGTCAGTACTTGGACGGGAGACCTCCTGGGAATACCGGGTGATGTAGACATCTTTTGTATTTTTCCTCGACATACGGAGGTTAGATCTAAACTGGAAACTGAAGCCCCTATATTAAAGTCAGCAACGTGTCTACTGCCATACTACGCTGAAAACACTGGTTCTCGTCTGATCACCGAAGTTAAGCATCGTCGGGCCCGGTCAGTACTTGGACGGGAGACCTCCTGGGAATACCGGGTGCTGTAGACATCTTTTTGTATTTTTCCTCAACATACGGAGGTTAGAAACAATCTAAACTGAAGCCCCTAAATTAAAGTTAGCTACGTGTCTAGGTCTACTGCCATACTACGCTGAAAACACCGGTTCTCGTCTGATCACCGAAGTTAAGCATCGTCGGGCCCGGTCAGTACTTGGACGGGAGACCTCCTGGGAATACCGGGTGCTGTAGACATCTTTTGTATTTTTCCTCGACATACGGAGGTTAGATCTAAACTGGAAACTGAAGCCCCTATATTAAAGTCAGCAAAGTGTCTACTGCCATACTACGCTGAAAACAACGGTTCTCGTCTGAACACCGAAGTTAAGCATCGTCGGGCCCGGTCAGTACTTGGACGGGAGACCTCCTGGGAATACCGGGTGCTGTAGACATCTTTTTGTATTTTTCCTCAACATACGGAGGTTAGAAACAATCTAAACTGAAGCCCCTAAATTAAAGTTAGCAACGTGTCTACTGCCATACTACGCTGAAAACACCGGTTCTCGTCTGATCTCTGAAATTAAGCATCGCCGGGCCCGGTCAGTACTTGGACGGGAGACCTCCTGGGAATACCGGGTGCTGTAGACATCTTTTGTATTTTTCCTCGACATACGGAGGTTAGATCTAAACTGGAAACTGAAGCCCCTATATTAAAGTCAGCAACGTGTCTACTGCCATACAACGCTGAAAACACTGGTTCTCGTCTGATCACCGAAGTTAAGCATCGTCGGGCCCGGTCAGTACTTGGACGGGAGACCTCCTGGGAATACCGGGTGCTGTAGACATCTTTTTGTATTTTTCCTCAACATACGGAGGTTAGAAACAATCTAAACTGAAGCCCCTAAATTAAAGTTAGCAACGTGTCTACTGCCATACTACGCTGAAAACACCGGTTCTCGTCTGATCACCGAAGTTAAGCATCGTCGGGCCCGGTCAGTACTTGGACGGGAGACCTCCAGGGAATACCGGGTGCTGTAGACATCTTTTTGTATTTTTCCTCAACATACGGAGGTTAGAAACAATCTAAACTGAAGCCCTAAATTAAAGTTAGCAACGTGTCTACTGCCATACTACGCTGAAAACACCGGTTCTCGTCTGATCTCCGAAGTTAAGCATCGTCGGGCCTGGTCAGTACTTGGACGGGAGACCTCCTGGGAATACCGGGTGCTGTAGACATCTTTTGTATTTTTCCTCGACATACGGAGGTTAGATCTAAACTGGAAACTGAAGCCCCTAAATTAAAGTTAGCAATGTGTCTACTGCCATACTACGCTGAAAACACCGGTTCTCGTCTGATCACCAAAGTTTATAAGCATCGTCGGGCCCGGTCAGTACTTGGACGGGAGACCTCCTGGGAATACCGGGTGATGTAGACATCTTTTTGTATTTTTCCTCAACATACGGAGGTTAGAAACAATCTAAACTGAAGCCCCTAAATTAAAGTTAGCAACGTGTATACTGCCATACTACGCTGAAAACACCGGTTCTCGTCTGATCACCGAAGTTAAGCATCGTCGGGCCCGGTCAGTACTTGGACGGGAGACCTCCTGGGAATACCGGGTGCTGTAGACATATTTTGTATTTTTCCTCAAAATACGGAAGTTAGATATCTAAACTGGAAACTGAAGCCCCTATATTAAAGTCAACAAAGTGTTTACTGCCATACTACGCTGAAAACACCGGTTCTCGTCTGATCACCGAAGTTTATAAGCATCGTCGGGCCCGGTCAGTACTTGGACGGGAGACCTCCTGGGAATACCGGGTGCTGTAGACATCTTTTTGTATTTTTCCTCAACATACGGAGGTTAGAAACAATCTAAACTGAAGCCCCTAAATTAAAGTTAGCAACGTGTCTACTGCCATACTACGCTGAAAACACCGGTTCTCGTCTGATCACCGAAGTTAAGCATCGTCGGGCCCGGTCAGTACTTGGACGGGAGACCTCCTGGGAATACCGGGTGCTGTAGACATATTTTGTATTTTTCCTCAAAATACGGAAGTTAGATATCTAAACTGGAAACTGAAGCCCCTATATTAAAGTCAACAAAGTGTTTACTGCCATACTACGCTGAAAACACCGGTTCTCGTCTGATCACCGAAGTTAAGCATCGTCGGGCACGGTCAGTACTTGGACGGGAGACCTCCAGGGAATACCGGGTGCTGTAGACATCTTTTTGTATTTTTCCTCAACATACGGAGGTTAGAAACAATCTAAACTGAAGCCCTAAATTAAAGTTAGCAACGTGTCTACTGCCATACTACGCTGAAAACACCGGTTCTCGTCTGATCTCCGAAGTTAAGCATCGTCGGGCCTGGTCAGTACTTGGACGGGAGACCTCCTGGGAATACCGGGTGCTGTAGACATCTTTTGTATTTTTCCTCGACATACGGAGGTTAGATCTAAACTGGAAACTGAAGCCCCTAAATTAAAGTTAGCAATGTGTCTACTGCCATACTACGCTGAAAACACCGGTTCTCGTCTGATCTCCGAAGTTAAGCATCGTCGGGCCCGGTCAGTACTTGGACGGGAGACCTCCTGGGAATACCGGGTGATGTAGACATCTTTTGTATTTTTCCTCGACATACGGAGGTTAGATCTAAACTGGAAACTGAAGCCCCTATATTAAAGTCAGCAACGTGTCTACTGCCATACTACGCTGAAAACACTGGTTCTCGTCTGATCACCGAAGTTAAGCATCGTCGGGCCCGGTCAGTACTTGGACGGGAGACCTCCTGGGAATACCGGGTGCTGTAGACATCTTTTTGTATTTTTCCTCAACATACGGAGGTTAGAAACAATCTAAACTGAAGCCCCTAAATTAAAGTTAGCTACGTGTCTAGGTCTACTGCCATACTACGCTGAAAACACCGGTTCTCGTCTGATCACCGAAGTTAAGCATCGTCGGGCCCGGTCAGTACTTGGACGGGAGACCTCCTGGGAATACCGGGTGCTGTAGACATCTTTTGTATTTTTCCTCGACATACGGAGGTTAGATCTAAACTGGAAACTGAAGCCCCTATATTAAAGTCAGCAAAGTGTCTACTGCCATACTACGCTGAAAACAACGGTTCTCGTCTGAACACCGAAGTTAAGCATCGTCGGGCCCGGTCAGTACTTGGACGGGAGACCTCCTGGGAATACCGGGTGCTGTAGACATCTTTTTGTATTTTTCCTCAACATACGGAGGTTAGAAACAATCTAAACTGAAGCCCCTAAATTAAAGTTAGCAACGTGTATACTGCCATACTACGCTGAAAACACCGGTTCTCGTCTGATCACCGAAGTTAAGCATCGTCGGGCCCGGTCTGTACTTGGACGGGAGACCTCCTGGGAATACCGGGTGCTGTAGACATCTTTTTGTATTTTTCCTCAACATACGGAGGTTAGAAACAATCTAAACTGAAGCCCCTAAATTAAAGTTAGCAACGTGTCTACTGCCATACTATGCTGAAAACACCGGTTCTCGTCTGATCACCGAAGTTAAGCATCGTCGGGCCCGGTCAGTACTTGGACGGCAGACTTCCTGGGAATACCGGATGCTGTAGACATCTTTTTGTATTTTTCCTCAACATACGGAGGTTAGAAACAACTAAACTGAAGCCCCTAAATTAAAGTTAGCAACGTGTATACTGCCATACTACGCTGAAAACACCGGTTCTCGTCTGATCACCGAAGTTAAGCATCGTCGGGCCCGGTCAGTACTTGGACGGGAGACCTCCTGGGAATACCGGGTGCTGTAGACATATTTTGTATTTTTCCTCAAAATACGGAAGTTAGATATCTAAACTGGAAACTGAAGCCCCTATATTAAAGTCAACAAAGTGTTTACTGCCATACTACGCTGAAAACACCGGTTCTCGTCTGATCACCGAAGTTTATAAGCATCGTCGGGCCCGGTCAGTACTTGGACGGGAGACCTCCTGGGAATACCGGGTGCTGTAGACATCTTTTTGTATTTTTCCTCAACATACGGAGGTTAGAAACAATCTAAACTGAAGCCCCTAAATTAAAGTTATACTGCCATACTACGCTGAAAACACCGGTTCTCGTCTGATCACCGAAGTTTATAAGCATCGTCGGGCCCGGTCAGTACTTGGACGGGAGACCTCCTGGGAATACCAAGTGCTGTAGACATCTTTTTGTATTTTTCCTCAACATACGGAGGTTAGAAACAATCTAAACTGAAGCCCCTAAATTAAAGTTAGCAACGTGTCTACTGCCATACTACGCTGAAAACACCGGTTCTCGTCTGATCACCGAAGTTAAGCATCGTCGGGCCCGGTCAGTACTTGGACGGGAGACCTCCTGGGAATACCGGGTGCTGTAGACATATTTTGTATTTTTCCTCAAAATACGGAAGTTAGATATCTAAACTGGAAACTGAAGCCCCTATATTAAAGTCAACAAAGTGTTTACTGCCATACTACGCTGAAAACACCGGTTCTCGTCTGATCACCGAAGTTAAGCATCGTCGGGCCTGGTCAGTACTTGGACGGGAGACCTCCAGGGAATACCGGGTGCTGTAGACATCTTTTTGTATTTTTCCTCAACATACGGAGGTTAGAAACAATCTAAACTGAAGCCCTAAATTAAAGTTAGCAACGTGTCTACTGCCATACTACGCTGAAAACACCGGTTCTCGTCTGATCTCCGAAGTTAAGCATCGTCGGGCCTGGTCAGTACTTGGACGGGAGACCTCCTGGGAATACCGGGTGCTGTAGACATCTTTTGTATTTTTCCTCGACATACGGAGGTTAGATCTAAACTGGAAACTGAAGCCCCTAAATTAAAGTTAGCAATGTGTCTACTGCCATACTACGCTGAAAACACCGGTTCTCGTCTGATCACCGAAGTTTATAAGCATCGTCGGGCCCGGTCAGTACTTGGACGGGAGACCTCCTGGGAATACCGGGTGCTGTAGACATCTTTTTGTATTTTTCCTCAACATACGGAGGTTAGAAACAATCTAAACTGAAGCCCCTAAATTAAAGTTAGCAACGTGTATACTGCCATACTACGCTGAAAACACCGGTTCTCGTCTGATCACCGAAGTTAAGCATCGTCGGGCCCGGTCAGTACTTGGACGGGAGACCTCCTGGGAATACCGGGTGCTGTAGACATATTTTGTATTTTTCCTCAAAATACGGAAGTTAGATATCTAAACTGGAAACTGTGAAGCCCCTATATTAAAGTCAACAAAGTGTTTACTGCCATACTACGCTGAAAACACCGGTTCTCGTCTGATCACCGAAGTTAAGCATCGTCGGGCCCGGTCAGTACTTGGACGGGAGACCTCCAGGGAATACCGGGTGCTGTAGACATCTTTTTGTATTTTTCCTCAACATACGGAGGTTAGAAACAATCTAAACTGAAGCCCTAAATTAAAGTTAGCAACGTGTCTACTGCCATACTACGCTGAAAACACCGGTTCTCGTCTGATTTCCGAAGTTAAGCATCGTCGGGCCTGGTCAGTACTTGGACGGGAGACCTCCTGGGAATACCGGGTGCTGTAGACATCTTTTTGTATTTTTCCTCAACATACGGAGGTTAGAAACAATCTAAACTGAAGCCCCTAAATTAAAGTTAGCAACGTGTCTAGGTCTACTGCCATACTACGCTGAAAACACCGGTTCTCGTCTGATCACCGAAGTTAAGCATCGTCGGGCCCGGTCAGTACTTGGACGGGAGACCTCCTGGGAATACCGGGTGCTGTAGACATCTTTTGTATTTTTCCTCGACATACGGAGGTTAGATCTAAACTGGAAACTGAAGCCCCTATATTAAAGTCAGCAAAGTGTCTACTGCCATACTACGCTGAAAACACCGGTTCTCGTCTGAACACCGAAGTTAAGCATCGTCGGGCCCGGTCAGTACTTGGACGGGAGACCTCCTGGGAATACCGGGTGCTGTAGACATCTTTTTGTATTTTTCCTCAACATACGGAGGTTAGAAACAATCTAAACTGAAGCCCCTAAATTAAAGTTAGCAACGTGTCTAGGTCTACTGCCATACTACGCTGAAAACACCGGTTCTCGTCTGATCACCGAAGTTAAGCATCGTCGGGCCCGGTCAGTACTTGGACGGGAGACCTCCTGGGAATACCGGGTGCTGTAGACATCTTTTGTATTTTTCCTCCACATACGGAGGTTAGATCTAAACTGGAAACTGAAGCCCCTATATTAAAGTCAGCAAAGTGTCTACTGCCATACTACGCTGAAAACAACGGTTCTCGTCTGAACACCGAAGTTAAGCATCGTCGGGCCCGGTCAGTACTTGGACGGGAGACCTCCTGGGAATACCGGGTGCTGTAGACATCTTTTTGTATTTTTCCTCAACATACGGAGGTTAGAAACAATCTAAACTGAAGCCCCTAAATTAAAGTTAGCAACGTGTCTACTGCCATACTACGCTGAAAACACCGGTTCTCGTCTGATCACCGAAGTTAAGCATCGTCGGGCCCGGTCAGTACTTGGACGGGAGACCTCCTGGGAATACCGGGTGCTGTAGACATCTTTTTGTATTTTTCCTCAACATACGGAGGTTAGAAACAATCTAAACTGAAGCCCCTAAATTAAAGTTAGCAACGTGTCTACTGCCATACTACGCTGAAAACACCGGTTCTCGTCTTATCACCGAAGTTAAGCATCGTCGGGCCCGGTCAGTACTTGGACGGGAGACCTCCTGGGAATACCGGGTGCTGTATACATCTTTTGTATTTTTCCTCGACATACGGAGGTTAGATCTAAACTGGAAACTGAAGCCCCTATATTAAAGTCAGCAACGTGTCTACTGCCATACTACGCTGAAAACACCGGTTCTCGTCTGATCACCGAAGTTAAGCATCGTCGGGCCCGGTCAGTACTTGGACGGGAGACCTCCTGGGAATACCGGGTGCTGTAGACATCTTTTGTATTTTTCCTCAACATACGGAGGTTAGAAAAAATCTAAACTGAAGCCCCTACATTAAAGTTAGCAACGTGTCTACTGCCATACTACGCTGAAAACACCGGTTCTTGTCTGATCACCGAAGTTAAGCATCGTCGGGCCCGGTCAGTACTTGGACGGGAGACCTCCTGGGAATACCGGGTGCTGTAGACATCGTTTTGTATTTTTCCTCAACATACGGAGGTTAGAAACAATCTAAACTGAAGCCCCTAAATTAAAGTTAGCAACGTGTCTACTGCCATACTACGCTGAAAACACCGGTTCTCGTCTGATCACCGAAGTTAAGCATCGTCGGGCCCGGTCAGTACTTGGACGGGACACCTCCTGGGAATACCGGGTGCTGTAGACATCTTTTGTATTTTTCCTCGACATACGGAGGTTAGATCTAAACTGGAAACTGAAGCCCCTATATTAAAGTCAGCAACGTGTCTACTGCCATACTACGCTGAAAACACCGGTTCTCGTCTGATCACCGAAGTTAAGCATCGTCGGGCCCGGTCTGTACTTGGACGGGAGACCTCCTGGGAATACCGGGTGCTGTAGACATCTTTTTGTATTTTTCCTCAACATACGGAGGTTAGAAACAATCTAAACTGAAGCCCCTAAATTAAAGTTAGCAACGTGTCTACTGCCATACTACGCTGAAAACACCGGTTCTCGTCTGATCACCGAAGTTAAGCATCGTCGGGCCCGGTCAGTACTTGGACGGCAGACTTCCTGGGAATACCGGATGCTGTAGACATCTTTTTGTATTTTTCCTCAACATACGGAGGTTAGAAACAATCTAAACTGAAGCCCCTAAATTAAAGTTAGCAACGTGTCTACTGCCATACTACGCTGAAAACACCGGTTCTCGTGTGATCACCGAAGTTAAGCATCGTCGGGCCCGGTCAGTCCTTGGACGGGAGACCTCCTGTGAATACCGGGTGCTGTAGACATCTTTTGTATTTTTCCTCGACATACGGAGGTTAGATCTAAACTGGAAACTGAAGCCCCTATATTAAAGTCAGCAACGTGTCAACTGCCATACTACGCTGAAAACACCGTTTCTCGTCTGATCACCGAAGTTAAGCATCGTCGGTCCCGGTCAGTACTTGGACGGGAGACCTCCTGGGAATACCGGGTGCTGTAGACATCTTTTTGTATTTTTCCTCAACATACGGAGGTTAGAAACAATCTAAACTGAAGCCCCTAAATTAAAGTTATCATCGTGTCTACTGCCATACTATGCTGAAAACACCGGTTCTCGTCTGATATCCGAAGTTAAGCATCGTCGGGCCCGGTCAGTACTTGGACGGGAGACCTCCTGGGAATACCGGGTGCTGTAGACACCTTTTTGTATTTTTCCTCAACATACGGAGGTTAGAAACAATCTAAACTGAAGCCCCTAAATTAAAGTTAGTAACGTGTCTACTGCCATACTATGCTGAAAACACCGGTTTTCGTCTGATATCCGAAGTTAAGCATCGTCGGGCCCGGTCAGTACTTGGACGGGAGACCTCCTGGGAATACCGGGTGCTGTAGACATATTTTGTATTTTTCCTCAAAATACGGAAGTTAGATATCTAAACTGGAAACTGAAGCCCCTAAATTAAAGTCAGCAACGTGTCTACTGCCATACTACGCTGAAAACACCGGTTCTCGTCTGATCACAGAAGTTAAGCATCGTCGGGCCCCGTCAGTACTTGGACGGGAGACCTCCTGGAAATACCGGGTGCTGTAGACATCTTTTTGTATTTTTCCTCAACATACGGAGGTTAGAAACAATCTAAACTGAAGCCCCTAAATTAAAGTTAGCAACGTGTCTACTGCCATACTACACTGAAAACACCGGTTCTCGTCTGATTACCGAAGTTAAGCATCGTCGGGCCCGGTCAGTACTTGGACGGGAGACCTACTGGGAATACCGGTGCTGTAGACATCTTTTGTATTTTTCCTCGACATACGGAGGTTAGATCTAAACTGGAAACTGAAGCCCCTATATTAACGTCAGCAACGTGTCTAATGCCATACTACGCTGAAAACACTGGTTCTCGTCTGATCACCGAAGTTAAGCATCGTAGGGCCCCGTCAGTACTTGGACGGGAGACCTCCTGGGAATACCGGGTGCTGTAGACATCTTTTTGTATTTTTCCTCAACATACGGAGGTTAGAAACAATCTAAACTGAAGCCCCTAAATTAAAGTTAGCAACGTGTCTACTGCCATACTACGCTGAAAACACCGGTTCTCGTCTGATCACCGAAGTTAAGCATCGTCGGGCCCGGTCAGTACTTGGACGGGAGACCTCCTGGGAATACCGGGTGCTGTAGACATCTTTTTGTATTTTTCCTCAACATACGGAGGTTAGAAACAATCTAAACTGAAGCCCCTAAATTAAAGTTAGCAACGTGTCTACTGCCATACTACGCTGAAAACACCGGTTCTCGTCTGATCACCGAAGTTAAGCATCGTCGGGCCCGGTCAGTACTTGGACGGGAGACCTCCTGGGAATACCGGGTGCTGTAGACATATTTTTGTATTTTTCCTCAACATACGGAGGTTAGAAACAATCTAAACTGAAGCCCCTAAATTAAAGTTAGCAACGTGTCTACTGAAATACTACGCTGAAAACACCGGTTCTCGTCTGATCACCGAAGTTAAGCATCGTCAGGCCCGGTCAGTACTTGGACAGGAGACCTCCTGGGAATACCGGGTGCTGTAGACATCTTTTGTATTTTTCCTCGACATACGGAGGTTAGATCTAAACTGGAAACTGAAGCCCCTATAGTAAAGACAACAAAGTGTCTACTGCCATACTACGCTGAAAACACCGGTTCTCGTCTGATCACCGAAGTTAAGCATCGTCGGGCCTGGTCAGTACTTGGACGGCAGACCTCCTGGGAATACCGGGTGCTGTAGACATCTTTTTGTATTTTTCCTCAACATACGGAGGTTAGAAACAATCTAAACTGAAGCCCCTAAATTAAAGTTAGCAACGTGTCTACTGCCATACTACGCTGAAAACACCGGTTCTCGTCTGATCACCGAAGTTAAGCATCGTCGGGCCCGGTCAGTACTTGGACGGGAGACCTCCTGGGATTACCGGGTGCTGTAGACATCTTTTTGTATTTTTCCTCAACATACGGAGGTTAGAAACAATCTAAACTGAAGCCCCTAAATTAAAGTTAGCAACGTGTCTACTGCCATACTACGCTGAAAACACCGGTTTTCGTCTGATATCCGAAGTTAAGCATCGTCGGGCCCGGTCAGTACTTGGACGGGAGACCTCCTGGGAATACCGGGTGCTGTAGACATATTTTGTATTTTTCCTCAAAATACGGAAGTTAGATATCTAAACTGGAAACTGAAGCCCCTAAATTAAAGTCAGCAACGTGTCTACTGCCATACTACGCTGAAAACACCGGTTCTCGTCTGATCACAGAAGTTAAGCATCGTCGGGCCCCGTCAGTACTTGGACGGGAGACCTCCTGGAAATACCGGGTGCTGTAGACATCTTTTTGTATTTTTCCTCAACATACGGAGGTTAGAAACAATCTAAACTGAAGCCCCTAAATTAAAGTTAGCAACGTGTCTACTGCCATACTACACTGAAAACACCGGTTCTCGTCTGATTACCGAAGTTAAGCATCGTCGGGCCCGGTCAGTACTTGGACGGGAGACCTACTGGGAATACCGGTGCTGTAGACATCTTTTGTATTTTTCCTCGACATACGGAGGTTAGATCTAAACTGGAAACTGAAGCCCCTATATTAACGTCAGCAACGTGTCTAATGCCATACTACGCTGAAAACACTGGTTCTCGTCTGATCACCGAAGTTAAGCATCGTAGGGCCCCGTCAGTACTTGGACGGGAGACCTCCTGGGAATACCGGGTGCTGTAGACATCTTTTTGTATTTTTCCTCAACATACGGAGGTTAGAAACAATCTAAACTGAAGCCCCTAAATTAAAGTTAGCAACGTGTCTACTGCCATACTACGCTGAAAACACCGGTTCTCGTCTGATCACCGAAGTTAAGCATCGTCGGGCCCGGTCAGTACTTGGACGGGAGACCTCCTGGGAATACCGGGTGCTGTAGACATCTTTTTGTATTTTTCCTCAACATACGGAGGTTAGAAACAATCTAAACTGAAGCCCCTAAATTAAAGTTAGCAACGTGTCTACTGCCATACTACGCTGAAAACACCGGTTCTCGTCTGATCACCGAAGTTAAGCATCGTCGGGCCCGGTCAGTACTTGGACGGGAGACCTCCTGGGAATACCGGGTGCTGTAGACATATTTTTGTATTTTTCCTCAACATACGGAGGTTAGAAACAATCTAAACTGAAGCCCCTAAATTAAAGTTAGCAACGTGTCTACTGAAATACTACGCTGAAAACACCGGTTCTCGTCTGATCACCGAAGTTAAGCATCGTCAGGCCCGGTCAGTACTTGGACAGGAGACCTCCTGGGAATACCGGGTGCTGTAGACATCTTTTGTATTTTTCCTCGACATACGGAGGTTAGATCTAAACTGGAAACTGAAGCCCCTATAGTAAAGACAACAAAGTGTCTACTGCCATACTACGCTGAAAACACCGGTTCTCGTCTGATCACCGAAGTTAAGCATCGTCGGGCCTGGTCAGTACTTGGACGGCAGACCTCCTGGGAATACCGGGTGCTGTAGACATCTTTTTGTATTTTTCCTCAACATACGGAGGTTAGAAACAATCTAAACTGAAGCCCCTAAATTAAAGTTAGCAACGTGTCTACTGCCATACTACGCTGAAAACACCGGTTCTCGTCTGATCACCGAAGTTAAGCATCGTCGGGCCCGGTCAGTACTTGGACGGGAGACCTCCTGGGAATACCGGGTGCTGTAGACATCTTTTTGTATTTTTCCTCAACATACGGAGGTTAGAAACAATCTAAACTGAAGCCCCTAAATTAAAGTTAGCAACGTGTCTACTGCCATACTACGCTGAAAACACCGGTTCTCGTCTGATCACCGAAGTTAAGCATCGTCGGGCCCGGTCAGTACTTGGACGGGAGACCTCCTGGGAATACCGGGTGCTGTAGACATCTTTTGTATTTTTCCTCGACATACGGAGGTTAGATCTAAACTGGAAACTGAAGCCCCTATATTAAAGTCAGCAAAGTGTCTACTGCCATACTACGCTGAAAACACCGGTTCTCGTCTGATCACTGAAGTTAAGCATCGTCGGGCCTGGTCAGTACTTGGACGGGAGACCTCCTGGGAATACCGGGTGCTGTAGACATCTTTTTGTATTTTTCCTCAACATACGGAGGTTAGAAACAATCTAAACTGAAGCCCCTAAATTAAAGTTAGCAATGTGTCTACTGCCATACTACGCTGAAAACACCGGTTCTCGTCTGATCTCCGAAGTTAAGCATCGTCGGGCCCGGTCAGTACTTGGACGGGAGACCTCCTGGGAATACCGGGTGATGTAGACATCTTTTGTATTTTTCCTCGACATACGGAGGTTAGATCTAAACTGGAAACTGAAGCCCCTATATTAAAGTCAGCAACGTGTCTACTGCCATACTACGCTGAAAACACTGGTTCTCGTCTGATCACCGAAGTTAAGCATCGTCGGGCCCGGTCAGTACTTGGACGGGAGACCTCCTGGGAATACCGGGTGCTGTAGACATCTTTTTGTATTTTTCCTCAATATACGGAGGTTAGAAACAATCTAAACTGAAGCCCCTAAATTAAAGTTAGCTACGTGTCTAGGTCTACTGCCATACTACGCTGAAAACACCGGTTCTCGTCTGATCACCGAAGTTAAGCATCGTCGGGCCCGGTCAGTACTTGGACGGGAGACCTCCTGGGAATACCGGGTGCTGTAGACATCTTTTGTATTTTTCCTCGACATACGGAGGTTAGATCTAAACTGGAAACTGAAGCCCCTATATTAAAGTCAGCAAAGTGTCTACTGCCATACTACGCTGAAAACAACGGTTCTCGTCTGAACACCGAAGTTAAGCATCGTCGGGCCCGGTCAGTACTTGGACGGGAGACCTCCTGGGAATACCGGGTGCTGTAGACATCTTTTTGTATTTTTCCTCAACATACGGAGGTTAGAAACAATCTAAACTGAAGCCCCTAAATTAAAGTTAGCAACGTGTCTACTGCCATACTACGCTGAAAACACCGGTTCTCGTCTGATCTCCGAAGTTAAGCATCGCCGGGCCCGGTCAGTACTTGGACGGGAGACCTCCTGGGAATACCGGGTGCTGTAGACATCTTTTGTATTTTTCCTCGACATACGGAGGTTAGATCTAAACTGGAAACTGAAGCCCCTATATTAAAGTCAGCAACGTGTCTACTGCCATACAACGCTGAAAACACTGGTTCTCGTCTGATCACCGAAGTTAAGCATCGTCGGGCCCGGTCAGTACTTGGACGGGAGACCTCCTGGGAATACCGGGTGCTGTAGACATCTTTTTGTATTTTTCCTCAACATACGGAGGTTAGAAACAATCTAAACTGAAGCCCCTAAATTAAAGTTAGCAACGTGTCTACTGCCATACTACGCTGAAAACACCGGTTCTCGTCTGATCACCGAAGTTAAGCATCGTCGGGCCCGGTCAGTACTTGGACGGGAGACCTCCTGGGAATACTGGGTGCTGTAGACATATTTTGTATTTTTCCTCAAAATACGGAAGTTAGATATCTAAACTGGAAACTGAAGCCCCTATATTAAAGTCAACAAAGTGTTTACTGCCATACTACGCTGAAAACACCGGTTCTCGTCTGATCACCGAAGTTAAGCATCGTCGGGCCCGGTCAGTACTTGGATGGGAGACCTCCAGGGAATACCGGGTGCTGTAGACATCTTTTTGTATTTTTCCTCAACATACGGAGGTTAGAAACAATCTAAACTGAAGCCCTAAATTAAAGTTAGCAACGTGTCTACTGCCATACTATGCTGAAAACACCGGTTCTCGTCTGATCTCCGAAGTTAAGCATCGTCGGGCCTGGTCAGTACTTGGACGGGAGACCTCCTGGGAATACCGGGTGCTGTAGACATCTTTTGTATTTTTCCTCGACATACGGAGGTTAGATCTAAACTGGAAACTGAAGCCCCTAAATTAAAGTTAGCAATGTGTCTACTGCCATACTACGCTGAAAACACCGGTTCTCGTCTGATCACCGAAGTTTATAAGCATCGTCGGGCCCGGTCAGTACTTGGACGGGAGACCTCCTGGGAATACCGGGTGCTGTAGACATCTTTTTGTATTTTTCCTCAACATACGGAGGTTAGAAACAATCTAAACTGAAGCCCCTAAATTAAAGTTAGCAACGTGTATACTGCCATACTACGCTGAAAACACCGGTTCTCGTCTGATCACCGAAGTTAAGCATCGTCGGGCCCGGTCAGTACTTGGACGGGAGACCTCCTGGGAATACCGGGTGCTGTAGACATATTTTGTATTTTTCCTCAAAATACGGAAGTTAGATATCTAAACTGGAAACTGAAGCCCCTATATTAAAGTCAACAAAGTGTTTACTGCCATACTACGCTGAAAACACCGGTTCTCGTCTGATCACCGAAGTTTATAAGCATCGTCGGGCCCGGTCAGTACTTGGACGGGAGACCTCCTGGGAATACCGGGTGCTGTAGACATCTTTTTGTATTTTTCCTCAACATACGGAGGTTAGAAACAATCTAAACTGAAGCCCCTAAATTAAAGTTATACTGCCATACTACGCTGAAAACACCGGTTCTCGTCTGATCACCGAAGTTTATAAGCATCGTCGGGCCCGGTCAGTACTTGGACGGGAGACCTCCTGGGAATACCGGGTGCTGTAGACATCTTTTTGTATTTTTCCTCAACATACGGAGGTTAGAAACAATCTAAACTGAAGCCCCTAAATTAAAGTTAGCAACGTGTCTACTGCCATACTACGCTGAAAACACCGGTTCTCGTCTGATCACCGAAGTTAAGCATCGTCGGGCCCGGTCAGTACTTGGACGGGAGACCTCCTGGGAATACCGGGTGCTGTAGACATATTTTGTATTTTTCCTCAAAATACGGAAGTTAGATATCTAAACTGGAAACTGAAGCCCCTATATTAAAGTCAACAAAGTGTTTACTGCCATACTACGCTGAAAACACCGGTTCTCGTCTGATCACCGAAGTTAAGCATCGTCGGGCCCGGTCAGTACTTGGACGGGAGACCTCCAGGGAATACCGGGTGCTGTAGACATCTTTTTGTATTTTTCCTCAACATACGGAGGTTAGAAACAATCTAAACTGAAGCCCTAAATTAAAGTTAGCAACGTGTCTACTGCCATACTACGCTGAAAACACCGGTTCTCGTCTGATCTCCGAAGTTAAGCATCGTCGGGCCTGGTCAGTACTTGGACGGGAGACCTCCTGGGAATACCGGGTGCTGTAGACATCTTTTGTATTTTTCCTCGACATACGGAGGTTAGATCTAAACTGGAAACTGAAGCCCCTAAATTAAAGTTAGCAATGTGTCTACTGCCATACTACGCTGAAAACACCGGTTCTCGTCTGATCTCCGAAGTTAAGCATCGTCGGGCCCGGTCAGTACTTGGACGGGAGACCTCCTGGGAATACCGGGTGATGTAGACATCTTTTGTATTTTTCCTCGACATACGGAGGTTAGATCTAAACTGGAAACTGAAGCCCCTATATTAAAGTCAGCAACGTGTCTACTGCCATACTACGCTGAAAACACTGGTTCTCATCTGATCACCGAAGTTAAGCATCGTCGGGCCCGGTCAGTACTTGGACGGGAGACCTCCTGGGAATACCGGGTGCTGTAGACATCTTTTTGTATTTTTCCTCAACATACGGAGGTTAGAAACAATCTAAACTGAAGCCCCTAAATTAAAGTTAGCTACGTGTCTAGGTCTACTGCCATACTACGCTGAAAACACCGGTTCTCGTCTGATCACCGAAGTTAAGCATCGTCGGGCCCGGTCAGTACTTGGACGGGAGACCTCCTGGGAATACCGGGTGCTGTAGACATCTTTTGTATTTTTCCTCGACATACGGAGGTTAGATCTAAACTGGAAACTGAAGCCCCTATATTAAAGTCAGCAAAGTGTCTACTGCCATACTACGCTGAAAACAACGGTTCTCGTCTGAACACCGAAGTTAAGCATCGTCGGGCCCGGTCAGTACTTGGACGGGAGACCTCCTGGGAATACCGGGTGCTGTAGACATCTTTTTGTATTTTTCCTCAACATACGGAGGTTAGAAACAATCTAAACTGAAGCCCCTAAATTAAAGTTAGCAACGTGTCTACTGCCATACTACGCTGAAAACACCGGTTCTCGTCTGATCTCCGAAATTAAGCATCGCCGGGCCCGGTCAGTACTTGGACGGGAGACCTCCTGGGAATACCGGGTGCTGTAGACATCTTTTGTATTTTTCCTCGACATACGGAGGTTAGATCTAAACTGGAAACTGAAGCCCCTATATTAAAGTCAGCAACGTGTCTACTGCCATACAACGCTGAAAACACTGGTTCTCGTCTGATCACCGAAGTTAAGCATCGTCGGGCCCGGTCAGTACTTGGACGGGAGACCTCCTGGGAATACCGGGTGCTGTAGACATCTTTTTGTATTTTTCTTCAACATACGGAGGTTAGAAACAATCTAAACTGAAGCCCCTAAATTAAAGTTAGCAACGTGTCTACTGCCATACTACGCTGAAAACACCGGTTCTCGTCTGATCACCGAAGTTAAGCATCGTCGGGCCCGGTCAGAACTTGGACGGGAGACCTCCTGGGAATACCGGGTGCTGTAGACATATTTTGTATTTTTCCTCAAAATACGGAAGTTAGATATCTAAACTGGAAACTGAAGCCCCTATATTAAAGTCAACAAAGTGTTTACTGCCATACTACGCTGAAAACACCGGTTCTCGTCTGATCACCGAAGTTAAGCATCGTCGGGCCCGGTCAGTACTTGGACGGGAGACCTCCAGGGAATACCGGGTGCTGTAGACATCTTTTTGTATTTTTCCTCAACATACGGAGGTTAGAAACAATCTAAACTGAAGCCCTAAATTAAAGTTAGCAACGTGTCTACTGCCATACTACGCTGAAAACACCGGTTCTCGTCTGATCTCCGAAGTTAAGCATCGTCGGGCCTGGTCAGTACTTGGACGGGAGACCTCCTGGGAATACCGGGTGCTGTAGACATCTTTTGTATTTTTCCTCGACATACGGAGGTTAGATCTAAACTGGAAACTGAAGCCCCTAAATTAAAGTTAGCAATGTGTCTACTGCCATACTACGCTGAAAACACCGGTTCTCGTCTGATCACCGAAGTTTATAAGCATCGTCGGGCCCGGTCAGTACTTGGACGGGAGACCTCCTGGGAATACCGGGTGATGTAGACATCTTTTTGTATTTTTCCTCAACATACGGAGGTTAGAAACAATCTAAACTGAAGCCCCTAAATTAAAGTTAGCAACGTGTATACTGCCATACTACGCTGAAAACACCGGTTCTCGTCTGATCACCGAAGTTAAGCATCGTCGGGCCCGGTCAGTACTTGGACGGGAGACCTCCTGGGAATACCGGGTGCTGTAGACATATTTTGTATTTTTCCTCAAAATACGGAAGTTAGATATCTAAACTGGAAACTGAAGCCCCTATATTAAAGTCAACAAAGTGTTTACTGCCATACTACGCTGAAAACACCGGTTCTCGTCTGATCACCGAAGTTTATAAGCATCGTCGGGCCCGGTCAGTACTTGGACGGGAGACCTCCTGGGAATACCGGGTGCTGTAGACATCTTTTTGTATTTTTCCTCAACATACGGAGGTTAGAAACAATCTAAACTGAAGCCCCTAAATTAAAGTTAGCAACGTGTCTACTGCCATACTACGCTGAAAACACCGGGTCTCGTCTGATCACCGAAGTTAAGCATCGTCGGGCCCGGTCAGTACTTGGACGGGAGACCTCCTGGGAATACCGGGTGCTGTAGACATATTTTGTATTTTTCCTCAAAATACGGAAGTTAGATATCTAAACTGGAAACTGAAGCCCCTATATTAAAGTCAACAAAGTGTTTACTGCCATACTACGCTGAAAACACCGGTTCTCGTCTGATCACCGAAGTTAAGCATCGTCGGGCCCGGTCAGTACTTGGACGGGAGACCTCCAGGGAATACCGGGTGCTGTAGACATCTTTTTGTATTTTTCCTCAACATACGGAGGTTAGAAACAATCTAAACTGAAGCCCTAAATTAAAGTTAGCAACGTGTCTACTGCCATACTACGCTGAAAACACCGGTTCTCGTCTGATCTCCGAAGTTAAGCATCGTCGGGCCTGGTCAGTACTTGGACGGGAGACCTCCTGGGAATACCGGGTGCTGTAGACATCTTTTGTATTTTTCCTCGACATACGGAGGTTAGATCTAAACTGGAAACTGAAGCCCCTAAATTAAAGTTAGCAATGTGTCTACTGCCATACTACGCTGAAAACACCGGTTCTCGTCTGATCTCCGAAGTTAAGCATCGTCGGGCCCGGTCAGTACTTGGACGGGAGACCTCCTGGGAATACCGGGTGATGTAGACATCTTTTGTATTTTTCCTCGACATACGGAGGTTAGATCTAAACTGGAAACTGAAGCCCCTATATTAAAGTCAGCAACGTGTCTACTGCCATACTACGCTGAAAACACTGGTTCTCGTCTGATCACCGAAGTTAAGCATCGTCGGGCCCAGTCAGTACTTGGACGGGAGACCTCCTGGGAATACCGGGTGCTGTAGACATCTTTTTGTATTTTTCCTCAACATACGGAGGTTAGAAACAATCTAAACTGAAGCCCCTAAATTAAAGTTAGCTACGTGTCTAGGTCTACTGCCATACTACGCTGAAAACACCGGTTCTCGTCTGATCACCGAAGTTAAGCATCGTCGGGCCCGGTCAGTACTTGGACGGGAGACCTCCTGGGAATACCGGGTGCTGTAGATATCTTTTGTATTTTTCCTCGACATACGGAGGTTAGATCTAAACTGGAAACTGAAGCTCCTATATTAAAGTCAGCAAAGTGTCTACTGCCATACTACGCTGAAAACAACGGTTCTCGTCTGAACACCGAAGTTAAGCATCGTCGGGCCCGGTCAGTACTTGGACGGGAGACCTCCTGGGAATACCGGGTGCTGTAGACATCTTTTTGTATTTTTCCTCAACATACGGAGGTTAGAAACAATCTAAACTGAAGCCCCTAAATTAAAGTTAGCAACGTGTCTACTGCCATACTACGCTGAAAACACCGGTTCTCGTCTGATCTCCGAAGTTAAGCATCGCCGGGCCCGGTCAGTACTTGGACGGGAGACCTCCTGGGAATACCGGGTGCTGTAGACATCTTTTGTATTTTTCCTCGACATACGGAGGTTAGATCTAAACTGGAAACTGAAGCCCCTATATTAAAGTCAGCAACGTGTCTACTGCCATACAACGCTGAAAACACTGGTTCTCGTCTGATCACCGAAGTTAAGCATCGTCGGGCCCGGTCAGTACTTGGACGGGAGACCTCCTGGGAATACCGGGTGCTGTAGACATCTTTTTGTATTTTTCCTCAACATACGGAGGTTAGAAACAATCTAAACTGAAGCCCCTAAATTAAAGTTAGCAACGTGTCTACTGCCATACTACGCTGAAAACACCGGTTCTCGTCTGATCACCGAAGTTAAGCATCGTCGGGCCCGGTCAGTATTTGGACGGGAGACCTCCTGGGAATACCGGGTGCTGTAGACATATTTTGTATTTTTCCTCAAAATACGGAAGTTAGATATCTAAACTGGAAACTGAAGCCCCTATATTAAAGTCAACAAAGTGTTTACTGCCATACTACGCTGAAAACACCGGTTCTCGTCTGATCACCGAAGTTAAGCATCGTCGGGCCAGGTCAGTACTTGGATGGGAGACCTCCAGGGAATACCGGGTGCTGTAGACATCTTTTTGTATTTTTCCTCAACATACGGAGGTTAGAAACAATCTAAACTGAAGCCCTAAATTAAAGTTAGCAACGTGTTTACTGCCATACTACGCTGAAAACACCGGTTCTCGTCTGATCTCCGAAGTTAAGCATCGTCGGGCCTGGTCAGTACTTGGACGGGAGACCTCCTGGGAATACCGGGTGCTGTAGACATCTTTTGTATTTTTCCTCGACATACGGAGGTTAGATCTAAACTGGAAACTGAAGCCCCTAAATTAAAGTTAGCAATGTGTCTACTGCCATACTACGCTGAAAACACCGGTTCTCGTTTGATCACCGAAGTTTATAAGCATCGTCGGGCCCGGTCAGTACTTGGACGGGAGACCTCCTGGGAATACCGGGTGCTGTAGACATCTTTTTGTATTTTTCCTCAACATACGGAGGTTAGAAACAATCTAAACTGAAGCCCCTAAATTAAAGTTAGCAACGTGTATACTGCCATACTACGCTGAAAACACCGGTTCTCGTCTGATCACCGAAGTTAAGCATCGTCGGGCCCGGTCAGTACTTGGACGGGAGACCTACTGGGAATACCGGTGCTGTAGACATCTTTTGTATTTTTCCTCGACATACGGAGGTTAGATCTAAACTGGAAACTGAAGCCCCTATATTAACGTCAGCAACGTGTCTAATGCCATACTACGCTGAAAACACTGGTTCTCGTCTGATCACCGAAGTTAAGCATCGTAGGGCCCCGTCAGTACTTGGACGGGAGACCTCCTGGGAATACCGGGTGCTGTAGACATCTTTTTGTATTTTTCCTCAACATACGGAGGTTAGAAACAATCTAAACTGAAGCCCCTAAATTAAAGTTAGCAACGTGTCTACTGCCATACTACGCTGAAAACACCGGTTCTCGTCTGATCACCGAAGTTAAGCATCGTCGGGCCCGGTCAGTACTTGGACGGGAGACCTCCTGGGAATACCGGGTGCTGTAGACATCTTTTTGTATTTTTCCTCAACATACGGAGGTTAGAAACAATCTAAACTGAAGCCCCTAAATTAAAGTTAGCAATGTGTCTACTGCCATACTACGCTGAAAACACCGGTTCTCGTCTGATCACCGAAGTTAAGCATCGTCGGGCCCGGTCAGTACTTGGACGGGAGACCTCCTGGGAATACCGGGTGCTGTAGACATATTTTTGTATTTTTCCTCAACATACGGAGGTTAGAAACAATCTAAACTGAAGCCCCTAAATTAAAGTTAGCAACGTGTCTACTGAAATACTACGCTGAAAACACCGGTTCTCGTCTGATCACCGAAGTTAAGCATCGTCGGGCCCGGTCAGTACTTGGACAGGAGACCTCCTGGGAATACCGGGTGCTGTAGACATCTTTTGTATTTTTCCTCGACATACGGAGGTTAGATCTAAACTGGAAACTGAAGCCCCTATAGTAAAGACAACAAAGTGTCTACTGCCATACTACGCTGAAAACACCGGTTCTCGTCAGATCACCGAAGTTAAGCATCGTCGGGCCCGGTCAGTACTTGGACGGCAGACCTCCTGGGAATACCGGGTGCTGTAGACATCTTTTTGTATTTTTCCTCAACATACGGAGGTTAGAAACAATCTAAACTGAAGCCCCTAAATTAAAGTTAGCAACGTGTCTACTGCCATACTACGCTGAAAACACCAGTTCTCGTCTGATCACCGAAGTTAAGCATCGTCGGGCCCGGTCAGTACTTGGACGGGAGACCTCCTGGGAATACCGGGTGCTGTAGACATCTTTTTGTATTTTTCCTCAACATACGGAGGTTAGAAACAATCTAAACTGAAGCCCCTAAATTAAAGTTAGCAACGTGTCTACTGCCATACTACGCTGAAAACACCGGTTCTCGTCTGATCACCGAAGTTAAGCATCGTCGGGCCCGGTCAGTACTTGGACGGGAGACCTCCTGGGAATACCGGGTGCTGTAGACATATTTTGTATTTTTCCTCAAAATACGGAAGTTAGATATCTAAACTGGAATCTGAAGCCCCTAAATTAAAGTCAGCAACGTGTCTACTGCCATACTACGCTGAAAACACCGGTTCTCGTCTGATCACCGAAGTTAAGCATCGTCGGGCCCGGTCAGTACTTGGACGGGAGACCTCCTGGGAATACCGGGTGCTGTAGACATCTTTTGTATTTTTCCTCGACATACGGAGGTTAGATCTAAACTGGAAACTGAAGCCCCTATATTAAAGTCAGCAAAGTGTCTACTGCCATACTACGCTGAAAACACCGGTTCTCGTCTGATCACTGAAGTTAAGCATCGTCGGGCCTGGTCAGTACTTGGACGGGAGACCTCCTGGGAATACCGGGTGCTGTAGACATCTTTTTGTATTTTTCCTCAACATACGGAGGTTAGAAACAATCTAAACTGAAGCCCCTAAATTAAAGTTAGCAATGTGTCTACTGCCATACTACGCTGAAAACACCGGTTCTCGTCTGATCACCGAAGTTTATAAGCATCGTCGGGCCCGGTCAGTACTTGGACGGGAGACCTCCTGGGAATACCGGGTGCTGTAGACATCTTTTTGTATTTTTCCTCAACATACGGAGGTTAGAAACAATCTCAACTGAAGCCCCTAAATTAAAGTTAGCTACGTGTCTAGGTCTACTGCCATACTACGCTGAAAACACCGGTTCTCGTCTGATCACCGAAGTTAAGCATCGTCGGGCCCGGTCAGTACTTGGACGGGAGACCTCCTGGGAATACCGGGTGCTGTAGACATCTTTTGTATTTTTCCTCGACATACGGAGGTTAGATCTAAACTGGAAACTGAAGCCCCTATATTAAAGTCAGCAAAGTGTCTACTGCCATACTACGCTGAAAACACTGGTTCTCGTCTGATCACCGAAGTTAAGCATCGTCGGGCCCGGTCAGTACTTGGACGGGAGACCTCCTGGGAATACCGGGTGCTGTAGACATCTTTTTGTATTTTTCCTCAACATACGGAGGTTAGAAACAATCTAAACTGAAGCCCCTAAATTAAAGTTAGCTACGTGTCTAGGTCTACTGCCATACTACGCTGAAAACACCGGTTCTCGTCTGATCACCGAAGTTAAGCATCGTCGGGCCCGGTCAGTACTTGGACGGGAGACCTCCTGGGAATACCGGGTGCTGTAGACATCTTTTGTATTTTTCCTCGACATACGGAGGTTAGATCTAAACTGGAAACTGAAGCCCCTATATTAAAGTCAGCAAAGTGTCTACTGCCATACTACGCTGAAAACAACGGTTCTCGTCTGAACACCGAAGTTAAGCATCGTCGGGCCCGGTCAGTACTTGGACGGGAGACCTCCTGGGAATACCGGGTGCTGTAGACATCTTTTTGTATTTTTCCTCAACATACGGAGGTTAGAAACAATCTAAACTGAAGCCCCTATATTAAAGTCAACAAAGTGTTTACTGCCATACTACGCTGAAAACACCGGTTCTCGTCTGATCACCGAAGTTAAGCATCGTCGGGCCCGGTCAGTACTTGGACGGGAGACCTCCAGGGAATACCGGGTGCTGTAGACATCTTTTTGTATTTTTCCTCAACATACGGAGGTTAGAAACAATCTAAACTGAAGCCCTAAATTAAAGTTAGCAACGTGTCTACTGCCATACTACGCTGAAAACACCGGTTCTCGTCTGATCTCCGAAGTTAAGCATCGTCGGGCCTGGTCAGTACTTGGATGGGAGACCTCCTGGGAATACCGGGTGCTGTAGACATCTTTTGTATTTTTCCTCGACATACGGAGGTTAGATCTAAACTGGAAACTGAAGCCCCTAAATTAAAGTTAGCAATGTGTCTACTGCCATACTACGCTGAAAACACCGGTTCTCGTTTGATCACCGAAGTTTATAAGCATCGTCGGGCCCGGTCAGTACTTGGACGGGAGACCTCCTGGGAATACCGGGTGCTGTAGACATCTTTTTGTATTTTTCCTCAACATACGGAGGTTAGAAACAATCTAAACTGAAGCCCCTAAATTAAAGTTAGCAACGTGTATACTGCCATACTACGCTGAAAACACCGGTTCTCGTCTGATCACCGAAGTTAAGCATCGTCGGGCCCGGTCAGTACTTGGACGGGAGACCTACTGGGAATACCGGTGCTGTAGACATCTTTTGTATTTTTCCTCGACATACGGAGGTTAGATCTAAACTGGAAACTGAAGCCCCTATATTAACGTCAGCAACGTGTCTAATGCCATACTACGCTGAAAACACTGGTTCTCGTCTGATCACCGAAGTTAAGCATCGTAGGGCCCCGGTCAGTACTTGGACGGGAGACCTCCAGGGAATACCGGGTGCTGTAGACATCTTTTTGTATTTTTCCTCAACATACGGAGGTTAGAAACAATCTAAACTGAAGCCCTAAATTAAAGTTAGCAACGTGTCTACTGCCATACTACGCTGAAAACACCGGTTCTCGTCTGATCTCCGAAGTTAAGCATCGTCGGGCCTGGTCAGTACTTGGACGGGAGACCTCCTGGGAATACCGGGTGCTGTAGACATCTTTTGTATTTTTCCTCGACATACGGAGGTTAGATCTAAACTGGAAACTGAAGCCCCTAAATTAAAGTTAGCAATGTGTCTACTGCCATACTACGCTGAAAACACCGGTTCTCGTTTGATCACCGAAGTTTATAAGCATCGTCGGGCCCGGTCAGTACTTGGACGGGAGACCTCCTGGGAATACCGGGTGCTGTAGACATCTTTTTGTATTTTTCCTCAACATACGGAGGTTAGAAACAATCTAAACTGAAGCCCCTAAATTAAAGTTAGCAACGTGTATACTGCCATACTACGCTGAAAACACCGGTTCTCGTCTGATCACCGAAGTTAAGCATCGTCGGGCCCGGTCAGTACTTGGACGGGAGACCTACTGGGAATACCGGTGCTGTAGACATCTTTTGTATTTTTCCTCGACATACGGAGGTTAGATCTAAACTGGAAACTGAAGCCCCTATATTAACGTCAGCAACGTGTCTAATGCCATACTACGCTGAAAACACTGGTTCTCGTCTGATCACCGAAGTTAAGCATCGTAGGGCCCCGTCAGTACTTGGACGGGAGACCTCCTGGGAATACCGGGTGCTGTAGACATCTTTTTGTATTTTTCCTCAACATACGGAGGTTAGAAACAATCTAAACTGAAGCCCCTAAATTAAAGTTAGCAACGTGTCTACTGCCATACTACGCTGAAAACACCGGTTCTCGTCTGATCACCGAAGTTAAGCATCGTCGGGCCCGGTCAGTACTTGGACGGGAGACCTCCTGGGAATACCGGGTGCTGTAGACATATTTTGTATTTTTCCTCAAAATACGGAAGTTAGATATCTAAACTGGAATCTGAAGCCCCTAAATTAAAGTCAGCAACGTGTCTACTGCCATACTACGCTGAAAACACCGGTTCTCGTCTGATCACCGAAGTTAAGCATCGTCGGGCCCGGTCAGTACTTGGATGGGAGACCTCCTGGGAATACCGGGTGCTGTAGACATCTTTTGTATTTTTCCTCGACATACGGAGGTTAGATCTAAACTGGAAACTGAAGCCCCTAAATTAAAGTTAGCAATGTGTCTACTGCCATACTACGCTGAAAACACCGGTTCTCGTCTGATCTCCGAAGTTAAGCATCGTCGGGCCCGGTCAGTACTTGGACGGGAGACCTCCTGGGAATACCGGGTGATGTAGACATCTTTTGTATTTTTCCTCGACATACGGAGGTTAGATCTAAACTGGAAACTGAAGCCCCTATATTAAAGTCAGCAACGTGTCTACTGCCATACTACGCTGAAAACACTGGTTCTCGTCTGATCACCGAAGTTAAGCATCGTCGGGCCCAGTCAGTACTTGGACGGGAGACCTCCTGGGAATACCGGGTGCTGTAGACATCTTTTTGTATTTTTCCTCAACATACGGAGGTTAGAAACAATCTAAACTGAAGCCCCTAAATTAAAGTTAGCTACGTGTCTAGGTCTACTGCCATACTACGCTGAAAACACCGGTTCTCGTCTGATCACCGAAGTTAAGCATCGTCGGGCCCGGTCAGTACTTGGACGGGAGACCTCCTGGGAATACCGGGTGCTGTAGATATCTTTTGTATTTTTCCTCGACATACGGAGGTTAGATCTAAACTGGAAACTGAAGCTCCTATATTAAAGTCAGCAAAGTGTCTACTGCCATACTACGCTGAAAACAACGGTTCTCGTCTGAACACCGAAGTTAAGCATCGTCGGGCCCGGTCAGTACTTGGACGGGAGACCTCCTGGGAATACCGGGTGCTGTAGACATCTTTTTGTATTTTTCCTCAACATACGGAGGTTAGAAACAATCTAAACTGAAGCCCCTAAATTAAAGTTAGCAACGTGTCTACTGCCATACTACGCTGAAAACACCGGTTCTCGTCTGATCTCCGAAGTTAAGCATCGCCGGGCCCGGTCAGTACTTGGACGGGAGACCTCCTGGGAATACCGGGTGCTGTAGACATCTTTTGTATTTTTCCTCGACATACGGAGGTTAGATCTAAACTGGAAACTGAAGCCCCTATATTAAAGTCAGCAACGTGTCTACTGCCATACAACGCTGAAAACACTGGTTCTCGTCTGATCACCGAAGTTAAGCATCGTCGGGCCCGGTCAGTACTTGGACGGGAGACCTCCTGGGAATACCGGGTGCTGTAGACATCTTTTTGTATTTTTCCTCAACATACGGAGGTTAGAAACAATCTAAACTGAAGCCCCTAAATTAAAGTTAGCAACGTGTCTACTGCCATACTACGCTGAAAACACCGGTTCTCGTCTGATCACCGAAGTTAAGCATCGTCGGGCCCGGTCAGTATTTGGACGGGAGACCTCCTGGGAATACCGGGTGCTGTAGACATATTTTGTATTTTTCCTCAAAATACGGAAGTTAGATATCTAAACTGGAAACTGAAGCCCCTATATTAAAGTCAACAAAGTGTTTACTGCCATACTACGCTGAAAACACCGGTTCTCGTCTGATCACCGAAGTTAAGCATCGTCGGGCCAGGTCAGTACTTGGATGGGAGACCTCCAGGGAATACCGGGTGCTGTAGACATCTTTTTGTATTTTTCCTCAACATACGGAGGTTAGAAACAATCTAAACTGAAGCCCTAAATTAAAGTTAGCAACGTGTTTACTGCCATACTACGCTGAAAACACCGGTTCTCGTCTGATCTCCGAAGTTAAGCATCGTCGGGCCTGGTCAGTACTTGGACGGGAGACCTCCTGGGAATACCGGGGGCTGTAGACATCTTTTGTATTTTTCCTCGACATACGGAGGTTAGATCTAAACTGGAAACTGAAGCCCCTAAATTAAAGTTAGCAATGTGTCTACTGCCATACTACGCTGAAAACACCGGTTCTCGTTTGATCACCGAAGTTTATAAGCATCGTCGGGCCCGGTCAGTACTTGGACGGGAGACCTCCTGGGAATACCGGGTGCTGTAGACATCTTTTTGTATTTTTCCTCAACATACGGAGGTTAGAAACAATCTAAACTGAAGCCCCTAAATTAAAGTTAGCAACGTGTATACTGCCATACTACGCTGAAAACACCGGTTCTCGTCTGATCACCGAAGTTAAGCATCGTCGGGCCCGGTCAGTACTTGGACGGGAGACCTACTGGGAATACCGGTGCTGTAGACATCTTTTGTATTTTTCCTCGACATACGGAGGTTAGATCTAAACTGGAAACTGAAGCCCCTATATTAACGTCAGCAACGTGTCTAATGCCATACTACGCTGAAAACACTGGTTCTCGTCTGATCACCGAAGTTAAGCATCGTAGGGCCCCGTCAGTACTTGGACGGGAGACCTCCTGGGAATACCGGGTGCTGTAGACATCTTTTTGTATTTTTCCTCAACATACGGAGGTTAGAAACAATCTAAACTGAAGCCCCTAAATTAAAGTTAGCAACGTGTCTACTGCCATACTACGCTGAAAACACCGGTTCTCGTCTGATCACCGAAGTTAAGCATCGTCGGGCCCGGTCAGTACTTGGACGGGAGACCTCCTGGGAATACCGGGTGCTGTAGACATCTTTTTGTATTTTTCCTCAACATACGGAGGTTAGAAACAATCTAAACTGAAGCCCCTAAATTAAAGTTAGCAATGTGTCTACTGCCATACTACGCTGAAAACACCGGTTCTCGTCTGATCACCGAAGTTAAGCATCGTCGGGCCCGGTCAGTACTTGGACGGGAGACCTCCTGGGAATACCGGGTGCTGTAGACATATTTTTGTATTTTTCCTCAACATACGGAGGTTAGAAACAATCTAAACTGAAGCCCCTAAATTAAAGTTAGCAACGTGTCTACTGAAATACTACGCTGAAAACACCGGTTCTCGTCTGATCACCGAAGTTAAGCATCGTCGGGCCCGGTCAGTACTTGGACAGGAGACCTCCTGGGAATACCGGGTGCTGTAGACATCTTTTGTATTTTTCCTCGACATACGGAGGTTAGATCTAAACTGGAAACTGAAGCCCCTATAGTAAAGACAACAAAGTGTCTACTGCCATACTACGCTGAAAACACCGGTTCTCGTCTGATCACCGAAGTTAAGCATCGTCGGGCCCGGTCAGTACTTGGACGGCAGACCTCCTGGGAATACCGGGTGCTGTAGACATCTTTTTGTATTTTTCCTCAACATACGGAGGTTAGAAACAATCTAAACTGAAGCCCCTAAATTAAAGTTAGCAACGTGTCTACTGCCATACTACGCTGAAAACACCAGTTCTCGTCTGATCACCGAAGTTAAGCATCGTCGGGCCCGGTCAGTACTTGGACGGGAGACCTCCTGGGAATACCGGGTGCTGTAGACATCTTTTTGTATTTTTCCTCAACATACGGAGGTTAGAAACAATCTAAACTGAAGCCCCTAAATTAAAGTTAGCAACGTGTCTACTGCCATACTACGCTGAAAACACCGGTTCTCGTCTGATCACCGAAGTTAAGCATCGTCGGGCCCGGTCAGTACTTGGACGGGAGACCTCCTGGGAATACCGGGTGCTGTAGACATATTTTGTATTTTTCCTCAAAATACGGAAGTTAGATATCTAAACTGGAATCTGAAGCCCCTAAATTAAAGTCAGCAACGTGTCTACTGCCATACTACGCTGAAAACACCGGTTCTCGTCTGATCACCGAAGTTAAGCATCGTCGGGCCCGGTCAGTACTTGGACGGGAGACCTCCTGGGAATACCGGGTGCTGTAGACATCTTTTGTATTTTTCCTCGACATACGGAGGTTAGATCTAAACTGGAAACTGAAGCCCCTATATTAAAGTCAGCAAAGTGTCTACTGCCATACTACGCTGAAAACACCGGTTCTCGTCTGATCACTGAAGTTAAGCATCGTCGGGCCTGGTCAGTACTTGGACGGGAGACCTCCTGGGAATACCGGGTGCTGTAGACATCTTTTTGTATTTTTCCTCAACATACGGAGGTTAGAAACAATCTAAACTGAAGCCCCTAAATTAAAGTTAGCAATGTGTCTACTGCCATACTACGCTGAAAACACCGGTTCTCGTCTGATCACCGAAGTTTATAAGCATCGTCGGGCCCGGTCAGTACTTGGACGGGAGACCTCCTGGGAATACCGGGTGCTGTAGACTTTTTTTTGTATTTTTCCTCAACATACGGAGGTTAGAAACAATCTCAACTGAAGCCCCTAAATTAAAGTTAGCTACGTGTCTAGGTCTACTGCCATACTACGCTGAAAACACCGGTTCTCGTCTGATCACCGAAGTTAAGCATCGTCGGGCCCGGTCAGTACTTGGACGGGAGACCTCCTGGGAATACCGGGTGCTGTAGACATCTTTTGTATTTTTCCTCGACATACGGAGGTTAGATCTAAACTGGAAACTGAAGCCCCTATATTAAAGTCAGCAAAGTGTCTACTGCCATACTACGCTGAAAACACTGGTTCTCGTCTGATCACCGAAGTTAAGCATCGTCGGGCCCGGTCAGTACTTGGACGGGAGACCTCCTGGGAATACCGGGTGCTGTAGACATCTTTTTGTATTTTTCCTCAACATACGGAGGTTAGAAACAATCTAAACTGAAGCCCCTAAATTAAAGTTAGCTACGTGTCTAGGTCTACTGCCATACTACGCTGAAAACACCGGTTCTCGTCTGATCACCGAAGTTAAGCATCGTCGGGCCCGGTCAGTACTTGGACGGGAGACCTCCTGGGAATACCGGGTGCTGTAGACATCTTTTGTATTTTTCCTCGACATACGGAGGTTAGATCTAAACTGGAAACTGAAGCCCCTATATTAAAGTCAGCAAAGTGTCTACTGCCATACTACGCTGAAAACAACGGTTCTCGTCTGAACACCGAAGTTAAGCATCGTCGGGCCCGGTCAGTACTTGGACGGGAGACCTCCTGGGAATACCGGGTGCTGTAGACATCTTTTTGTATTTTTCCTCAACATACGGAGGTTAGAAACAATCTAAACTGAAGCCCCTATATTAAAGTCAACAAAGTGTTTACTGCCATACTACGCTGAAAACACCGGTTCTCGTCTGATCACCGAAGTTAAGCATCGTCGGGCCCGGTCAGTACTTGGACGGGAGACCTCCAGGGAATACCGGGTGCTGTAGACATCTTTTTGTATTTTTCCTCAACATACGGAGGTTAGAAACAATCTAAACTGAAGCCCTAAATTAAAGTTAGCAACGTGTCTACTGCCATACTACGCTGAAAACACCGGTTCTCGTCTGATCTCCGAAGTTAAGCATCGTCGGGCCTGGTCAGTACTTGGATGGGAGACCTCCTGGGAATACCGGGTGCTGTAGACATCTTTTGTATTTTTCCTCGACATACGGAGGTTAGATCTAAACTGGAAACTGAAGCCCCTAAATTAAAGTTAGCAATGTGTCTACTGCCATACTACGCTGAAAACACCGGTTCTCGTTTGATCACCGAAGTTTATAAGCATCGTCGGGCCCGGTCAGTACTTGGACGGGAGACCTCCTGGGAATACCGGGTGCTGTAGACATCTTTTTGTATTTTTCCTCAACATACGGAGGTTAGAAACAATCTAAACTGAAGCCCCTAAATTAAAGTTAGCAACGTGTATACTGCCATACTACGCTGAAAACACCGGTTCTCGTCTGATCACCGAAGTTAAGCATCGTCGGGCCCGGTCAGTACTTGGACGGGAGACCTACTGGGAATACCGGTGCTGTAGACATCTTTTGTATTTTTCCTCGACATACGGAGGTTAGATCTAAACTGGAAACTGAAGCCCCTATATTAACGTCAGCAACGTGTCTAATGCCATACTACGCTGAAAACACTGGTTCTCGTCTGATCACCGAAGTTAAGCATCGTAGGGCCCCGGTCAGTACTTGGACGGGAGACCTCCAGGGAATACCGGGTGCTGTAGACATCTTTTTGTATTTTTCCTCAACATACGGAGGTTAGAAACAATCTAAACTGAAGCCCTAAATTAAAGTTAGCAACGTGTCTACTGCCATACTACGCTGAAAACACCGGTTCTCGTCTGATCTCCGAAGTTAAGCATCGTCGGGCCTGGTCAGTACTTGGACGGGAGACCTCCTGGGAATACCGGGTGCTGTAGACATCTTTTGTATTTTTCCTCGACATACGGAGGTTAGATCTAAACTGGAAACTGAAGCCCCTAAATTAAAGTTAGCAATGTGTCTACTGCCATACTACGCTGAAAACACCGGTTCTCGTTTGATCACCGAAGTTTATAAGCATCGTCGGGCCCGGTCAGTACTTGGACGGGAGACCTCCTGGGAATACCGGGTGCTGTAGACATCTTTTTGTATTTTTCCTCAACATACGGAGGTTAGAAACAATCTAAACTGAAGCCCCTAAATTAAAGTTAGCAACGTGTATACTGCCATACTACGCTGAAAACACCGGTTCTCGTCTGATCACCGAAGTTAAGCATCGTCGGGCCCGGTCAGTACTTGGACGGGAGACCTACTGGGAATACCGGTGCTGTAGACATCTTTTGTATTTTTCCTCGACATACGGAGGTTAGATCTAAACTGGAAACTGAAGCCCCTATATTAACGTCAGCAACGTGTCTAATGCCATACTACGCTGAAAACACTGGTTCTCGTCTGATCACCGAAGTTAAGCATCGTAGGGCCCCGTCAGTACTTGGACGGGAGACCTCCTGGGAATACCGGGTGCTGTAGACATCTTTTTGTATTTTTCCTCAACATACGGAGGTTAGAAACAATCTAAACTGAAGCCCCTAAATTAAAGTTAGCAACGTGTCTACTGCCATACTACGCTGAAAACACCGGTTCTCGTCTGATCACCGAAGTTAAGCATCGTCGGGCCCGGTCAGTACTTGGACGGGAGACCTCCTGGGAATACCGGGTGCTGTAGACATATTTTGTATTTTTCCTCAAAATACGGAAGTTAGATATCTAAACTGGAATCTGAAGCCCCTAAATTAAAGTCAGCAACGTGTCTACTGCCATACTACGCTGAAAACACCGGTTCTCGTCTGATCACCGAAGTTAAGCATCGTCGGGCCCGGTCAGTACTTGGATGGGAGACCTCCTGGGAATACCGGGTGCTGTAGACATCTTTTGTATTTTTCCTCGACATACGGAGGTTAGATCTAAACTGGAAACTGAAGCCCCTATATTAAAGTCAGCAAAGTGTCTACTGCCATACTACGCTGAAAACACCGGTTCTCGTCTGATCACTGAAGTTAAGCATCGTCGGGCCTGGTCAGTACTTGGACGGGAGACCTCCTGGGAATACCGGGTGCTGTAGACATCTTTTTGTATTTTTCCTCAACATACGGAGGTTAGAAACAATCTAAACTGAAGCCCCTAAATTAAAGTTAGCAATGTGTCTACTGCCATACTACGCTGAAAACACCGGTTCTCGTCTGATCACCGAAGTTTATAAGCATCGTCGGGCCCGGTCAGTACTTGGACGGGAGACCTCCTGGGAATACCGGGTGCTGTAGACATCTTTTTGTATTTTTCCTCAACATACGGAGGTTAGAAACAATCTCAACTGAAGCCCCTAAATTAAAGTTAGCTACGTGTCTAGGTCTACTGCCATACTACGCTGAAAACACCGGTTCTCGTCTGATCACCGAAGTTAAGCATCGTCGGGCCCGGTCAGTACTTGGACGGGAGACCTCCTGGGAATACCGGGTGCTGTAGACATCTTTTGTATTTTTCCTCGACATACGGAGGTTAGATCTAAACTGGAAACTGAAGCCCCTATATTAAAGTCAGCAAAGTGTCTACTGCCATACTACGCTGAAAACACTGGTTCTCGTCTGATCACCGAAGTTAAGCATCGTCGGGCCCGGTCAGTACTTGGACGGGAGACCTCCTGGGAATACCGGGTGCTGTAGACATCTTTTTGTATTTTTCCTCAACATACGGAGGTTAGAAACAATCTAAACTGAAGCCCCTAAATTAAAGTTAGCTACGTGTCTAGGTCTACTGCCATACTACGCTGAAAACACCGGTTCTCGTCTGATCACCGAAGTTAAGCATCGTCGGGCCCGGTCAGTACTTGGACGGGAGACCTCCTGGGAATACCGGGTGCTGTAGACATCTTTTGTATTTTTCCTCGACATACGGAGGTTAGATCTAAACTGGAAACTGAAGCCCCTATATTAAAGTCAGCAAAGTGTCTACTGCCATACTACGCTGAAAACAACGGTTCTCGTCTGAACACCGAAGTTAAGCATCGTCGGGCCCGGTCAGTACTTGGACGGGAGACCTCCTGGGAATACCGGGTGCTGTAGACATCTTTTTGTATTTTTCCTCAACATACGGAGGTTAGAAACAATCTAAACTGAAGCCCCTATATTAAAGTCAACAAAGTGTTTACTGCCATACTACGCTGAAAACACCGGTTCTCGTCTGATCACCGAAGTTAAGCATCGTCGGGCCCGGTCAGTACTTGGACGGGAGACCTCCAGGGAATACCGGGTGCTGTAGACATCTTTTTGTATTTTTCCTCAACATACGGAGGTTAGAAACAATCTAAACTGAAGCCCTAAATTAAAGTTAGCAACGTGTCTACTGCCATACTACGCTGAAAACACCGGTTCTCGTCTGATCTCCGAAGTTAAGCATCATCGGGCCTGGTCAGTACTTGGATGGGAGACCTCCTGGGAATACCGGGTGCTGTAGACATCTTTTGTATTTTTCCTCGACATACGGAGGTTAGATCTAAACTGGAAACTGAAGCCCCTAAATTAAAGTTAGCAATGTGTCTACTGCCATACTACGCTGAAAACACCGGTTCTCGTTTGATCACCTAAGTTTATAAGCATCGTCGGGCCCGGTCAGTACTTGGACGGGAGACCTCCTGGGAATACCGGGTGCTGTAGACATCTTTTTGTATTTTTCCTCAACATACGGAGGTTAGAAACAATCTAAACTGAAGCCCCTAAATTAAAGTTAGCAACGTGTATACTGCCATACTACGCTGAAAACACCGGTTCTCGTCTGATCACCGAAGTTAAGCATCGTCGGGCCCGGTCAGTACTTGGACGGGAGACCTACTGGGAATACTGGTGCTGTAGACATCTTTTGTATTTTTCCTCGACATACGGAGGTTAGATCTAAACTGGAAACTGAAGCCCCTATATTAACGTCAGCAACGTGTCTAATGCCATACTACGCTGAAAACACTGGTTCTCGTCTGATCACCGAAGTTAAGCATCGTAGGGCCCCGGTCAGTACTTGGACGGGAGACCTCCAGGGAATACCGGGTGCTGTAGACATCTTTTTGTATTTTTCCTCAACATACGGAGGTTAGAAACAATCTAAACTGAAGCCCTAAATTAAAGTTAGCAACGTGTCTACTGCCATACTACGCTGAAAACACCGGTTCTCGTCTGATCTCCGAAGTTAAGCATCGTCGGGCCTGGTCAGTACTTGGACGGGAGACCTCCTGGGAATACCGGGTGCTGTAGACATCTTTTGTATTTTTCCTCGACATACGGAGGTTAGATCTAAACTGGAAACTGAAGCCCCTAAATTAAAGTTAGCAATGTGTCTACTGCCATACTACGCTGAAAACACCGGTTCTCGTTTGATCACCGAAGTTTATAAGCATCGTCGGGCCCGGTCAGTACTTGGACGGGAGACCTCCTGGGAATACCGGGTGCTGTAGACATCTTTTTGTATTTTTCCTCAACATACGGAGGTTAGAAACAATCTAAACTGAAGCCCCTAAATTAAAGTTAGCAACGTGTATACTGCCATACTACGCTGAAAACACCGGTTCTCGTCTGATCACCGAAGTTAAGCATCGTCGGGCCCGGTCAGTACTTGGACGGGAGACCTACTGGGAATACCGGTGCTGTAGACATCTTTTGTATTTTTCCTCGACATACGGAGGTTAGATCTAAACTGGAAACTGAAGCCCCTATATTAACGTCAGCAACGTGTCTAATGCCATACTACGCTGAAAACACTGGTTCTCGTCTGATCACCGAAGTTAAGCATCGTAGGGCCCCGTCAGTACTTGGACGGGAGACCTCCTGGGAATACCGGGTGCTGTAGACATCTTTTTGTATTTTTCCTCAACATACGGAGGTTAGAAACAATCTAAACTGAAGCCCCTAAATTAAAGTTAGCAACGTGTCTACTGCCATACTACGCTGAAAACACCGGTTCTCGTCTGATCACCGAAGTTAAGCATCGTCGGGCCCGGTCAGTACTTGGACGGGAGACCTCCTGGGAATACCGGGTGCTGTAGACATCTTTTTGTATTTTTCCTCAACATACGGAGGTTAGAAACAATCTAAACTGAAGCCCCTAAATTAAAGTTAGCAACGTGTCTACTGCCATACTACGCTGAAAACACCAGTTCTCGTCTGATCACCGAAGTTAAGCATCGTCGGGCCCGGTCAGTACTTGGACGGGAGACCTCCTGGGAATACCGGGTGCTGTAGACATATTTTTGTATTTTTCCTCAACATACGGAGGTTAGAAACAATCTAAACTGAAGCCCCTAAATTAAAGTTAGCAACGTGTCTACTGAAATACTACGCTGAAAACACCGGTTCTCGTCTGATCACCGAAGTTAAGCATCGTCGGGCCCGGTCAGTCCTTGGACAGGAGACCTCCTGGGAATACCGGGTGCTGTAGACATCTTTTGTATTTTTCCTCGACATACGGAGGTTAGATCTAAACTGGAAACTGAAGCCCCTATAGTAAAGACAACAAAGTGTCTACTGCCATACTACGCTGAAAACACCGGTTCTCGTCTGATCACCGAAGTTAAGCATCGTCGGGCCCGGTCAGTACTTGGACGGCAGACCTCCTGGGAATACCGGGTGCTGTAGACATCTTTTTGTATTTTTCCTCAACATACGGAGGTTAGAAACAATCTAAACTGAAGCCCCTAAATTAAAGTTAGCAACGTGTCTACTGCCATACTACGCTGAAAACACCGGTTCTCGTCTGATCACCGAAGTTAAGCATCGTCGGGCCCGGTCAGTACTTGGACGGGAGACCTCCTGGGAATACCGGGTGCTGTAGACATCTTTTGTATTTTTCCTCGACATACGGAGGTTAGATCTAAACTGGAAACTGAAGCCCCTATATTAAAGTCAGCAACGTGTCTACTGCCATACAACGCTGAAAACACTGGTTCTCGTCTGATCACCGAAGTTAAGCATCGTCGGGCCCGGTCAGTACTTGGACGGGAGACCTCCTGGGAATACCGGGTGCTGTAGACATCTTTTTGTATTTTTCCTCAACATACGGAGGTTAGAAACAATCTAAACTGAAGCCCCTAAATTAAAGTTAGCAACGTGTCTACTGCCATACTACGCTGAAAACACCGGTTCTCGTCTGATCACCGAAGTTAAGCATCGTCGGGCCCGGTCAGTACTTGGACGGGAGACCTCCTGGGAATACCGGGTGCTGTAGACATCTTTTGTATTTTTCCTCGACATACGGAGGTTAGATCTAAACTGGAAACTGAAGCCCCTAAATTAAAGTTAGCAATGTGTCTACTGCCATACTACGCTGAAAACACCGGTTCTCGTTTGATCACCGAAGTTTATAAGCATCGTCGGGCCCGGTCAGTACTTGGACGGGAGACCTCCTGGGAATACCGGGTGCTGTAGACATCTTTTTGTATTTTTCCTCAACATACGGAGGTTAGAAACAATCTAAACTGAAGCCCCTAAATTAAAGTTAGCAACGTGTATACTGCCATACTACGCTGAAAACACCGGTTCTCGTCTGATCACCGAAGTTAAGCATCGTCGGGCCCGGTCAGTACTTGGACGGGAGACCTACTGGGAATACCGGTGCTGTAGACATCTTTTGTATTTTTCCTCGACATACGGAGGTTAGATCTAAACTGGAAACTGAAGCCCCTATATTAACGTCAGCAACGTGTCTAATGCCATACTACGCTGAAAACACTGGTTCTCGTCTGATCACCGAAGTTAAGCATCGTAGGGCCCCGTCAGTACTTGGACGGGAGACCTCCTGGGAATACCGGGTGCTGTAGACATATTTTTGTATTTTTCCTCAACATACGGAGGTTAGAAACAATCTAAACTGAAGCCCCTAAATTAAAGTTAGCAACGTGTCTACTGCCATACTACGCTGAAAACACCGGTTCTCGTCTGATCACCGAAGTTAAGCATCGTCGGGCCCGGTCAGTACTTGGACGGGAGACCTCCTGGGAATACCGGGTGCTGTAGACATCTTTTTGTATTTTTCCTCAACATACGGAGGTTAGAAACAATCTAAACTGAAGCCCCTAAATTAAAGTTAGCAACGTGTCTACTGCCATACTACGCTGAAAACACCAGTTCTCGTCTGATCACCGAAGTTAAGCATCGTCGGGCCCGGTCAGTACTTGGACGGGAGACCTCCTGGGAATACCGGGTGCTGTAGACATATTTTTGTATTTTTCCTCAACATACGGAGGTTAGAAACAATCTAAACTGAAGCCCCTAAATTAAAGTTAGCAACGTGTCTACTGAAATACTACGCTGAAAACACCGGTTCTCGTCTGATCACCGAAGTTAAGCATCGTCGGGCCCGGTCAGTCCTTGGACAGGAGACCTCCTGGGAATACCGGGTGCTGTAGACATCTTTTGTATTTTTCCTCGACATACGGAGGTTAGATCTAAACTGGAAACTGAAGCCCCTATAGTAAAGACAACAAAGTGTCTACTGCCATACTACGCTGAAAACACCGGTTCTCGTCTGATCACCGAAGTTAAGCATCGTCGGGCCCGGTCAGTACTTGGACGGCAGACCTCCTGGGAATACCGGGTGCTGTAGACATCTTTTTGTATTTTTCCTCAACATACGGAGGTTAGAAACAATCTAAACTGAAGCCCCTAAATTAAAGTTAGCAACGTGTCTACTGCCATACTACGCTGAAAACACCGGTTCTCGTCTGATCACCGAAGTTAAGCATCGTCGGGCCCGGTCAGTACTTGGACGGGAGACCTCCTGGGAATACCGGGTGCTGTAGACATCTTTTTGTATTTTTCCTCAACATACGGAGGTTAGAAACAATCTAAACTGAAGCCCCTAAATTAAAGTTAGCAACGTGTCTACTGCCATACTACGCTGAAAACACCGGTTCTCGTCTGATCACCGAAGTTAAGCATCGTCGGGCCCGGTCAGTACTTGGACGGGAGACCTCCTGGGAATACCGGGTGCTGTAGACATATTTTGTATTTTTCCTCAAAATACGGAAGTTAGATATCTAAACTGGAATCTGAAGCCCCTAAATTAAAGTCAGCAACGTGTCTACTGCCATACTACGCTGAAAACACCGGTTCTCGTCTGATCACCGAAGTTAAGCATCGTCGGGCCCGGTCAGTACTTGGACGGGAGACCTCCTGGGAATACCGGGTGCTGTAGACATCTTTTGTATTTTTCCTCGACATACGGAGGTTAGATCTAAACTGGAAACTGAAGCCCCTATATTAAAGTCAGCAAAGTGTCTACTGCCATACTACGCTGAAAACACCGGTTCTCGTCTGATCACTGAAGTTAAGCATCGTCGGGCCTGGTCAGTACTTGGACGGGAGACCTCCTGGGAATACTGGGTGCTGTAGACATCTTTTTGTATTTTTCCTCAACATACGGAGGTTAGAAACAATCTAAACTGAAGCCCCTAAATTAAAGTTAGCAATGTGTCTACTGCCATACTACGCTGAAAACACCGGTTCTCGTCTGATCACCGAAGTTTATAAGCATCGTCGGGCCCGGTCAGTACTTGGACGGGAGACCTCCTGGGAATACCGGGTGCTGTAGACATCTTTTTGTATTTTTCCTCAACATACGGAGGTTAGAAACAATCTCAACTGAAGCCCCTAAATTAAAGTTAGCAACGTGTCTACTGCCATACTACGCTGAAAACACCGGTTCTCGTCTGATCTCCGAAGTTAAGCATCGTCGGGCCCGGTCAGTACTTGGACGGGAGACCTCCTGGGAATACCGGGTGATGTAGACATCTTTTGTATTTTTCCTCGACATACGGAGGTTAGATCTAAACTGGAAACTGAAGCCCCTATATTAAAGTCAGCAACGTGTCTACTGCCATACTACGCTGAAAACACTGGTTCTCGTCTGATCACCGAAGTTAAGCATCGTCAGGCCCGGTCAGTACTTGGACGGGAGACCTCCTGGGAATACCGGGTGCTGTAGACATCTTTTTGTATTTTTCCTCAACATACGGAGGTTAGAAACAATCTAAACTGAAGCCCCTAAATTAAAGTTAGCTACGTGTCTAGGTCTACTGCCATACTACGCTGAAAACACCGGTTCTCGTCTGATCACCGAAGTTAAGCATCGTCGGGCCCGGTCAGTACTTGGACGGGAGACCTCCTGGGAATACCGGGTGCTGTAGACATCTTTTGTATTTTTCCTCGACATACGGAGGTTAGATCTAAACTGGAAACTGAAGCCCCTATATTAAAGTCAGCAAAGTGTCTACTGCCATACTACGCTGAAAACAACGGTTCTCGTCTGAACACCGAAGTTAAGCATCGTCGGGCCCGGTCAGTACTTGGACGGGAGACCTCCTGGGAATACCGGGTGCTGTAGACATCTTTTTGTATTTTTCCTCAACATACGGAGGTTAGAAACAATCTAAACTGAAGCCCCTAAATTAAAGTTAGCAACGTGTCTACTGCCATACTACGCTGAAAACACCGGTTCTCGTCTGATCTCCGAAGTTAAGCATCGCCGGGCCCGGTCAGTACTTGGACAGGAGACCTCCTGGGAATACCGGGTGCTGTAGACATCTTTTGTATTTTTCCTCGACATACGGAGGTTAGATCTAAACTGGAAACTGAAGCCCCTATATTAAAGTCAGCAACGTGTCTACTGCCATACAACGCTGAAAACACTGGTTCTCGTCTGATCACCGAAGTTAAGCATCGTCGGGCCCGGTCAGTACTTGGACGGGAGACCTCCTGGGAATACCGGGTGCTGTAGACATCTTTTTGTATTTTTCCTCAACATACGGAGGTTAGAAACAATCTAAACTGAAGCCCCTAAATTAAAGTTAGCAACGTGTCTACTGCCATACTACGCTGAAAACACCGGTTCTCGTCTGATCACCGAAGTTAAGCATCGTCGGGCCCGGTCAGTACTTGGACGGGAGACCTCCTGGGAATACCGGGTGCTGTAGACATATTTTTGTATTTTTCCTCAACATACGGAGGTTAGAAACAATCTAAACTGAAGCCCCTAAATTAAAGTTAGCAACGTGTCTACTGAAATACTACGCTGAAAACACCGGTTCTCGTCTGATCACCGAAGTTAAGCATCGTCGGGCCCGGTCAGTACTTGGACAGGAGACCTCCTGGGAATACCGGGTGCTGTAGACATCTTTTGTATTTTTCCTCGACATACGGAGGTTAGATCTAAACTGGAAACTGAAGCCCCTATAGTAAAGACAACAAAGTGTCTACTGCCATACTACGCTGAAAACACCGGTTCTCGTCTGATCACCGAAGTTAAGCATCGTCGGGCCCGGTCAGTACTTGGACGGCAGACCTCCTGGGAATACCGGGTGCTGTAGACATCTTTTTGTATTTTTCCTCAACATACGGAGGTTAGAAACAATCTAAACTGAAGCCCCTAAATTAAAGTTAGCAACGTGTCTACTGCCATACTACGCTGAAAACACCGGTTCTCGTCTGATCACCGAAGTTAAGCATCATCGGGCCCGGTCAGTACTTGGACGGGAGACCTCCTGGGAATACCGGGTGCTGTAGACATCTTTTTGTATTTTTCCTCAACATACGGAGGTTAGAAACAATCTAAACTGAAGCCCCTAAATTAAAGTTAGCAACGTGTCTACTGCCATACTACGCTGAAAACACCGGTTCTCGTCTGATCTCCGAAGTTAAGCATCGCCGGGCCCGGTCAGTACTTGGACGGGAGACCTCCTGGGAATACCGGGTGCTGTAGACATCTTTTGTATTTTTCCTCGACATACGGAGGTTAGATCTAAACTGGAAACTGAAGCCCCTATATTAAAGTCAGCAACGTGTCTACTGCCATACAACGCTGAAAACACTGGTTCTCGTCTGATCACCGAAGTTAAGCATCGTCGGGCCCGGTCAGTACTTGGACGGGAGACCTCCTGGGAATACCGGGTGCTGTAGACATCTTTTTGTATTTTTCCTCAACATACGGAGGTTAGAAACAATCTAAACTTTAGCCCCTAAATTAAAGTTAGCAACGTGTCTACTGCCATACTACGCTGAAAACACCGGTTCTCGTCTGATCACCGAAGTTAAGCATCATCGGGCCCGGTCAGTACTTGGACGGGAGACCTCCTGGGAATACCGGGTGCTGTAGACATCTTTTTGTATTTTTCCTCAACATACGGAGGTTAGAAACAATCTAAACTGAAGCCCCTAAATTAAAGTTAGCAACGTGTCTACTGCCATACTACGCTGAAAACACCGGTTCTCGTCTGATCTCCGAAGTTAAGCATCGCCGGGCCCGGTCAGTACTTGGACGGGAGACCTCCTGGGAATACCGGGTGCTGTAGACATCTTTTGTATTTTTCCTCGACATACGGAGGTTAGATCTAAACTGGAAACTGAAGCCCCTATATTAAAGTCAGCAACGTGTCTACTGCCATACAACGCTGAAAACACTGGTTCTCGTCTGATCACCGAAGTTAAGCATCGTCGGGCCCGGTCAGTACTTGGACGGGAGACCTCCTGGGAATACCGGGTGCTGTAGACATCTTTTTGTATTTTTCCTCAACATACGGAGGTTAGAAACAATCTAAACTTTAGCCCCTAAATTAAAGTTAGCAACGTGTCTACTGCCATACTACGCTGAAAACACCGGTTCTCGTCTGATCACCGAAGTTAAGCATCGTCGGGCCCGGTCAGTACTTGGACGGGAGACCTCCTGGGAATACCGGGTGCTGTAGACATATTTTTGTATTTTTCCTCAACATACGGAGGTTAGAAACAATCTAAACTGAAGCCCCTAAATTAAAGTTAGCAACGTGTCTACTGAAATACTACGCTGAAAACACCGGTTCTCGTCTGATCACCGAAGTTAAGCATCGTCGGGCCCGGTCAGTACTTGGACAGGAGACCTCCTGGGAATACCGGGTGCTGTAGACATCTTTTGTATTTTTCCTCGACATACGGAGGTTAGATCTAAACTGGAAACTGAAGCCCCTATAGTAAAGACAACAAAGTGTCTACTGCCATACTACGCTGAAAACACCGGTTCTCGTCTGATCACCGAAGTTAAGCATCGTCGGGCCCGGTCAGTACTTGGACGGCAGACCTCCTGGGAATACCGGGTGCTGTAGACATCTTTTTGTATTTTTCCTCAACATACGGAGGTTAGAAACAATCTAAACTGAAGCCCCTAAATTAAAGTTAGCAACGTGTCTACTGCCATACTACGCTGAAAACACCGGTTCTCGTCTGATCACCGAAGTTAAGCATCGTCGGGCCCGGTCAGTACTTGGACGGGAGACCTCCTGGGAATACCGGGTGCTGTAGACATCTTTTTGTATTTTTCCTCAACATACGGAGGTTAGAAACAATCTAAACTGAAGCCCCTAAATTAAAGTTAGCAACGTGTCTACTGCCATACTACGCTGAAAACACCGGTTCTCGTCTGATCACCGAAGTTAAGCATCGTCGGGCCCGGTCAGTACTTGGACGGGAGACCTCCTGGGAATACCGGGTGCTGTAGACATATTTTGTATTTTTCCTCAAAATACGGAAGTTAGATATCTAAACTGGAATCTGAAGCCCCTAAATTAAAGTCAGCAACGTGTCTACTGCCATACTACGCTGAAAACACCGGTTCTCGTCTGATCACCGAAGTTAAGCATCGTCGGGCCCGGTCAGTACTTGGACGGGAGACCTCCTGGGAATACCGGGTGCTGTAGACATCTTTTGTATTTTTCCTCGACATACGGAGGTTAGATCTAAACTGGAAACTGAAGCCCCTATATTAAAGTCAGCAAAGTGTCTACTGCCATACTACGCTGAAAACACCGGTTCTCGTCTGATCACTGAAGTTAAGCATCGTCGGGCCTGGTCAGTACTTGGACGGGAGACCTCCTGGGAATACCGGGTGCTGTAGACATCTTTTTGTATTTTTCCTCAACATACGGAGGTTAGAAACAATCTAAACTGAAGCCCCTAAATTAAAGTTAGCAATGTGTCTACTGCCATACTACGCTGAAAACACCGGTTCTCGTCTGATCACCGAAGTTTATAAGCATCGTCGGGCCCGGTCAGTACTTGGACGGGAGACCTCCTGGGAATACCGGGTGCTGTAGACATCTTTTTGTATTTTTCCTCAACATACGGAGGTTAGAAACAATCTCAACTGAAGCCCCTAAATTAAAGTTAGCAACGTGTCTACTGCCATACTACGCTGAAAACACCGGTTCTCGTCTGATCTCCGAAGTTAAGCATCGTCGGGCCCGGTCAGTACTTGGATGGGAGACCTCCTGGGAATACCGGGTGATGTAGACATCTTTTGTATTTTTCCTCGACATACGGAGGTTAGATCTAAACTGGAAACTGAAGCCCCTATATTAAAGTCAGCAACGTGTCTACTGCCATACTACGCTGAAAACACTGGTTCTCGTCTGATCACCGAAGTTAAGCATCGTCGGGCCCGGTCAGTACTTGGACGGGAGACCTCCTGGGAATACCGGGTGCTGTAGACATCTTTTTGTATTTTTCCTCAACATACGGAGGTTAGAAACAATCTAAACTGAAGCCCCTAAATTAAAGTTAGCTACGTGTCTAGGTCTACTGCCATACTACGCTGAAAACACCGGTTCTCGTCTGATCACCGAAGTTAAGCATCGTCGGGCCCGGTCAGTACTTGGACGGGAGACCTCCTGGGAATACCGGGTGCTGTAGACATCTTTTGTATTTTTCCTCGACATACGGAGGTTAGATCTAAACTGGAAACTGAAGCCCCTATATTAAAGTCAGCAAAGTGTCTACTGCCATACTACGCTGAAAACAACGGTTCTCGTCTGAACACCGAAGTTAAGCATCGTCGGGCCCGATCAGTACTTGGACGGGAGACCTCCTGGGAATACCGGGTGCTGTAGACATCTTTTTGTATTTTTCCTCAACATACGGAGGTTAGAAACAATCTAAACTGAAGCCCCTAAATTAAAGTTAGCAACGTGTCTACTGCCATACTACGCTGAAAACACCGGTTCTCGTCTGATCTCCGAAGTTAAGCATCGCCGGGCCCGGTCAGTACTTGGACGGGAGACCTCCTGGGAATACCGGGTGCTGTAGACATCTTTTGTATTTTTCCTCGACATACGGAGGTTAGATCTAAACTGGAAACTGAAGCCCCTATATTAAAGTCAGCAACGTGTCTACTGCCATACAACGCTGAAAACACTGGTTCTCGTCTGATCACCGAAGTTAAGCATCGTCGGGCCCGGTCAGTACTTGGACGGGAGACCTCCTGGGAATACCGGGTGCTGTAGACATCTTTTTGTATTTTTCCTCAACATACGGAGGTTAGAAACAATCTAAACTGAAGCCCCTAAATTAAAGTTAGCAACGTGTCTACTGCCATACTACGCTGAAAACACCGGTTCTCGTCTGATCACCGAAGTTAAGCATCGTCGGGCCCGGTCAGTACTTGGATGGGAGACCTCCTGGGAATACCGGGTGCTGTAGACATATTTTGTATTTTTCCTCAAAATACGGAAGTTAGATATCTAAACTGGAAACTGAAGCCCCTATATTAAAGTCAACAAAGTGTTTACTGCCATACTACGCTGAAAACACCGGTTCTCGTCTGATCACCGAAGTTAAGCATCGTCGGGCCCGGTCAGTACTTGGACGGGAGACCTCCAGGGAATACCGGGTGCTGTAGACATCTTTTTGTATTTTTCCTCAACATACGGAGGTTAGAAACAATCTAAACTGAAGCCCCTAAATTAAAGTTAGCAATGTGTCTACTGCCATACTACGCTGAAAACACCGGTTCTCGTCTGATCACCGAAGTTTATAAGCATCGTCGGGCCCGGTCAGTACTTGGACGGGAGACCTCCTGGGAATACCGGGTACTGTAGACATCTTTTTGTATTTTTCCTCAACATACGGAGGTTAGAAACAATCTAAACTGAAGCCCCTAAATTAAAGTTAGCTACGTGTCTAGGTCTACTGCCATACTACGCTGAAAACACCGGTTCTCGTCTGATCACCGAAGTTAAGCATCGTCGGGCCCGGTCAGTACTTGGACGGGAGACCTCCTGGGAATACCGGGTGCTGTAGACATCTTTTGTATTTTTCCTCGACATACGGAGGTTAGATCTAAACTGGAAACTGAAGCCCCTATATTAAAGTCAGCAAAGTGTCTACTGCCATACTACGCTGAAAACAACGGTTCTCGTCTGAACACCGAAGTTAAGCATCGTCGGGCCCGATCAGTACTTGGACGGGAGACCTCCTGGGAATACCGGGTGCTGTAGACATCTTTTTGTATTTTTCCTCAACATACGGAGGTTAGAAACAATCTAAACTGAAGCCCCTAAATTAAAGTTAGCAACGTGTCTACTGCCATACTACGCTGAAAACACCGGTTCTCGTCTGATCTCCGAAGTTAAGCATCGCCGGGCCCGGTCAGTACTTGGACGGGAGACCTCCTGGGAATACCGGGTGCTGTAGACATCTTTTGTATTTTTCCTCGACATACGGAGGTTAGATCTAAACTGGAAACTGAAGCCCCTATATTAAAGTCAGCAACGTGTCTACTGCCATACAACGCTGAAAACACTGGTTCTCGTCTGATCACTGAAGTTAAGCATCGTCGGGCCCGGTCAGTACTTGGACGGGAGACCTCCTGGGAATACCGGGTGCTGTAGACATCTTTTTGTATTTTTCCTCAACATACGGAGGTTAGAAACAATCTAAACTGAAGCCCCTAAATTAAAGTTAGCAACGTGTCTACTGCCATACTACGCTGAAAACACCGGTTCTCGTCTGATCACCGAAGTTAAGCATCGTCGGGCCCGGTCAGTACTTGGATGGGAGACCTCCTGGGAATACCGGGTGCTGTAGACATATTTTGTATTTTTCCTCAAAATACGGAAGTTAGATATCTAAACTGGAAACTGAAGCCCCTATATTAAAGTCAACAAAGTGTTTACTGCCATACTACGCTGAAAACACCGGTTCTCGTCTGATCACCGAAGTTAAGCATCGTCGGGCCCGGTCAGTACTTGGACGGGAGACCTCCAGGGAATACCGGGTGCTGTAGACATCTTTTTGTATTTTTCCTCAACATACGGAGGTTAGAAACAATCTAAACTGAAGCCCCTAAATTAAAGTTAGCAATGTGTCTACTGCCATACTACGCTGAAAACACCGGTTCTCGTCTGATCACCGAAGTTTATAAGCATCGTCGGGCCCGGTCAGTACTTGGACGGGAGACCTCCTGGGAATACCGGGTACTGTAGACATCTTTTTGTATTTTTCCTCAACATACGGAGGTTAGAAACAATCTCAACTGAAGCCCCTAAATTAAAGTTAGCAACGTGTCTACTGCCATACTACGCTGAAAACACCGGTTCTCGTCTGATCTCCGAAGTTAAGCATCGTCGGGCCCGGTCAGTACTTGGACGGGAGACCTCCTGGGAATACCGGGTGATGTAGACATCTTTTGTATTTTTCCTCGACATACGGAGGTTAGATCTAAACTGGAAACTGAAGCCCCTATATTAAAGTCAGCAACGTGTCTACTGCCATACTACGCTGAAAACACTGGTTCTCGTCTGATCACCGAAGTTAAGCATCGTCGGGCCCGGTCAGTACTTGGACGGGAGACCTCCTGGGAATACCGGGTGCTGTAGACATCTTTTTGTATTTTTCCTCAACATACGGAGGTTAGAAACAATCTAAACTGAAGCCCCTAAATTAAAGTTAGCTACGTGTCTAGGTCTACTGCCATACTACGCTGAAAACACCGGTTCTCGTCTGATCACCGAAGTTAAGCATCGTCGGGCCCGGTCAGTACTTGGACGGGAGACCTCCTGGGAATACCGGGTGCTGTAGACATCTTTTGTATTTTTCCTCGACATACGGAGGTTAGATCTAAACTGGAAACTGAAGCCCCTATATTAAAGTCAGCAAAGTGTCTACTGCCATACTACGCTGAAAACAACGGTTCTCGTCTGAACACCGAAGTTAAGCATCGTCGGGCCCGGTCAGTACTTGGACGGGAGACCTCCTGGGAATACCGGGTGCTGTAGACATCTTTTTGTATTTTTCCTCAACATACGGAGGTTAGAAACAATCTAAACTGAAGCCCCTAAATTAAAGTTAGCAACGTGTCTACTGCCATACTACGCTGAAAACACCGGTTCTCGTCTGATCTCCGAAGTTAAGCATCGCCGGGCCCGGTCAGTACTTGGATGGGAGACCTCCTGGGAATACCGGGTGCTGTAGACATCTTTTGTATTTTTCCTCGACATACGGAGGTTAGATCTAAACTGGAAACTGAAGCCCCTATATTAAAGTCAGCAACGTGTCTACTGCCATACAACGCTGAAAACACTGGTTCTCGTCTGATCACCGAAGTTAAGCATCGTCGGGCCCGGTCAGTACTTGGACGGGAGACCTCCTGGGAATACCGGGTGCTGTAGACATCTTTTTGTATTTTTCCTCAACATACGGAGGTTAGAAACAATCTAAACTGAAGCCCCTAAATTAAAGTTAGCAACGTGTCTACTGCCATACTACGCTGAAAACACCGGTTCTCGTCTGATCACCGAAGTTAAGCATCGTCGGGCCCGGTCAGTACTTGGATGGGAGACCTCCTGGGAATACCGGGTGCTGTAGACATATTTTGTATTTTTCCTCAAAATACGGAAGTTAGATATCTAAACTGGAAACTGAAGCCCCTATATTAAAGTCAACAAAGTGTCTACTGCCATACTACGCTGAAAACACCGGTTCTCGTCTGATCACCGAAGTTAAGCATCGTCGGGCCCGGTCAGTACTTGGACGGGAGACCTCCAGGGAATACCGGGTGCTGTAGACATCTTTTTGTATTTTTCCTCAACATACGGAGGTTAGAAACAATCTAAACTGAAGCCCTAAATTAAAGTTAGCAACGTGTCTACTGCCATACTACGCTGAAAACACCGGTTCTCGTCTGATCTCCGAAGTTAAGCATCGTCGGGCCTGGTCAGTACTTGGACGGGAGACCTCCTGGGAATACCGGGTGCTGTAGACATCTTTTGTATTTTTCCTCGACATACGGAGGTTAGATCTAAACTGGAAACTGAAGCCCCTAAATTAAAGTTAGCAATGTGTCTACTGCCATACTACGCTGAAAACACCGGTTCTCGTCTGATCACCGAAGTTTATAAGCATCGTCGGGCCCGGTCAGTACTTGGACGGGAGACCTCCTGGGAATACCGGGTGCTGTAGACATCTTTTTGTATTTTTCCTCAACATACGGAGGTTAGAAACAATCTAAACTGAAGCCCCTAAATTAAAGTTAGCAACGTGTATACTGCCATACTACGCTGAAAACACCGGTTCTCGTCTGATCACCGAAGTTAAGCATCGTCGGGCCCGGTCAGTACTTGGACGGGAGACCTCCTGGGAATACCGGGTGCTGTAGACATATTTTGTATTTTTCCTCAAAATACGGAAGTTAGATATCTAAACTGGAAACTGAAGCCCCTATATTAAAGTCAACAAAGTGTTTACTGCCATACTACGCTGAAAACACCGGTTCTCGTCTGATCACCGAAGTTTATAAGCATCGTCGGGCCCGGTCAGTACTTGGACGGGAGACTTCCTGGGAATACCGGGTGCTGTAGACATCTTTTTGTATTTTTCCTCAACATACGGAGGTTAGAAACAATCTAAACTGAAGCCCCTAAATTAAAGTTATACTGCCATACTACGCTGAAAACACCGGTTCTCGTCTGATCACCGAAGTTTATAAGCATCGTCGGGCCCGGTCAGTACTTGGACGGGAGACCTCCTGGGAATACCGGGTGCTGTAGACATCTTTTTGTATTTTTCCTCAACATACGGAGGTTAGAAACAATCTAAACTGAAGCCCCTAAATTAAAGTTAGCAACGTGTCTACTGCCATACTACGCTGAAAACACCGGTTCTCGTCTGATCACCGAAGTTAAGCATCGTCGGGCCCGGTCAGTACTTGGACGGGAGACCTCCTGGGAATACCGGGTGCTGTAGACATATTTTGTATTTTTCCTCAAAATACGGAAGTTAGATATCTAAACTGGAAACTGAAGCCCCTATATTAAAGTCAACAAAGTGTTTACTGCCATACTACGCTGAAAACACCGGTTCTCGTCTGATCACCGAAGTTAAGCATCGTCGGGCCCGGTCAGTACTTGGACGGGAGACCTCCTGGGAATACCGGGTGCTGTAGACATATTTTGTATTTTTCCTCAAAATACGGAAGTTAGATATCTAAACTGGAAACTGAAGCCCCTATATTAAAGTCAACAAAGTGTTTACTGCCATACTACGCTGAAAACACCGGTTCTCGTCTGATCACCGAAGTTAAGCATCGTCGGGCCCGGTCAGTACTTGGACGGGAGACCTCCAGGGAATACCGGGTGCTGTAGACATCTTTTTGTATTTTTCCTCAACATACGGAGGTTAGAAACAATCTAAACTGAAGCCCTAAATTAAAGTTAGCAACGTGTCTACTGCCATACTACGCTGAAAACACCGGTTCTCATCTGATCTCCGAAGTTAAGCATCGTCGGGCCTGGTCAGTACTTGGACGGGAGACCTCCTGGGAATACCGGGTGCTGTAGACATCTTTTGTATTTTTCCTCGACATACGGAGGTTAGATCTAAACTGGAAACTGAAGCCCCTAAATTAAAGTTAGCAATGTGTCTACTGCCATACTACGCTGAAAACACCGGTTCTCGTCTGATCTCCGAAGTTAAGCATCGTCGGGCCTGGTCAGTACTTGGACGGGAGACCTCCTGGGAATACCGGGTGATGTAGACATCTTTTGTATTTTTCCTCGACATACGGAGGTTAGATCTAAACTGGAAACTGAAGCCCCTATATTAAAGTCAGCAACGTGTCTACTGCCATACTACGCTGAAAACACTGGTTCTCGTCTGATCACCGAAGTTAAGCATCGTCGGGCCCGGTCAGTACTTGGACGGGAGACCTCCTGGGAATACCGGGTGCTGTAGACATCTTTTTGTATTTTTCCTCAACATACGGAGGTTAGAAACAATCTAAACTGAAGCCCCTAAATTAAAGTTAGCTACGTGTCTAGGTCTACTGCCATACTACGCTGAAAACACCGGTTCTCGTCTGATCACCGAAGTTAAGCATCGTCGGGCCCGGTCAGTACTTGGACGGGAGACCTCCTGGGAATACCGGGTGCTGTAGACATCTTTTGTATTTTTCCTCGACATACGGAGGTTAGATCTAAACTGGAAACTGAAGCCCCTATATTAAAGTCAGCAAAGTGTCTACTGCCATACTACGCTGAAAACAACGGTTCTCGTCTGAACACCGAAGTTAAGCATCGTCGGGCCCGGTCAGTACTTGGACGGGAGACCTCCTGGGAATACCGGGTGCTGTAGACATCTTTTTGTATTTTTCCTCAACATACGGAGGTTAGAAACAATCTAAACTGAAGCCCCTAAATTAAAGTTAGCAACGTGTCTACTGCCATACTACGCTGAAAACACCGGTTCTCGTCTGATCTCCGAAGTTAAGCATCGCCGGGCCCGGTCAGTACTTGGACGGGAGACCTCCTGGGAATACCGGGTGCTGTAGACATCTTTTGTATTTTTCCTCGACATACGGAGGTTAGATCTAAACTGGAAACTGAAGCCCCTAAATTAAAGTTAGCAATGTGTCTACTGCCATACTACGCTGAAAACACCGGTTCTCGTCTGATCTCCGAAGTTAAGCATCGTCGGGCCTGGTCAGTACTTGGACGGGAGACCTCCTGGGAATACCGGGTGATGTAGACATCTTTTGTATTTTTCCTCGACATACGGAGGTTAGATCTAAACTGGAAACTGAAGCCCCTATATTAAAGTCAGCAACGTGTCTACTGCCATACTACGCTGAAAACACTGGTTCTCGTCTGATCACCGAAGTTAAGCATCGTCGGGCCCGGTCAGTACTTGGACGGGAGACCTCCTGGGAATACCGGGTGCTGTAGACATCTTTTTGTATTTTTCCTCAACATACGGAGGTTAGAAACAATCTAAACTGAAGCCCCTAAATTAAAGTTAGCTACGTGTCTAGGTCTACTGCCATACTACGCTGAAAACACCGGTTCTCGTCTGATCACCGAAGTTAAGCATCGTCGGGCCCGGTCAGTACTTGGACGGGAGACCTCCTGGGAATACCGGGTGCTGTAGACATCTTTTGTATTTTTCCTCGACATACGGAGGTTAGATCTAAACTGGAAACTGAAGCCCCTATATTAAAGTCAGCAAAGTGTCTACTGCCATACTACGCTGAAAACAACGGTTCTCGTCTGAACACCGAAGTTAAGCATCGTCGGGCCCGGTCAGTACTTGGACGGGAGACCTCCTGGGAATACCGGGTGCTGTAGACATCTTTTTGTATTTTTCCTCAACATACGGAGGTTAGAAACAATCTAAACTGAAGCCCCTAAATTAAAGTTAGCAACGTGTCTACTGCCATACTACGCTGAAAACACCGGTTCTCGTCTGATCTCCGAAGTTAAGCATCGCCGGGCCCGGTCAGTACTTGGACGGGAGACCTCCTGGGAATACCGGGTGCTGTAGACATCTTTTGTATTTTTCCTCGACATACGGAGGTTAGATCTAAACTGGAAACTGAAGCCCCTATATTAAAGTCAGCAACGTGTCTACTGCCATACAACGCTGAAAACACTGGTTCTCGTCTGATCACCGAAGTTAAGCATCGTCGGGCCCGGTCAGTACTTGGACGGGAGACCTCCTGGGAATACCGGGTGCTGTAGACATCTTTTTGTATTTTTCCTCAACATACGGAGGTTAGAAACAATCTAAACTGAAGCCCCTAAATTAAAGTTAGCAACGTGTCTACTGCCATACTACGCTGAAAACACCGGTTCTCGTCTGATCACCGAAGTTAAGCATCGCCGGGCCCGGTCAGTACTTGGACGGGAGACCTCCTGGGAATACCGGGTGCTGTAGACATCTTTTGTATTTTTCCTCGACATACGGAGGTTAGATCTAAACTGGAAACTGAAGCCCCTATATTAAAGTCAGCAACGTGTCTACTGCCATACAACGCTGAAAACACTGGTTCTCGTCTGATCACCGAAGTTAAGCATCGTCGGGCCCGGTCAGTACTTGGACGGGAGACCTCCTGGGAATACCGGGTGCTGTAGACATCTTTTTGTATTTTTCTTCAACATACGGAGGTTAGAAACAATCTAAACTGAAGCCCCTAAATTAAAGTTAGCAACGTGTCTACTGCCATACTACGCTGAAAACACCGGTTCTCGTCTGATCACCGAAGTTAAGCATCGTCGGGCCCGGTCAGTACTTGGACGGGAGACCTCCTGGGAATACCGCGTGCTGTAGACATATTTTGTATTTTTCCTCAAAATACGGAAGTTAGATATCTAAACTGGAAACTGAAGCCCCTATATTAAAGTCAACAAAGTGTTTACTGCCATACTACGCTGAAAACACCGGTTCTCGTCTGATCACCGAAGTTAAGCATCGTCGGGCCCGGTCAGTACTTGGATGGGAGACCTCCAGGGAATACCGGGTGCTGTAGACATCTTTTTGTATTTTTCCTCAACATACGGAGGTTAGAAACAATCTAAACTGAAGCCCTAAATTAAAGTTAGCAACGTGTCTACTGCCATACTACGCTGAAAACACCGGTTCTCGTCTGATCTCCGAAGTTAAGCATCGTCGGGCCTGGTCAGTACTTGGACAGGAGACCTCCTGGGAATACCGGGTGCTGTAGACATCTTTTGTATTTTTCCTCGACATACGGAGGTTAGATCTAAACTGGAAACTGAAGCCCCTAAATTAAAGTTAGCAATGTGTCTACTGCCATACTACGCTGAAAACACCGGTTCTCGTCTGATCACCGAAGTTTATAAGCATCGTCGGGCCCGGTCAGTACTTGGACGGGAGACCTCCTGGGAATACCGGGTGCTGTAGACATCTTTTTGTATTTTTCCTCAACATACGGAGGTTAGAAACAATCTAAACTGAAGCCCCTAAATTAAAGTTAGCAACGTGTATACTGCCATACTACGCTGAAAACACCGGTTCTCGTCTGATCACTGAAGTTAAGCATCGTCGGGCCCGGTCAGTACTTGGACGGGAGACCTCCTGGGAATACCGGGTGCTGTAGACATATTTTGTATTTTTCCTCAAAATACGGAAGTTAGATATCTAAACTGGAAACTGAAGCCCCTATATTAAAGTCAACAAAGTGTTTACTGCCATACTACGCTGAAAACACCGGTTCTCGTCTGATCACCGAAGTTTATAAGCATCGTCGGGCCCGGTCAGTACTTGGACGGGAGACCTCCTGGGAATACCGGGTGCTGTAGACATCTTTTTGTATTTTTCCTCAACATACGGAGGTTAGAAACAATCTAAACTGAAGCCCCTAAATTAAAGTTAGCAACGTGTCTACTGCCATACTACGCTGAAAACACCGGTTCTCGTCTGATCACCGAAGTTAAGCATCGTCGGGCCCGGTCAGTACTTGGACGGGAGACCTCCTGGGAATACCGGGTGCTGTAGACATATTTTGTATTTTTCCTCAAAATACGGAAGTTAGAAACAATCTAAACTGAAGCCCCTAAATTAAAGTTAGCTACGTGTCTAGGTCTACTGCCATACTACGCTGAAAACACCGGTTCTCGTCTGATCACCGAAGTTAAGCATCGTCGGGCCCGGTCAGTACTTGGACGGGAGACCTCCTGGGAATACCGGGTGCTGTAGACATCTTTTGTATTTTTCCTCGACATACGGAGGTTAGATCTAAACTGGAAACTGAAGCCCCTATATTAAAGTCAGCAAAGTGTCTACTGCCATACTACGCTGAAAACAACGGTTCTCGTCTGAACACCGAAGTTAAGCATCGTCGGGCCCGGTCAGTACTTGGACGGGAGACCTCCAGGGAATACCGGGTGCTGTAGACATCTTTTTGTATTTTTCCTCAACATACGGAGGTTAGAAACAATCTAAACTGAAGCCCTAAATTAAAGTTAGCAACGTGTCTACTGCCATACTACGCTGAAAACACCGGTTCTCATCTGATCTCCGAAGTTAAGCATCGTCGGGCCTGGTCAGTACTTGGACGGGAGACCTCCTGGGAATACCGGGTGCTGTAGACATCTTTTGTATTTTTCCTCGACATACGGAGGTTAGATCTAAACTGGAAACTGAAGCCCCTAAATTAAAGTTAGCAATGTGTCTACTGCCATACTACGCTGAAAACACCGGTTCTCGTCTGATCTCCGAAGTTAAGCATCGTCGGGCCCGGTCAGTACTTGGACGGGAGACCTCCTGGGAATACCGGGTGATGTAGACATCTTTTGTATTTTTCCTCGACATACGGAGGTTAGATCTAAACTGGAAACTGAAGCCCCTATATTAAAGTCAGCAACGTGTCTACTGCCATACTACGCTGAAAACACTGGTTCTCGTCTGATCACCGAAGTTAAGCATCGTCGGGCCCGGTCAGTACTTGGACGGGAGACCTCCTGGGAATACCGGGTGCTGTAGACATCTTTTTGTATTTTTCCTCAACATACGGAGGTTAGAAACAATCTAAACTGAAGCCCCTAAATTAAAGTTAGCTACGTGTCTAGGTCTACTGCCATACTACGCTGAAAACACCGGTTCTCGTCTGATCACCGAAGTTAAGCATCGTCGGGCCCGGTCAGTACTTGGACGGGAGACCTCCTGGGAATACCGGGTGCTGTAGACATCTTTTGTATTTTTCCTCGACATACGGAGGTTAGATCTAAACTGGAAACTGAAGCCCCTATATTAAAGTCAGCAAAGTGTCTACTGCCATACTACGCTGAAAACAACGGTTCTCGTCTGAACACCGAAGTTAAGCATCGTCGGGCCCGGTCAGTACTTGGACGGGAGACCTCCTGGGAATACCGGGTGCTGTAGACATCTTTTTGTATTTTTCCTCAACATACGGAGGTTAGAAACAATCTAAACTGAAGCCCCTAAATTAAAGTTAGCAACGTGTCTACTGCCATACTACGCTGAAAACACCGGTTCTCGTCTGATCTCCGAAGTTAAGCATCGCCGGGCCCGGTCAGTACTTGGACGGGAGACCTCCTGGGAATACCGGGTGCTGTAGACATCTTTTGTATTTTTCCTCGACATACGGAGGTTAGATCTAAACTGGAAACTGAAGCCCCTATATTAAAGTCAGCAACGTGTCTACTGCCATACAACGCTGAAAACACTGGTTCTCGTCTGATCACCGAAGTTAAGCATCGCCGGGCCCGGTCAGTACTTGGACGGGAGACCTCCTGGGAATACCGGGTGCTGTAGACATCTTTTGTATTTTTCCTCGACATACGGAGGTTAGATCTAAACTGGAAACTGAAGCCCCTATATTAAAGTCAGCAACGTGTCTACTGCCATACAACGCTGAAAACACTGGTTCTCGTCTGATCACCGAAGTTAAGCATCGTCGGGCCCGGTCAGTACTTGGACGGGAGACCTCCTGGGAATACCGGGTGATGTAGACATCTTTTGTATTTTTCCTCAACATACGGAGGTTAGAAACAATCTAAACTGAAGCCCCTAAATTAAAGTTAGCTACGTGTCTAGGTCTACTGCCATACTACGCTGAAAACACCGGTTCTCGTCTGATCACCGAAGTTAAGCATCGTCGGGCCCGGTCAGTACTTGGACGGGAGACCTCCTGGGAATACCGGGTGCTGTAGACATCTTTTGTATTTTTCCTCGACATACGGAGGTTAGATCTAAACTGGAAACTGAAGCCCCTATATTAAAGTCAGCAAAGTGTCTACTGCCATACTACGCTGAAAACAACGGTTCTCGTCTGAACACCGAAGTTAAGCATCGTCGGGCCCGGTCAGTACTTGGACGGGAGACCTCCTGGGAATACCGGGTGCTGTAGACATCTTTTTGTATTTTTCCTCAACATACGGAGGTTAGAAACAATCTAAACTGAAGCCCCTAAATTAAAGTTAGCAACGTGTCTACTGCCATACTACGCTGAAAACACCGGTTCTCGTCTGATCTCCGAAGTTAAGCATCGCCGGGCCCGGTCAGTACTTGGACGGGAGACCTCCTGGGAATACCGGGTGCTGTAGACATCTTTTATATTTTTCCTCGACATACGGAGGTTAGATCTAAACTGGAAACTGAAGCCCCTATATTAAAGTCAGCAACGTGTCTACTGCCATACAACGCTGAAAACACTGGTTCTCGTCTGATCACCGAAGTTAAGCATCGTCGGGCCCGGTCAGTACTTGGACGGGAGACCTCCTGGGAATACCGGGTGCTGTAGACATCTTTTTGTATTTTTCCTCAACATACGGAGGTTAGAAACAATCTAAACTGAAGCCCCTAAATTAAAGTTAGCAACGTGTCTACTGCCATACTACGCTGAAAACACCGGTTCTCGTCTGATCACCGAAGTTAAGCATCGTCGGGCCCGGTCAGTACTTGGACGGGAGACCTCCTGGGAATACCGGGTGCTGTAGACATATTTTGTATTTTTCCTCAAAATACGGAAGTTAGATATCTAAACTGGAAACTGAAGCCCCTATATTAAAGTCAACAAAGTGTTTACTGCCATACTACGCTGAAAACACCGGTTCTCGTCTGATCACCGAAGTTAAGCATCGTCGGGCCCGGTCAGTACTTGGACGGGAGACCTCCAGGGAATACCGGGTGCTGTAGACATCTTTTTGTATTTTTCCTCAACATACGGAGGTTAGAAACAATCTAAACTGAAGCCCTAAATTAAAGTTAGCAACGTGTCTACTGCCATACTACGCTGAAAACACCGGTTCTCGTCTGATCTCCGAAGTTAAGCATCGTCGGGCCTGGTCAGTACTTGGACGGGAGACCTCCTGGGAATACCGGGTGCTGTAGACATCTTTTGTATTTTTCCTCGACATACGGAGGTTAGATCTAAACTGGAAACTGAAGCCCCTAAATTAAAGTTAGCAATGTGTCTACTGCCATACTACGCTGAAAACACCGGTTCTCGTCTGATCACCGAAGTTTATAAGCAACGTCGGGCCCGGTCAGTACTTGGACGGGAGACCTCCTGGGAATACCGGGTGCTGTAGACATCTTTTTGTATTTTTCCTCAACATACGGAGGTTAGAAACAATCTAAACTGAAGCCCCTAAATTAAAGTTAGCAACGTGTATACTGCCATACTACGCTGAAAACACCGGTTCTCGTCTGATCACCGAAGTTAAGCATCGTCGGGCCCGGTCAGTACTTGGACGGGAGACCTCCTGGGAATACCGGGTGCTGTAGACATATTTTGTATTTTTCCTCAAAATACGGAAGTTAGATATCTAAACTGGAAACTGAAGCCCCTATATTAAAGTCAACAAAGTGTTTACTGCCATACTACGCTGAAAACACCGGTTCTCGTCTGATCACCGAAGTTTATAAGCATCGTCGGGCCCGGTCAGTACTTGGACGGGAGACCTCCTGGGAATACCGGGTGCTGTAGACATCTTTTTGTATTTTTCCTCAACATACGGAGGTTAGAAACAATCTAAACTGAAGCCCCTAAATTAAAGTTATACTGCCATACTACGCTGAAAACACCGGTTCTCGTCTGATCACCGAAGTTTATAAGCATCGTCGGGCCCGGTCAGTACTTGGACGGGAGACCTCCTGGGAATACCGGGTGCTGTAGACATCTTTTTGTATTTTTCCTCAACATACGGAGGTTAGAAACAATCTAAACTGAAGCCCCTAAATTAAAGTTAGCAACGTGTCTACTGCCATACTACGCTGAAAACACCGGTTCTCGTCTGATCACCGAAGTTAAGCATCGTCGGGCCCGGTCAGTACTTGGACGGGAGACCTCCTGGGAATACCGGGTGCTGTAGACATATTTTGTATTTTTCCTCAAAATACGGAAGTTAGATATCTAAACTGGAAACTGAAGCCCCTATATTAAAGTCAACAAAGTGTTTACTGCCATACTACGCTGAAAACACCGGTTCTCGTCTGATCACCGAAGTTAAGCATCGTCGGGCCCGGTCAGTACTTGGACGGGAGACCTCCAGGGAATACCGGGTGCTGTAGACATCTTTTTGTATTTTTCCTCAACATACGGAGGTTAGAAACAATCTAAACTGAAGCCCTAAATTAAAGTTAGCAACGTGTCTACTGCCATACTACGCTGAAAACACCGGTTCTCGTCTGATCTCCGAAGTTAAGCATCGTCGGGCCTGGTCAGTACTTGGACGGGAGACCTCCTGGGAATACCGGGTGCTGTAGACATCTTTTGTATTTTTCCTCGACATACGGAGGTTAGATCTAAACTGGAAACTGAAGCCCCTAAATTAAAGTTAGCAATGTGTCTACTGCCATACTACGCTGAAAACACCGGTTCTCGTCTGATCACCGAAGTTTATAAGCATCGTCGGGCCCGGTCAGTACTTGGACGGGAGACCTCCTGGGAATACCGGGTGCTGTAGACATCTTTTTGTATTTTTCCTCAACATACGGAGGTTAGAAACAATCTAAACTGAAGCCCCTAAATTAAAGTTAGCAACGTGTATACTGCCATACTACGCTGAAAACACCGGTTCTCGTCTGATCACCAAAGTTAAGCATCGTCGGGCCCGGTCAGTACTTGGACGGGAGACCTCCTGGGAATACCGGGTGCTGTAGACATATTTTGTATTTTTCCTCAAAATACGGAAGTTAGATATCTAAACTGGAAACTGTGAAGCCCCTATATTAAAGTCAACAAAGTGTTTACTGCCATACTACGCTGAAAACACCGGTTCTCGTCTGATCACCGAAGTTAAGCATCGTCGGGCCCGGTCAGTACTTGGACGGGAGACCTCCAGGGAATACCGGGTGCTGTAGACATCTTTTTGTATTTTTCCTCAACATACGGAGGTTAGAAACAATCTAAACTGAAGCCCTAAATTAAAGTTAGCAACGTGTCTACTGCCATACTACGCTGAAAACACCGGTTCTCGTCTGATCTCCGAAGTTAAGCATCGTCGGGCCTGGTCAGTACTTGGACGGGAGACCTCCTGGGAATACCGGGTGCTGTAGACATCTTTTGTATTTTTCCTCGACATACGGAGGTTAGATCTAAACTGGAAACTGAAGCCCCTATATTAAAGTCAGCAACGTGTCTACTGCCATACTACGCTGAAAACACCGGTTCTCGTCTGAACACCGAAGTTAAGCATCGTCGGGCCCGGTCAGTACTTGGACGGGAGACCTCCTGGGAATACCGGGTGCTGTAGACATCTTTTTGTATTTTTCCTCAACATACGGAGGTTAGAAACAATCTAAACTGAAGCCCCTAAATTAAAGTTAGCAACGTGTCTAGGTCTACTGCCATACTACGCTGAAAACACCGGTTCTCGTCTGATCACCGAAGTTAAGCATCGTCGGGCCCGGTCAGTACTTGGACGGGAGACCTCCTGGGAATACCGGGTGCTGTAGACATCTTTTGTATTTTTCCTCTACATACGGAGGTTAGATCTAAACTGGAAACTGAAGCCCCTATATTAATGTCAGCAAATTGTCTACTGCCATACTACGCTGAAAACACCGGTTCTCGTCTGAACACCGAAGTTAAGCATCGTCGGGCCCGGTCAGTACTTGGACGGGAGACCTCCTGGGAATACCGGGTGCTGTAGACATCTTTTTGTATTTTTCCTCAACATACGGAGGTTAGAAACAATCTAAACTGAAGCCCCTAAATTAAAGTTAGCAACGTGTCTAGGTCTACTGCCATACTACGCTGAAAACACCGGTTCTCGTCTGATCACCGAAGTTAAGCATCTTCGGGCCCGGTCAGTACTTGGACGGGAGACCTCCTGGGAATACCGGGTGCTGTAGACATCTTTTTGTATTTTTCCTCAACATACGGAGGTTAGAAACAATCTAAACTGAAGCCCCTAAATTAAAGTTAGCAACGTGTCTACTGCCATACTACGCTGAAAACACCGGTTCTCGTCTTATCACCGAAGTTAAGCATCGTCGGGCCCGGTCAGTACTTGGACGGGAGACCTCCTGGGAATACCGGGTGCTGTAGACATCTTTTGTATTTTTCCTCGACATACGGAGGTTAGATCTAAACTGGAAACTGAAGCCCCTATATTAAAGTCAGCAACGTGTCTACTGCCATACTACGCTGAAAACACCGGTTCTCGTCTGATCACCGAAGTTAAGCATCGTCGGGCCCGGTCAGTACTTGGACGGGAGACCTCCTGGGAATACCGGGTGCTGTAGACATCTTTTTGTATTTTTCCTCAACATACGGAGGTTAGAAACAATCTAAACTGAAGCCCCTAAATTAAAGTTAGCAACGTGTCTACTGCCATACTACGCTGAAAACTCCGGTTCTCGTCTGATCACCGAAGTTAAGCATCGTCGGGCCCGGTCAGTACTTGGACGGGACACCTCCTGGGAATACCGGGTGCTGTAGACATCTTTTGTATTTTTCCTCGACATACGGAGGTTAGATCTAAACTGGAAACTGAAGCCCCTATATTAAAGTCAGCAACGTGTCTACTGCCATACTACGCTGAAAACACCGGTTCTCGTCTGATCACCGAAGTTAAGCATCGTCGGGCCCGGTCTGTACTTGGACGGGAGACCTCCTGGGAATACCGGGTGCTGTAGACATCTTTTTGTATTTTTCCTCAACATACGGAGGTTAGAAACAATCTAAACTGAAGCCCCTAAATTAAAGTTAGCAACGTGTCTACTGCCATACTACGCTGAAAACACCGGTTCTCGTCTGATCACCGAAGTTAAGCATCGTCGGGCCCGGTCAGTACTTGGACGGCAGACTTCCTGGGAATACCGGATGCTGTAGACATCTTTTTGTATTTTTCCTCAACATACGGAGGTTAGAAACAATCTAAACTGAAGCCCCTAAATTAAAGTTAGCAACGTGTCTACTGCCATACTACGCTGAAAACACCGGTTCTCGTGTGATCACCGAAGTTAAGCATCGTCGGGCCCGGTCAGTCCTTGGACGGGAGACCTCCTGTGAATACCGGGTGCTGTAGACATCTTTTGTATTTTTCCTCGACATACGGAGGTTAGATCTAAACTGGAAACTGAAGCCCCTATATTAAAGTCAGCAACGTGTCAACTGCCATACTACGCTGAAAACACCGGTTCTCGTCTGATCACCGAAGTTAAGCATCGTCGGTCCCGGTCAGTACTTGGACGGGAGACCTCCTGGGAATACCGGGTGCTGTAGACATCTTTTTGTATTTTTCCTCAACATACGGAGGTTAGAAACAATCTAAACTGAAGCCCCTAAATTAAAGTTATCAACGTGTCTACTGCCATACTATGCTGAAAACACCGGTTCTCGTCTGATATCCAAAGTTAAGCATCGTCGGGCCCGGTCAGTACTTGGACGGGAGACCTCCTGGGAATACCGGGTGCTGTAGACATATTTTGTATTTTTCCTCAAAATACGGAAGTTAGATATCTAAACTGGAAACTGAAGCCCCTAAATTAAAGTCAGCAACGTGTCTACTGCCATACTACGCTGAAAACACCGGTTCTCGTCTGATCACAGAAGTTAAGCATCGTCGGGCCCCGTCAGTACTTGGACGGGAGACCTCCTGGGAATACCGGGTGCTGTAGACATCTTTTTGTATTTTTCCTCAACATACGGAGGTTAGAAACAATCTAAACTGAAGCCCCTAAATTAAAGTTAGCAACGTGTCTACTGCCATACTACACTGAAAACACCGGTTCTCGTCTGATTACCGAAGTTAAGCATCGTCGGGCCCGGTCAGTACTTGGACGGGAGACCTACTGGGAATACCGGTGCTGTAGACATCTTTTGTATTTTTCCTCGACATACGGAGGTTAGATCTAAACTGGAAACTGAAGCCCCTATATTAAAGTCAGCAACGTGTCTAATGCCATACTACGCTGAAAACACTGGTTCTCGTCTGATCACCGAAGTTAAGCATCGTAGGGCCCCGTCAGTACTTGGACGGGAGACCTCCTGGGAATACCGGGTGCTGTAGACATCTTTTTGTATTTTTCCTCAACATACGGAGGTTAGAAACAATCTAAACTGAAGCCCCTAAATTAAAGTTAGCAACGTGTCTACTGCCATACTACGCTGAAAACACCGGTTCTCGTCTGATCACCGAAGTTAAGCATCGTCGGGCCCGGTCAGTACTTGGACGGGAGACCTCCTGGGAATACCGGGTGCTGTAGACATCTTTTTGTATTTTTCCTCAACATACGGAGGTTAGAAACAATCTAAACTGAAGCCCCTAAATTAAAGTTAGCAACGTGTCTACTGCCATACTACGCTGAAAACACCGGTTCTCGTCTGATCACCGAAGTTAAGCATCGTCGGGCCCGGTCAGTACTTGGACGGGAGACCTCCTGGGAATACCGGGTGCTGTAGACATATTTTTGTATTTTTCCTCAACATACGGAGGTTAGAAACAATCTAAACTGAAGCCCCTAAATTAAAGTTAGCAACGTGTCTACTGAAATACTACGCTGAAAACACCGGTTCTCGTCTGATCAATGAAGTTAAGCATCGTCGGGCCCGGTCAGTACTTGGACAGGAGACCTCCTGGGAATACCGGGTGCTGTAGACATCTTTTGTATTTTTCCTCGACATACGGAGGTTAGATCTAAACTGGAAACTGAAGCCCCTACAGTAAAGACAACAAAGTGTCTACTGCCATACTACGCTGAAAACACCGGTTCTCGTCTGATCACCGAAGTTAAGCATCGTCGGGCCCGGTCAGTACTTGGACGGCAGACCTCCTGGGAATACCGGGTGCTGTAGACATCTTTTTGTATTTTTCCTCAACATACGGAGGTTAGAAACAATCTAAACTGAAGCCCCTAAATTAAAGTTAGCAACGTGTCTACTGCCATACTACGCTGAAAACACCGGTTCTCGTCTGATCACCGAAGTTAAGCATCGTCGGGCCCGGTCAGTACTTGGACGGGAGACCTCCTGGGAATACCGGGTGCTGTAGACATCTTTTTGTATTTTTCCTCAACATACGGAGGTTAGAAACAATCTAAACTGAAGCCCCTAAATTAAAGTTAGCAACGTGTCTACTGCCATACTACGCTGAAAACACCGGTTCTCGTCTTATCACCGAAGTTAAGCATCGTCGGGCCCGGTCAGTACTTGGACGGGAGACCTCCTGGGAATACCGGGTGCTGTAGACATCTTTTGTATTTTTCCTCGACATACGGAGGTTAGATCTAAACTGGAAACTGAAGCCCCTATATTAAAGTCAGCAACGTGTCTACTGCCATACTACGCTGAAAACACCGGTTCTCGTCTGATCACCGAAGTTAAGCATCGTCGGGCCCGGTCAGTACTTGGACGGGAGACCTCCTGGGAATACCGGGTGCTGTAGACATCTTTTTGTATTTTTCCTCAACATACGGAGGTTAGAAACAATCTAAACTGAAGCCCCTAAATTAAAGTTAGCAACGTGTCTACTGCCATACTACGCTGAAAACTCCGGTTCTCGTCTGATCACCGAAGTTAAGCATCGTCGGGCCCGGTCAGTACTTGGACGGGACACCTCCTGGGAATACCGGGTGCTGTAGACATCTTTTGTATTTTTCCTCGACATACGGAGGTTAGATCTAAACTGGAAACTGAAGCCCCTATATTAAAGTCAGCAACGTGTCTACTGCCATACTACGCTGAAAACACCGGTTCTCGTCTGATCACCGAAGTTAAGCATCGTCGGGCCCGGTCTGTACTTGGACGGGAGACCTCCTGGGAATACCGGGTGCTGTAGACATCTTTTTGTATTTTTCCTCAACATACGGAGGTTAGAAACAATCTAAACTGAAGCCCCTAAATTAAAGTTAGCAACGTGTCTACTGCCATACTACGCTGAAAACACCGGTTCTCGTCTGATCACCGAAGTTAAGCATCGTCGGGCCCGGTCAGTACTTGGACGGCAGACTTCCTGGGAATACCGGATGCTGTAGACATCTTTTTGTATTTTTCCTCAACATACGGAGGTTAGAAACAATCTAAACTGAAGCCCCTAAATTAAAGTTAGCAACGTGTCTACTGCCATACTACGCTGAAAACACCGGTTCTCGTGTGATCACCGAAGTTAAGCATCGTCGGGCCCGGTCAGTCCTTGGACGGGAGACCTCCTGTGAATACCGGGTGCTGTAGACATCTTTTGTATTTTTCCTCGACATACGGAGGTTAGATCTAAACTGGAAACTGAAGCCCCTATATTAAAGTCAGCAACGTGTCAACTGCCATACTACGCTGAAAACACCGGTTCTCGTCTGATCACCGAAGTTAAGCATCGTCGGTCCCGGTCAGTACTTGGACGGGAGACCTCCTGGGAATACCGGGTGCTGTAGACATCTTTTTGTATTTTTCCTCAACATACGGAGGTTAGAAACAATCTAAACTGAAGCCCCTAAATTAAAGTTATCAACGTGTCTACTGCCATACTATGCTGAAAACACCGGTTCTCGTCTGATATCCAAAGTTAAGCATCGTCGGGCCCGGTCAGTACTTGGACGGGAGACCTCCTGGGAATACCGGGTGCTGTAGACATATTTTGTATTTTTCCTCAAAATACGGAAGTTAGATATCTAAACTGGAAACTGAAGCCCCTAAATTAAAGTCAGCAACGTGTCTACTGCCATACTACGCTGAAAACACCGGTTCTCGTCTGATCACAGAAGTTAAGCATCGTCGGGCCCCGTCAGTACTTGGACGGGAGACCTCCTGGGAATACCGGGTGCTGTAGACATCTTTTTGTATTTTTCCTCAACATACGGAGGTTAGAAACAATCTAAACTGAAGCCCCTAAATTAAAGTTAGCAACGTGTCTACTGCCATACTACACTGAAAACACCGGTTCTCGTCTGATTACCGAAGTTAAGCATCGTCGGGCCCGGTCAGTACTTGGACGGGAGACCTACTGGGAATACCGGTGCTGTAGACATCTTTTGTATTTTTCCTCGACATACGGAGGTTAGATCTAAACTGGAAACTGAAGCCCCTATATTAAAGTCAGCAACGTGTCTAATGCCATACTACGCTGAAAACACTGGTTCTCGTCTGATCACCGAAGTTAAGCATCGTAGGGCCCCGTCAGTACTTGGACGGGAGACCTCCTGGGAATACCGGGTGCTGTAGACATCTTTTTGTATTTTTCCTCAACATACGGAGGTTAGAAACAATCTAAACTGAAGCCCCTAAATTAAAGTTAGCAACGTGTCTACTGCCATACTACGCTGAAAACACCGGTTCTCGTCTGATCACCGAAGTTAAGCATCGTCGGGCCCGGTCAGTACTTGGACGGGAGACCTCCTGGGAATACCGGGTGCTGTAGACATCTTTTTGTATTTTTCCTCAACATACGGAGGTTAGAAACAATCTAAACTGAAGCCCCTAAATTAAAGTTAGCAACGTGTCTACTGCCATACTACGCTGAAAACACCGGTTCTCGTCTGATCACCGAAGTTAAGCATCGTCGGGCCCGGTCAGTACTTGGACGGGAGACCTCCTGGGAATACCGGGTGCTGTAGACATATTTTTGTATTTTTCCTCAACATACGGAGGTTAGAAACAATCTAAACTGAAGCCCCTAAATTAAAGTTAGCAACGTGTCTACTGAAATACTACGCTGAAAACACCGGTTCTCGTCTGATCAATGAAGTTAAGCATCGTCGGGCCCGGTCAGTACTTGGACAGGAGACCTCCTGGGAATACCGGGTGCTGTAGACATCTTTTGTATTTTTCCTCGACATACGGAGGTTAGATCTAAACTGGAAACTGAAGCCCCTACAGTAAAGACAACAAAGTGTCTACTGCCATACTACGCTGAAAACACCGGTTCTCGTCTGATCACCGAAGTTAAGCATCGTCGGGCCCGGTCAGTACTTGGACGGCAGACCTCCTGGGAATACCGGGTGCTGTAGACATCTTTTTGTATTTTTCCTCAACATACGGAGGTTAGAAACAATCTAAACTGAAGCCCCTAAATTAAAGTTAGCAACGTGTCTACTGCCATACTACGCTGAAAACACCGGTTCTCGTCTGATCACCGAAGTTAAGCATCGTCGGGCCCGGTCAGTACTTGGACGGGAGACCTCCTGGGAATACCGGGTGCTGTAGACATCTTTTTGTATTTTTCCTCAACATACGGAGGTTAGAAACAATCTAAACTGAAGCCCCTAAATTAAAGTTAGCAACGTGTCTACTGCCATACTACACTGAAAACACCGGTTCTCGTCTGATTACCGAAGTTAAGCATCGTCGGGCCCGGTCAGTACTTGGACGGGAGACCTACTGGGAATACCGGTGCTGTAGACATCTTTTGTATTTTTCCTCGACATACGGAGGTTAGATCTAAACTGGAAACTGAAGCCCCTATATTAAAGTCAGCAACGTGTCTAATGCCATACTACGCTGAAAACACTGGTTCTCGTCTGATCACCGAAGTTAAGCATCGTAGGGCCCCGTCAGTACTTGGACGGGAGACCTCCTGGGAATACCGGGTGCTGTAGACATCTTTTTGTATTTTTCCTCAACATACGGAGGTTAGAAACAATCTAAACTGAAGCCCCTAAATTAAAGTTAGCAACGTGTCTACTGCCATACTATGCTGAAAACACCGGTTCTCGTCTGATCACCGAAGTTAAGCATCGTCGGGCCCGGTCAGTACTTGGACGGGAGACCTCCTGGGAATACCGGGTGCTGTAGACATCTTTTTGTATTTTTCCTCAACATACGGAGGTTAGAAACAATCTAAACTGAAGCCCCTAAATTAAAGTTAGCAACGTGTCTACTGCCATACTACGCTGAAAACACCGGTTCTCGTCTGATCACCGAAGTTAAGCATCGTTGGGCCCGGTCAGTACTTGGACGGGAGACCTCCTGGGAATACCGGGTGCTGTAGACATATTTTTGTATTTTTCCTCAACATACGGAGGTTAGAAACAATCTAAACTGAAGCCCCTAAATTAAAGTTAGCAACGTGTCTACTGCCATACTACGCTGAAAACACCGGTTCTCGTCTGATCACCGAAGTTAAGCATCGTCGGGCCCGGTCAGTACTTGGACGGGAGACCTCCTGGGAATACCGGGTGCTGTAGACATCTTTTGTATTTTTCCTCGACATACGGAGGTTAGATCTAAACTGGAAACTGAAGCCCCTATAGTAAAGACAACAAAGTGTCTACTGCCATACTACGCTGAAAACACCGGTTCTCGTCTGATCACCGAAGTTAAGCATCGTCGGGCCCGGTCAGTACTTGGACGGCAGACCTCCTGGGAATACCGGGTGCTGTAGACATCTTTTTGTATTTTTCCTCAACATACGGAGGTTAGAAACAATCTAAACTGAAGCCCCTAAATTAAAGTTAGCAACGTGTCTACTGCCATACTACGCTGAAAACACCGGTTCTCGTCTGATCACCGAAGTTAAGCATCGTTGGGCCCGGTCAGTACTTGGACGGGAGACCTCCTGGGAATACCGGGTGCTGTAGACATCTTTGGTATTTTTCCTCGACATACCAAACTGAGACCTCCTGGGAATACCGGGTGCTGTAGACATATTTTGTATTTTTCTCAAAATACGGAGGTTAGATCTAAACTGGAAACTGAAGCCCCTATATTAAAGTCAGCAACGTGTCTACTGCCATACTACGCTGAAAACACCGGTTCTCGTCTGATCACCGAAGTTAAGCATCGTCGGGCCCGGTCAGTACTTGGACGGGAGACCTCCTGGGAATATCGGGTGCTGTAGACATCTTTTTGTATTTTTCCTCAACATACGGAGGTTAGAAACAATCTAAACTGAAGCCCCTAAATTAAAGTTAGCAACGTGTCTACTGCCATACTATGCTGAAAACACCGGTTCTCGTCTGATATCCGAAGTTAAGCATCGTCGGACCCGGTCAGTACTTGGACGGGAGACCTCCTGGGAATACCGGGTGCTGTAGACATCTTTTGTATTTTTCTCAAAATACGGAGGTTAGATCTAAACTGGAAACTGAAGCCCCTATATTAAAGTCAGCAACGTGTCTACTGCCATACTACGCTGAAAACACCGGTTCTCGTCTGATCACCGAAGTTAAGCATCGTCGGGCCCGGTCAGTACTTGGACGGGAGACCTCCTGGGAATATCGGGTGCTGTAGACATCTTGTTGTATTTTTCCTCAACATACGGAGGTTAGAAACAATCTAAACTGAAGCCCCTAAATTAAAGTTAGCAACGTGTCTACTGCCATACTATGCTGAAAACACCGGTTCTCGTCTGATATCCGAAGTTAAGCATCGTCGGGCCCGGTCAGTACTTGGACGGGAGACCTCCTGGGAATACCGGGTGCTGTAGACATCTTTTTGTATTTTTCCTCAACATATGGAGGTTAGAAACAATCTAAACTGAAGCCCCTAAATTAAAGTTAGCAACGTGTCTACTGCCATACTACGCTGAAAACACTGGTTCTCGTCTGATCACCGAAGTTAAGCATCGTCGGGCCCGGTCAGTACTTGGACGGGAGACCTCCTGGGAATACCGGGTGCTGTAGACATATTTTTGTATTTTTCCTCAACATACGGAGGTTAGAAACAATCTAAACTGAAGCCCCTAAATTAAAGTTAGCAACGTGTCTACTGCCATACTACGCTGAAAACACCGGTTCTCGTCTGATCACCGAAGTTAAGCATCGTCGGGCCCGGTCAGTACTTGGACGGGAGACCTCCTGGGAATACCGGGTGCTGTAGACATCTTTTGTATTTTTCCTCGACATACGGAGGTTAGATCTAAACTGGAAACTGAAGCCCCTATAGTAAAGACAACAAAGTGTCTACTGCCATACTACGCTGAAAACACCGGTTCTCGTCTGATCACCGAAGTTAAGCATCGTCGGGCCCGGTCAGTACTTGGACGGCAGACCTCCTGGGAATACCGGGTGCTGTAGACATCTTTTTGTATTTTTCCTCAACATACGGAGGTTAGAAACAATCTAAACTGAAGCCCCTAAATTAAAGTTAGCAACGTGTCTACTGCCATACTACGCTGAAAACACCGGTTCTCGTCTGATCACCGAAGTTAAGCATCGTCGGGCCCGGTCAGTACTTGGACGGGAGACCTCCTGGGAATACCGGGTGCTGTAGACATCTTTGGTATTTTTCCTCGACATACGGAGGTTAGATCTAAACTGGAAACTGAAGCCCCTATATTAAAGTCAGCAACGTGTCTACTGCCATACTACGCTGAAAACACCGGTTCTCGTCTGATCACCGAAGTTAAGCATCGTCGGTCCCGGTCAGTACTTGGACGGGAGACCTCCTGGGAATACCGGGTGCTGTAGACATCTTTTGTATTTTTCCTCGACATACGGAGGTTAGATCTAAACTGGAAACTGAAGCCCCTATATTAAAGTCAGCAACGTGTCTACTGCCATACTACGCTGAAAACACCGGTTCTCGTCTGATCACCGAAGTTAAGCATCGTCGGGCCCGGTCAGTACTTGGACGGGAGACCTCCTGGGAATACCGGGTGCTGTAGACATATTTTGTATTTTTCTCAAAATACGGAGGTTAGATCTAAACTGGAAACTGAAGCCCCTATATTAAAGTCAGCAACGTGTCTACTGCCATACTACGCTGAAAACACCGGTTCTCGTCTGATCACCGAAGTTAAGCATCGTCGGGCCCGGTCAGTACTTGGACGGGAGACCTCCTGGGAATATCGGGTGCTGTAGACATCTTTTTGTATTTTTCCTCAACATACGGAGGTTAGAAACAATCTAAACTGAAGCCCCTAAATTAAAGTTAGCAACGTGTCTACTGCCATACTATGCTGAAAACACCGGTTCTCGTCTGATATCCGAAGTTAAGCATCGTCGGACCCGGTCAGTACTTGGACGGGAGACCTCCTGGGAATACCGGGTGCTGTAGACATCTTTTGTATTTTTCTCAAAATACGGAGGTTAGATCTAAACTGGAAACTGAAGCCCCTATATTAAAGTCAGCAACGTGTCTACTGCCATACTACGCTGAAAACACCGGTTCTCGTCTGATCACCGAAGTTAAGCATCGTCGGGCCCGGTCAGTACTTGGACGGGAGACCTCCTGGGAATATCGGGTGCTGTAGACATCTTTTTGTATTTTTCCTCAACATACGGAGGTTAGAAACAATCTAAACTGAAGCCCCTAAATTAAAGTTAGCAACGTGTCTACTGCCATACTATGCTGAAAACACCGGTTCTCGTCTGATATCCAAAGTTAAGCATCGTCGGGCCCGGTCAGTACTTGGACGGGAGACCTCCTGGGAATACCGGGTGCTGTAGACACCTTTTTGTATTTTTCCTCAACATACGGAGGTTAGAAACAATCTAAACTGAAGCCCCTAAATTAAAGTTAGCAACGTGTCTACTGCCATACTATGCTGAAAACACCGGTTCTCGTCTGATATCCGAAGTTAAGCATCGTCGGGCCCGGTCAGTACTTGGACGGGAGACCTCCTGGGAATACCGGGTGCTGTAGACATATTTTGTATTTTTCCTCAAAATACGGAAGTTAGATATCTAAACTGGAAACTGAAGCCCCTAAATTAAAGTCAGCAACGTGTCTACTGCCATACTACGCTGAAAACACCGGTTCTCGTCTGATCACCGAAGTTAAGCATCGTCGGGCCCCGTCAGTACTTGGACGGGAGACCTCCTGGGAATACCGGGTGCTGTAGACATATTTTTGTATTTTTCCTCAACATACGGAGGTTAGAAACAATCTAAACTGAAGCCCCTAAATTAAAGTTAGCAACGTGTCTACTGCCATACTACGCTGAAAACACCGGTTCTCGTCTGATCACCGAAGTTAAGCATCGTCGGGCCCGGTCAGTACTTGGACGGGAGACCTCCTGGGAATACTGGTGCTGTAGACATCTTTTGTATTTTTCCTCGACATACGGAGGTTAGATCTAAACTGGAAACTGAAGCCCCTATATTAAAGTCAGCAACGTGTCTACTGCCATACTACGCTGAAAACACTGGTTCTCGTCTGATCACCGAAGTTAAGCATCGTCGGGCCCCGTCAGTACTTGGACGGGAGACCTCCTGGGAATACCGGGTGCTGTAGACATCTTTTTTTATTTTTCCTCAACATACGGAGGTTAGAAACAATCTAAACTGAAGCCCCTAAATTAAAGTTAGCAACGTGTCTACTGCCATACTATGCTGAAAACACCGGTTCTCGTCTGATATCCGAAGTTAAGCATCGTCGGGCCCGGTCAGTACTTGGACGGGAGACCTCCTGGGAATACCGGGTGCTGTAGACATCTTTTTGTATTTTTCCTCAACATACGGAGGTTAGATCTAAACTGGAAACTGAAGCCCCTAAATTAAAGTTAGCAACGTGTCTACTGCCATACTACGCTGAAAACACCGGTTCTCGTCTGATCACCGAAGTTAAGCATCGTCGGGCCAGGTCAGTACTTGGACGGGAGACCTCCTGGGAATACCGGGTGCTGTAGACACCTTTTTGTATTTTTCCTCAACATACGGAGGTTAGAAACAATCTAAACTGAAGCCCCTAAATTAAAGTTAGCAACGTGTCTACTGCCATACTACGCTGAAAACACCGGTTCTCGTCTGATCACTGAAGTTAAGCATCGTCGGGCCCGGTCAGTACTTGGACGGGAGACCTCCTGGGAATGCCGGTGCTGTAGACATCTTTTGCATTTTTCCTCAAAATACGGAAGTTAGATATCTAAACTGGAAACTGAAGCCCCTATATTAAAGTCAACAAAGTGTCTACTGCCATACTACGCTGAAAACACCGGTTCTCGTCTGATCACCGAAGTTAAGCATCGTCGGGCCCGGTCAGTACTTGGACGGGAGACCTCCTGGGAATACCGGGTGCTGTATACATCTTTTTGTATTTTTCCTCAACATACGGAGGTTAGAAACAATCTAAACTGAAGCCCCTAAATTAAAGTTAGCAACGTGTCTACTGCCATACTACGCTGAAAACACCGGTTCTCGTCTGATCACCGAAGTTAAGCATCGTTGGGCCCGGTCAGTACTTGGACGGGAGACCTCCTGGGAATACCGGGTGCTGTAGACATATTTTGTATTTTTCCTCAACATACGGAGGTTAGAAACAATCTAAACTGAAGCCCCTAAATTAAAGTTAGCAACGTGTCTACTGCCATACTATGCTGAAAACACCGGTTCTCGTCTGATATCCGAAGTTAAGCATCGTCGGGCCCGGTCAGTACTTGGACGGGAGACCTCCTGGGAATACCGGGTGCTGTAGACATCTTTTTGTATTTTTCCTCAACATACGGAGGTTAGATCTAAACTGGAAACTGAAGCCCCTAAATTAAAGTTAGCAACGTGTCTACTGCCATACTACGCTGAAAACACCGGTTCTCGTCTGATCACCGAAGTTAAGCATCGTCGGGCCAGGTCAGTACTTGGACGGGAGACCTCCTGGGAATACCGGGTGCTGTAGACACCTTTTTGTATTTTTCCTCAACATACGGAGGTTAGAAACAATCTAAACTGAAGCCCCTAAATTAAAGTTAGCAACGTGTCTACTGCCATACTACGCTGAAAACACCCGTTCTCGTCTGATCACCGAAGTTAAGCATCGTCGGGCCCGGTCAGTACTTGGACGGGAGACCTCCTGGGAATACCGGGTGCTGTAGACATCTTTTGTATTTTTCCTCGACATACGGAGGTTAGATCTAAACTGGAAACTGAAGCCCCTATATTAAAGTCAACAAAGTGTTTACTGCCATACTACGCTGAAAACACCGGTTCTCGTCTGATCACCGAAGTTAAGCATCGTCAGGCCCGGTCAGTACTTGGATGGGAGACCTCCTGGGAATACCGGGTGCTGTAGACATCTTTTTGTATTTTTCCTCAACATACGGAGGTTAGAAACAATCTAAACTGAAGCCCCTAAATTAAAGTTAGCAAAGTGTCTACTGCCATACTACGCTGAAAACACCGGTTCTCGTCTGATCACTGAAGTTAAGCATCGTCGGGCCCGGTCAGTACTTGGACGGGAGACCTCCTGGGAATACCGGGTGCTGTAGACATCTTTTGAATTTTTCCTCGACATACGGAGGTTAGATCTAAACTGGGAAACTGAAGCCCCTATATTAAAGTCAACAAAGTGTTTACTGCCATACTACGCTGAAAACACCGGTTCTCGTCTGATCACTGAAGTTAAGAATCGTCGGGCCCGGTCAGTACTTGGACGGGAGACCTCCTGGGAATACCGGGTGCTGTAGACATATTTTTGTATTTTTCCTCAAAATACGGAAGTTAGATATCTAAACTGGAAACTGAAGCCCCTAAATTAAAGTCAGCAACGTGTCTACTGCCATACTACGCTGAAAACACCGGTTCTCGTCTGATCACCGAAGTTAAGCATCGTCGGGCCCGGTCAGTACTTGGACGGGAGACCTCCTGGGAATACCGGGTGCTGTAGACATCTTTTGAATTTTTCCTCGACATACGGAGGTTAGATCTAAACTGGGAAACTGAAGCCCCTATATTAAAGTCAACAAAGTGTTTACTGCCATACTACGCTGAAAACACCGGTTCTCGTCTGATCACCGAAGTTAAGCATCGTCGGGCCCCGTCAGTACTTGGACGGGAGACCTCCTGGGAATACCGGGTGCTGTAGACATCTTTTTGTATTTTTCCTCAACATACGGAGGTTAGAAACAATCTAAACTGAAGCCCCTAAATTAAAGTTAGCAACGTGTCTACTGCCATACTATGCTGAAAACACCGGTTCTCGTCTGATATCCGAAGTTAAGCATCGTCGGGCCCGGTCAGTACTTGGACGGGAGACCTCCTGGGAATACCGGGTGCTGTAGACATCTTTTTGTATTTTTCCTCAACATACGGAGGTTAGAAACAATCTAAACTGAAGCCCCTAAATTAAAGTTAGCAAAGTGTCTACTGCCATACTACGCTGAAAACACCGGTTCTCGTCTGATCACCGAAGTTAAGCATCGTCGGGCCCGGTCAGTACTTGGACGGGAGACCTCCTGGGAATACCGGGTGCTGTAGACATCTTTTGAATTTTTCCTCGACATACGGAGGTTAGATCTAAACTGGGAAACTGAAGCCCCTATATTAAAGTCAACAAAGTGTTTACTGCCATACTACGCTGAAAACACCGGTTCTCGTCTGATCACCGAAGTTAAGCATCGTCGGGCCCCGTCAGTACTTGGACGGGAGACCTCCTGGGAATACCGGGTGCTGTAGACATCTTTTTGTATTTTTCCTCAACATACGGAGGTTAGAAACAATCTAAACTGAAGCCCCTAAATTAAAGTTAGCAACGTGTCTACTGCCATACTATGCTGAAAACACCGGTTCTCGTCTGATATCCGAAGTTAAGCATCGTCGGGCCTGGTCAGTACTTGGACGGGAGACCTCCTGGGAATACCGGGTGCTGTAGACATCTTTTTGTATTTTTCCTCAACATACGGAGGTTAGAAACAATCTAAACTGAAGCCCCTAAATTAAAGTTAGCAACGTGTCTACTGCCATACTACGCTGAAAACACCGGTTCTCGTCTGATCACCGAAGTTAAGCATCGTCGGGCCCGGTCAGTACTTGGATGGGAGACCTCCTGGGAATACCGGGTGCTGTAGACATCTTTTGTATTTTTCCTCGACATACGGAGGTTAGATCTAAACTGGAAACTGAAGCCCCTATATTAAAGTCAACAAAGTGTTTACTGCCATACTACGCTGAAAACACCGGTTCTCGTCTGATCACCGAAGTTAAGCATCGGCAGGCCTGGTCAGTACTTGGACGGGAGACCTCCTGGGAATACCGGGTGCTGTAGACATCTTTTTGTATTTTTCCTCAACATACGGAGGTTAGAAACAATCTAAACTGAAGCCCCTAAATTAAAGTTAGCAACGTGTCTACTGCCATACTACGCTGAAAACACCGGTTCTCGTCTGATCACCGAAGTTAAGCATCGTCGGGCCCGGTCAGTACTTGGACGGGAGACCTCCTGGGAATACCGGGTGCTGTAGACATCTTTTGTATTTTTCCTCGACATACGGAGGTTAGATCTAAACTGGAAACTGAAGCCCCTATATTAAAGTCAACAAAGTGTTTACTGCCATACTACGCTGAAAACACCGGTTCTCGTCTGATCACCGAAGTTAAGCATCGTCAGGCCCGGTCAGTACTTGGACGGGAGACCTCCTGGGAATACCGGTGCTGTAGACATCTTTTGTATTTTTCCTCAAAATACGGAAGTTAGATATCTAAACTGGAAACTGAAGCCCCTATATTAAAGTCAACAAAGTGTCTACTGCCATACTACGCTGAAAACACTGGTTCTCGTCTGATCACTGAAGTTAAGAATCGTCGGGCCCGGTCAGTACTTGGACGGGAGACCTCCTGGGAATACCGGGTGCTGTAGACATCTTTTTGTATTTTTCCTCAACATACGGAGGTTAGAAACAATCTAAACTGAAGCCCCTAAATTAAAGTTAGCAACGTGTCTACTGCCATACTATGCTGAAAACACCGGTTCTCGTCTGATATCCGAAGTTAAGCATCGTCGGGCCCGGTCAGTACTTGGACGGGAGACCTCCTGGGAATACCGGGTGCTGTAGACATCTTTTTGTATTTTTCCTCAACATACGGAGGTTAGAAACAATCTAAACTGAAGCCCCTAAATTAAAGTTAGCAACGTGTCTACTGCCATACTACGCTGAAAACACCGGTTCTCGTCTGATCACCGAAGTTAAGCATCGTCGGGCCCGGTCAGTACTTGGACGGGAGACCTCCTGGGAATACCGGGTGCTGTAGACATCTTTTGTATTTTTCCTCGACATACGGAGGTTAGATCTAAACTGGAAACTGAAGCCCCTATATTAAAGTCAACAAAGTGTTTACTGCCATACTACGCTGAAAACACCGGTTCTCGTCTGATCACCGAAGTTAAGCATCGTCAGGCCCAGTCAGTACTTGGACGGGAGACCTCCTGGGAATACCGTGTGCTGTAGACATCTTTTTGTATTTTTCCTCAACATACGGAGGTTAGAAACAATCTAAACTGAAGCCCCTAAATTAAAGTAAGCAACGTGTCTACTGCCATACTACGCTGAAAACACCGGTTCTCGTCTGATCACCGAAGTTAAGCATCGTCGGGCCCGGTCAGTACTTGGACGGGAGACCTCCTGGGAATACCGGGTGCTGTAGACATCTTTTGTATTTTTCCTCGACATACGGAGGTTAGATCTAAACTGGAAACTGAAGCCCCTATATTAAAGTCAACAAAGTGTTTACTGCCATACTACGCTGAAAACACCGGTTCTCGTCTGATCACCGAAGTTAAGCATCGTCAGGCCCGGTCAGTACTTGGATGGGAGACCTCCTGGGAATACCGGTGCTGTAGACATCTTTTGTATTTTTCCTCAAAATACGGAAGTTAGATATCTAAACTGGAAACTGAAGCCCCTATATTAAAGTCAACAAAGTGTCTACTGCCATACTACGCTGAAAACACCGGTTCTCGTCTGATCATGCACTGAAGTTAAGAATCGTCGGGCCCGGTCAGTACTTGGACGGGAGACCTCCTGGGAATACCGGGTGCTGTAGACATCTTTTTGTATTTTTCCTCAACATACGGAGGTTAGAAACAATCTAAACTGAAGCCCCTAAATTAAAGTTAACAACGTGTCTACTCCCATACTACGCTGAAAACACCGGTTCTCGTCTGATCACCGAAGTTAAGCATCGTCGGGCCCGGTCAGTACTTGGACGGGAGACCTCCTGGGAATACTGGGTGCTGTAGACATATTTTTGTATTTGTCCTCAACATACGGAGGTTAGAAACAATCTAAACTGAAGCCCCTAAATTAAAGTCAGCAACGTGTCTACTGCCATACTACGCTGAAAACACCGGTTCTCGTCTGATCACCGAAGTTAAGCATCGTTGGGCCCGGTCAGTACTTGGACGGGAGACCTCCTGGGAATACCGGGTGCTGTAGACATCTTTTGTATTTTTCCTCGACATAAGGAGGTTAGATCTAAACTGGAAACTGAAGCCCCTATATTAAAGTCAACAAAGTGTTTACTGCCATACTACGCTGAAAACACCGGTTCTCGTCTGATCACCGAAGTTAAGCATCGTCAGGCCCGGTCAGTACTTGGACGGGAGACCTCCTGGGAATACCGGGTGATGTAGACATCTTTTGTATTTTTCCTCAAAATACGGAAGTTAGATATCTAAACTGGAAACTGAAGCCCCTATATTAAAGTCAACAAAGTGTCTACTGCCATACTACGCTGAAAACACCGGTTCTCGTCTGATCACTGAAGTTAAGAATCGTCGGGCCCGGTCAGTACTTGGACGGGAGACCTCCTGGGAATACCGGGTGCTGTAGATATCTTTTTGTATTTTTCCTCAACATACGGAGGTTAGAAACAATCTAAACTGAAGCCCCTAAATTAAAGTTAGCAACGTGTCTAGTGCCATACTACGCTGAAAACACCGGTTCTCGTCTGATCACTGAAGTTAAGCATCGTCGGGCCCGGTCAGTACTTGGACGGGAGACCTCCTGGGAATACCGGGTGCTGTATACATCTTTTTGTATTTTTCCTCAACATACGGAGGTTAGAAACAATCTAAACTGAAGCCCCTAAATTAAAGTTAGCAACGTGTCTACTGCCATACTACGCTGAAAACACCGGTTCTCGTCTGATCACTGAAGTTAAGCATCGTCGGGCCCGGTCAGTACTTGGACGGGAGACCTCCTGGGAATACCGGGTGCTGTAGACATCTTTTGTATTTTTCCTCGACATACGGAGGTTAGATCTAAACTGGAAACTGAAGCCCCTATATTAAAGTCAACAAAGTGTTTACTGCCATACTACGCTGAAAACACCGGTTCTCGTCTGATCACCGAAGTTAAGCATCGTCAGGCCCGGTCAGTACTTGGACGGAAGACCTCCTGGGAATACCGGGTGCTGTAGACATCTTTTGTATTTTTCCTCAAAATACGGAAGTTAGATATCTAAACTGGAAACTGAAGCCCCTAAATTAAAGTTAGCAACGTGTATACTGCCATACTACGCTGAAAACACCGGTTCTCGTCTGATCACCGAAGTTAAGCATCGTCGGGCCCGGTCAGTACTTGGACGGGAGACCTCCTGGGAATACCGGGTGCTGTATACATCTTTTTGTATTTTTTCTCAACATACGGAGGTTAGAAACAATCTAAACTGAAGCCCCTAAATTAAAGTTAGCAACGTGTCTACTGCCATACTACGCTGAAAACACCGGTTCTCGTCTGATCACCGAAGTTAAGCATCGTCGGGCCCGGTCAGTACTTGGATGGGAGACCTCCTGGGAATACCGGGTGCTGTAGACATCTTTTGTATTTTTCCTCGACATACGGAGGTTAGATCTAAACTGGAAACTGAAGCCCCTATATTAAAGTCAACAAAGTGTTTACTGCCATACTACGCTGAAAACACTGGTTCTCGTCTGATCACCGAAGTTAAGCATCGTCAGGCTCGGTCAGTACTTGGACGGGAGACCTCCTGGGAATACCGGGTGCTGTAGACATCTTTTGTATTTTTCCTCAAAATACGCAAGTTAGATATCTAAACTGGAAACTGAAGCCCCTATATTAAAGTCAACAAAGTGTCTACTGCCATACTACGCTGAAAACACCGGTTCTCGTCTGATCACTGAAGTTAAGAATCGTCGGTCCCGGTCAGTACTTGGACGGGAGACCTCCTGGGAATACCGGGTGCTGTAGACATCTTTTTGTATTTTTCCTCAACATACGGAGGTTAGAAACAATCTAAACTGAAGCCCCTAAATTAAAGTTAGCAACGTGTCTACTGCCATACTACGCTGAAAACACCGGTTCTCGTCTGATCACCGAAGTTAAGCATCGTCGGGCCCGGTCAGTACTTGGACGGGAGACCTCCTGGGAATACCGGGTGCTGTAGACATCTTCTGTATTTTTCCTCGACATAAGGAGGTTAGATCTAAACTGGAAACTGAAGCCCCTATATTAAAGTCAACAAAGTGTTTACTGCCATACTACGCTGAAAACACCGGTTCTCGTCTGATCACCGAAGTTAAGCATCGTCGGGCCCGGTCAGTACTTGGACGGGAGACCTCCTGGGAATACCGGGTGCTGTAGACATCTTTTGTATTTTTCCTCAAAATACGGAAGTTAGATATCTAAACTGGAAACTGAAGCCCCTATATTAAAGTCAACAAAGTGTCTACTGCCATACTACGCTGAAAACACCGGTTCTCGTCTGATCACTGAAGTTAAGAATCGTCGGGCCCGGTCAGTACTTGGACGGGAGACCTCCTGGGAATACCGGGTGCTGTAGACATATTTTTGTATTTGTCCTCAACATACGGAGGTTAGAAACAATCTAAACTGAAGCCCCTAAATTAAAGTTAGCAACGTGTCTACTGCCATACTACGCTGAAAACACCGGTTCTCGTCTGATCACCGAAGTTAAGCATCGTCGGGCCCGGTCAGTACTTGGACGGGAGACCTCCTGGGAATACCGGGTGCTGTAGACATATTTTTGTATTTGTCCTCAACATACGGAGGTTAGAAACAATCTAAACTGAAGCCCCTAAATTAAAGTTAGCAACGTGTCTACTGCCATACTACGCTGAAAACACCGGTTCTCGTCTGATCACCGAAGTTAAGCATCGTCGGGCCCGGTCAGTACTTGGACGGGAGACCTCCTGGGAATACCGCGTGCTGTAGACATCTTTTGTATTTTTCCTCGACATAAGGAGGTTAGATCTAAACTGGAAACTGAAGCCCCTATATTAAAGTCAACAAAGTGTTTACTGCCATACTACGCTGAAAACACCGGTTCTCGTCTGATCACCGAAGTTAAGCATCGTCAGGCCCGGTCAGTACTTGGATGGGAGACCTCCTGGGAATACCGGGTGCTGTAGACATCTTTTGTATTTTTCCTCAAAATACGGAAGTTAGATATCTAAACTGGAAACTGAAGCCCCTATATTAAAGTCAACAAAGTGTCTACTGCCATACTACGCTGAAAACACCGGTTCTCGTCTGATCACTGAAGTTAAGAATCGTCGGGCCCGGTCAGTACTTGGACGGGAGACCTCCTGGGAATACCGGGTGCTGTAGACATCTTTTTGTATTTTTCCTCAACATACGGAGGTTAGAAACAATCTAAACTGAAGCCCCTAAATTAAAGTTAGCAACGTGTTTACTGCCATACTACGCTGAAAACACCGGTTCTCGTCTGATCACTGAAGTTAAGCATCGTCGGGCCCGGTCAGTATTTGGACGGGAGACCTCCTGGGAATACCGGGTGCTGTAGACATCTTTTGTATTTTTCCTCGACATACGGAGGTTAGATCTAAACTGGAAACTGAAGCCCCTATATTAAAGTCAACAAAGTGTTTACTGCCATACTACGCTGAAAACACCGGTTCTCGTCTGATCACCGAAGTTAAGCATCGTCAGGCCCGGTCAGTACTTGGACGGGAGACCTCCTGGGAATACCGGGTGCTGTAGACATCTTTTGTATTTTTCCTCAAAATACGGAAGTTAGATATCTAAACTGGAAACTGAAGCCCCTATATTAAAGTCAACAAAGTGTCTACTGCCATACTACGCTGAAAACACCGGTTCTCGTCTGATCACTGAAGTTAAGAATCGTCGGGCCCGGTCAGTACTTGGACGGGAGACCTCCTTGGAATACCGGGTGCTGTAGACATATTTTGTATTTTTTCTCAAAATACGGAAGTTAGATATCTAAACTGGAAACTGAAGCCCCTATATTAAAGTCAACAAAGTGTTTAGTGCCATACTACGCTGAAAACACCGGTTCTCGTCTGATCACTGAAGTTAAGAATTGTCGGGCCCGGTCAGTACTTGGACGGGAGACCTCCTGGGAATATCGGGTGCTGTAGACATCTTTTTGTATTTTTCCTCAACATACGGAGGTTAGAAACAATCTAAACTGAAGCCCCTAAATTAAAGTTAGCAACGTGTCTACTGCCATACTACGCTGAAAACACCGGTTCTCGTCTGATCACCGAAGTTAAGCATCGTCGGGCCCGGTCAGTACTTGACGGGAGACCTCCTGGGAATACCGGGTGCTGTAGACATCTTTTTGTACTTTTCCTCAACATACCGAGGTTAGAAACAATCTAAACTGAAGCCCCTAAATTAAAGTTAGCAACGTGTATACTGCCATACTACGCTGAAAACACCGGTTCTCGTCTGATCACCGAAGTTAAGCATCGTCGGGCCCGGTCAGTACTTGGACGGGAGACCTCCTGGGAATACCGGGTGCTGTAGACATATTTTGTATTTTTCCTCAAAATACGAAAGTTAGATATCTAAACTGGAAACTGAAGCCCCTATATTAAAGTCAACAAAGTGTTTACTGCCATACTACGCTGAAAACACCGGTTCTCGTCTGATCACCGAAGTTAAGCATCGTCAGGCCCGGTCAGTACTTGGACGGGAGACCTCCTGGGAATACCGGGTGCTGTAGACATATTTTTGTATTTGTCCTCAACATACGGAGGTTAGAAACAATCTAAACTGAAGCCCCTAAATTAAAGTTAGCAACGTGTCTACTGCCATACTACACTGAAAACACCGGTTCTCGTCTGATCACCGAAGTTAAGCATCGTCGGGCCCGGTCAGTACTTGGACGGGAGACCTCCTGGGAATACCGCGTGCTGTAGACATCTTTTGTATTTTTCCTCGACATAAGGAGGTTAGATCTAAACTGGAAACTGAAGCCCCTATATTAAAGTCAACAAAGTGTTTACTGCCATACTACGCTGAAAACACCGGTTCTCGTCTGATCACCGAAGTTAAGCATCGTCAGGCCCGGTCAGTACTTGGACGGGAGACCTCCTGGGAATACCGGGTGCTGTAGACATCTTTTGTATTTTTCCTCAAAATACGGAAGTTAGATATCTAAACTGGAAACTGAAGCCCCTATATTAAAGTCAACAAAGTGTCTACTGCCATACTACGCTGAAAACACCGGTTCTCGTCTGATCACTGAAGTTAAGAATCGTCGGGCCCGGTCAGTACTTGGACGGGAGACCTCCTGGGAATACCGGGTGCTGTAGACATCTTTTTGTATTTTTCCTCAACATACGGAGGTTAGAAACAATCTAAACTGAAGCCCCTAAATTAAAGTTAGCAACGTGTTTACTGCCATACTACGCTGAAAACACCGGTTCTCGTCTGATCACTGAAGTTAAGCATCGTCGGGCCCGGTCAGTATTTGGACGGGAGACCTCCTGGGAATACCGGGTGCTGTAGACATCTTTTGTATTTTTCCTCGACATACGGAGGTTAGATCTAAACTGGAAACTGAAGCCCCTATATTAAAGTCAACAAAGTGTTTACTGCCATACTACGCTGAAAACACCGGTTCTCGTCTGATCACCGAAGTTAAGCATCGTCTGGCCCGGTCAGTACTTGGACGGGAGACCTCCTGGGAATACCGGGTGCTGTAGACATCTTTTGTATTTTTCCTCAAAATACGGAAGTTAGATATCTAAACTGGAAACTGAAGCCCCTATATTAAAGTCAACAAAGTGTCTACTGCCATACTACGCTGAAAACACCGGTTCTCGTCTGATCACTGAAGTTAAGAATCGTCGGGCCCGGTCAGTACTTGGACGGGAGACCTCCTGGGAATATCGGGTGCTGTAGACATCTTTTTGTATTTTTCCTCAACATACGGAGGTTAGAAACAATCTAAACTGAAGCCCCTAAATTAAAGTTAGCAACGTGTCTACTGCCATACTACGCTGAAAACACCGGTTCTCGTCTGATCACCGAAGTTAAGCATCGTCGGGCCCGGTCAGTACTTGACGGGAGACCTCCTGGGAATACCGGGTGCTGTAGACATCTTTTTGTACTTTTCCTCAACATACGGAGGTTAGAAACAATCTAAACTGAAGCCCCTAAATTAAAGTTAGCAACGTGTATACTGCCATACTACGCTGAAAACACCGGTTCTCGTCTGATCACCGAAGTTAAGCATCGTCGGGCCCGGTCAGTACTTGGACGGGAGACCTCCTGGGAATACCGGGTGCTGTAGACATATTTTGTATTTTTCCTCAAAATACGGAAGTTAGATATCTAAACTGGAAACTGAAGCCCCTATATTAAAGTCAACAAAGTGTTTACTGCCATACTACGCTGAAAACACCGGTTCTCGTCTGATCACCGAAGTTAAGCATCGTCAGGCCCGGTCAGTACTTGGATGGGAGACCTCCTGGGAATACCGGGTGCTGTAGACATCTTTTGTATTTTTCCTCAAAATACGGAAGTTAGATATCTAAACTGGAAACTGAAGCCCCTATATTAAAGTCAACAAAGTGTCTACTGCCATACTACGCTGAAAACACCGGTTCTCGTCTGATCACTGAAGTTAAGAATCGTCGGGCCCGGTCAGTACTTGGACGGGAGACCTCCTTGGAATACCGGGTGCTGTAGACATCTTTTGTATTTTTCCTCGACATACGGAGGTTAGATCTAAACTGGAAACTGAAGCCCCTATATTAAAGTCAGCAAAGTGTTTACTGCCATACTACGCTGAAAACATCGGTTCTCGTCTGATCACCGAAGTTAAGCATCGTCGGGCCCGGTCAAAACTTGGACGGGAGACCTCCTGGGAATACCGGGTGCTGTAGACATCTTTTGTATTTTTCCTCGACATACGGAGGTTAGATCTAAACTGGAAACTGAAGCCCCTATATTAAAGTCAGCAAAGTGTCTACTGCCATACTACGCTGAAAACACCGGTTCTCGTCTGATCACCGAAGTTAAGAATCGTCGGGCCCGGTCAGTACTTGGACGGGAGACCTCCTGGGAATACCGGGTGCTGTAGACATCTTTTTGTATTTTTCCTCAAAATACGGAAGTTAGATATCTAAACTGGAAACTGAAGCCCCTATATTAAAGTCAACAAAGTGTCTACTGCCATACTACGCTGAACACACCGGTTCTCGTCTGATCACTGAAGTTAAGAATCGTCGGGCCCGGTCAGTACTTGGACGGGAGACCTCCTGGGAATACCGGGTGCTGTAGACATATTTTATATTTTTCCTCAAAATACAGAAGTTAGATATCTAAACTGGAAACTGAAGCCCCTATATTAAAGTCAACAAAGTGTCTACTGCCATACTACGCTGAAAACACCGGTTCTCGTCTCATCACTGAAGTTAAGAATCGTCGGGCCCGGTCAGTACTTGGACGGGAGACCTCCTGGGAATACCGGGTGCTGTAGACATATTTTTTTTTTTTTCTCAAAATACGGAAGTTAGATATCTAAACTGGAAACTGAAGCCCCTATATTAAAGTCAACAAAGTGTTTACTGCCATACTACGCTGAAAACACCGGTTCTCGTCTGATCACTGAAGTTAAGAATCGTCGGGCCCGGTCAGTACTTGGACGGGAGACCTCCTGGGAATATCGGGTGCTGTAGACATCTTTTTGTATTTTTCCTCAACATACGGAGGTTAGAAACAATCTAAACTGAAGCCCCTAAATTAAAGTTAGCAACGTGTCTACTGCCATACCTAGCTGAAAACACCGGTTCTCGTCTGATCACCGAAGTTAAGCATCGTCGGGCCCGGTCAGTACTTGACGGGAGACCTCCTGGGAATACCGGGTGCTGTAGACATCTTTTTGTACTTTTCCTCAACATACGGAGGTTAGAAACAATCTAAACTGAAGCCCCTAAATTAAAGTTAGCAACGTGTCTACTGCCATACTACGCTGAAAACACCGGTTCTCGTCTGATCACCGAAGTTAAGCATCGTCGGGCCCGGTCAGTACTTGGACGGGAGACCTCCTGGGAATACCGGGTGCTGTAGACATATTTTGTATTTTTCCTCAAAATACGGAAGTTAGATATCTAAACTGGAAACTGAAGCCCCTATATTAAAGTCAACAAAGTGTTTACTGCCATACTACGCTGAAAACACCGGTTCTCGTCTGATCACCGAAGTTAAGCATCGTCAGGCCCGGTCAGTACTTGGACGGGAGACCTCCTGGGAATACCGGGTGCTGTAGACATCTTTTGTATTTTTCCTCAAAATACGGAAGTTAGATATCTAAACTGGAAACTGAAGCCCCTATATTAAAGTCAACAAAGTGTCTACTGCCATACTACGCTGAAAACACCGGTTCTCGTCTGATCACTGAAGTTAAGAATTGTCGGGCCCGGTCAGTACTTGGACGGGAGACCTCCTTGGAATACCGGGTGCTGTAGACATCTTTTGTATTTTTCCTCGACATACGGAGGTTAGATCTAAACTGGAAACTGAAGCACCTATATTAAAGTCAGCAAAGTGTTTACTGCCATACTACGCTGAAAACACCGGTTCTCGTCTGATCACCGAAGTTAAGCATCGTCGGGCCCGGTCAAAACTTGGACGGGAGACCTCCTGGGAATACCGGGTGCTGTAGACATCTTTTTGTATTTTTCCTCAACATACGGAGGTTAGAAACAATTTAAACTGAAGCCCCTAAATTAAAGTTAGCAACGTGTCTACTGCCATACTACGCTGAAAACACCGGTTCTCGTCTGATCACCGAAGTTAAGCATCGTCGGGCCCGGTCAGTACTTGGACGGGAGACCTCCTGGGAATACCGGGTGCTGTAGACATCTTTTTGTATTTTTCCTCAACATACGGAGGTTAGAAACAATCTAAACTGAAGCCCCTAAATTAAAGTTAGCAACGTGTCTACTGCCATACTACGCTGAAAACACCGGTTCTCGTCTGATCACCGAAGTTAAGCATCGTCGGGCCCGGTCAGTACTTGGACGGGAGACCTCCTGGGAATACCGGGTGCTGTAGACATCTTTTTGTATTTTTCCTCAACATACGGAGGTTAGAAACAATCTAAACTGAAGAACCCTAAATTAAAGTTAGCAACGTGTCTACTGCCATACTACGCTGAAAACACCGGTTCTCGTCTGATCACCGAAGTTAAACATCGTCGGGCCCGGTCAGTACTTGGACGGGAGACCTCCTGGGAATACCGGGTGCTGTAGACATCTTTTGTATTTTTCCTCAAAATACGGAAGTTAGATATCTAAACTGGAAACTGAAGCCCCTCTATTAAAGTCAACAAAGTGTATACTGCCATACTACGCTGAAAACACCGGTTCTCGTCTGATCACTGAAGTTAAGAATCGTCGGGCCCGGTCAGTACTTGGACGGGAGACCTCCTGGGAATACCGGGTGCTGTAGACATATTTTGTATTTTTTCTCAAAATACGGAAGTTAGATATCTAAACTGGAAACTGAAGCCCCTATATTAAAGTCAACAAAGTGTTTACTGCCATACTACGCTGAAAACACCGGTTCTCGTCTGATCACCGAAGTTAAGCATCGTCAGGCCCGGTCAGTACTTGGACGGGAGACCTCCTGGGAATACCGGGTGCTGTAGACATATTTTATATTTTTCCTCAAAATACAGAAGTTAGATATCTAAACTGGAAACTGAAGCCCCTATATTAAAGTCAACAAAGTGTCTACTGCCATACTACGCTGAAAACACCGGTTCTCGTCTCATCACTGAAGTTAAGAATCGTCAGGCCCGGTCAGTACTTGGACGGGAGACCTCCTTGGAATACCGGGTGCTGTAGACATCTTTTGTATTTTTCCTCGACATACGGAGGTTAGATCTAAACTGGAAACTGAAGCCCCTATATTAAAGTCAGCAAAGTGTCTACTGCCATACTACGCTGAAAACACCGGTTCTCGTCTGATCACCGAAGTTAAGAATCGTCGGGCCCGGTCAGTACTTGGACGGGAGACCTCCTGGGAATACCGGGTGCTGTAGACATCTTTTTGTATTTTTCCTCAAAATACGGAAGTTAGATATCTAAACTGGAAACTGAAGCCCTTATATTAAAGTCAACAAAGTGTCTACTGCCATACTACGCTGAAAACACCGGTTCTCGTCTGATCACTGAAGTTAAGAATCGTCGGGCCCGGTCAGTACTTGGATGGGAGACCTCCTGGGAATACCGGGTGCTGTAGACATCTTTTTGTATTTTTCCTCAACATACGGAGGTTAGAAACAATCTAAACTGAAGCCCCTAAATTAAAGTTAGCAACGTGTCTACTGCCATACTACGCTGAAAACACCGGTACTCGTCTGATCACCGAAGTTAAGCATCGTCAGGCCCGGTCAGTACTTGGACGGGAGACCTCCTGGGAATACCGGGTGCTGTAGACATATTTTATATTTTTCCTCAAAATACAGAAGTTAGATATCTAAACTGGAAACTGAAGCCCCTATATTAAAGTCAACAAAGTGTCTACTGCAATACTACGCTGAAAACACCGGTTCTCGTCTCATCACTGAAGTTAAGAATCGTCGGGCCCGGTCAGTACTTGGACGGGAGACCTCCTGGGAATACCGGGTGCTGTAGACATATTTTGTATTTTTCCTCAAAATACGGAAGTTAGATATCTAAACTGGAAACTGAAGCCCCTATATTAAAGTCAACAAAGTGTCTACTGCCATACTACGCTGAAAACACCGGTTCTCGTCTGATCACTGAAGTTAAGAATCGTCGGGCCCGGTCAGTACTTGGATGGGAGACCTCCTGGGAATATCGGGTGCTGTAGACATCTTTCTGTATTTTTCCTCAACATACGGAGGTTAGAAACAATCTAAACTGAAGCCCCTAAATTAAAGTTAGCAACGTGTCTACTGCCATACTACGCTAAAAACACCGGTTCTCGTCTGATCACCGAAGTTAAGCATCGTCAGGCCCGGTCAGTACTTGGACGGGAGACCTCCTGGGAATACCGGGTGCTGTAGACATATTTTATATTTTTCCTCAAAATACAGAAGTTAGATATCTAAACTGGAAACTGAAGCCCCTATATTAAAGTCAACAAAGTGTCTACTGCCATACTACGCTGAAAACACCGGTTCTCGTCTCATCACTGAAGTTAAGAATCGTAGTGCCCGGTCAGTACTTGGACGGGAGACCTCCTGGGAATACCGGGTGCTGTAGACATATTTTGTATTTTTTCTCAAAATACGGAAGTTAGATATCTAAACTGGAAACTGAAGCCCCTATATTAAAGTCAACAAAGTGTTTACTGCCATACTACGCTGAAAACACCGGTTCTCGTCTGATCACCGAAGTTAAGCATCGTCAGGCCCGGTCAGTACTTGGACGGGAGACCTCCTGGGAATACCGGGTGCTGTAGACATATTTTATATTTTTCCTCAAAATACAGAAGTTAGATATCTAAACTGGAAACTGAAGCCCCTATATTAAAGTCAACAAAGTGTCTACTGCCATACTAGGCTGAAAACACCGGTTCTCGTCTCATCACTGAAGTTAAGAATCGTCGGGCCCGGTCAGTACTTGGACGGGAGACCTCCTGGGAATACCGGGTGCTGTAGACATCTTTTTGTATTTTTCCTCAACATACGGAGGTTAGAAACAATCTAAACTGTAGCCCCTAAATTAAAGTTAGCAACGTGTCTACTGCCATACTACGCTGAAAACACCGGTTCTCGTCTGATCACCGAAGTTAAGCATCGTCGGGCCCGGTCAGTACTTGGACGGGAGACCTCCTGAGAATACCGGGTGCTGTAAACATCTTTTGTATTTTTCCTCGACATACGGAGGTTAGATCTAAACTGGAAACTAAAGCCCCTATATTAAAGTCAGCAACGTGTCTACTGCCATACTACGCTGAAAACACCGGTTCTCGTCTGATCACCGAAGTTAAGCATCGTCGGGCCTGGTCAGTACTTGGACGGGAGACCTCCTGGGAATACCGGGTGCTGTAGACATATTTTGTATTTTTCCTCAAAATACGGAAGTTAGATATCTAAACTGGAAACTGAAGCCCCTATATTAAAGTCAACAAAGTGTCTACTGCCATACTACGCTGAAAACACCGGTTCTCGTCTGATCACTGAAGTTAAGAATCGTCGGGCCCGGTCAGTACTTGGACGGGAGACCTCCTGGGAATATCGGGTGCTGTAGACATCTTTCTGTATTTTTCCTCAACATACGGAGGTTAGAAACAATCTAAACTGAAGCCCCTAAATTAAAGTTAGCAACGTGTCTACTGCCATACTACGCTGAAAACACCGGTTCTTGTCTGATCACCGAAGTTAAGCATCGTCAGGCCCGGTCAGTACTTGGACGGGAGACCTCCTGGGAATACCGGGTGCTGTAGACATATTTTGTATTTTTTCTCAAAATACGGAAGTTAGATATCTAAACTGGAAACTGAAGCCCCTATATTAAAGTCAACAAAGTGTTTACTGCCATACTACGCTGAAAACACCGGTTCTCGTCTGATCACCGAAGTTAAGCATTGTCAGGCCCGGTCAGTACTTGGACGGGAGACCTCCTGGGAATACCGGGTGCTGTAGACATATTTTATATTTTTCCTCAAAATACAGAAGTTAGATATCTAAACTGGAAACTGAAGCCCCTATATTAAAGTCAACAAAGTGTCTACTGCCATACTACGCTGAAAACACCGGTTCTCGTCTCATCACTGAAGTTAAGAATCGTCGGGCCCGGTCAGTACTTGGACGGGAGACCTCCTGGGAATACCGGGTGCTGTAGACATCTTTTTGTATTTTTTCCTCAACATACGGAGGTTAGAAACAATCTAAACTGTAGCCCCTAAATTAAAGTTAGCAACGTGTCTACTGCCATACTACGCTGAAAACACCGGTTCTCGTCTGATCACCGAAGTTAAGCATCGTCGGGCCCGGTCAGTACTTGGACGGGAGACCTCCTGGGAATACCGGGTGATGTAAACATCTTTTGTATTTTTCCTCGACATACGGAGGTTAGATCTAAACTGGAAACTGAAGCCCCTATATTAAAGTCAGCAACGTGTCTACTGCCATACTACGCTGAAAACACCGGTTCTCGTCTGATCACCGAAGTTAAGCATCGTCGGGCCCAGTCAGTACTTGGACGGGAGACCTCCTGGGAATACCGGGTGCTGTAGACATATTTTGTATTTTTCCTCAAAATACGGAAGTTAGAGATCTAAACTGGAAACTGAAGCCCCTATATTAAAGTCAACAAAGTGTCTACTGCCATACTACGCTGAAAACACCGGTTCTCGTCTCATCACTGAAGTTAAGAATCGAAGGGCCCGGTCAGTACTTGGACGGGAGACCTCCTGGGAATATCGGGTGCTGTAGACATCTTTTTGTATTTTTCCTCAACATACGGAGGTTAGAAACAATCTAAACTGAAGCCCCTAAATTAAAGTTAGCAACGTGTCTACTGCCATACTACGCTGAAAACACCGGTTCTCGTCTGATCACCGAAGTTAAGCATCGTCGGGCCCGGTCAGTACTTGACGGGAGACCTCCTGGGAATACCGGGTGCTGTAGACATCTTTTTGTACTTTTCCTCAACATACGGAGGTTAGAAACAATCTAAACTGAAGCCCCTAAATTAAAGTTAGCAACGTGTCTACTGCCATACTACGCTGAAAACACCGGTTCTCGTCTGATCACCGAAGTTAAGCATCGTCGGGCCTGGTCAGTACTTGGACGGGAGACCTCCTGGGAATACCGGGTGCTGTAGACATATTTTGTATTTTTCCTCAAAATACGGAAGTTAGATATCTATACTGGAAACTGAAGCCCCTATATTAAAGTCAACAAAGTGTTTACTGCCATACTACGCTGAAAACACCGGTTCTCGTCTGATCACCGAAGTTAAGCATCGTCAGGCCCGGTCAGTACTTGGACGGGAGACCTCCTGGGAATACCGGGTGCTGTTGACATCTTTTGTATTTTTCCTCAAAATACGGAAGTTAGATATCTAAACTGGAAACTGAAGCCCCTATATTAAAGTCAACAAAGTGTCTACTGCCATACTACGCTGAAAACACCGGTTCTCGTCTGATCACTGAAGTTAAGAATCGTCGGGCCCGGTCAGTAGTTGGACGGGAGACCTCCTTGGAATACCGGGTGCTGTAGACATCTTTTGTATTTTTCCTCGACATACGGAGGTTAGATCTAAACTGGAAACTGAAGCCCCTATATTAAAGTCAGCAAAGTGTCTACTGCCATACTACGCTGAAAACACCGGTTCTCGTCTGATCACCGAAGTTAAGCATCGTCAGGCCTGGTCAGTACTTGGACGGGAGACCTCCTGGGAATACCGGGTGCTGTAGACATATTTTATATTTTTCCTCAAAATACAGAAGTTAGATATCTAAACTGGAAACTGAAGCCCCTATATTAAAGTCAACAAAGTGTCTACTGCCATACTACGCTGAAAACACCGGTTCTCGTCTCATCACTGAAGTTAAGAATCGTCGGGCCCGGTCAGTACTTGGACGGGAGACCTCCTGGGAATACCGGGTGCTGTAGACATCTTTTTGTATTTTTCCTCAACATACGGAGGTTAGAAACAATCTAAACTGTAGCCCCTAAATTAAAGTTAGCAACGTGTCTACTGCCATACTACGCTGAAAACACCGGTTCTCGTCTGATCACCGAAGTTAAGCATCGTCGGGCCCGGTCAGTACTTGGACGGGAGACCTCCTGGGAATACCGGGTGCTGTAAACATCTTTTGTATTTTTCCTCGACATACGGAGGTTAGATCTAAACTGGAAACTGAAGCCCCTATATTAAAGTCAGCAACGTGTCTACTGCCATACTACGCTGAAAACACCGGTTCTCGTCTGATCACCGAAGTTAAGCATCGTCGGGCCCGGTCAGTACTTGGACGGGAGACCTCCTGGGAATACCGGGTGCTGTAGACATATTTTGTATTTTTCCTCAAAATACGGAAGTTAGAGATCTAAACTGGAAACTGAAGCCCCTATATTAAAGTCAACAAAGTGTCTACTGCCATACTACGCTGAAAACACCGGTTCTCGTCTCATCACTGAAGTTAAGAATCGAAGGGCCCGGTCAGTACTTGGACGGGAGACCTCCTGGGAATATCGGGTGCTGTAGACATCTTTTTGTATTTTTCCTCAACATACGGAGGTTAGAAACAATCTAAACTGAAGCCCCTAAATTAAAGTTAGCAACGTGTCTACTGCCATACTACGCTGAAAACACCGGTTCTCGTCTGATCACCGAAGTTAAGCATCGTCGGGCCCGGTCAGTACTTGACGGGAGACCTCCTGGGAATACCGGGTGCTGTAGACATCTTTTTGTACTTTTCCTCAACATACGGAGGTTAGAAACAATCTAAACTGAAGCCCCTAAATTAAAGTTAGCAACGTGTCTACTGCCATACTACGCTGAAAACACCGGTTCTCGTCTGATCACCGAAGTTAAGCATCGTCGGGCCCGGTCAGTACTTGGACGGGAGACCTCCTGGGAATACCGGGTGCTGTAGACATATTTTGTATTTTTCCTCAAAATACGGAAGTTAGATATCTATACTGGAAACTGAAGCCCCTATATTAAAGTCAACAAAGTGTTTACTGCCATACTACGCTGAAAACACCGGTTCTCGTCTGATCACCGAAGTTAAGCATCGTCAGGCCCGGTCAGTACTTGGACGGGAGACCTCCTGGGAATACCGGGTGCTGTTGACATCTTTTGTATTTTTCCTCAAAATACGGAAGTTAGATATCTAAACTGGAAACTGAAGCCCCTATATTAAAGTCAACAAAGTGTCTACTGCCATACTACGCTGAAAACACCGGTTCTCGTCTGATCACTGAAGTTAAGAATCGTCGGGCCCGGTCAGTACTTGGACGGGAGACCTCCTTGGAATACCGGGTGCTGTAGACCTCTTTTGTATTTTTCCTCGACATACGGAGGTTAGATCTAAACTGGAAACTGAAGCCCCTATATTAAAGTCAGCAAAGTGTCTACTGCCATACTACGCTGAAAACACCGGTTCTCGTCTGATCACCGAAGTTAAGCATCGTCGGGCCTGGTCAAAACTTGGACGGGAGACCTCCTGGGAATACCGGGTGCTGTAGACATCTTTTTGTATTTTTCCTCAACATACGGAGGTTAGAAACAATCTAAACTGAAGCCCCTAAATTAAAGTTAGCAACGTGTCTACTGCCATATTACGCTGAAAACACCGGTTCTCGTCTGATCACCGAAGTTAAGAATCGTCGGGCCCGGTCAGTACTTGGACGGGAGACCTCCTGGGAATACCGGGTGCTGTAGACATCTTTTTGTATTTTTCCTCAACATACGGATGTTAGAAACAATCTAAACTGTAGCCCCTAAATTAAAGTTAGCAACGTGTCTACTGCCATACTACGCTGAAAACACCGGTTCTCGTCTGATCACCGAAGTTAAGAATCGTCGGGCCCGGTCAGTACTTGGACGGGAGACCTCCTGGGAATACCGGGTGCTGTAGACATCTTTTTGTATTTTTCCTCAACATACGGAGGTTAGAAACAATCTAAACTGAAGCCCCTAAATTAAAGTTAGCAAAGTGTCTACTGCCATACTACGCTGAAAACACCGGTTCTCGTCTGATCACCGAAGTTAAGAATCGTCGGGCCCGGTCAGTACTTGGACGGGAGACCTCCTGGGAATACCGGGTGCTGTAGACATCTTTTTGTATTTTTCCTCAACATACGGAGGTTAGAAACAATCTAAACTGTAGCCCCTAAATTAAAGTTAGCAACGTGTCTACTGCCATACTACGCTGAAAACACCGGTTCTCGTCTGATCACCGAAGTTAAGCATCGTCGGGCCCGGTCAACTTGGACGGGAGACCTCCTGAGAATACCGGGTGCTGTAAACATCTTTTGTATTTTTCCTCGACATACGGAGGTTAGATCTAAACTGGAAACTGAAGCCCCTATATTAAAGTCAGCAATGTGTCTACTGCCATACTACGCTGAAAACACCGGTTCTCGTCTGATCACCGAAGTTAAGCATCGTCGGGCCCGGTCAGTACTTGGACGGGAGACCTCCTGGGAATACCGGGTGCTGTAGACATATTTTGTATTTTTCCTCAAAATACGGAAGTTAGATATCTAAACTGGAAACTGAAGCCCCTATATTAAAGTCAACAAAGTGTCTACTGCCATACTACGCTGAAAACACCGGTTCTCGTCTGATCACTGAAGTTAAGAATCGTCGGGCCCGGTCAGTACTTGGACGGGAGACCTCCTGGGAATATCGGGTGCTGTAGACATCTTTCTGTATTTTTCCTCAACATACGGAGGTTAGAAACAATCTAAACTGAAGCCCCTAAATTAAAGTTAGCAACGTGTCTACTGCCATACTACGCTGAAAACACCGGTTCTCGTCTGATCACCGAAGTTAAGCATCGTCAGGCCCGGTCAGTACTTGGACGGGAGACCTCCTGGGAATACCGGGTGCTGTAGACATATTTTATATTTTTCCTCAAAATACAGAAGTTAGATATCTAAACTGGAAACTGAAGCCCCTATATTAAAGTCAACAAAGTGTCTACTGCCATACTACGCTGAAAACACCGGTTCTCGTCTCATCACTGAAGTTAAGAATCGTAGTGCCCGGTCAGTACTTGGACGGGAGACCTCCTGGGAATACCGGGTGCTGTAGACATATTTTGTATTTTTTCTCAAAATACGGAAGTTAGATATCTAAACTGGAAACTGAAGCCCCTATATTAAAGTCAACAAAGTGTTTACTGCCATGCTACGCTGAAAACACCGGTTCTCGTCTGATCACCGAAGTTAAGCATCATCAGGCCCGGTCAGTACTTGGACGGGAGACCTCCTGGGAATACCGGGTGCTGTAGACATATTTTATATTTTTCCTCAAAATACAGAAGTTAGATATCTAAACTGGAAACTGAAGCCCCTATATTAAAGTCAACAAAGTGTCTACTGCCATACTACGCTGAAAACACCGGTTCTCGTCTGATCACTGAAGTTAAGAATCGTCGGGCCCGGTCAGTACTTGGACGGGAGACCTCCTGGGAATATCGGGTGCTGTAGACATCTTTCTGTATTTTTCCTCAACATACGGAGGTTAGAAACAATCTAAACTGAAGCCCCTAAATTAAAGTTAGCAACGTGTCTACTGCCATATTACGCTGAAAACACCGGTTCTCGTCTGATCTCCGAAGTTAAGCATCGTCAGGCCCGGTCAGTACTTGGACGGGAGACCTCCTGGGAATACCGGGTGCTGTAGACATATTTTATATTTTTCCTCAAAATACAGAAGTTAGATATCTAAACTGGAAACTGAAGCCCCTATATTAAAGTCAACAAAGTGTCTACTGCCATACTACGCTGAAAACACCGGTTCTCGTCTCATCACTGAAGTTAAGAATCGTAGTGCCCGGTCAGTACTTGGACGGGAGACCTCCTGGGAATACCGGGTGCTGTAGACATATTTTGTATTTTTTCTCAAAATACGGAAGTTAGATATCTAAACTGGAAACTGAAGCCCCTATATTAAAGTCAACAAAGTGTTTACTGCCATGCTACGCTGAAAACACCGGTTCTCGTCTGATCACCGAAGTTAAGCATCGTCAGGCCCGGTCAGTACTTGGACGGGAGACCTCCTGGGAATACCGGGTGCTGTAGACATATTTTATATTTTTCCTCAAAATACAGAAGTTAGATATCTAAACTGGAAACTGAAGCCCCTATATTAAAGTCAACAAAGTGTCTACTGCCATACTACGCTGAAAACACCGGTTCTCGTCTCATCACTGAAGTTAAGAATCGTCGGGCCCGGTCAGTACTTGGACGGGAGACCTCCTGGGAATACCGGGTGCTGTAGACATCTTTTTGTATTTTTCCTCAACATACGGAGGTTAGAAACAATCTAAACTGTAGCCCCTAAATTAAAGTTAGCAACGTGTCTACTGCCATACTACGCTGAAAACACCGGTTCTCGTCTGATCACCGAAGTTAAGCATCGTCGGGCCCGGTCAGTACTTGGATGGGAGACCTCCTGGGAATACCGGGTGCTGTAGACATATTTTGTATTTTTCCTCAAAATACGGAAGTTAGAGATCTAAACTGGAAACTGAAGCCCCTATATTAAAGTCAACAAAGTGTCTACTGCCATACTACGCTGAAAACACCGGTTCTCGTCTGATCACCGAAGTTAAGCATCGTCGGGCCCGGTCAAAACTTGGACGGGAGACCTCCTGGGAATACCGGGTGCTGTAGACATCTTTTTGTATTTTTCCTCAACATACGGAGGTTAGAAACAATCTAAACTGAAGCCCCTAAATTAAAGTTAGCAACGTGTCTACTGCCATACTACGCTGAAAACACCGGTTCTCGTCTGATCACCGAAGTTAAGCATCGTCGGGCCCGGTCAGTACTTGGACGGGAGACCTCCTGGGAATACCGGGTGCTGTAGACATCTTTTTGTATTTTTCCTCAACATACGGAGGTTAGAAACAATCTAAACTGAATCCCCTAAATTAAAGTTAGCAACGTGTCTACTGCCATACTACGCTGAAAACACCGGTTCTCGTCTGATCACCGAAGTTAAGAATCGTCGGGCCCGGTCAGTACTTGGACGGGAGACCTCCTGGGAATACCGGGTGCTGTAGACATCTTTTTGTATTTTTCCTCAACATACGGAGGTTAGAAACAATCTAAACTGTAGCCCCTAAATTAAAGTTAGCAACGTGTCTACTGCCATACTACGCTGAAAACACCGGTTCTCGTCTGATCACCGAAGTTAAGCATCGTCGGGCCCGGTCAGTACTTGGACGGGAGACCTCCTGAGAATACCGGGTGCTGTAAACATCTTTTGTATTTTTCCTCGACATACGGAGGTTAGATCTAAACTGGAAACTGAAGCCCCTATATTAAAGTCAGCAACGTGTCTACTGCCATACTATGCTGAAAACACCGGTTCTCGTCTGATCACCGAAGTTAAGCATCGTCGGGCCCGGTCAGTACTTGGACGGGAGACCTCCTGGGAATACCGGGTGCTGTAGACATATTTTGTATTTTTCCTCAAAATACGGAAGTTAGATATCTAAACTGGAAACTGAAGCCCCTATATTAAAGTCAACAAAGTGTCTACTGCCATACTACGCTGAAAACACCGGTTCTCGTCTGATCACTGAAGTTAAGAATCGTCCGGCCCGGTCAGTACTTGGACGGGAGACCTCCTGGGAATATCGGGTGCTGTAGACATCTTTCTGTATTTTTCCTCAACATACGGAGGTTAGAAACAATCTAAACTGAAGCCCCTAAATTAAAGTTAGCAACGTGTCTACTGCCATACTACGCTGAAAACACCGGTTCTCGTCTGATCACCGAAGTTAAGCATCGTCGGGCCCGGTCAGTACTTGGACGGGAGACCTCCTGGGAATACCGGGTGCTGTAGACATCTTTTTGTATTTTTCCTCAACATACGGAGGTTAGAAACAATCTAAACTGAATCCCCTAAATTAAAGTTAGCAACGTGTCTACTGCCATACTACGCTGAAAACACCGGTTCTCGTCTGATCACCGAAGTTAAGAATCGTCGGGCCCGGTCAGTACTTGGACGGGAGACCTCCTGGGAATACCGGGTGCTGTAGACATCTTTTTGTATTTTTCCTCAACATACGGAGGTTAGAAACAATCTAAACTGTAGCCCCTAAATTAAAGTTAGCAACGTGTCTACTGCCATACTACGCTGAAAACACCGGTTCTCGTCTGATCACCGAAGTTAAGCATCGTCGGGCCCGGTCAGTACTTGGACGGGAGACCTCCTGAGAATACCGGGTGCTGTAAACATCTTTTGTATTTTTCCTCGACATACGGAGGTTAGATCTAAACTGGAAACTGAAGCCCCTATATTAAAGTCAGCAACGTGTCTACTGCCATACTATGCTGAAAACACCGGTTCTCGTCTGATCACCGAAGTTAAGCATCGTCGGGCCCGGTCAGTACTTGGACGGGAGACCTCCTGGGAATACCGGGTGCTGTAGACATATTTTGTATTTTTCCTCAAAATACGGAAGTTAGATATCTAAACTGGAAACTGAAGCCCCTATATTAAAGTCAACAAAGTGTCTACTGCCATACTACGCTGAAAACACCGGTTCTCGTCTGATCACTGAAGTTAAGAATCGTCCGGCCCGGTCAGTACTTGGACGGGAGACCTCCTGGGAATATCGGGTGCTGTAGACATCTTTCTGTATTTTTCCTCAACATACGGAGGTTAGAAACAATCTAAACTGAAGCCCCTAAATTAAAGTTAGCAACGTGTCTACTGCCATACTACGCTGAAAACACCGGTTCTCGTCTGATCACCGAAGTTAAGCATCGTCAGGCCCGGTCAGTACTTGGACGGGAGACCTCCTGGGAATACCGGGTGCTGTAGACATATTTTATATTTTTCCTCAAAATACAGAAGTTAGATATCTAAACTGGAAACTGAAGCCCCTATATTAAAGTCAACAAAGTGTCTACTGCCATACTACGCTGAAAACACCGGTTCTCGTCTCATCACTGAAGTTAAGAATCGTAGTGCCCGGTCAGTACTTGGATGGGAGACCTCCTGGGAATACCGGGTGCTGTAGACATATTTTGTATTTTTTCTCAAAATACGGAAGTTAGATATCTAAACTGGAAACTGAAGCCCCTATATTAAAGTCAACAAAGTGTTTACTGCCATGCTACGCTGAAAACACCGGTTCTCGTCTGATCACCGAAGTTAAGCATCGTCAGGCCCGGTCAGTACTTGGACGGGAGACCTCCTGGGAATACCGGGTGCTGTAGACATATTTAATATTTTTCCTCAAAATACAGAAGTTAGATATCTAAACTGGAAACTGAAGCCCCTATATTAAAGTCAACAAAGTGTCTACTGCCATACTACGCTGAAAACACCAGTTCTCGTCTGATCACTGAAGTTAAGAATCGTCGGGCCCGGTCAGTACTTGGACGGGAGACCTCCTGGGAATATCGGGTGCTGTAGACATCTTTCTGTATTTTTCCTCAACATACGGAGGTTAGAAACAATCTAAACTGTAGCCCCTAAATTAAAGTTAGCAACGTGTCTACTGCCATACTACGCTGAAAACACCGGTTCTCGTCTGATCACCGAAGTTAAGCATCGTCGGGCCCGGTCAGTACTTGGACGGGAGACCTCCTGAGAATACCGGGTGCTGTAAACATCTTTTGTATTTTTCCTCGACATACGGAGGTTAGATCTAAACTGGAAACTGAAGCCCCTATATTAAAGTCAGCAACGTGTCTACTGCCATACTATGCTGAAAACACCGGTTCTCGTCTGATCACCGAAGTTAAGCATCGTCAGGCCCGGTCAGTACTTGGACGGGAGACCTCCTGGGAATACCGGGTGCTGTAGACATATTTTATATTTTTCCTCAAAATACAGAAGTTAGATATCTAAACTGGAAACTGAAGCCCCTATATTAAAGTCAACAAAGTGTCTACTGCCATACTACGCTGAAAACACCGGTTCTCGTCTCATCACTGAAGTTAAGAATCGTAGTGCCCGGTCAGTACTTGGACGGGAGACCTCCTGGGAATACCGGGTGCTGTAGACATATTTTGTATTTTTTCTCAAAATACGGAAGTTAGATATCTAAACTGGAAACTGAAGCCCCTATATTAAAGTCAACAAAGTGTTTACTGCCATGCTACGCTGAAAACACCGGTTCTCGTCTGATCACCGAAGTTAAGCATCGTCAGGCCCGGTCAGTACTTGGACGGGAGACCTCCTGGGAATACCGGGTGCTGTAGACATATTTTATATTTTTCCTCAAAATACAGAAGTTAGATATCTAAACTGGAAACTGAAGCCCCTATATTAAAGTCAACAAAGTGTCTACTGCCATACTACGCTGAAAACACCGGTTCTCGTCTCATCACTGAAGTTAAGAATCGTCGGGCCCGGTCAGTACTTGGACGGGAGACCTCCTGGGAATACCGGGTGCTGTAGACATCTTTTTGTATTTTTCCTCAACATACGGAGGTTAGAAACAATCTAAACTGTAGCCCCTAAATTAAAGTTAGCAACGTGTCTACTGCCATACTACGCTGAAAACACCGGTTCTCGTCTGATCACCGAAGTTAAGCATCGTCGGGCCCGGTCAGTACTTGGACGGGAGACCTCCTGGGAATACCGGGTGCTGTAAACATCTTTTGTATTTTTCCTCGACATACGGAGGTTAGATCTAAACTGGAAACTGAAGCCCCTATATTAAAGTCAGCAACGTGTCTACTGCCATACTACGCTGAAAACACCGGTTCTCGTCTGATCACCGAAGTTAAGCATCGTCGGGCCCGGTCAGTACTTGGATGGGAGACCTCCTGGGAATACCGGGTGCTGTAGACATATTTTGTATTTTTCCTCAAAATACGGAAGTTAGAGATCTAAACTGGAAACTGAAGCCCCTATATTAAAGTCAACAAAGTGTCTACTGCCATACTACGCTGAAAACACCGGTTCTCGTCTGATCACCGAAGTTAAGCATCGTCGGGCCCGGTCAAAACTTGGACGGGAGACCTCCTGGGAATACCGGGTGCTGTAGACATCTTTTTGTATTTTTCCTCAACATACGGAGGTTAGAAACAATCTAAACTGAAGCCCCTAAATTAAAGTTAGCAACGTGTCTACTGCCATACTACGCTGAAAACACCGGTTCTCGTCTGATCACCGAAGTTAAGCATCGTCGGGCCTGGTCAGTACTTGGACGGGAGACCTCCTGGGAATACCGGGTGCTGTAGACATCTTTTTGTATTTTTCCTCAACATACGGAGGTTAGAAACAATCTAAACTGAATCCCCTAAATTAAAGTTAGCAACGTGTCTACTGCCATACTACGCTGAAAACACCGGTTCTCGTCTGATCACCGAAGTTAAGAATCGTCGGGCCCGGTCAGTACTTGGACGGGAGACCTCCTGGGAATACCGGGTGCTGTAGACATCTTTTTGTATTTTTCCTCAACATACGGAGGTTAGAAACAATCTAAACTGTAGCCCCTAAATTAAAGTTAGCAACGTGTCTACTGCCATACTACGCTGAAAACACCGGTTCTCGTCTGATCACCGAAGTTAAGCATCGTCGGGCCCGGTCAGTACTTGGACGGGAGACCTCCTGAGAATACCGGGTGCTGTAAACATCTTTTGTATTTTTCCTCGACATACGGAGGTTAGATCTAAACTGGAAACTGAAGCCCCTATATTAAAGTCAGCAACGTGTCTACTGCCATACTATGCTGAAAACACCGGTTCTCGTCTGATCACCGAAGTTAAGCATCGTCGGGCCCGGTCAGTACTTGGACGGGAGACCTCCTGGGAATACCGGGTGCTGTAGACATATTTTGTATTTTTCCTCAAAATACGGAAGTTAGATATCTAAACTGGAAACTGAAGCCCCTATATTAAAGTCAACAAAGTGTCTACTGCCATACTACGCTGAAAACACCGGTTCTCGTCTGATCACTGAAGTTAAGAATCGTCCGGCCCGGTCAGTACTTGGACGGGAGACCTCCTGGGAATATCGGGTGCTGTAGACATCTTTCTGTATTTTTCCTCAACATACGGAGGTTAGAAACAATCTAAACTGAAGCCCCTAAATTAAAGTTTGCAACGTGTCTACTGCCATACTACGCTGAAAACACCGGTTCTCGTCTGATCACCGAAGTTAAGCATCGTCAGGCCCGGTCAGTACTTGGACGGGAGACCTCCTGGGAATACCGGGTGCTGTAGACATATTTTATATTTTTCCTCAAAATACAGAAGTTAGATATCTAAACTGGAAACTGAAGCCCCTATATTAAAGTCAACAAAGTGTCTACTGCCATACTACGCTGAAAACACCGGTTCTCGTCTCATCACTGAAGTTAAGAATCGTAGTGCCCGGTCAGTACTTGGATGGGAGACCTCCTGGGAATACCGGGTGCTGTAGACATATTTTGTATTTTTTCTCAAAATACGGAAGTTAGATATCTAAACTGGAAACTGAAGCCCCTATATTAAAGTCAACAAAGTGTTTACTGCCATGCTATGCTGAAAACACCGGTTCTCGTCTGATCACCGAAGTTAAGCATCGTCAGGCCCGGTCAGTACTTGGACGGGAGACCTCCTGGGAATACCGGGTGCTGTAGACATATTTTATATTTTTCCTCAAAATACAGAAGTTAGATATCTAAACTGGAAACTGAAGCCCCTATATTAAAGTCAACAAAGTGTCTACTGCCATACTACGCTGAAAACACCAGTTCTCGTCTGATCACTGAAGTTAAGAATCGTCGGGCCCGGTCAGTACTTGGACGGGAGACCTCCTGGGAATATCGGGTGCTGTAGACATCTTTCTGTATTTTTCCTCAACATACGGAGGTTAGAAACAATCTAAACTGAAGCCCCTAAATTAAAGTTAGCAACGTGTCTACTGCCATACTACGCTGAAAACACCGGTTCTCGTCTGATCACCGAAGTTAAGCATCGTCAGGCCCGGTCAGTACTTGGACGGGAGACCTCCTGGGAATACCGGGTGCTGTAGACATATTTTATATTTTTCCTCAAAATACAGAAGTTAGATATCTAAACTGGAAACTGAAGCCCCTATATTAAAGTCAACAAAGTGTCTACTGCCATACTACGCTGAAAACACCGGTTCTCGTCTCATCACTGAAGTTAAGAATCGTAGTGCCCGGTCAGTACTTGGACGGGAGACCTCCTGGGAATACCGGGTGCTGTAGACATATTTTGTATTTTTTCTCAAAATACGGAAGTTAGATATCTAAACTGGAAACTGAAGCCCCTATATTAAAGTCAACAAAGTGTTTACTGCCATGCTACGCTGAAAACACCGGTTCTCGTCTGATCACCGAAGTTAAGCATCGTCAGGCCCGGTCAGTACTTGGACGGGAGACCTCCTGGGAATACCGGGTGCTGTAGACATATTTTATATTTTTCCTCAAAATACAGAAGTTAGATATCTAAACTGGAAACTGAAGCCCCTATATTAAAGTCAACAAAGTGTCTACTGCCATACTACGCTGAAAACACCAGTTCTCGTCTGATCACTGAAGTTAAGAATCGTCGGGCCCGGTCAGTACTTGGACGGGAGACCTCCTGGGAATATCGGGTGCTGTAGACATCTTTCTGTATTTTTCCTCAACATACGGAGGTTAGAAACAATCTAAACTGAAGCCCCTAAATTAAAGTTAGCAACGTGTCTACTGCCATACTACGCTGAAAACACCGGTTCTCGTCTGATCACCGAAGTTAAGCATCGTCAGGCCCGGTCAGTACTTGGACGGGAGACCTCCTGGGAATACCGGGTGCTGTAGACATATTTTATATTTTTCCTCAAAATACAGAAGTTAGATATCTAAACTGGAAACTGAAGCCCCTATATTAAAGTCAACAAAGTGTCTACTGCCATACTACGCTGAAAACACCGGTTCTCGTCTCATCACTGAAGTTAAGAATCGTAGTGCCCGGTCAGTACTTGGACGGGAGACCTCCTGGGAATACCGGGTGCTGTAGACATATTTTGTATTTTTTCTCAAAATACGGAAGTTAGATATCTAAACTGGAAACTGAAGCCCCTATATTAAAGTCAACAAAGTGTTTACTGCCATGCTACGCTGAAAACACCGGTTCTCGTCTGATCACCGAAGTTAAGCATCGTCAGGCCCGGTCAGTACTTGGACGGGAGACCTCCTGGGAATACCGGGTGCTGTAGACATATTTTATATTTTTCCTCAAAATACAGAAGTTAGATATCTAAACTGGAAACTGAAGCCCCTATATTAAAGTCAACAAAGTGTCTACTGCCATACTACGCTGAAAACACCGGTTCTCGTCTCATCACTGAAGTTAAGAATCGTCGGGCCCAGTCAGTACTTGGACGAGAGACCTCCTGGGAATACCGGGTGCTGTAGACATCTTTTTGTATTTTTCCTCAACATACGGAGGTTAGAAACAATCTAAACTGTAGCCCCTAAATTAAAGTTAGCAACGTGTCTACTGCCATACTACGCTGAAAACACCGGTTCTCGTCTGATCACCGAAGTTAAGCATCGTCGGGCCCGGTCAGTACTTGGACGGGAGACCTCCTGGGAATACCGGGTGCTGTAAACATCTTTTGTATTTTTCCTCGACATACGGAGGTTAGATCTAAACTGGAAACTGAAGCCCCTATATTAAAGTCAGCAACGTGTCTACTGCCATACTACGCTGAAAACACCGGTTCTCGTCTGATCACCGAAGTTAAGCATCGTCGGGCCCGGTCAGTACTTGGACGGGAGACCTCCTGGGAATACCGGGTGCTGTAGACATATTTTGTATTTTTCCTCAAAATACGGAAGTTAGAGATCTAAACTGGAAACTGAAGCCCCTATATTAAAGTCAACAAAGTGTCTACTGCCATACTACGCTGAAAACACCGGTTCTCGTCTCATCACTGAAGTTAAGAATCGTCGGGCCCGGTCAGTACTTGGACGGGAGACCTCCTGGGAATATCGGGTGCTGTAGACATCTTTTTGTATTTTTCCTCAACATACGGAGGTTAGAAACAATCTAAACTGAAGCCCCTAAATTAAAGTTAGCAACGTGTCTACTGCCATACTACGCTGAAAACACCGGTTCTCGTCTGATCACCGAAGTTAAGCATCGTCGGGCCCGGTCAGTACTTGACGGGAGACCTCCTGGGAATACCGGGTGCTGTAGACATCTTTTTGTACTTTTCCTCAACATACGGAGGTTAGAAACAATCTAAACTGAAGCCCCTAAATTAAAGTTAGCAACGTGTCTACTGCCATACTACGCTGAAAACACCGGTTCTCGTCTGATCACCGGTGTTAAGCATCGTCGGGCCCGGTCAGTACTTGGACGGGAGACCTCCTGGGAATACCGGGTGCTGTAGACATATTTTGTATTTTTCCTCAAAATACGGAAGTTAGATATCTATACTGGAAACTGAAGCCCCTATATTAAAGTCAACAAAGTGTTTACTGCCATACTACGCTGAAAACACCGGTTCTCGTCTGATCACCGAAGTTAAGCATCGTCAGGCCCGGTCAGTACTTGGACGGGAGACCTCCTGGGAATACCGGGTGCTGTAGACATATTTTATATTTTTCCTCAAAATACAGAAGTTAGATATCTAAACTGGAAACTGAAGCCCCTATATTAAAGTCAACAAAGTGTCTACTGCCATACTACGCTGAAAACACCGGTTCTCGTCTCATCACTGAAGTTAAGAATCGTAGTGCCCGGTCAGTACTTGGATGGGAGACCTCCTGGGAATACCGGGTGCTGTAGACATATTTTGTATTTTTTCTCAAAATACGGAAGTTAGATATCTAAACTGGAAACTGAAGCCCCTATATTAAAGTCAACAAAGTGTTTACTGCCATGCTACGCTGAAAACACCGGTTCTCGTCTGATCACCGAAGTTAAGCATCGTCAGGCCCGGTCAGTACTTGGACGGGAGACCTCCTGGGAATACCGGGTGCTGTAGACATATTTTATATTTTTCCTCAAAATACAGAAGTTAGATATCTAAACTGGAAACTGAAGCCCCTATATTAAAGTCAACAAAGTGTCTACTGCCATACTACGCTGAAAACACCAGTTCTCGTCTGATCACTGAAGTTAAGAATCGTCGGGCCCGGTCAGTACTTGGACGGGAGACCTCCTGGGAATATCGGGTGCTGTAGACATCTTTCTGTATTTTTCCTCAACATACGGAGGTTAGAAACAATCTAAACTGAAGCCCCTAAATTAAAGTTAGCAACATGTCTACTGCCATACTACGCTGAAAACACCGGTTCTCGTCTGATCACCGAAGTTAAGCATCGTCAGGCCCGGTCAGTACTTGGACGGGAGACCTCCTGGGAATACCGGGTGCTGTAGACATATTTTATATTTTTCCTCAAAATACAGAAGTTAGATATCTAAACTGGAAACTGAAGCCCCTATATTAAAGTCAACAAAGTGTCTACTGCCATACTACGCTGAAAACACCGGTTCTCGTCTCATCACTGAAGTTAAGAATCGTAGTGCCCGGTCAGTACTTGGACGGGAGACCTCCTGGGAATACCGGGTGCTGTAGACATATTTTGTATTTTTTCTCAAAATACGGAAGTTAGATATCTAAACTGGAAACTGAAGCCCCTATATTAAAGTCAACAAAGTGTTTACTGCCATGCTACGCTGAAAACACCGGTTCTCGTCTGATCACCGAAGTTAAGCATCGTCAGGCCCGGTCAGTACTTGGACGGGAGACCTCCTGGGAATACCGGGTGCTGTAGACATATTTTATATTTTTCCTCAAAATACAGAAGTTAGATATCTAAACTGGAAACTGAAGCCCCTATATTAAAGTCAACAAAGTGTCTACTGCCATACTACGCTGAAAACACCGGTTCTCGTCTCATCACTGAAGTTAAGAATCGTCGGGCCCGGTCAGTACTTGGACGGGAGACCTCCTGGGAATACCGGGTGCTGTAGACATCTTTTTGTATTTTTCCTCAACATACGGAGGTTAGAAACAATCTAAACTGTAGCCCCTAAATTAAAGTTAGCAACGTGTCTACTGCCATACTACGCTGAAAACACCGGTTCTCGTCTGATCACCGAAGTTAAGCATCGTCGGGCCCGGTCAGTACTTGGACGGGAGACCTCCTGGGAATACCGGGTGCTGTAAACATCTTTTGTATTTTTCCTCGACATACGGAGGTTAGATCTAAACTGGAAACTGAAGCCCCTATATTAAAGTCAGCAACGTGTCTACTGCCATACTACGCTGAAAACACCGGTTCTCGTCTGATCACCGAAGTTAAGCATCGTCGGGCCCGGTCAGTACTTGGACGGGAGACCTCCTGGGAATACCGGGTGCTGTAGACATATTTTGTATTTTTCCTCAAAATACGGAAGTTAGAGATCTAAACTGGAAACTGAAGCCCCTATATTAAAGTCAACAAAGTGTCTACTGCCATACTACGCTGAAAACACCGGTTCTCGTCTCATCACTGAAGTTAAGAATCGTCGGGCCCGGTCAGTACTTGGACGGGAGACCTCCTGGGAATATCGGGTGCTGTAGACATCTTTTTGTATTTTTCCTCAACATACGGAGGTTAGAAACAATCTAAACTGAAGCCCCTAAATTAAAGTTAGCAACGTGTCTACTGCCATACTACGCTGAAAACACCGGTTCTCGTCTGATCACCGAAGTTAAGCATCGTCGGGCCCGGTCAGTACTTGACGGGAGACCTCCTGGGAATACCGGGTGCTGTAGACATCTTTTTGTACTTTTCCTCAACATACGGAGGTTAGAAACAATCTAAACTGAAGCCCCTAAATTAAAGTTAGCAACGTGTCTACTGCCATACTACGCTGAAAACACCGGTTCTCGTCTGATCACCGGTGTTAAGCATCGTCGGGCCCGGTCAGTACTTGGACGGGAGACCTCCTGGGAATACCGGGTGCTGTAGACATATTTTGTATTTTTCCTCAAAATACGGAAGTTAGATATCTATACTGGAAACTGAAGCCCCTATATTAAAGTCAACAAAGTGTTTACTGCCATACTACGCTGAAAACACCGGTTCTCGTCTGATCACCGAAGTTAAGCATCGTCAGGCCCGGTCAGTACTTGGACGGGAGACCTCCTGGGAATACCGGGTGCTGTTGACATCTTTTGTATTTTTCCTCAAAATACGGAAGTTAGATATCTAAACTGGAAACTGAAGCCCCTATATTAAAGTCAACAAAGTGTCTACTGCCATACTACGCTGAAAACACCGGTTCTCATCTGATCACTGAAGTTAAGAATCGTCGGGCCCGGTCAGTACTTGGACGGGAGACCTCCTTGGAATACCGGGTGCTGTAGACATCTTTTGTATTTTTCCTCGACATACGGAGGTTAGATCTAAACTGGAAACTGAAGCCCCTATATTAAAGTCAGCAAAGTGTCTACTGCCATACTACGCTGAAAACACCGGTTCTCGTCTGATCACCGAAGTTAAGCATCGTCGGGCCCGGTCAAAACTTGGACGGGAGACCTCCTGGGAATACCGGGTGCTGTAGACATCTTTTTGTATTTTTCCTCAACATACGGAGGTTAGAAACAATCTAAACTGAAGCCCCTAAATTAAAGTTAGCAACGTGTCTACTGCCATACTACGCTGAAAACACCGGTTCTCGTCTGATCACCGAAGTTAAGCATCGTCGGGCCTGGTCAGTACTTGGACGGGAGACCTCCTGGGAATACCGGGTGCTGTAGACATCTTTTTGTATTTTTCCTCAACATACGGAGGTTAGAAACAATCTAAACTGAAGCCCCTAAATTAAAGTTAGCAACGTGTCTACTGCCATACTACGCTGAAAACACCGGTTCTCGTCTGATCACCGAAGTTAAGAATCGTCGGGCCCGGTCAGTACTTGGACGGGAGACCTCCTGGGAATATCGGGTGCTGTAGACATCTTTTTGTATTTTTCCTCAACATACGGAGGTTAGAAACAATCTAAACTGAAGCCCCTAAATTAAAGTTAGCAACGTGTCTACTGCCATACTACGCTGAAAACACCGGTTCTCGTCTGATCACCGAAGTTAAGCATCGTCGGGCCCGGTCAGTACTTGACGGGAGACCTCCTGGGAATACCGGGTGCTGTAGACATCTTTTTGTACTTTTCCTCAACATACGGAGGTTAGAAACAATCTAAACTGAAGCCCCTAAATTAAAGTTAGCAACGTGTCTACTGCCATACTACGCTGAAAACACCGGTTCTCGTCTGATCACCGAAGTTAAGCATCGTCGGGCCCGGTCAGTACTTGGACGGGAGACCTCCTGGGAATACCGGGTGCTGTAGACATATTTTGTATTTTTCCTCAAAATACGGAAGTTAGATATCTATACTGGAAACTGAAGCCCCTATTTTAAAGTCAACAAAGTGTTTACTGCCATACTACGCTGAAAACACCGGTTCTCGTCTGATCACCGAAGTTAAGCATCGTCAGGCCCGGTCAGTACTTGGACGGGAGACCTCCTGGGAATACCGGGTGCTGTTGACATCTTTTGTATTTTTCCTCAAAATACGGAAGTTAGATATCTAAACTGGAAACTGAAGCCCCTATATTAAAGTCAACAAAGTGTCTACTGCCATACTACGCTGAAAACACCGGTTCTCGTCTGATCACTGAAGTTAAGAATCGTCGGGCCCGGTCAGTACTTGGACGGGAGACTTCCTTGGAATACCGGGTGCTGTAGACATCTTTTGTATTTTTCCTCGACATACGGAGGTTAGATCTAAACTGGAAACTGAAGCCCCTATATTAAAGTCAGCAAAGTGTCTACTGCCATACTACGCTGAAAACACCGGTTCTCGTCTGATCACCGAAGTTAAGCATCGTCGGGCCCGGTCAAAACTTGGACGGGAGACCTCCTGGGAATACCGGGTGCTGTAGACATCTTTTTGTATTTTTCCTCAACATACGGAGGTTAGAAACAATCTAAACTGAAGCCCCTAAATTAAAGTTAGCAACGTGTCTACTGCCATACTACGCTGAAAACACCGGTTCTCGTCTGATCACCGGTGTTAAGCATCGTCGGGCCCGGTCAGTACTTGGACGGGAGACCTCCTGGGAATACCGGGTGCTGTAGACATATTTTGTATTTTTCCTCAAAATACGGAAGTTAGATATCTATACTGGAAACTGAAGCCCCTATATTAAAGTCAACAAAGTGTTTACTGCCATACTACGCTGAAAACACCGGTTCTCGTCTGATCACCGAAGTTAAGCATCGTCAGGCCCGGTCAGTACTTGGACGGGAGACCTCCTGGGAATACCGGGTGCTGTTGACATCTTTTGTATTTTTCCTCAAAATACGGAAGTTAGATATCTAAACTGGAAACTGAAGCCCCTATATTAAAGTCAACAAAGTGTCTACTGCCATACTACGCTGAAAACACCGGTTCTCGTCTGATCACTGAAGTTAAGAATCGTCGGGCCCGGTCAGTACTTGGACGGGAGACCTCCTTGGAATACCGGGTGCTGTAGACATCTTTTGTATTTTTCCTCGACATACGGAGGTTAGATCTAAACTGGAAACTGAAGCCCCTATATTAAAGTCAGCAAAGTGTCTACTGCCATACTACGCTGAAAACACCGGTTCTCGTCTGATCACCGAAGTTAAGCATCGTCGGGCCCGGTCAAAACTTGGACGGGAGACCTCCTGGGAATACCGGGTGCTGTAGACATCTTTTTGTATTTTTCCTCAACATACGGAGGTTAGAAACAATCTAAACTGAAGCCCCTAAATTAAAGTTAGCAACGTGTCTACTGCCATACTACGCTGAAAACACCGGTTCTCGTCTGATCACCGAAGTTAAGCATCGTCGGGCCCGGTCAGTACTTGGACGGGAGACCTCCTGGGAATACCGGGTGCTGTAGACATCTTTTTGTATTTTTCCTCAACATACGGAGGTTAGAAACAATCTAAACTGAAGCCCCTAAATTAAAGTTAGCAACGTGTCTACTGCCATACTACGCTGAAAACACCGGTTCTCGTCTGATCACCGAAGTTAAGAATCGTCGGGCCTGGTCAGTACTTGGACGGGAGACCTCCTGGGAATATCGGGTGCTGTAGACATCTTTTTGTATTTTTCCTCAACATACGGAGGTTAGAAACAATCTAAACTGAAGCCCCTAAATTAAAGTTAGCAACGTGTCTACTGCCATACTACGCTGAAAACACCGGTTCTCGTCTGATCACCGAAGTTAAGCATCGTCGGGCCCGGTCAGTACTTGACGGGAGACCTCCTGGGAATACCGGGTGCTGTAGACATCTTTTTGTACTTTTCCTCAACATACGGAGGTTAGAAACAATCTAAACTGAAGCCCCTAAATTAAAGTTAGCAACGTGTCTACTGCCATACTACGCTGAAAACACCGGTTCTCGTCTGATCACCGAAGTTAAGCATCGTCGGGCCCGGTCAGTACTTGGACGGGAGACCTCCTGGGAATACCGGGTGCTGTAGACATATTTTGTATTTTTCCTCAAAATACGGAAGTTAGATATCTATACTGGAAACTGAAGCCCCTATATTAAAGTCAACAAAGTGTTTACTGCCATACTACGCTGAAAACACCGGTTCTCGTCTGATCACCGAAGTTAAGCATCGTCAGGCCCGGTCAGTACTTGGACGGGAGACCTCCTGGGAATACCGGGTGCTGTTGACATCTTTTGTATTTTTCCTCAAAATACGGAAGTTAGATATCTAAACTGGAAACTGAAGCCCCTATATTAAAGTCAACAAAGTGTCTACTGCCATACTACGCTGAAAACACCGGTTCTCGTCTGATCACTGAAGTTAAGAATCGTCGGGCCCGGTCAGTACTTGGACGGGAGACTTCCTTGGAATACCGGGTGCTGTAGACATCTTTTGTATTTTTTCTCGACATACGGAGGTTAGATCTAAACTGGAAACTGAAGCCCCTATATTAAAGTCAGCAAAGTGTCTACTGCCATACTACGCTGAAAACACCGGTTCTCGTCTGATCACCGAAGTTAAGCATCGTAGGGCACGGTCAAAACTTGGACGGGAGACCTCCTGGGAATACCGGGTGCTGTAGACATCTTTTTGTATTTTTCCTCAACATACGGAGGTTAGAAACAATCTAAACTGAAGCCCCTAAATTAAAGTTAGCAACGTGTCTACTGCCATACTACGCTGAAAACACCGGTTCTCGTCTGATCACCGAAGTTAAGCATCGTCGGGCCCGGTCAGTACTTGGACGGGAGACCTCCTGGGAATACCGGGTGCTGTAGACATCTTTTTGTATTTTTCCTCAACATACGGAGGTTAGAAACAATCTAAACTGAAGCCCCTAAATTAAAGTTAGCAACGTGTCTACTGCCATACTACGCTGAAAACACCGGTTCTCGTCTGATCACCGAAGTTAAGCATCGTCGGGCCCGGTCAGTACTTGGACGGGAGACCTCCTGGGAATACCGGGTGCTGTAGACATCTTTTTGTATTTTTCCTCAACATACGGAGGTTAGAAACAATCTAAACTGAAGCCCCTAAATTAAAGTTAGCAACGTGTCTACTGCCATACTACGCTGAAAACACCGGTTCTCGTCTGATCACCGAAGTTAAACATCGTCGGGCCCGGTCAGTACTTGGACGGGAGACCTCCTTGGAATACCGGGTGCTGTAGACATATTTTGTATTTTTCCTCGACATACGGAGGTTAGATCTAAACTGGAAACTGAAGCCCCTATATTAAAGTCAACAAAGTGTTTACTGCCATACTACGCTGAAAACACCGGTTCTCGTCTGATCACCGAAGTTAAGCATCGTCAGGCCCGGTCAGTACTTGGACGGGAGACCTCGTGGGAATACTGGGTGCTGTAGACATCTTTTGTATTTTTCCTCGACATACGGAGGTTAGATCTAAACTGGAAACTGAAGCCCCTATATTAAAGTCAGCAACGTGTCTACTGCCATACTACGCTGAAAACACCGGTTCTCGTCTGATCACCGAAGTTAAGAATCGTCGGGCCCGGTCAGTACTTAGACGGGAGACCTCCTGGGAATACCGGGTGCTGTAGACATCTTTTTGTATTTTTCCTCAACATACGGAGGTTAGAAACAATCTAAACTGAAGCCCCTAAATTAAAGTTAGCAACGTGTCTACTGCCATACTACGCTGAAAACACCGGTTCTCGTCTGATCACCGAAGTTAAGCATCGTCGGGCCCGGTCAGTACTTGGACGGGAGACCTCCTGGGAATACCGGGTGCTGTAGACATCTTTTTGTATTTTTCCTCAACATACGGAGGTTAGAAACAATCTAAACTGAAGCCCCTAAATTAAAGTTAGCAACGTGTCTACTGCCATACTACGCTGAAAACACCGGTTCTCGTCTGATCACCGAAGTTAAACATCGTCGGGCCCGGTCAGTACTTGGACGGGAGACCTCCTTGGAATACCGGGTGCTGTAGACATCTTTTGTATTTTTCCTCGACATACGGAGGTTAGATCTAAACTGGAAACTGAAGCCCCTATATTAAAGTCAACAAAGTGTTTACTGCCATACTACGCTGAAAACACCGGTTCTCGTCTGATCACCGAAGTTAAGCATCGTCAGGCCCGGTCAGTACTTGGATGGGAGACCTCGTGGGAATACCGGGTGCTGTAGACATCTTTTGTATTTTTCCTCGACATACGGAGGTTAGATCTAAACTGAAAACTGAAGCCCCTATATTAAAGTCAGCAACGTGTCTACTGCCATACTACGCTGAAAATACCGGTTCTCGTCTGATCACTGAAGTTAAGAATCGTCAGGCCCGGTCAGTACTTGGACGGGAGACCTCCTGGGAATACCGGGTGCTGTAGACATCTTTTTGTATTTTTCCTCAACATACGGAGGTTAGAAACAATCTAAACTGAAGCCCCTAAATTAAAGTTAGCAACGTGTCTACTGCCATACTACGCAGAAAACACCGGTTCTCGTCTGATCACCGAAGTTAAGCATCGTCGGGCCCGGTCAGTACTTGGACGGGAGACCTCCTGGGAATACCGGGTGCTGTAGACATATTTTGTATTTTTCCTCAAAATACGGAAGTTAGATATCTAAACTGGAAACTGAAGCCCCTATATTAAAGTCAACAAAGTGTTTACTGCAATACTACGCTGAAAACACCGGTTCTCGTCTGATCACCGAAGTTAAGCATCGTCGGGCCCGGTCAGTACTTGGACGGGAGACCTCCTGGGAATACCGGGTGCTGTAGACATATTTTGTATTTTTCCTCAAAATACGGAAGTTAGATATCTAAACTGGAAACTGAAGCCCCTACATTAAAGTCAACAAAGTGTTTACTGCCATACTACGCTGAAAACACCGGTTCTCGTCTGATCACCGAAGTTAAGCATCGTCGGGCCCGGTCAGTACTTGGACGGGAGACCTCCTGGGAATACCGGGTGCTGTAGACATCTTTTGTATTTTTCCTCGACATACGGAGGTTAGATCTAAACTGGAAACTGAAGCCCCTATATTAAAGTCAGCAACGTGTCTACTGCCATACTACGCTGAAAACACCGGTTCTCGTCTGATCACCGAAGTTAAGCATCGTCGGGCCCGGTCAGTACTTGGACGGGAGACCTCCTGGGAATACCGGGTGCTGTAGACATCTTTTGTATTTTTCCTCGACATACGGAGGTTAGATCTAAACTGGAAACTGAAGCCCCTATATTAAAGTCAGCAACGTGTCTACTGCCATACTACGCTGAAAACACCGGTTCTCGTCTGATCACTGAGTTAAGCATCGTCGGGCCCGGTCAGTACTTGGACGGGAGACCTCCTGGGAATACCGGGTGCTGTAGACATATTTTTGTATTTTTCCTCAACATACGGAGGTTAGAAACAATCTAAACTGAAGCCCCTAAATTAAAGTTAGCAACGTGTCTACTGCTTATACTATGCTGAAAACACCGGTTCTCGTCTGATCACCGAAGTTAAGCATCGTCGGGCCCGGTCAGTACTTGGACGGGAGACCTCCTGGGAATACCGGGTGCTGTAGACGTCTTTTTGTATTTTTCCTCGACATACGGAGGTTAGATCTAAACTGGAAACTGAAGCCCCTATATTAAAGTCAGCAACGTGTCTACTGCCATACTACGCTGAAAACACCGGTTCTCGTCTGATCACCGAAGTTAAGCATCGTCGGGCCCGGTCAGTACTTGGACGGGAGACCTCCTGGGAATACCGGGTGCTGTAGACATCTTTTGTATTTTTCCTAGACATACGGAGGTTAGATCTAAACTGGAAACTGAAGCCCCTACATTAAAGTCAACAAAGTGTTTACTGCCATACTACGCTGAAAACACCGGTTCTCGTCTGATCACCGAAGTTAAGCATCGTCGGGCCCGGTCAGTACTTGGACGGGAGACCTCCTGGGAATACCGGGTGCTGTAGACATCTTTTGTATTTTTCCTCGACATACGGAGGTTAGATCTAAACTGGAAACTGAAGCCCCTATATTAAAGTCAGCAACGTGTCTACTGCCATACTACGCTGAAAACACCGGTTCTCGTCTGATCACCGAAGTTAAGCATCGTCGGGCCCGGTCAGTACTTGGACGGGAGACCTCCTGGGAATACCGGGTGCTGTAGACATCTTTTGTATTTTTCCTCGACATACGGAGGTTAGATCTAAACTGGAAACTGAAGCCCCTATATTAAAGTCAGCAACGTGTCTACTGCCATACTACGCTGAAAACACCAGTTCTCGTCTGATCACCGAGTTAAGCATCGTCGGGCCCGGTCAGTACTTGGACAGGAGACCTCCTGGGAATACCGGGTGCTGTAGACATATTTTTGTATTTTTCCTCAACATACGGAGGTTAGAAACAATCTAAACTGAAGCCCCTAAATTAAAGTTAGCAACGTGTCTACTGCCATACTATGCTGAAAACACCGGTTCTCGTCTGATCACCGAAGTTAAGCATCGTCGGGCCCGGTCAGTACTTGGACGGGAGACCTCCTGGGAATACCGGGTGCTGTAGACGTCTTTTTGTATTTTTCCTCAACATACGGAGGTTAGAAACAATCTAAACTGAAGCCCCTAAATTAAAGTTAGCAATGTGTCTACTGCCATACTACGCTGAAAACACCCGTTCTCGTCGGGCCCGGTCAGTACTTGGACGGGAGACCTCCTGGGAATACCGGGTGCTGTAGACATCTTTTGTATTTTTCCTCGACATACGGAGGTTAGATCTAAACTGGAAACTGAAGCCCCTATATTAAAGTCAGCAACGTGTCTACTGCCATACTACGCTGAAAACACCGGTTCTCGTCTGATCACCGAAGTTAAGCATCGTCGGGCCCGGTCAGTACTTGGACGGGAGACCTCCTGGGAATACCGGGTGCTGTAGACATCTTTTGTATTTTTCCTAGACATACGGAGGTTAGATCTAAACTGGAAACTGAAGCCCCTATATTAAAGTCAGCAACGTGTCTACTGCCATACTACGCTGAAAACACCGGTTCTCGTCTGATCACCGAAGTTAAGCATCGTCGGGCCCGGTCGGTACTTGGACGGGAGACCTCCTGGGAATACCGGGTGCTGTAGACATATTTTGTATTTTTCCTCAAAATAAGGAAGTTAGATATCTCAACTGAAAACTGAAGCCCCTAAATTAAAGTCAGCAACGTGTCTACTGCCATACTACGCTGAAAACACCGGTTCTCGTCTGATCACCGAAGTTAAGCATCGTCGGGCCCGGTCAGTACTTGGACGGGAGACCTCCTGGGAATACCGGGTGCTGTAGACATCTTTTGTATTTTTCCTCGACATACGGAGGTTAGATCTAAACTGGAAACTGAAGCCCCTATATTAAAGTCAACAAAGTGTTTACTGCCATGCTACGCTGAAAACACCGGTTCTCGTCTGATCACCGAAGTTAAGCATCGTCAGGCGCGGTCAGTACTTGGACGGGAGACCTCCTGGGAATACCTGGTGCTGTAGACATCTTTTGTATTTTTCCTCAAAATACGGAAGTTAGATATCTAAACTGGAAACTGAAGCCCCTATATTAAAGTCAACAAAGTGTCTACTGCCAGACTACGCTGAAAACACCGGTTCTCGTCTGATCACTGAAGTTAAGAATCGTCGGGCCCAGTCAGTACTTGGACGGGGGACCTCCTGGGAATACCGGGTGCTGTAGACATCTTTTTGTATTTTTCCTCAACATACGGAGGTTAGAAACAATCTAAACTGAAGCCCCTAAATTAAAGTTAGCAACGTGTCTACTGCCATACTACGCTGAAAACACCGGTTCTCGTCTGATCACCGAAGTTAAGCATCGTCGGGCCCGGTCAGTACTTGGACGGGAGACCTCCTGGGAATACCGGGTGCTGTAGACATATTTTGTATTTTTCCTCAAAATACGGAAGTTAGATATCTAAACTGGAAACTGAAGCCCCTATATTAAAGTCAACAAAGTGTTTACTGCCATACTACGCTGAAAACACCGGTTCTCGTCTGATCACCGAAGTTAAGCATCGTCGGGCCCAGTCAGTACTTGGACGGGAGACCTCCTGGGAATACCGGGTGCTGTAGACATCTTTTGTATTTTTCCTCGACATACGGAGGTTAGATCTAAACTGGAAACTGAAGCCCCTATATTAAAGTCAGCAACATGTATACTGCCATACTACGCTGAAAACACCGGTTCTCGTCTGATCACCGAAGTTAAGCATCGTCGGGCCCGGTCAGTACTTGGACGGGAGACCTCCTGGGAATACCGGGTGCTGTAGACATATTTTTGTATTTTTCCTCAACATACGGAGGTTAGAAACAATCTAAACTGAAGCCCCTAAATTAAAGTTAGCAACGTGTCTACTGCCATATTATGCTGAAAACACCGGTTCTCGTCTGATCACCGAAGTTAAGCATCGTCGGGCCCGGTCAGTACTTGGACGGGAGACCTCCTGGGAATACCGGGTGCTGTAGACGTCTTTTTGTATTTTTCCTCAACATACGGAGGTTAGAAACAATCTAAGCTGAAGCCCCTATATTAAAGTCAACAAAGTGTCTACTGCCATACGACGCTGAAAACACTGGTTCTCGTCTGATCACCGAAGTTAAGCATCATCGGGCCCGGTCAGTACTTGGACGGGAGACCTCCTGGGAATACCGGGTGCTGTAGACATCTTTTGTATTTTTCCTCGACATACGGAGGTTAGATCTAAACTGGAAAATGAAGCCCCTATATTAAAGTCAGCAACGTGTCTACTGCCATACTATGCTGAAAACACCGGTTCTCGTCTGATCACCGAAGTTAAGCATCGTCGGGCCCGGTCAGTACTTGGACGGGAGACCTCCTGGGAATACCGGGTGCTGTAGACATATTTTTGTATTTTTCCTCAACATACGGAGGTTAGAAACAATCTAAACTGAAGCCCCTAAATTAAAGTTAGCAACGTGTCTACTGCCATACTATGCTGAAAACACCGGTTCTCGTCTGATCACCGAAGTTAAGCATCGTCGGGCCCGGTCAGTACTTGGACGGGAGACCTCCTGGGAATACCGGGTGCTGTAGACGTCTTTTTGTATTTTTCCTCAACATACGGAGGTTAGAAACAATCTAAACTGAAGCCCCTAAATTAAAGTTAGCAACGTGTCTACTGCCATACTATGCTGAAAACACCGGTTCTCGTCTGATCACCGAAGTTAAGCATCGTCGGGCCCGGTCAGTACTTGGACGGGAGACCTCCTGGGAATACCGGGTGCTGTAGACATATTTTGTATTTTTCCTCAAAATAAGGAAGTTAGATATCTAAACTGAAAACTGAAGCCCCTAAATTAAAGTCAGCAACGTGTCTACTGCCATACTACGCTGAAAACACCGGTTCTCGTCTGATCACCGAAGTTAAGCATCGTCGGGCCCGGTCAGTACTTGGACGGGAGACCTCCTGGGAATACCGGGTGCTGTAGACATCTTTTGTATTTTTCCTCGACATACGGAGGTTAGATCTAAACTGGAAACTGAAGCCCCTATATTAAAGTCAGCAAACTGTCTACTGCCATACTACGCTGAAAACACCGTTTCTCGTCTGATCACCGAAGTTAAGCATCGTCGGGCCCGGTCCGTACTTGGACGGGAGACCTCCTGGGAATACCGGGTGCTGTAGACATCTTTTTGTATTTTTCCTCAACATACGGATGTTAGAAACAATCTAAACTGAAGCCCCTAAATTAAAGTTAGCAACGTGTCTACTGCCATACTACGCTGAAAACACCGGTTCTCGTCTGATCACCGAAGTTAAGCATCGTTGGGCCCGGTCAGTACTTGGACGGGAGACCTCCTGGGAATACCCGGTGCTGTAGACATCTTTTGTATTTTTCCTCAAAATACGGAAGTTAGATATCTAAACTGGAAACTGAAGCCCCTATATTAAAGTCAACAAAGTGTTTACTGCCATACTACGCTGAAAACACCGGTTCTCGTCTGATCACCGAAGTTAAGCATCGTCAGGCCCGGTCAGTACTTGGACGGGAGACCTCCTGGGAATACCGGGTGCTGTAGACATCTTTTGTATTTTTTCTCAAAATACGGAAGTTAGATATCTAAACTGGAAACTGAAGCCCCTATATTAAAGTCAACAAAGTGTCTACTGCCATACTACGCTGAAAACACCGGTTCTCGTCTGATCACTGAAGTTAAGAATCGTCGGGCCCGGTCAGTACTTGGACGGGAGACCTCCTGGGAATACCGGGTGCTGTATACATCTTTTTGTATTTTTCATCAACATACGGAGGTTAGAAACAATCTAAACTGAAGCCCCTAAATTAAAGTTAGCAACGTGTTTACTGCCATACTACGCTGAAAACACCGGTTCTCGTCTGATCACCGAAATTAAGCATCGTCGGGCCCGGTCAGTACTTGGACGGGAGACCTCCTGGGAATACCTGGTGCTGTAGACATCTTTTGTATTTTTCCTCAAAATACGGAAGTTAGATATCTAAACTGGAAACTGAAGCCCCTATATTAAAGTCAACAAAGTGTCTACTGCCAGACTACGCTGAAAACACCGGTTCTCGTCTGATCACTGAAGTTAAGAATCGTCGGGCCCGGTCAGTGCTTGGACGGGGGACCTCCTGGGAATACCGGGTGCTGTAGACATCTTTTTGTATTTTTCCTCAACATACGGAGGTTAGAAACAATCTAAACTGAAGCCCCTAAATTAAAGTTAGCAACGTGTCTACTGCCATACTACGCTGAAAACACCGGTTCTCGTCTGATCACCGAAGTTAAGCATCGTCGGGCCCGGTCAGTACTTGGACGGGAGACCTCCTGGGAATACCGGGTGCTGTAGACATATTTTGTATTTTTCCTCAAAATACGGAAGTTAGATATCTAAACTGGAAACTGAAGCCCCTATATTAAAGTCAACAAAGTGTTTACTGCCATACTACGCTGAAAACACCGGTTCTCGTCTGATCACCGAAGTTAAGCATCGTCGGGCCCGGTCAGTACTTGGACGGGAGACCTCCTGGGAATACCGGGTGCTGTAGACATCTTTTGTATTTTTCCTCGACATACGGAGGTTAGATCTAAACTGGAAACTGAAGCCCCTATATTAAAGTCAGCAACGTGTCTACTGCCATACTACGCTGAAAACACCGGTTCTCGTCTGATCACCGAGTTAAGCATCGTCGGGCCCGGTCAGTACTTGGACGGGAGACCTCCTGGGAATACCGGGTGCTGTAGACATATTTTTGTATTTTTCCTCAACATACGGAGGTTAGAAACAATCTAAACTGAAGCCCCTAAATTAAAGTTAGCAACGTGTCTACTGCTTATACTATGCTGAAAACACCGGTTCTCGTCTGATCACCGAAGTTAAGCATCGTCGGGCCCGGTCAGTACTTGGACGGGAGACCTCCTGGGAATACCGGGTGCTGTAGACGTCTTTTTGTATTTTTCCTCGACATACGGAGGTTAGATCTAAACTGGAAACTGAAGCCCCTATATTAAAGTCAGCAACGTGTCTACTGCCATACTACGCTGAAAACACCGGTTCTCGTCTGATCACCGAAGTTAAGCATCGTCGGGCCCGGTCAGTACTTGGACGGGAGACCTCCTGGGAATACCGGGTGCTGTAGACATCTTTTGTATTTTTCCTAGACATACGGAGGTTAGATCTAAACTGGAAACTGAAGCCCCTACATTAAAGTCAACAAAGTGTTTACTGCCATACTACGCTGAAAACACCGGTTCTCGTCTGATCACCGAAGTTAAGCATCGTCGGGCCCGGTCAGTACTTGGACGGGAGACCTCCTGGGAATACTGGGTGCTGTAGACATCTTTTGTATTTTTCCTCGACATACGGAGGTTAGATCTAAACTGGAAACTGAAGCCCCTATATTAAAGTCAGCAACGTGTCTACTGCCATACTACGCTGAAAACACCGGTTCTCGTCTGATCACCGAAGTTAAGCATCGTCGGGCCCGGTCAGTACTTGGACGGGAGACCTCCTGGGAATACCGGGTGCTGTAGACATCTTTTGTATTTTTCCTCGACATACGGAGGTTAGATCTAAACTGGAAACTGAAGCCCCTATATTAAAGTCAGCAACGTGTCTACTGCCATACTACACTGAAAACACCGGTTCTCGTCTGATCACCGAGTTAAGCATCGTCGGGCCCGGTCCGTACTTGGACGGGAGACCTCCTGGGAATACCGGGTGCTGTAGACATCTTTTTGTATTTTTCCTCAACATACGGATGTTAGAAACAATCTAAACTGAAGCCCCTAAATTAAAGTTAGCAACGTGTCTACTGCCATACTACGCTGAAAACACCGGTTCTCGTCTGATCACCGAAGTTAAGCATCGTTGGGCCCGGTCAGTACTTGGACGGGAGACCTCCTGGGAATACCCGGTGCTGTAGACATCTTTTGTATTTTTCCTCAAAATACGGAAGTTAGATATCTAAACTGGAAACTGAAGCCCCTATATTAAAGTCAACAAAGTGTTTACTGCCATACTACGCTGAAAACACCGGTTCTCGTCTGATCACCGAAGTTAAGCATCGTCAGGCCCGGTCAGTACTTGGACGGGAGACCTCCTGGGAATACCGGGTGCTGTAGACATCTTTTGTATTTTTCCTCAAAATACGGAAGTTAGATATCTAAACTGGAAACTGAAGCCCCTATATTAAAGTCAACAAAGTGTCTACTGCCATACTACGCTGAAAACACCGGTTCTCGTCTGATCACTGAAGTTAAGAATCGTCGGGCCCGGTCAGTACTTGGACGGGAGACCTCCTGGGAATACCGGGTGCTGTATACATCTTTTTGTATTTTTCATCAACATACGGAGGTTAGAAACAATCTAAACTGAAGCCCCTAAATTAAAGTTAGCAACGTGTTTACTGCCATACTACGCTGAAAACACCGGTTCTCGTCTGATCACCGAAATTAAGCATCGTCGGGCCCGGTCAGTACTTGGACGGGAGACCTCCTGGGAATACCTGGTGCTGTAGACATCTTTTGTATTTTTCCTCAAAATACGGAAGTTAGATATCTAAACTGGAAACTGAAGCCCCTATATTAAAGTCAACAAAGTGTCTACTGCCAGACTACGCTGAAAACACCGGTTCTCGTCTGATCACTGAAGTTAAGAATCGTCGGGCCCGGTCAGTGCTTGGACGGGGGACCTCCTGGGAATACCGGGTGCTGTAGACATCTTTTTGTATTTTTCCTCAACATACGGAGGTTAGAAACAATCTAAACTGAAGCCCCTAAATTAAAGTTAGCAACGTGTCTACTGCCATACTACGCTGAAAACACCGGTTCTCGTCTGATCACCGAAGTTAAGCATCGTCGGGCCCGGTCAGTACTTGGACGGGAGACCTCCTGGGAATACCGGGTGCTGTAGACATATTTTGTATTTTTCCTCAAAATACGGAAGTTAGATATCTAAACTGGAAACTGAAGCCCCTATATTAAAGTCAACAAAGTGTTTACTGCCATACTACGCTGAAAACACCGGTTCTCGTCTGATCACCGAAGTTAAGCATCGTCGGGCCCGGTCAGTACTTGGACGGGAGACCTCCTGGGAATACCGGGTGCTGTAGACATCTTTTGTATTTTTCCTCGACATACGGAGGTTAGATCTAAACTGGAAACTGAAGCCCCTATATTAAAGTCAGCAACGTGTCTACTGCCATACTACGCTGAAAACACCGGTTCTCGTCTGATCACCGAGTTAAGCATCGTCGGGCCCGGTCAGTACTTGGACGGGAGACCTCCTGGGAATACCGGGTGCTGTAGACATATTTTTGTATTTTTCCTCAACATACGGAGGTTAGAAACAATCTAAACTGAAGCCCCTAAATTAAAGTTAGCAACGTGTCTACTGCTTATACTATGCTGAAAACACCGGTTCTCGTCTGATCACCGAAGTTAAGCATCGTCGGGCCCGGTCAGTACTTGGACGGGAGACCTCCTGGGAATACCGGGTGCTGTAGACGTCTTTTTGTATTTTTCCTCGACATACGGAGGTTAGATCTAAACTGGAAACTGAAGCCCCTATATTAAAGTCAGCAACGTGTCTACTGCCATACTACGCTGAAAACACCGGTTCTCGTCTGATCACCGAAGTTAAGCATCGTCGGGCCCGGTCAGTACTTGGACGGGAGACCTCCTGGGAATACCGGGTGCTGTAGACATCTTTTGTATTTTTCCTAGACATACGGAGGTTAGATCTAAACTGGAAACTGAAGCCCCTACATTAAAGTCAACAAAGTGTTTACTGCCATACTACGCTGAAAACACCGGTTCTCGTCTGATCACCGAAGTTAAGCATCGTCGGGCCCGGTCAGTACTTGGACGGGAGACCTCCTGGGAATACCGGGTGCTGTAGACATCTTTTGTATTTTTCCTCGACATACGGAGGTTAGATCTAAACTGGAAACTGAAGCCCCTATATTAAAGTCAGCAACGTGTCTACTGCCATACTACGCTGAAAACACCGGTTCTCGTCTGATCACCGAAGTTAAGCATCGTCGGGCCCGGTCAGTACTTGGACGGGAGACCTCCTGGGAATACCGGGTGCTGTAGACATCTTTTGTATTTTTCCTCGACATACGGAGGTTAGATCTAAACTGGAAACTGAAGCCCCTATATTAAAGTCAGCAACGTGTCTACTGCCATACTACACTGAAAACACCGGTTCTCGTCTGATCACCGAGTTAAGCATCGTCGGGCCCGGTCAGTACTTGGACGGGAGACCTCCTGGGAATACCGGGTGCTGTAGACATATTTTTGTATTTTTCCTCAACATACGGAGGTTAGAAACAATCTAAACTGAAGCCCCTAAATTAAAGTTAGCAACGTGTCTACTGCCATACTATGCTGAAAACACCGGTTCTCGTCTGATCACCGAAGTTAAGCATCGTCGGGCCCGGTCAGTACTTGGACGGGAGACCTCCTGGGAATACCGGGTGCTGTAGACGTCTTTTTGTATTTTTCCTCAACATACGGAGGTTAGAAACAATCTAAACTGAAGCCCCTAAATTAAAGTTAGCAATGTGTCTACTGCCATACTACGCTGAAAACACCCGTTCTCGTCGGGCCCGGTCAGTACTTGGACGGGAGACCTCCTGGGAATACCGGGTGCTGTAGACATCTTTTGTATTTTTCCTCGACATACGGAGGTTAGATCTAAACTGGAAACTGAAGCCCCTATATTAAAGTCAGCAACGTGTCTACTGCCATACTACGCTGAAAACACCGGTTCTCGTCTGATCACCGAAGTTAAGCATCGTCGGGCCCGGTCAGTACTTGGACGGGAGACCTCCTGGGAATACCGGGTGCTGTAGACATCTTTTGTATTTTTCCTAGACATACGGAGGTTAGATCTAAACTGGAAACTGAAGCCCCTATATTAAAGTCAGCAACGTGTCTACTGCCATACTACGCTGAAAACACCGGTTCTCGTCTGATCACCGAAGTTAAGCATCGTCGGGCCCGGTCGGTACTTGGACGGGAGACCTCCTGGGAATACCGGGTGCTGTAGACATATTTTGTATTTTTCCTCAAAATAAGGAAGTTAGATATCTCAACTGAAAACTGAAGCCCCTAAATTAAAGTCAGCAACGTGTCTACTGCCATACTACGCTGAAAACACCGGTTCTCGTCTGATCACCGAAGTTAAGCATCGTCGGGCCCGGTCAGTACTTGGACGGGAGACCTCCTGGGAATACCGGGTGCTGTAGACATCTTTTGTATTTTTCCTCGACATACGGAGGTTAGATCTAAACTGGAAACTGAAGCCCCTATATTAAAGTCAGCAAACTGTTTACTGCCATACTACGCTGAAAACACCGTTTCTCGTCTGATCACCGAAGTTAAGCATCGTCGGGCCCGGTCCGTACTTGGACGGGAGACCTCCTGGGAATACCGGGTGCTGTAGACATCTTTTTGTATTTTTCCTCAACATACGGATGTTAGAAACAATCTAAACTGAAACCCCTAAATTAAAGTTAACAACGTGTCTACTGCCATACTACGCTGAAAACACCGGTTCTCGTCTGATCACCGAAGTTAAGCATCGTCGGGCCCGGTCAGTACTTGGACGGGAGACCTCCTGGGAATACCGGGTGCTGTAGACATATTTTGTATTTTTCCTCAAAATACGGAAGTTATATATCTAAACTGGAAACTGAAGCCCCTATATTAAAGTCAACAAAGTGTTTACTGCCATGCTACGCTGAAAACACCGGTTCTCGTCTGATCACCGAAGTTAAGCATCGTCAGGCGCGGTCAGTACTTGGACGGGAGACCTCCTGGGAATACCTGGTGCTGTAGACATCTTTTGTATTTTTCCTCAAAATACGGAAGTTAGATATCTAAACTGGAAACTGAAGCCCCTATATTAAAGTCAACAAAGTGTCTACTGCCAGACTACGCTGAAAACACCGGTTCTCGTCTGATCACTGAAGTTAAGAATCGTCGGGCCCGGTCAGTACTTGGACGGGGGACCTCCTGGGAATACCGGGTGCTGTAGACATCTTTTTGTATTTTTCCTCAACATACGGAGGTTAGAAACAATCTAAACTGAAGCCCCTAAATTAAAGTTAGCAACGTGTCTACTGCCATACTACGCTGAAAACACCGGTTCTCGTCTGATCACCGAAGTTAAGCATCGTCGGGCCCGGTCAGTACTTGGACGGGAGACCTCCTGGGAATACCGGGTGCTGTAGACATATTTTGTATTTTTCCTCAAAATACGGAAGTTAGATATCTAAACTGGAAACTGAAGCCCCTATATTAAAGTCAACAAAGTGTTTACTGCCATACTACGCTGAAAACACCGGTTCTCGTCTGATCACCGAAGTTAAGCATCGTCGGGCCCGGTCAGTACTTGGACGGGAGACCTCCTGGGAATACCGGGTGCTGTAGACATCTTTTGTATTTTTCCTCGACATACGGAGGTTAGATCTAAACTGGAAACTGAAGCCCCTATATTAAAGTCAGCAACATGTATACTGCCATACTACGCTGAAAACACCGGTTCTCGTCTGATCACCGAAGTTAAGCATCGTCGGGCCCGGTCAGTACTTGGACGGGAGACCTCCTGGGAATACCGGGTGCTGTAGACATATTTTGTATTTTTCCTCAAAATACGGAAGTTAGATATCTAAACTGGAAACTGAAGCCCCTACATTAAAGTCAACAAAGTGTTTACTGCCATACTACGCTGAAAACACCGGTTCTCGTCTGATCACCGAAGTTAAGCATCGTCGGGCCCGGTCAGTACTTGGACGGGAGACCTCCTGGGAATACCGGGTGCTGTAGACATCTTTTGTATTTTTCCTCGACATACGGAGGTTAGATCTAAACTGGAAACTGAAGCCCCTATATTAAAGTCAGCAACGTGTCTACTGCCATACTACGCTGAAAACACCGGTTCTCGTCTGATCACCGAAGTTAAGCATCGTCGGGCCCGGTCAGTACTTGGACGGGAGACCTCCTGGGAATACCGGGTGCTGTAGACATCTTTTGTATTTTTCCTCGACATACGGAGGTTAGATCTAAACTGGAAACTGAAGCCCCTATATTAAAGTCAGCAACGTGTCTACTGCCATACTACGCTGAAAACACCGGTTCTCGTCTGATCACCGAGTTAAGCATCGTCGGGCCCAATCAGTACTTGGACGGGAGACCTCCTGGGAATACCGGGTGCTGTAGACATATTTTTGTATTTTTCCTCAACATACGGAGGTTAGAAACAATCTAAACTGAAGCCCCTAAATTAAAGTTAGCAACGTGTCTACTGCTTATACTATGCTGAAAACACCGGTTCTCGTCTGATCACCGAAGTTAAGCATCGTCGGGCCCGGTCAGTACTTGGACGGGAGACCTCCTGGGAATACCGGGTGCTGTAGATGTCTTTTTGTATTTTTCCTCGACATACGGAGGTTAGATCTAAACTGGAAACTGAAGCCCCTATATTAAAGTCAGCAACGTGTCTACTGCCATACTACGCTGAAAACACCGGTTCTCGTCTGATCACCGAAGTTAAGCATCGTCGGGCCCGGTCAGTACTTGGACGGGAGACCTCCTGGGAATACCGGGTGCTGTAGACATCTTTTGTATTTTTCCTAGACATACGGAGGTTAGATCTAAACTGGAAACTGAAGCCCCTACATTAAAGTCAACAAAGTGTTTACTGCCATACTACGCTGAAAACACCGGTTCTCGTCTGATCACTGAAGTTAAGCATCGTCGGGCCCGGTCAGTACTTGGACGGGAGACCTCCTGGGAATACCGGGTGCTGTAGACATCTTTTGTATTTTTCCTCGACATACGGAGGTTAGATCTAAACTGGAAACTGAAGCCCCTATATTAAAGTCAGCAACGTGTCTACTGCCATACTACGCTGAAAACACCGGTTCTCGTCTGATCACCGAAGTTAAGCATCGTCGGGCCCGGTCAGTACTTGGACGGGAGACCTCCTGGGAATACCGGGTGCTGTAGACATCTTTTGTATTTTTCCTCGACATACGGAGGTTAGAACTAAACTGGAAACTGAAGCCCCTATATTAAAGTCAGCAACGTGTCTACTGCCATACTACGCTGAAAACACCGGTTCTCGTCTGATCACCGAGTTAAGCATCGTCGGGCCCGGTCAGTACTTGGACGGGAGACCTCCTGGGAATACCGGGTGCTGTAGACATATTTTTGTATTTTTCCTCAACATACGGAGGTTAGAAACAATCTAAACTGAAGCCCCTAAATTAAAGTTAGCAACGTGTCTACTGCCATACTATGCTGAAAACACCGGTTCTCGTCTGATCACCGAAGTTAAGCATCGTCGGGCCCGGTCAGTACTTGGACGGGAGACCTCCTGGGAATACCGGGTGCTGTAGACGTCTTTTTGTATTTTTCCTCAACATACGGAGGTTAGAAACAATCTAAACTGAAGCCCCTAAATTAAAGTTAGCAATGTGTCTACTGCCATACTACGCTGAAAACACCCGTTCTCGTCGGGCCCGGTCAGTACTTGGACGGGAAACCTCCTGGGAATACCGGGTGCTGTAGACATCTTTTGTATTTTTCCTCGACATACGGAGGTTAGATCTAAACTGGAAACTGAAGCCCCTATATTAAAGTCAGCAACGTGTCTACTGCCATACTACGCTGAAAACACCGGTTCTCGTCTGATCACCGAAGTTAGGCATCGTCGGGCCCGGTCAGTACTTGGACGGGAGACCTCCTGGGAATACCGGGTGCTGTAGACATCTTTTGTATTTTTCCTCGACATACGGAGGTTAGATCTAAACTGGAAACTGAAGCCCCTATATTAAAGTCAGCAAACTGTTTACTGCCATACTACGCTGAAAACACCGTTTCTCGTCTGATCACCGAAGTTAAGCATCGTCGGGCCCGGTCCGTACTTGGACGGGAGACCTCCTGGGAATACCGGGTGCTGTAGACATCTTTTTGTATTTTTCCTCAACATACGGATGTTAGAAACAATCTAAACTGAAACCCCTAAATTAAAGTTAACAACGTGTCTACTGCCATACTACGCTGAAAACACCGGTTCTCGTCTGATCACCGAAGTTAAGCATCGTCGGGCCCGGTCAGTACTTGGACGGGAGACCTCCTGGGAATACCGGGTGCTGTAGACATATTTTGTATTTTTCCTCAAAATACGGAAGTTATATATCTAAACTGGAAACTGAAGCCCCTATATTAAAGTCAACAAAGTGTTTACTGCCATGCTACGCTGAAAACACCGGTTCTCGTCTGATCACCGAAGTTAAGCATCGTCAGGCGTGGTCAGTACTTGGACGGGAGACCTCCTGGGAATACCTGGTGCTGTAGACATCTTTTGTATTTTTCCTCAAAATACGGAAGTTAGATATCTAAACTGGAAACTGAAGCCCCTATATTAAAGTCAACAAAGTGTCTACTGCCAGACTACGCTGAAAACACCGGTTCTCGTCTGATCACTGAAGTTAAGAATCGTCGGGCCCGGTCAGTACTTGGACGGGGGACCTCCTGGGAATACCGGGTGCTGTAGACATCTTTTTGTATTTTTCCTCAACATACGGAGGTTAGAAACAATCTAAACTGAAGCCCCTAAATTAAAGTTAGCAACGTGTCTACTGCCATACTACGCTGAAAACACCGGTTCTCGTCTGATCACCGAAGTTAAGCATCGTCGGGCCCGGTCAGTACTTGGACGGGAGACCTCCTGGGAATACCGGGTGCTGTAGACATATTTTGTATTTTTCCTCAAAATACGGAAGTTAGATATCTAAACTGGAAACTGAAGCCCCTATATTAAAGTCAACAAAGTGTTTACTGCCATACTACGCTGAAAACACCGGTTCTCGTCTGATCACAGAAGTTAAGCATCGTCGGGCCCGGTCAGTACTTGGACGGGAGACCTCCTGGGAATAACGGGTGCTGTAGACATCTTTTGTATTTTTCCTCGACATACGGAGGTTAGATCTAAACTGGAAACTGAAGCCCCTATATTAAAGTCAGCAACATGTATACTGCCATACTACGCTGAAAACACCGGTTCTCGTCTGATCACCGAAGTTAAGCATCGTCGGGCCCGGTCAGTACTTGGACGGGAGACCTCCTGGGAATACCGGGTGCTGTAGACATATTTTTGTATTTTTCCTCAACATACGGAGGTTAGAAACAATCTAAACTGAAGCCCCTAAATTAAAGTTAGCAACGTGTCTACTGCCATATTATGCTGAAAACACCGGTTCTCGTCTGATCACCGAAGTTAAGCATCGTCGGGCCCGGTCAGTACTTGGACGGGAGACCTCCTGGGAATACCGGGTGCTGTAGACGTCTTTTTGTATTTTTCCTCAACATACGGAGGTTAGAAACAATCTAAGCTGAAGCCCCTATATTAAAGTCAACAAAGTGTCTACTGCCATACGACGCTGAAAACACTGGTTCTCGTCTGATCACCGAAGTTAAGCATCGTCGGGCCCGGTCAGTACTTGGACGGGAGACCTCCTGGGAATACCGGGTGCTGTAGACATCTTTTGTATTTTTCCTCGACATACGGAGGTTAGATCTAAACTGGAAAATGAAGCCCCTATATTAAAGTCAGCAACGTGTCTACTGCCATACTATGCTGAAAACACCGGTTCTCGTCTGATCACCGAAGTTAAGCATCGTCGGGCCCGGTCAGTACTTGGACGGGAGACCTCTTGGGAATACCGGGTGCTGTAGACATATTTTTGTATTTTTCCTCAACATACGGAGGTTAGAAACAATCTAAACTGAAGCCCCTAAATTAAAGTTAGCAACGTGTCTATACTGCCATACTATGCTGAAAACACCGGTTCTCGTCTGATCACCGAAGTTAAGCATCGTCGGGCCCGGTCAGTACTTGGACGGGAGACCTCCTGGGAATACCGGGTGCTGTAGACGTCTTTTTGTATTTTTCCTCAACATACGGAGGTTAGAAACAATCTAAACTGAAGCCCCTAAATTAAAGTTAGCAACGTGTCTACTGCCATACTATGCTGAAAACACCGGTTCTCGTCTGATCACCGAAGTTAAGCATCGTCGGGCCCGGTCAGTACTTGGACGGGAGACCTCCTGGGAATACCGGGTGCTGTAGAGATATTTTGTATTTTTCCTCAAAATAAGGAAGTTAGATATCTAAACTGAAAACTGAAGCCCCTAAATTAAAGTCAGCAACGTGTCTACTGCCATACTACGCTGAAAACACCGGTTCTCGTCTGATCACCGAAGTTAAGCATCGTCGGGCCCGGTCAGTACTTGGACGGGAGACCTCCTGGGAATACCGGGTGCTGTAGACATCTTTTGTATTTTTCCTCGACATACGGAGGTTAGATCTAAACTGGAAACTGAAGCCCCTATATTAAAGTCAGCAAAGTGTCTACTGCCATACTACGCTGAAAACACCGGTTCTCGTCTGATCACCGAAGTTAAGCATCGTCGGGCCCGGTCAAAACTTGGACGGGAGACCTCCTGGGAATACCGGGTGATGTAGACATCTTTTTGTATTTTTCCTCAACATACGGAGGTTAGAAACAATCTAAACTGAAGCCCCTAAATTAAAGTTAGCAACGTGTCTACTGCCATACTACGCTGAAAACACCGGTTCTCGTCTGATCACCGAAGTTAAGCATCGTCGGGCCCGGTCAGTACTTGGACGGGAGACCTCCTGGGAATACCGGGTGCTGTAGACATCTTTTTGTATTTTTCCTCAACATACGGAGGTTAGAAACAATCTAAACTGAAGCCCCTAAATTAAAGTTAGCAACGTGTCTACTGCCATACTACGCTGAAAACACCGGTTCTCGTCTGATCACCGAAGTTAAGAATCGTCGGGCCCGGTCAGTACTTGGACGGGAGACCTCCTGGGAATATCGGGTGCTGTAGACATCTTTTTGTATTTTTCCTCAACATACGGAGGTTAGAAACAATCTAAACTGAAGCCCCTAAATTAAAGTTAGCAACGTGTCTACTGCCATACTACGCTGAAAACACCGGTTCTCGTCTGATCACCGAAGTTAAGCATCGTCGGGCCCGGTCAGTACTTGACGGGAGACCTCCTGGGAATACCGGGTGCTGTAGACATCTTTTTGTACTTTTCCTCAACATACGGAGGTTAGAAACAATCTAAACTGAAGCCCCTAAATTAAAGTTAGCAACGTGTCTACTGCCATACTACGCTGAAAACACCGGTTCTCGTCTGATCACCGAAGTTAAGCATCGTCGGGCCCGGTCAGTACTTGGACGGGAGACCTCCTGGGAATACCGGGTGCTGTAGACATATTTTGTATTTTTCCTCAAAATACGGAAGTTAGATATCTATACTGGAAACTGAAGCCCCTATATTAAAGTCAACAAAGTGTTTACTGCCATACTACGCTGAAAACACCGGTTCTCGTCTGATCACCGAAGTTAAGCATCGTCAGGCCCGGTCAGTACTTGGACGGGAGACCTCCTGGGAATACCGGGTGCTGTTGACATCTTTTGTATTTTTCCTCAAAATACGGAAGTTAGATATCTAAACTGGAAACTGAAGCCCCTATATTAAAGTCAACAAAGTGTCTACTGCCATACTACGCTGAAAACACCGGTTCTCGTCTGATCACTGAAGTTAAGAATCGTCGGGCCCGGTCAGTACTTGGACGGGAGACTTCCTTGGAATACCGGGTGCTGTAGACATCTTTTGTATTTTTCCTCGACATACGGAGGTTAGATCTAAACTGGAAACTGAAGCCCCTATATTAAAGTCAGCAAAGTGTCTACTGCCATACTACGCTGAAAACACCGGTTCTCGTCTGATCACCGAAGTTAAGCATCGTCGGGCCCGGTCAAAACTTGGACGGGAGACCTCCTGGGAATACCGGGTGCTGTAGACATCTTTTTGTATTTTTCCTCAACATACGGAGGTTAGAAACAATCTAAACTGAAGCCCCTAAATTAAAGTTAGCAACGTGTCTACTGCCATACTACGCTGAAAACACCGGTTCTCGTCTGATCACCGGTGTTAAGCATCGTCGGGCCCGGTCAGTACTTGGACGGGAGACCTCCTGGGAATACCGGGTGCTGTAGACATATTTTGTATTTTTCCTCAAAATACGGAAGTTAGATATCTATACTGGAAACTGAAGCCCCTATATTAAAGTCAACAAAGTGTTTACTGCCATACTACGCTGAAAACACCGGTTCTCGTCTGATCACCGAAGTTAAGCATCGTCAGGCCCGGTCAGTACTTGGACGGGAGACCTCCTGGGAATACCGGGTGCTGTTGACATCTTTTGTATTTTTCCTCAAAATACGGAAGTTAGATATCTAAACTGGAAACTGAAGCCCCTATATTAAAGTCAACAAAGTGTCTACTGCCATACTACGCTGAAAACACCGGTTCTCGTCTGATCACTGAAGTTAAGAATCGTCGGGCCCGGTCAGTACTTGGACGGGAGACCTCCTTGGAATACCGGGTGCTGTAGACATCTTTTGTATTTTTCCTCGACATACGGAGGTTAGATCTAAACTGGAAACTGAAGCCCCTATATTAAAGTCAGCAAAGTGTCTACTGCCATACTACGCTGAAAACACCGGTTCTCGTCTGATCACCGAAGTTAAGCATCGTCGGGCCCGGTGAAAACTTGGACGGGAGACCTCCTGGGAATACCGGGTGCTGTAGACATCTTTTTGTATTTTTCCTCAACATACGGAGGTTAGAAACAATCTAAACTGAAGCCCCTAAATTAAAGTTAGCAACGTGTCTACTGCCATACTACGCTGAAAACACCGGTTCTCGTCTGATCACCGAAGTTAAGCATCGTCGGGCCCGGTCAGTACTTGGACGGGAGACCTCCTGGGAATACCGGGTGCTGTAGACATCTTTTTGTATTTTTCCTCAACATACGGAGGTTAGAAACAATCTAAACTGAAGCCCCTAAATTAAAGTTAGCAACGTGTCTACTGCCATACTACGCTGAAAACACCGGTTCTCGTCTGATCACCGAAGTTAAGAATCGTCGGGCCCGGTCAGTACTTGGACGGGAGACCTCCTGGGAATATCGGGTGCTGTAGACATCTTTTTGTATTTTTCCTCAACATACGGAGGTTAGAAACAATCTAAACTGAAGCCCCTAAATTAAAGTTAGCAACGTGTCTACTGCCATACTATGCTGAAAACACCGGTTCTCGTCTGATCACCGAAGTTAAGCATCGTCGGGCCCGGTCAGTACTTGACGGGAGACCTCCTGGGAATACCGGGTGCTGTAGACATCTTTTTGTACTTTTCCTCAACATACGGAGGTTAGAAACAATCTAAACTGAAGCCCCTAAATTAAAGTTAGCAACGTGTCTACTGCCATACTACGCTGAAAACACCGGTTCTCGTCTGATCACCGAAGTTAAGCATCGTCGGGCCCGGTCAGTACTTGGACGGGAGACCTCCTGGGAATACCGGGTGCTGTAGACATATTTTGTATTTTTCCTCAAAATACGGAAGTTAGATATCTATACTGGAAACTGAAGCCCCTATATTAAAGTCAACAAAGTGTTTACTGCCATACTACGCTGAAAACACCGGTTCTCGTCTGATCACCGAAGTTAAGCATCGTCAGGCCCGGTCAGTACTTGGACGGGAGACCTCCTGGGAATACCGGGTGCTGTTGACATCTTTTGTATTTTTCCTCAAAATACGGAAGTTAGATATCTAAACTGGAAACTGAAGCCCCTATATTAAAGTCAACAAAGTGTCTACTGCCATACTACGCTGAAAACACCGGTTCTCGTCTGATCACTGAAGTTAAGAATCGTCGGGCCCGGTCAGTACTTGGACGGGAGACTTCCTTGGAATACCGGGTGCTGTAGACATCTTTTGTATTTTTTCTCGACATACGGAGGTTAGATCTAAACTGGAAACTGAAGCCCCTATATTAAAGTCAGCAAAGTGTCTACTGCCATACTACGCTGAAAACACCGGTTCTCGTCTGATCACCGAAGTTAAGCATCGTAGGGCACGGTCAAAACTTGGACGGGAGACCACCTGGGAATACCGGGTGCTGTAGACATCTTTTTGTATTTTTCCTCAACATACGGAGGTTAGAAACAATCTAAACTGAAGCCCCTAAATTAAAGTTAGCAACGTGTCTACTGCCATACTACGCTGAAAACACCGGTTCTCGTCTGATCACCGAAGTTAAGCATCGTCGGGCCCGGTCAGTACTTGGACGGGAGACCTCCTGGGAATACCGGGTGCTGTAGACATCTTTTTGTATTTTTCCTCAACATACGGAGGTTAGAAACAATCTAAACTGAAGCCCCTAAATTAAAGTTAGCAACGTGTCTACTGCCATACTACGCTGAAAACACCGGTTCTCGTCTGATCACCGAAGTTAAGCATCGTCGGGCCCGGTCAGTACTTGGACGGGAGACCTCCTGGGAATACCAGGTGCTGTAGACATCTTTTTGTATTTTTCCTCAACATACGGAGGTTAGAAACAATCTAAACTGAAGCCCCTAAATTAAAGTTAGCAACGTGTCTACTGCCATACTACGCTGAAAACACCGGTTCTCGTCTGATCACCGAAGTTAAACATCGTCGGGCCCGGTCAGTACTTGGACGGGAGACCTCCTTGGAATACCGGGTGCTGTAGACATATTTTGTATTTTTCCTCGACATACGGAGGTTAGATCTAAACTGGAAACTGAAGCCCCTATATTAAAGTCAACAAAGTGTTTACTGCCATACTACGCTGAAAACACCGGTTCTCGTCTGATCACCGAAGTTAAGCATCGTCAGGCCCGGTCAGTACTTGGACGGGAGACCTCGTGGGAATACTGGGTGCTGTAGACATCTTTTGTATTTTTCCTCGACATACGGAGGTTAGATCTAAACTGGAAACTGAAGCCCCTATATTAAAGTCAGCAACGTGTCTACTGCCATACTACGCTGAAAACACCGGTTCTCGTCTGATCACCGAAGTTAAGAATCGTCGGGCCCGGTCAGTACTTAGACGGGAGACCTCCTGGGAATACCGGGTGCTGTAGACATCTTTTTGTATTTTTCCTCAACATACGGAGGTTAGAAACAATCTAAACTGAAGCCCCTAAATTAAAGTTAGCAACGTGTCTACTGCCATACTACGCTGAAAACACCGGTTCTCGTCTGATCACCGAAGTTAAGCATCGTCGGGCCCGGTCAGTACTTGGACGGGAGACCTCCTGGGAATACCGGGTGCTGTAGACATCTTTTTGTATTTTTCCTCAACATACGGAGGTTAGAAACAATCTAAACTGAAGCCCCTAAATTAAAGTTAGCAACGTGTCTACTGCCATACTACGCTGAAAACACCGGTTCTCGTCTGATCACCGAAGTTAAACATCGTCGGGCCCGGTCAGTACTTGGACGGGAGACCTCCTTGGAATACCGGGTGCTGTAGACATCTTTTGTATTTTTCCTCGACATACGGAGGTTAGATCTAAACTGGAAACTGAAGCCCCTATATTAAAGTCAACAAAGTGTTTACTGCCATACTACGCTGAAAACACCGGTTCTCGTCTGATCACCGAAGTTAAGCATCGTCAGGCCCGGTCAGTACTTGGATGGGAGACCTCGTGGGAATACCGGGTGCTGTAGACATCTTTTGTATTTTTCCTCGACATACGGAGGTTAGATCTAAACTGAAAACTGAAGCCCCTATATTAAAGTCAGCAACGTGTCTACTGCCATACTACGCTGAAAATACCGGTTCTCGTCTGATCACCGAAGTTAAGAATCGTCAGGCCCGGTCAGTACTTGGACGGGAGACCTCCTGGGAATACCGGGTGCTGTAGACATCTTTTTGTATTTTTCCTCAACATACGGAGGTTAGAAACAATCTAAACTGAAGCCCCTAAATTAAAGTTAGCAACGTGTCTACTGCCATACTACGCAGAAAACACCGGTTCTCGTCTGATCACCGAAGTTAAGCATCGTCGGGCCCGGTCAGTACTTGGACGGGAGACCTCCTGGGAATACCGGGTGCTGTAGACATATTTTGTATTTTTCCTCAAAATACGGAAGTTAGATATCTAAACTGGAAACTGAAGCCCCTATATTAAAGTCAACAAAGTGTTTACTGCAATACTACGCTGAAAACACCGGTTCTCGTCTGATCACCGAAGTTAAGCATCGTCGGGCCCGGTCAGTACTTGGACGGGAGACCTCCTGGGAATACCGGGTGCTGTAGACATATTTTGTATTTTTCCTCAAAATACGGAAGTTAGATATCTAAACTGGAAACTGAAGCCCCTACATTAAAGTCAACAAAGTGTTTACTGCCATACTACGCTGAAAACACCGGTTCTCGTCTGATCACCGAAGTTAAGCATCGTCGGGCCCGGTCAGTACTTGGACGGGAGACCTCCTGGGAATACCGGGTGCTGTAGACATCTTTTGTATTTTTCCTCGACATACGGAGGTTAGATCTAAACTGGAAACTGAAGCCCCTATATTAAAGTCAGCAACGTGTCTACTGCCATACTACGCTGAAAACACCGGTTCTCGTCTGATCACCGAAGTTAAGCATCGTCGGGCCCGGTCAGTACTTGGACGGGAGACCTCCTGGGAATACCGGGTGCTGTAGACATCTTTTGTATTTTTCCTCGACATACGGAGGTTAGATCTAAACTGGAAACTGAAGCCCCTATATTAAAGTCAGCAACGTGTCTACTGCCATACTACGCTGAAAACACCGGTTCTCGTCTGATCACCGAGTTAAGCATCGTCGGGCCTGGTCAGTACTTGGACGGGAGACCTCCTGGGAATACCGGGTGCTGTAGACATATTTTTGTATTTTTCCTCAACATACGGAGGTTAGAAACAATCTAAACTGAAGCCCCTAAATTAAAGTTAGCAACGTGTCTACTGCTTATACTATGCTGAAAACACCGGTTCTCGTCTGATCACCGAAGTTAAGCATCGTCGGGCCCGGTCAGTACTTGGACGGGAGACCTCCTGGGAATACCGGGTGCTGTAGACGTCTTTTTGTATTTTTCCTCGACATACGGAGGTTAGATCTAAACTGGAAACTGAAGCCCCTATATTAAAGTCAGCAACGTGTCTACTGCCATACTACGCTGAAAACACCGGTTCTCGTCTGATCACCGAAGTTAAGCATCGTCGGGCCCGGTCAGTACTTGGACGAGAGACCTCCTGGGAATACCGGGTGCTGTAGACATCTTTTGTATTTTTCCTAGACATACGGAGGTTAGATCTAAACTGGAAACTGAAGCCCCTATATTAAAGTCAGCAACGTGTCTACTGCCATACTACGCTGAAAACACCGGTTCTCGTCTGATCACCGAAGTTAAGCATCGTAGGGCCCGGTCAGTACTTGGACGGGAGACCTCCTGGGAATACCGGGTGCTGTAGACATCTTTTGTATTTTTCCTCGACATACGGAGGTTAGATCTAAACTGGAAACTGAAGCCCCTATATTAAAGTCAGCAACGTGTCTACTGCCATACTACGCTGAAAACACCGGTTCTCGTCTGATCACCGAGTTAAGCATCGTCGGGCCCGGTCAGTACTTGGACGGGAGACCTCCTGGGAATACCGGGTGCTGTAGACATATTTTTGTATTTTTCCTCAACATACGGAGGTTAGAAACAATCTAAACTGAAGCCCCTAAATTAAAGTTAGCAACGTGTCTACTGCCATACTATGCTGAAAACACCGGTTCTCGTCTGATCACCGAAGTTAAGCATCGTCGGGCCCGGTCAGTACTTGGACGGGAGACCTCCTGGGAATACCGGGTGCTGTAGACGTCTTTTTGTATTTTTCCTCAACATACGGAGGTTAGAAACAATCTAAACTGAAGCCCCTAAATTAAAGTTAGCAATGTGTCTACTGCCATACTACGCTGAAAACACCCGTTCTCGTCTGATCACCGAAGTTAAGCATCGTCGGGCCCGGTCAGTACTTGGACGGGAGACCTCCTGGGAATACCGGGTGCTGTAGACATCTTTTGTATTTTTCCTCGACATACGGAGGTTAGATCTAAACTGGAAACTGAAGCCCCTATATTAAAGTCAGCAACGTGTCTACTGCCATACTACGCTGAAAACACCGGTTCTCGTCTGATCACCGAAGTTAAGCATCGTCGGGCCTGGTCAGTACTTGGACGGGAGACCTCCTGGGAATACCGGGTGCTGTAGACATCTTTTGTATTTTTCCTAGACATACGGAGGTTAGATCTAAACTGGAAACTGAAGCCCCTATATTAAAGTCAGCAACGTGTCTACTGCCATACTACGCTGAAAACACCGGTTCTCGTCTGATCACCGAAGTTAAGCATCGTCGGGCCCGGTCGGTACTTGGAAGGGAGACCTCCTGGGAATACCGGGTGCTGTAGACATATTTTGTATTTTTCCTCAAAATAAGGAAGTTAGATATCTCAACTGAAAACTGAAGCCCCTAAATTAAAGTCAGCAACGTGTCTACTGCCATACTACGCTGAAAACACCGGTTCTCGTCTGATCACCGAAGTTAAGCATCGTCGGGCCCGGTCAGTACTTGGACGGGAGACCTCGTGGGAATACCGGGTGCTGTAGACATCTTTTGTATTTTTCCTCGACATACGGAGGTTAGATCTAAACTGGAAACTGAAGCCCCTATATTAAAGTCAGCAACGTGTCTACTGCCATACTACGCTGAAAATACCGGTTCTCGTCTGATCACCGAAGTTAAGAATCGTCAGGCCCGGTCAGTACTTGGACGGGAGACCTCCTGGGAATACCGGGTGCTGTAGACATCTTTTTGTATTTTTCCTCAACATACGGAGGTTAGAAACAATCTAAACTGAAGCCCCTAAATTAAAGTTAGCAACGTGTCTACTGCCATACTACGCAGAAAACACCGGTTCTCGTCTGATCACCGAAGTTAAGCATCGTCGGGCCCGGTCAGTACTTGGACGGGAGACCTCCTGGGAATACCGGGTGCTGTAGACATATTTTGTATTTTTCCTCAAAATACGGAAGTTAGATATCTAAACTGGAAACTGAAGCCCCTATATTAAAGTCAACAAAGTGTTTACTGCAATACTACGCTGAAAACACCGGTTCTCGTCTGATCACCGAAGTTAAGCATCGTCGGGCCCGGTCAGTACTTGGACGGGAGACCTCCTGGGAATACCGGGTGCTGTAGACATATTTTGTATTTTTCCTCAAAATACGGAAGTTAGATATCTAAACTGGAAACTGAAGCCCCTACATTAAAGTCAACAAAGTGTTTACTGCCATACTACGCTGAAAACACCGGTTCTCGTCTGATCACCGAAGTTAAGCATCGTCGGGCCCGGTCAGTACTTGGACGGGAGACCTCCTGGGAATACCGGGTGCTGTAGACATCTTTTGTATTTTTCCTCGACATACGGAGGTTAGATCTAAACTGGAAACTGAAGCCCCTATATTAAAGTCAGCAACGTGTCTACTGCCATACTACGCTGAAAACACCGGTTCTCGTCTGATCACCGAAGTTAAGCATCGTCGGGCCCGGTCAGTACTTGGACGGGAGACCTCCTGGGAATACCGGGTGCTGTAGACATCTTTTGTATTTTTCCTCGACATACGGAGGTTAGATCTAAACTGGAAACTGAAGCCCCTATATTAAAGTCAGCAACGTGTCTACTGCCATACTACGCTGAAAACACCGGTTCTCGTCTGATCACCGAGTTAAGCATCGTCGGGCCCGGTCAGTACTTGGACGGGAGACCTCCTGGGAATACCGGGTGCTGTAGACATATTTTTGTATTTTTCCTCAACATACGGAGGTTAGAAACAATCTAAACTGAAGCCCCTAAATTAAAGTTAGCAACGTGTCTACTGCTTATACTATGCTGAAAACACCGGTTCTCGTCTGATCACCGAAGTTAAGCATCGTCGGGCCCGGTCAGTACTTGGACGGGAGACCTCCTGGGAATACCGGGTGCTGTAGACGTCTTTTTGTATTTTTCCTCGACATACGGAGGTTAGATCTAAACTGGAAACTGAAGCCCCTATATTAAAGTCAGCAACGTGTCTACTGCCATACTACGCTGAAAACACCGGTTCTCGTCTGATCACCGAAGTTAAGCATCGTCGGGCCCGGTCAGTACTTGGACGGGAGACCTCCTGGGAATACCGGGTGCTGTAGACATCTTTTGTATTTTTCCTAGACATACGGAGGTTAGATCTAAACTGGAAACTGAAGCCCCTACATTAAAGTCAACAAAGTGTTTACTGCCATACTACGCTGAAAACACCGGTTCTCGTCTGATCACCGAAGTTAAGCATCGTCGGGCCCGGTCAGTACTTGGACGGGAGACCTCCTGGGAATACCGGGTGCTGTAGACATCTTTTGTATTTTTCCTCGACATACGGAGGTTAGATCTAAACTGGAAACTGAAGCCCCTATATTAAAGTCAGCAACGTGTCTACTGCCATACTACGCTGAAAACACCGGTTCTCGTCTGATCACCGAAGTTAAGCATCGTCGGGCCCGGTCAGTACTTGGACGGGAGACCTCCTGGGAATACCGGGTGCTGTAGACATCTTTTGTATTTTTCCTCGACATACGGAGGTTAGATCTAAACTGGAAACTGAAGCCCCTATATTAAAGTCAGCAACGTGTCTACTGCCATACTACGCTGAAAACACCAGTTCTCGTCTGATCACCGAGTTAAGCATCGTCGGGCCCGGTCAGTACTTGGACAGGAGACCTCCTGGGAATACCGGGTGCTGTAGACATATTTTTGTATTTTTCCTCAACATACGGAGGTTAGAAACAATCTAAACTGAAGCCCCTAAATTAAAGTTAGCAACGTGTCTACTGCCATACTATGCTGAAAACACCGGTTCTCGTCTGATCACCGAAGTTAAGCATCGTCGGGCCCGGTCAGTACTTGGACGGGAGACCTCCTGGGAATACCGGGTGCTGTAGACGTCTTTTTGTATTTTTCCTCAACATACGGAGGTTAGAAACAATCTAAACTGAAGCCCCTAAATTAAAGTTAGCAATGTGTCTACTGCCATACTACGCTAAAAACACCCGTTCTCGTCGGGCCCGGTCAGTACTTGGACGGGAGACCTCCTGGGAATACCGGGTGCTGTAGACATCTTTTGTATTTTTCCTCGACATACGGAGGTTAGATCTAAACTGGAAACTGAAGCCCCTATATTAAAGTCAGCAACGTGTCTACTGCCATACTACGCTGAAAACACCGGTTCTCGTCTGATCACCGAAGTTAAGCATCGTCGGGCCCGGTCAGTACTTGGACGGGAGACCTCCTGGGAATACCGGGTGCTGTAGACATCTTTTGTATTTTTCCTAGACATACGGAGGTTAGATCTAAACTGGAAACTGAAGCCCCTATATTAAAGTCAGCAACGTGTCTACTGCCATACTACGCTGAAAACACCGGTTCTCGTCTGATCACCGAAGTTAAGCATCGTCGGGCCCGGTCGGTACTTGGACGGGAGACCTCCTGGGAATACCGGGTGCTGTAGACATATTTTGTATTTTTCCTCAAAATAAGGAAGTTAGATATCTCAACTGAAAACTGAAGCCCCTAAATTAAAGTCAGCAACGTGTCTACTGCCATACTACGCTGAAAACACCGGTTCTCGTCTGATCACCGAAGTTAAGCATCGTCGGGCCCGGTCAGTACTTGGACGGGAGACCTCCTGGGAATACCGGGTGCTGTAGACATCTTTTGTATTTTTCCTCGACATACGGAGGTTAGATCTAAACTGGAAACTGAAGCCCCTATATTAAAGTCAACAAAGTGTTTACTGCCATGCTACGCTGAAAACACCGGTTCTCGTCTGATCACCGAAGTTAAGCATCGTCAGGCGCGGTCAGTACTTGGACGGGAGACCTCCTGGGAATACCTGGTGCTGTAGACATCTTTTGTATTTTTCCTCAAAATACGGAAGTTAGATATCTAAACTGGAAACTGAAGCCCCTATATTAAAGTCAACAAAGTGTCTACTGCCAGACTACGCTGAAAACACCGGTTCTCGTCTGATCACTGAAGTTAAGAATCGTCGGGCCCAGTCAGTACTTGGACGGGGGACCTCCTGGGAATACCGGGTGCTGTAGACATCTTTTTGTATTTTTCCTCAACATACGGAGGTTAGAAACAATCTAAACTGAAGCCCCTAAATTAAAGTTAGCAACGTGTCTACTGCCATACTACGCTGAAAACACCGGTTCTCGTCTGATCACCGAAGTTAAGCATTGTCGGGCCCGGTCAGTACTTGGACGGGAGACCTCCTGGGAATACCGGGTGCTGTAGACATATTTTGTATTTTTCCTCAAAATACGGAAGTTAGATATCTAAACTGGAAACTGAAGCCCCTATATTAAAGTCAACAAAGTGTTTACTGCCATACTACGCTGAAAACACCGGTTCTCGTCTGATCACCGAAGTTAAGCATCGTCGGGCCCAGTCAGTACTTGGACGGGAGACCTCCTGGGAATACCGGGTGCTGTAGACATCTTTTGTATTTTTCCTCGACATACGGAGGTTAGATCTAAACTGGAAACTGAAGCCCCTATATTAAAGTCAGCAACATGTATACTGCCATACTACGCTGAAAACACCGGTTCTCGTCTGATCACCGAAGTTAAGCATCGTCGGGCCCGGTCAGTACTTGGACGGGAGACCTCCTGGGAATACCGGGTGCTGTAGACATATTTTTGTATTTTTCCTCAACATACGGAGGTTAGAAACAATCTAAACTGAAGCCCCTAAATTAAAGTTAGCAACGTGTCTACTGCCATACTACGCTGAAAACACCGGTTCTCGTCTGATCACCGAAGTTAAGCATCGTCGGGCCCGGTCGGTACTTGGACGGGAGACCTCCTGGGAATACCGGGTGCTGTAGACATATTTTGTATTTTTCCTCAAAATAAGGAAGTTAGATATCTCAACTGAAAACTGAAGCCCCTAAATTAAAGTCAGCAACGTGTCTACTGCCATACTACGCTGAAAACACCGGTTCTCGTCTGATCACCGAAGTTAAGCATCGTCGGGCCCGGTCAGTACTTGGACGGGAGACCTCCTGGGAATACCGGGTGCTGTAGACATCTTTTGTATTTTTCCTCGACATACGGAGGTTAGATCTAAACTGGAAACTGAAGCCCCTATATTAAAGTCAACAAAGTGTTTACTGCCATGCTACGCTGAAAACACCGGTTCTCGTCTGATCACCGAAGTTAAGCATCGTCAGGCGCGGTCAGTACTTGGACGGGAGACCTCCTGGGAATACCTGGTGCTGTAGACATCTTTTGTATTTTTCCTCAAAATACGGAAGTTAGATATCTAAACTGGAAACTGAAGCCCCTATATTAAAGTCAACAAAGTGTCTACTGCCAGACTACGCTGAAAACACCGGTTCTCGTCTGATCACTGAAGTTAAGAATCGTCGGGCCCAGTCAGTACTTGGACGGGGGACCTCCTGGGAATACCGGGTGCTGTAGACATCTTTTTGTATTTTTCCTCAACATACGGAGGTTAGAAACAATCTAAACTGAAGCCCCTAAATTAAAGTTAGCAACGTGTCTACTGCCATACTATGCTGAAAACACCGGTTCTCGTCTGATCACCGAAGTTAAGCATTGTCGGGCCCGGTCAGTACTTGGACGGGAGACCTCCTGGGAATACCGGGTGCTGTAGACATATTTTGTATTTTTCCTCAAAATACGGAAGTTAGATATCTAAACTGGAAACTGAAGCCCCTATATTAAAGTCAACAAAGTGTTTACTGCCATACTACGCTGAAAACACCGGTTCTCGTCTGATCACCGAAGTTAAGCATCGTCGGGCCCAGTCAGTACTTGGACGGGAGACCTCCTGGGAATACCGGGTGCTGTAGACATCTTTTGTATTTTTCCTCGACATACGGAGGTTAGATCTAAACTGGAAACTGAAGCCCCTATATTAAAGTCAGCAACATGTATACTGCCATACTACGCTGAAAACACCGGTTCTCGTCTGATCACCGAAGTTAAGCATCGTCGGGCCCGGTCAGTACTTGGACGGGAGACCTCCTGGGAATACCGGGTGCTGTAGACATATTTTTGTATTTTTCCTCAACATACGGAGGTTAGAAACAATCTAAACTGAAGCCCCTAAATTAAAGTTAGCAACGTGTCTACTGCCATATTATGCTGAAAACACCGGTTCTCGTCTGATCACCGAAGTTAAGCATCGTCGGGCCCGGTCAGTACTTGGACGGGAGACCTCCTGGGAATACCGGGTGCTGTAGACGTCTTTTTGTATTTTTCCTCAACATACGGAGGTTAGAAACAATCTAAGCTGAAGCCCCTATATTAAAGTCAACAAAGTGTCTACTGCCATACGACGCTGAAAACACTGGTTCTCGTCTGATCACCGAAGTTAAGCATCATCGGGCCCGGTCAGTACTTGGACGGGAGACCTCCTGGGAATACCGGGTGCTGTAGACATCTTTTGTATTTTTCCTCGACATACGGAGGTTAGATCTAAACTGGAAAATGAAGCCCCTATATTAAAGTCAGCAACGTGTCTACTGCCATACTATGCTGAAAACACCGGTTCTCGTCTGATCACCGAAGTTAAGCATCGTCGGGCCCGGTCAGTACTTGGACGGGAGACCTCCTGGGAATACCGGGTGCTGTAGACATATTTTTGTATTTTTCCTCAACATACGGAGGTTAGAAACAATCTAAACTGAAGCCCCTAAATTAAAGTTAGCAACGTGTCTACTGCCATACTATGCTGAAAACACCGGTTCTCGTCTGATCACCGAAGTTAAGCATCGTCGGGCCCGGTCAGTACTTGGACGGGAGACCTCCTGGGAATACCGGGTGCTGTAGACGTCTTTTTGTATTTTTCCTCAACATACGGAGGTTAGAAACAATCTAAACTGAAGCCCCTAAATTAAAGTTAGCAACGTGTCTACTGCCATACTATGCTGAAAACACCGGTTCTCGTCTGATCACCGAAGTTAAGCATCGTCGGGCCCGGTCAGTACTTGGACGGGAGACCTCCTGGGAATACCGGGTGCTGTAGACATATTTTGTATTTTTCCTCAAAATAAGGAAGTTAGATATCTAAACTGAAAACTGAAGCCCCTAAATTAAAGTCAGCAACGTGTCTACTGCCATACTACGCTGAAAACACCGGTTCTTGTCTGATCACCGAAGTTAAGCATCGTCGGGCCCGGTCAGTACTTGGACGGGAGACCTCCTGGGAATACCGGGTGCTGTAGACATCTTTTGTATTTTTCCTCGACATACGGAGGTTAGATCTAAACTGGAAACTGAAGCCCCTATATTAAAGTCAGCAAACTGTCTACTGCCATACTACGCTGAAAACACCGTTTCTCGTCTGATCACCGAAGTTAAGCATCGTCGGGCCCGGTCCGTACTTGGACGGGAGACCTCCTGGGAATACCGGGTGCTGTAGACATCTTTTTGTATTTTTCCTCAACATACGGATGTTAGAAACAATCTAAACTGAAGCCCCTAAATTAAAGTTAGCAACGTGTCTACTGCCATACTACGCTGAAAACACCGGTTCTCGTCTGATCACCGAAGTTAAGCATCGTCGGGCCCGGTCAGTACTTGGACGGGAGACCTCCTGGGAATACCCGGTGCTGTAGACATCTTTTGTATTTTTCCTCAAAATACGGAAGTTAGATATCTAAACTGGAAACTGAAGCCCCTATATTAAAGTCAACAAAGTGTTTACTGCCATACTACGCTGAAAACACCGGTTCTCGTCTGATCACCGAAGTTAAGCATCGTCAGGCCCGGTCAGTACTTGGACGGGAGACCTCCTGGGAATACCGGGTGCTGTAGACATCTTTTGTATTTTTCCTCAAAATACGGAAGTTAGATATCTAAACTGGAAACTGAAGCCCCTATATTAAAGTCAGCAACGTGTCTACTGCCATACTACGCTGAAAACACCGGTTCTCGTCTGATCACCGAAGTTAAGCATCGTCGGGCCCGGTCAGTACTTGGACGGGAGACCTCCTGGGAATACCGGGTGCTGTAGACATCTTTTGTATTTTTCCTAGACATACGGAGGTTAGATCTAAACTGGAAACTGAAGCCCCTACATTAAAGTCAACAAAGTGTTTACTGCCATACTACGCTGAAAACACCGGTTCTCGTCTGATCACCGAAGTTAAGCATCGTCGGGCCCGGTCAGTACTTGGACGGGAGACCTCCTGGGAATACCGGGTGCTGTAGACATCTTTTGTATTTTTCCTCGACATACGGAGGTTAGATCTAAACTGGAAACTGAAGCCCCTATATTAAAGTCAGCAACGTGTCTACTGCCATACTACGCTGAAAACACCGGTTCTCGTCTGATCACCGAAGTTAAGCATCGTCGGGCCCGGTCAGTACTTGGACGGGAGACCTCCTGGGAATACCGGGTGCTGTAGACATCTTTTGTATTTTTCCTCGACATACGGAGGTTAGATCTAAACTGGAAACTGAAGCCCCTATATTAAAGTCAGCAACGTGTCTACTGCCATACTACACTGAAAACACCGGTTCTCGTCTGATCACCGAGTTAAGCATCGTCGGGCCCGGTCAGTACTTGGACGGGAGACCTCCTGGGAATACCGGGTGCTGTAGACATATTTTTGTATTTTTCCTCAACATACGGAGGTTAGAAACAATCTAAACTGAAGCCCCTAAATTAAAGTTAGCAACGTGTCTACTGCCATACTATGCTGAAAACACCGGTTCTCGTCTGATCACCGAAGTTAAGCATCGTCGGGCCCGGTCAGTACTTGGACGGGAGACCTCCTGGGAATACCGGGTGCTGTAGACGTCTTTTTGTATTTTTCCTCAACATACGGAGGTTAGAAACAATCTAAACTGAAGCCCCTAAATTAAAGTTAGCAATGTGTCTACTGCCATACTACGCTGAAAACACCCGTTCTCGTCGGGCCCGGTCAGTACTTGGACGGGAGACCTCCTGGGAATACCGGGTGCTGTAGACATCTTTTGTATTTTTCCTCGACATACGGAGGTTAGATCTAAACTGGAAACTGAAGCCCCTATATTAAAGTCAGCAACGTGTCTACTGCCATACTACGCTGAAAACACCGGTTCTCGTCTGATCACCGAAGTTAAGCATCGTCGGGCCCGGTCAGTACTTGGACGGGAGACCTCCTGGGAATACCGGGTGCTGTAGACATCTTTTGTATTTTTCCTAGACATACGGAGGTTAGATCTAAACTGGAAACTGAAGCCCCTATATTAAAGTCAGCAACGTGTCTACTGCCATACTACGCTGAAAACACCGGTTCTCGTCTGATCACCGAAGTTAAGCATCGTCGGGCCCGGTCGGTACTTGGACGGGAGACCTCCTGGGAATACCGGGTGCTGTAGACATATTTTGTATTTTTCCTCAAAATAAGGAAGTTAGATATCTCAACTGAAAACTGAAGCCCCTAAATTAAAGTCAGCAATGTGTCTACTGCCATACTACGCTGAAAACACCGGTTCTCGTCTGATCACCGAAGTTAAGCATCGTCGGGCCCGGTCAGTACTTGGACGGGAGACCTCCTGGGAATACCGGGTGCTGTAGACATCTTTTGTATTTTTCCTCGACATACGGAGGTTAGATCTAAACTGGAAACTGAAGCCCCTATATTAAAGTCAACAAAGTGTTTACTGCCATGCTACGCTGAAAACACCGGTTCTCATCTGATCACCGAAGTTAAGCATCGTCAGGCGCGGTCAGTACTTGGACGGGAGACCTCCTGGGAATACCTGGTGCTGTAGACATCTTTTGTATTTTTCCTCAAAATACGGAAGTTAGATATCTAAACTGGAAACTGAAGCCCCTATATTAAAGTCAACAAAGTGTCTACTGCCAGACTACGCTGAAAACACCGGTTCTCGTCTGATCACCGAAGTTAAGCATCGTCAGGCCCGGTCAGTACTTGGACGGGAGACCTCCTGGGAATACCGGGTGCTGTAGACATCTTTTGTATTTTTCCTCAAAATACGGAAGTTAGATATCTAAACTGGAAACTGAAGCCCCTATATTAAAGTCAGCAACGTGTCTACTGCCATACTACGCTGAAAACACCGGTTCTCGTCTGATCACCGAAGTTAAGCATCGTCGGGCCCGGTCAGTACTTGGACGGGAGACCTCCTGGGAATACCGGGTGCTGTAGACATCTTTTGTATTTTTCCTCAAAATACGGAAGTTAGATATCTAAACTGGAAACTGAAGCCCCTATATTAAAGTCAACAAAGTGTCTACTGCCAGACTACGCTGAAAACACCGGTTCTCGTCTGATCACCGAAGTTAAGCATCGTCAGGCGCGGTCAGTACTTGGACGGGAGACCTCCTGGGAATACCTGGTGCTGTAGACATCTTTTGTATTTTTCCTCAAAATACGGAAGTTAGATATCTAAACTGGAAACTGAAGCCCCTATATTAAAGTCAACAAAGTGTCTACTGCCAGACTACGCTGAAAACACCGGTTCTCGTCTGATCACTGAAGTTAAGAATCGTCGGGCCCAGTCAGTACTTGGACGGGGGACCTCCTGGGAATACCGGGTGCTGTAGACATCTTTTTGTATTTTTCCTCAACATACGGAGGTTAGAAACAATCTAAACTGAAGCCCCTAAATTAAAGTTAGCAACGTGTCTACTGCCATACTACGCTGAAAACACCGGTTCTCGTCTGATCACCGAAGTTAAGCATTGTCGGGCCCGGTCAGTACTTGGACGGGAGACCTCCTGGGAATACCGGGTGCTGTAGACATATTTTGTATTTTTCCTCAAAATACGGAAGTTAGATATCTAAACTGGAAACTGAAGCCCCTATATTAAAGTCAACAAAGTGTTTACTGCCATACTACGCTGAAAACACCGGTTCTCGTCTGATCACCGAAGTTAAGCATCGTCGGGCCCAGTCAGTACTTGGACGGGAGACCTCCTGGGAATACCGGGTGCTGTAGACATCTTTTGTATTTTTCCTCGACATACGGAGGTTAGATCTAAACTGGAAACTGAAGCCCCTATATTAAAGTCAGCAACGTGTCTACTGCCATACTACGCTGAAAACACCGGTTCTCGTCTGATCACCGAGTTAAGCATCGTCGGGCCCAATCAGTACTTGGACGGGAGACCTCCTGGGAATACCGGGTGCTGTAGACATATTTTTGTATTTTTCCTCAACATACGGAGGTTAGAAACAATCTAAACTGAAGCCCCTAAATTAAAGTTAGCAACGTGTCTACTGCTTATACTATGCTGAAAACACCGGTTCTCGTCTGATCACCGAAGTTAAGCATCGTCGGGCCTGGTCAGTACTTGGACGGGAGACCTCCTGGGAATACCGGGTGCTGTAGATGTCTTTTTGTATTTTTCCTCGACATACGGAGGTTAGATCTAAACTGGAAACTGAAGCCCCTATATTAAAGTCAGCAACGTGTCTACTGCCATACTACGCTGAAAACACCGGTTCTCGTCTGATCACCGAAGTTAAGCATCGTCGGGCCCGGTCAGTACTTGGACGGGAGACCTCCTGGGAATACCGGGTGCTGTAGACATCTTTTGTATTTTTCCTAGACATACGGAGGTTAGATCTAAACTGGAAACTGAAGCCCCTACATTAAAGTCAACAAAGTGTTTACTGCCATACTACGCTGAAAACACCGGTTCTCGTCTGATCACCGAAGTTAAGCATCGTCGGGCCCGGTCAGTACTTGGACGGGAGACCTCCTGGGAATACCGGGTGCTGTAGACATCTTTTGTATTTTTCCTCGACATACGGAGGTTAGATCTAAACTGGAAACTGAAGCCCCTATATTAAAGTCAGCAACGTGTCTACTGCCATACTACGCTGAAAACACCGGTTCTCGTCTGATCACCGAAGTTAAGCATCGTCGGGCCCGGTCAGTACTTGGACGGGAGACCTCCTGGGAATACCGGGTGCTGTAGACATCTTTTGTATTTTTCCTCGACATACGGAGGTTAGAACTAAACTGGAAACTGAAGCCCCTATATTAAAGTCAGCAACGTGTCTACTGCCATACTACGCTGAAAACACCGGTTCTCGTCTGATCACCGAGTTAAGCATCGTCGGGCCCGGTCAGTACTTGGACGGGAGACCTCCTGGGAATACCGGGTGCTGTAGACATATTTTTGTATTTTTCCTCAACATACGGAGGTTAGAAACAATCTAAACTGAAGCCCCTAAATTAAAGTTAGCAACGTGTCTACTGCCATACTATGCTGAAAACACCGGTTCTCGTCTGATCACCGAAGTTAAGCATCGTCGGGCCCGGTCAGTACTTGGACGGGAGACCTCCTGGGAATACCGGGTGCTGTAGACGTCTTTTTGTATTTTTCCTCAACATACAGAGGTTAGAAACAATCTAAACTGAAGCCCCTAAATTAAAGTTAGCAATGTGTCTACTGCCATACTACGCTGAAAACACCCGTTCTCGTCGGGCCCGGTCAGTACTTGGACGGGAAACCTCCTGGGAATACCGGGTGCTGTAGACATCTTTTGTATTTTTCCTCGACATACGGAGGTTAGATCTAAACTGGAAACTGAAGCCCCTATATTAAAGTCAGCAAACTGTTTACTGCCATACTACGCTGAAAACACCGTTTCTCGTCTGATCACCGAAGTTAAGCATCGTCGGGCCCGGTCAGTACTTGGACGGGAGACCTCCTGGGAATACCGGGTGCTGTAGACATCTTTTGTATTTTTCCTAGACATACGGAGGTTAGATCTAAACTGGAAACTGAAGCCCCTATATTAAAGTCAGCAACGTGTCTACTGCCATACTACGCTGAAAACACCGGTTCTCGTCTGATCACCGAAGTTAAGCATCGTCGGGCCCGGTCGGTACTTGGACGGGAGACCTCCTGGGAATACCGGGTGCTGTAGACATATTTTGTATTTTTCCTCAAAATAAGGAAGTTAGATATCTCAACTGAAAACTGAAGCCCCTAAATTAAAGTCAGCAACGTGTCTACTGCCATACTACGCTGAAAACACCGGTTCTCGTCTGATCGCCGAAGTTAGGCATCGTCGGGCCCGGTCAGTACTTGGACGGGAGACCTCCTGGGAATACCGGGTGCTGTAGACATCTTTTGTATTTTTCCTCGACATACGGAGGTTAGATCTAAACTGGAAACTGAAGCCCCTATATTAAAGTCAGCAAACTGTTTACTGCCATACTACGCTGAAAACACCGTTTCTCGTCTGATCACCGAAGTTAAGCATCGTCGGGCCCGGTCCGTACTTGGACGGGAGACCTCCTGGGAATACCGGGTGCTGTAGACATCTTTTTGTATTTTTCCTCAACATACGGATGTTAGAAACAATCTAAACTGAAACCCCTAAATTAAAGTTAACAACGTGTCTACTGCCATACTACGCTGAAAACACCGGTTCTCGTCTGATCACCGAAGTTAAGCATCGTCGGGCCCGGTCAGTACTTGGACGGGAGACCTCCTGGGAATACCGGGTGCTGTAGACATATTTTGTATTTTTCCTCAAAATACGGAAGTTATATATCTAAACTGGAAACTGAAGCCCCTATATTAAAGTCAACAAAGTGTTTACTGCCATGCTACGCTGAAAACACCGGTTCTCGTCTGATCACCGAAGTTAAGCATCGTCAGGCGCGGTCAGTACTTGGACGGGAGACCTCCTGGGAATACCTGGTGCTGTAGACATCTTTTGTATTTTTCCTCAAAATACGGAAGTTAGATATCTAAACTGGAAACTGAAGCCCCTATATTAAAGTCAACAAAGTGTCTACTGCCAGACTACGCTGAAAACACCGGTTCTCGTCTGATCACTGAAGTTAAGAATCGTCGGGCCCGGTCAGTACTTGGACGGGGGACCTCCTGGGAATACCGGGTGCTGTAGACATCTTTTTGTATTTTTCCTCAACATACGGAGGTTAGAAACAATCTAAACTGAAGCCCCTAAATTAAAGTTAGCAACGTGTCTACTGCCATACTACGCTGAAAACACCGGTTCTCGTCTGATCACCGAAGTTAAGCATCGTCGGGCCCGGTCAGTACTTGGACGGGAGACCTCCTGGGAATACCGGGTGCTGTAGACATATTTTGTATTTTTCCTCAAAATACGGAAGTTAGATATCTAAACTGGAAACTGAAGCCCCTATATTAAAGTCAACAAAGTGTTTACTGCCATACTACGCTGAAAACACCGGTTCTCGTCTGATCACCGAAGTTAAGCATCGTCGGGCCCAGTCAGTACTTGGACGGGAGACCTCCTGGGAATACCGGGTGCTGTAGACATCTTTTGTATTTTTCCTCGACATACGGAGGTTAGATCTAAACTGGAAACTGAAGCCCCTATATTAAAGTCAGCAACATGTATACTGCCATACTACGCTGAAAACACCGGTTCTCGTCTGATCACCGAAGTTAAGCATCGTCGGGCCCGGTCAGTACTTGGACGGGAGACCTCCTGGGAATACCGGGTGCTGTAGACATATTTTTGTATTTTTCCTCAAAATAAGGAAGTTAGATATCTCAACTGAAAACTGAAGCCCCTAAATTAAAGTCAGCAACGTGTCTACTGCCATACTACGCTGAAAACACCGGTTCTCGTCTGATCGCCGAAGTTAGGCATCGTCGGGCCCGGTCAGTACTTGGACGGGAGACCTCCTGGGAATACCGGGTGCTGTAGACATCTTTTGTATTTTTCCTCGACATACGGAGGTTAGATCTAAACTGGAAACTGAAGCCCCTATATTAAAGTCAGCAAACTGTTTACTGCCATACTACGCTGAAAACACCGTTTCTCGTCTGATCACCGAAGTTAAGCATCGTCGGGCCCGGTCCGTACTTGGACGGGAGACCTCCTGGGAATACCGGGTGCTGTAGACATCTTTTTGTATTTTTCCTCAACATACGGATGTTAGAAACAATCTAAACTGAAACCCCTAAATTAAAGTTAACAACGTGTCTACTGCCATACTACGCTGAAAACACCGGTTCTCGTCTGATCACCGAAGTTAAGCATCGTCGGGCCCGGTCAGTACTTGGACGGGAGACCTCCTGGGAATACCGGGTGCTGTAGACATATTTTGTATTTTTCCTCAAAATACGGAAGTTATATATCTAAACTGGAAACTGAAGCCCCTATATTAAAGTCAACAAAGTGTTTACTGCCATGCTACGCTGAAAACACCGGTTCTCGTCTGATCACCGAAGTTAAGCATCGTCAGGCGCGGTCAGTACTTGGACGGGAGACCTCCTGGGAATACCTGGTGCTGTAGACATCTTTTGTATTTTTCCTCAAAATACGGAAGTTAGATATCTAAACTGGAAACTGAAGCCCCTATATTAAAGTCAACAAAGTGTCTACTGCCAGACTACGCTGAAAACACCGGTTCTCGTCTGATCACTGAAGTTAAGAATCGTCGGGCCCGGTCAGTACTTGGACGGGGGACCTCCTGGGAATACCGGGTGCTGTAGACATCTTTTTGTATTTTTCCTCAACATACGGAGGTTAGAAACAATCTAAACTGAAGCCCCTAAATTAAAGTTAGCAACGTGGCTACTGCCATACTACGCTGAAAACACCGGTTCTCGTCTGATCACCGAAGTTAAGCATCGTCGGGCCCGGTCAGTACTTGGACGGGAGACCTCCTGGGAATACCGGGTGCTGTAGACATATTTTGTATTTTTCCTCAAAATACGGAAGTTAGATATCTAAACTGGAAACTGAAGCCCCTATATTAAAGTCAACAAAGTGTTTACTGCCATACTACGCTGAAAACACCGGTTCTCGTCTGATCACCGAAGTTAAGCATCGTCGGGCCCAGTCAGTACTTGGACGGGAGACCTCCTGGGAATACCGGGTGCTGTAGACATCTTTTGTATTTTTCCTCGACATACGGAGGTTAGATCTAAACTGGAAACTGAAGCCCCTATATTAAAGTCAGCAACATGTATACTGCCATACTACGCTGAAAACACCGGTTCTCGTCTGATCACCGAAGTTAAGCATCGTCGGGCCCGGTCAGTACTTGGACGGGAGACCTCCTGGGAATACCGGGTGCTGTAGACATATTTTTGTATTTTTCCTCAACATACGGAGGTTAGAAACAATCTAAACTGAAGCCCCTAAATTAAAGTTAGCAACGTGTCTACTGCCATATTATGCTGAAAACACCGGTTCTCGTCTGATCACCGAAGTTAAGCATCGTCGGGCCCGGTCAGTACTTGGACGGGAGACCTCCTGGGAATACCGGGTGCTGTAGACGTCTTTTTGTATTTTTCCTCAACATACGGAGGTTAGAAACAATCTAAGCTGAAGCCCCTATATTAAAGTCAACAAAGTGTCTACTGCCATACGACGCTGAAAACACTGGTTCTCGTCTGATCACCGAAGTTAAGCATCGTCGGGCCCGGTCAGTACTTGGACGGGAGACCTCCTGGGAATACCGGGTGCTGTAGACATCTTTTGTATTTTTCCTCGACATACGGAGGTTAGATCTAAACTGGAAAATGAAGCCCCTATATTAAAGTCAGCAACGTGTCTACTGCCATACTATGCTGAAAACACCGGTTCTCGTCTGATCACCGAAGTTAAGCATCGTCGGGCCCGGTCAGTACTTGGACGGGAGACCTCTTGGGAATACCGGGTGCTGTAGACATATTTTTGTATTTTTCCTCAACATACGGAGGTTAGAAACAATCTAAACTGAAGCCCCTAAATTAAAGTTAGCAACGTGTCTACTGCCATACTATGCTGAAAACACCGGTTCTCGTCTGATCACCGAAGTTAAGCATCGTCGGGCCCGGTCAGTACTTGGACGGGAGACCTCCTGGGAATACCGGGTGCTGTAGACGTCTTTTTGTATTTTTCCTCAACATACGGAGGTTAGAAACAATCTAAACTGAAGCCCCTAAATTAAAGTTAGCAACGTGTCTACTGCCATACTATGCTGAAAACACCGGTTCTCGTCTGATCACCGAAGTTAAGCATCGTCGGGCCCGGTCAGTACTTGGACGGGAGACCTCCTGGGAATACCGGGTGCTGTAGACATATTTTGTATTTTTCCTCAAAATAAGGAAGTTAGATATCTAAACTGAAAACTGAAGCCCCTAAATTAAAGTCAGCAACGTGTCTACTGCCATACTACGCTGAAAACACCGGTTCTCGTCTGATCACCGAAGTTAAGCATCGTCGGGCCCGGTCAGTACTTGGACGGGAGACCTCCTGGGAATACCGGGTGCTGTAGACATCTTTTGTATTTTTCCTCGACATACGGAGGTTAGATCTAAACTGGAAACTGAAGCCCCTATATTAAAGTCAGCAAACTGTCTACTGCCATACTACGCTGAAAACACCGTTTCTCGTCTGATCACCGAAGTTAAGCATCGTCGGGCCCGGTCCGTACTTGGACGGGAGACCTCCTGGGAATACCGGGTGCTGTAGACATCTTTTTGTATTTTTCCTCAACATACGGATGTTAGAAACAATCTAAACTGAAGCCCCTAAATTAAAGTTAGCAACGTGTCTACTGCCATACTACGCTGAAAACACCGGTTCTCGTCTGATCACCGAAGTTAAGCATCGTCGGGCCCGGTCAGTACTTGGACGGGAGACCTCCTGGGAATACCCGGTGCTGTAGACATCTTTTGTATTTTTCCTCAAAATACGGAAGTTAGATATCTAAACTGGAAACTGAAGCCCCTATATTAAAGTCAACAAAGTGTTTACTGCCATACTACGCTGAAAACACCGGTTCTCGTCTGATCACTGAAGTTAAGCATCGTCAGGCCCGGTCAGTACTTGGACGGGAGACCTCCTGGGAATACCGGGTGCTGTAGACATCTTTTGTATTTTTCCTCAAAATACGGAAGTTAGATATCTAAACTGGAAACTGAAGCCCCTATATTAAAGTCAACAAAGTGTCTACTGCCATACTACGCTGAAAACACCGGTTCTCGTCTGATCACTGAAGTTAAGAATCGTCGGGCCCGGTCAGTACTTGGACGGGAGACCTCCTGGGAATACCGGGTGCTGTAGACATCTTTTTGTATTTTTCATCAACATACGGAGGTTAGAAACAATCTAAACTGAAGCCCCTAAATTAAAGTTAGCAACGTGTTTACTGCCATACTACGCTGAAAACACCGGTTCTCGTCTGATCACCGAAATTAAGCATCGTCGGGCCCGGTCAGTACTTGGACGGGAGACCTCCTGGGAATACCTGGTGCTGTAGACATCTTTTGTATTTTTCCTCAAAATACGGAAGTTAGATATCTAAACTGGAAACTGAAGCCCCTATATTAAAGTCAACAAAGTGTCTACTGCCAGACTACGCTGAAAACACCGGTTCTCGTCTGATCACTGAAGTTAAGAATCGTCGGGCCCGGTCAGTGCTTGGACGGGGGACCTCCTGGGAATACCGGGTGCTGTAGACATCTTTTTGTATTTTTCCTCAACATACGGAGGTTAGAAACAATCTAAACTGAAGCCCCTAAATTAAAGTTAGCAACGTGTCTACTGCCATACTACGCTGAAAACACCGGTTCTCGTCTGATCACCGAAGTTAAGCATCGTCGGGCCCGGTCAGTACTTGGACGGGAGACCTCCTGGGAATACCGGGTGCTGTAGACATATTTTGTATTTTTCCTCAAAATACGGAAGTTAGATATCTAAACTGGAAACTGAAGCCCCTATATTAAAGTCAACAAAGTGTTTACTGCCATACTACGCTGAAAACACCGGTTCTCGTCTGATCACCGAAGTTAAGCATCGTCGGGCCCGGTCAGTACTTGGACGGGAGACCTCCTGGGAATACCGGGTGCTGTAGACATCTTTTGTATTTTTCCTCGACATACGGAGGTTAGATCTAAACTGGAAACTGAAGCCCCTATATTAAAGTCAGCAACGTGTCTACTGCCATACTACGCTGAAAACACCGGTTCTCGTCTGATCACCGAGTTAAGCATCGTCGGGCCCGGTCAGTACTTGGACGGGAGACCTCCTGGGAATACCGGGTGCTGTAGACATATTTTTGTATTTTTCCTCAACATACGGAGGTTAGAAACAATCTAAACTGAAGCCCCTAAATTAAAGTTAGCAACGTGTCTACTGCTTATACTATGCTGAAAACACCGGTTCTCGTCTGATCACCGAAGTTAAGCATCGTCGGGCCCGGTCAGTACTTGGACGGGAGACCTCCTGGGAATACCGGGTGCTGTAGACGTCTTTTTGTATTTTTCCTCGACATACGGAGGTTAGATCTAAACTGGAAACTGAAGCCCCTATATTAAAGTCAGCAACGTGTCTACTGCCATACTACGCTGAAAACACCGGTTCTCGTCTGATCACCGAAGTTAAGCATCGTCGGGCCCGGTCAGTACTTGGACGGGAGACCTCCTGGGAATACCGGGTGCTGTAGACATCTTTTGTATTTTTCCTAGACATACGGAGGTTAGATCTAAACTGGAAACTGAAGCCCCTACATTAAAGTCAACAAAGTGTTTACTGCCATACTACGCTGAAAACACCGGTTCTCGTCTGATCACCGAAGTTAAGCATCGTCGGGCCCGGTCAGTACTTGGACGGGAGACCTCCTGGGAATACCGGGTGCTGTAGACATCTTTTGTATTTTTCCTCGACATACGGAGGTTAGATCTAAACTGGAAACTGAAGCCCCTATATTAAAGTCAGCAACGTGTCTACTGCCATACTACGCTGAAAACACCGGTTCTCGTCTGATCACCGAAGTTAAGCATCGTCGGGCCCGGTCAGTACTTGGACGGGAGACCTCCTGGGAATACCGGGTGCTGTAGACATCTTTTGTATTTTTCCTCGACATACGGAGGTTAGATCTAAACTGGAAACTGAAGCCCCTATATTAAAGTCAGCAACGTGTCTACTGCCATACTACGCTGAAAACACCGGTTCTCGTCTGATCACCGAGTTAAGCATCGTCGGGCCCGGTCAGTACTTGGACGGGAGACCTCCTGGGAATACCGGGTGCTGTAGACATATTTTTGTATTTTTCCTCAACATACGGAGGTTAGAAACAATCTAAACTGAAGCCCCTAAATTAAAGTTAGCAACGTGTCTACTGCCATACTATGCTGAAAACACCGGTTCTCGTCTGATCACCGAAGTTAAGCATCGTCGGGCCCGGTCAGTACTTGGACGGGAGACCTCCTGGGAATACCGGGTGCTGTAGACGTCTTTTTGTATTTTTCCTCAACATACGGAGGTTAGAAACAATCTAAACTGAAGCCCCTAAATTAAAGTTAGCAACGTGTCTACTGCCATACTATGCTGAAAACACCGGTTCTCGTCTGATCACCGAAGTTAAGCATCGTCGGGCCCGGTCAGTACTTGGACGGGAGACCTCCTGGGAATACCGGGTGCTGTAGACATATTTTGTATTTTTCCTCAAAATAAGGAAGTTAGATATCTAAACTGAAAACTGAAGCCCCTAAATTAAAGTCAGCAACGTGTCTACTGCCATACTACGCTGAAAACACCGGTTCTCGTCTGATCACCGAAGTTAAGCATCGTCGGGCCCGGTCAGTACTTGGACGGGAGACCTCCTGGGAATACCGGGTGCTGTAGACATCTTTTGTATTTTTCCTCGACATACGGAGGTTAGATCTAAACTGGAAACTGAAGCCCCTATATTAAAGTCAGCAAACTGTCTACTGCCATACTACGCTGAAAACACCGTTTCTCGTCTGATCACCGAAGTTAAGCATCGTCGGGCCCGGTCCGTACTTGGACGGGAGACCTCCTGGGAATACCGGGTGCTGTAGACATCTTTTTGTATTTTTCCTCAACATACGGATGTTAGAAACAATCTAAACTGAAGCCCCTAAATTAAAGTTAGCAACGTGTCTACTGCCATACTACGCTGAAAACACCGGTTCTCGTCTGATCACCGAAGTTAAGCATCGTCGGGCCCGGTCAGTACTTGGACGGGAGACCTCCTGGGAATACCCGGTGCTGTAGACATCTTTTGTATTTTTCCTCAAAATACGGAAGTTAGATATCTAAACTGGAAACTGAAGCCCCTATATTAAAGTCAACAAAGTGTTTACTGCCATACTACGCTGAAAACACCGGTTCTCGTCTGATCACCGAAGTTAAGCATCGTCAGGCCCGGTCAGTACTTGGACGGGAGACCTCCTGGGAATACCGGGTGCTGTAGACATCTTTTGTATTTTTCCTCAAAATACGGAAGTTAGATATCTAAACTGGAAACTGAAGCCCCTATATTAAAGTCAACAAAGTGTCTACTGCCATACTACGCTGAAAACACCGGTTCTCGTCTGATCACTGAAGTTAAGAATCGTCGGGCCCGGTCAGTACTTGGACGGGAGACCTCCTGGGAATACCGGGTGCTGTAGACATCTTTTTGTATTTTTCATCAACATACGGAGGTTAGAAACAATCTAAACTGAAGCCCCTAAATTAAAGTTAGCAACGTGTTTACTGCCATACTACGCTGAAAACACCGGTTCTCGTCTGATCACCGAAATTAAGCATCGTCGGGCCCGGTCAGTACTTGGACGGGAGACCTCCTGGGAATACCTGGTGCTGTAGACATCTTTTGTATTTTTCCTCAAAATACGGAAGTTAGATATCTAAACTGGAAACTGAAGCCCCTATATTAAAGTCAACAAAGTGTCTACTGCCAGACTACGCTGAAAACACCGGTTCTCGTCTGATCACTGAAGTTAAGAATCGTCGGGCCCGGTCAGTGCTTGGACGGGGGACCTCCTGGGAATACCGGGTGCTGTAGACATCTTTTTGTATTTTTCCTCAACATACGGAGGTTAGAAACAATCTAAACTGAAGCCCCTAAATTAAAGTTAGCAACGTGTCTACTGCCATACTACGCTGAAAACACCGGTTCTCGTCTGATCACCGAAGTTAAGCATCGTCGGGCCCGGTCAGTACTTGGACGGGAGACCTCCTGGGAATACCGGGTGCTGTAGACATATTTTGTATTTTTCCTCAAAATACGGAAGTTAGATATCTAAACTGGAAACTGAAGCCCCTATATTAAAGTCAACAAAGTGTTTACTGCCATACTACGCTGAAAACACCGGTTCTCGTCTGATCACCGAAGTTAAGCATCGTCGGGCCCGGTCAGTACTTGGACGGGAGACCTCCTGGGAATACCGGGTGCTGTAGACATCTTTTGTATTTTTCCTCGACATACGGAGGTTAGATCTAAACTGGAAACTGAAGCCCCTATATTAAAGTCAGCAACGTGTCTACTGCCATACTACGCTGAAAACACCGGTTCTCGTCTGATCACCGA